>OX940865.1:18832419-19482885 GCA_954871525.1 Parietaria judaica | reverse complement strand
TTACGAAAATTCGACAGAATATCTTGGCGCCCGAGTGAACATTTTCGTCATTTTTTAACGCGTCGGGGGCAATATGATACGATATGAATGTAAAGGGAGCATAGCTGCCAAAAGATAGAGTTGAGGGGGCTATACTGCAAATTATTCTCACAGAAGAAGAACATTGGATGATACAGCTTGACACTAAATATTTTGAAGTTTTCTATCTAACATAAAGCTTCAGAATTTAGACTCGATCACATAATTTCATAAGAAGACAGAGAAGATATATATATATATATATATATATATATATATATATATATATATATATATATTGAGAGAGAGAGAGAGAAGTTAGTGTACCTTTTGGAAGAGAGAGGTGTTGAAGAGCAACAAGAGCCCAGTGCAGCCATTGTTGGAGCTTCACTGAGCTTTCTCTCTCCTCTCTCTCTCTGGAAGATGCTAAGCAGCAAATAAGGAATTGGGCCCAGAAATTTGGGAGGGGCAATGGGTTTCTGCCACGTGGCAGGACAGTGAGGATATATGTTTGTCTTGTGATATCTTTGATGATTTAACATGTTTGATAAGACATGCAATATGTTTTTGAGAGATCATATCTATCTGTCCATGTAAGAGAAAAATGATTTTAGAATTGTCGATTGTTCAAAGCTCACTTCGATGATAAAATAAAAATTCACATGATAATAACCATCTTGTAATACACGAAAAATACTTCCAAATTTTATCCGCATTTATCACCGAACTGTCGCTTTTTCGTCGGAGAAATTTCGGTCACAAGAAGTTTAATTTTTTTCCTTTTTTTTTCAAACTTAAATTGAAGTTTTTCTTTTCTTTTCTAGAGATAACAAGAATATGCGAAATTCAGGGATATTTGAGACATTAAATCGATTTTATATCAAATTGATAGACACATTGTTAAACTCTTTTTTTTAGCAGTAACAGGACGAAAGGCCAACAAGGTCCAATGTTGTACATATTAATTAACTTAGAGAAATGTGTGTTTCTAACTTAATAAAATTGCTGAATAATTGATTATTTAAAAGCTAACTAGACATAAATGCTCAGGGGAGGATCTACTCTTAGCCCACCAGGGACTACAGCCCCCCAGCCTTTTAGCAGTAAGCCCAAAACGAACCCAGCCTCTCTCAAAAAATTAAAATTAGCCCCTCCTATAAGCCCCAAATTAAAGAAAAGAAAAAGCACCCATTTAATTCCAACTCTGCACCTATTTAAATTTTAAATTACCTCTCGGCCACTGATTTGCATTCTAAATTATTTAGTTGAATTTGATTTTGGTTTGATTTTTATTTTAGTTTTGGTTTTGGTAGTATGACTTTCGTGGGATTTTTTTATTTAGGTGCTTTAACATTAGAAATACGCGTTATTAGTTTGGAATTGATCATTTTTTACTAGTATTCGTCCGTTTTGATCCGAAATATATATATATATATACATATTTTTTTTCTTCTAAAACCAAGAATCAAGCTTGTTCCATTTTGACCCGGTATTGGTTGTTTAGAAATTTGTGTTCAATTACGTTAGTTCCGATTTTTTTAGCCCCTCTCGGTCTGATTTTCTAGATCCGCCACTGAAACGCTTATGCCACAAATATGTTCATTTTGTTTAGTAGTAAGCTCTTCTGACAGATTCGTTAAAATGCAGATCATATATTACAAAAAAAAGAAGAAGAAGAGGGTACTACTTGTAATTCTCTTAAATTTACTCTAAAAATGAAATTACTTGTAATTATGGAACACCATTTTTTTTTTAAATCTTGAAAGGTCAGACTTGGATGATCCTGCCATTATTTCATTTCAGTACATTGAGAGGGAAAAAAAATTATTAAAAATTTCGACTCAAACAGAGACATGGTGATGTTTCCATACTTTGATCACGAGATCACGAACACGGGCCGAATCACAAGAGTATGATCACATCTCCGAGAATACAGCTTGTAATAACACAAAGAGTCATCCCAAGTTAACCCGTAATTTGATATGAGTTTTTGTTGGCGAAGCTTGAATCGCTTACGAATCGGCCGTCGGTCTCTTCTTTGTGGTGTAAGGGTAGTACTCTTTGCCGTTGTCGATTCTCGTGGTCTGACCGCCGGCGTCAATGAGGGTAGAAGTGATCGCCAATGCCGCTCCGGCAGAAAGTGCGGTCGAAATGGTCTTTCCTGTAAAAAAATTCGAAACAAGATTAACTCATTCATAGGTTTAACCAGTTCATCCACCTTAAATGGGGTGTGAATTTTTTCCCCTATTGTTAAAAAACTGATGTAGCTCGGGACCTAAATCTTGTAATGGGAACCGTGTAACTCCGATCCCGAACCACTCTCTCCCAATCTTAGAGAGTGATTAATGCAAATGATAACTAACATAATATTTGGATTACCGAAAGTAGATAGTCTAACTTATTCTCCCCAAGCCTTACATACACGGTCTAGTTCCAGAGCCAGAGTCAAGTTTCTTTTTTGATAAGTCTTACCATAGAACGCATTCGGAACAAATGCCGACGATTTCGGTTAAATACTATGAGAATATAATCTACCAAAACCTAATACTACTAAGATGCTTCATTGCTTGACTACCAAAAAATCACCACAAAGATATTCAAAAGAGGGAAAGTAACGGGTTAGAAGAACAGGAAAAACAAATCGCATTTTACGTTACCAATCTCATTCAAACTATGTAAGTCACGATTTGGATTGAGATTAGAGAAAGAGTTTCAAATAAACCGAATTGTATATTAGTAATCCGATATAAAGATCAAAGAGTTTTGAGAGCCTTGCCTTTGTAACCAAGTATGGTTGACCCAGCAACAAAACCACCGACAGCTCCATTGACGAAGTCTCTCTTCATCCTATAGTTCTGCACGAGCTGCTCAACACCGATGTAAACACCGCCGATCGCAGCAAAGGTCACACCGTAATTACCCATCATCTTGAGGGTCCTGATAAGCCCCGGAAGCGCAACGCTTCTCTCCACACGAGGAACGTCGTGCCAAGTGGCCACGACGGTTCCAAAGATGTTTCCAGAAACAAAGCCCATTGTCGCGGCTTTGATGGTTTTCATCAACGCAGAGTCATCATCCTCCAAATACCTTTTCTCTGCGGGGTCCATGGCTTTCTATGAACCTAACTCTGAGAAATAACATATATTGTCGTTTATCATACATTCAATATTATCTGCAATACAATTCAATTCTACCTATCGGTTATAGATTAGTTATACAGATACCAAGGGGTAATAGCGGCAAAAGTATCAAAGTTGTAATCAACTACATCGGCAGGCACCCAAGTTCTCTTTTTATTGGGAAAAAGTACCCAAGCTCTGTAATAAAGTATTTGGGGACCCCTTTCATTACCATTTTTTTGTTGTTGCAGAAATCAGTCGGAGTTGGATGGAGCTTCTGTTTAACTAAATTTAGGTACTTTTCCAACTACAAAAAAACCGAACTACCCGCCTGCGCAGCTGACGACAACTTACATACTTCTGCCACAATTATCCCGTTCCTAACACATACTGTAAACTGTAAAGCATGAAATTTTGATCAAGTTCAACACCTAATAGATTCCAAATCAACCTGGTAACTCTCAATGATTAAGCTTAATTAGATTCCAAATCACCAAATCTCAAAGAAAACTGGTCTTCGGAAACCCTAAAGCCAAAATGGGTCTAAGATAATCAAATGTCAAGTCGAATAACACAAACACATACTACAGAAATGCAGAACAAGAATCCACAATTCTAGAAACCCTAAATCACGAAATCCCCACCGATTCTGATCAAAGGAACAGCGAGACAAAGCGTTGATCATATCGCCAATTGAAGATCAGAATTGAAAGCCTCGAAAATACAGAAACAATCGAACAAGCACATGATAGCGAGCGAGAAATGAGAGAACGGAAAGTACCTTGGATTGGAGAAATCCACAGCTCAGAATCCAAAGCTCGGAAGAGAGAACTGAGCTCGAAGTTTATGAAAATGGCTTCAGGAAATGACAAGGTCCAAGATTCATCTGCGTTTCCACGATTTACCGAAATACCCTTGGGTTGGAAATTTACCGAAATGCCACTAGGCCTAAATGAGAGGATTGGCATTTGTTGAAATGTCCTTGGGCTTCAAGATTCTTAATGGGCCCGCAATGAAAAAAAATGTCCAATATGATCCTGTATTTACCAAAATGCCCTTAAGAAATTTCCTTCAATGCTATTTAAACTTATGTTAAATAACATATTCTTGCCTCCCTTATGTTAAATAACCGACCAAAAATTCTAGACTTTAAAACTTATTTGAAGATATTCTTGTCGATTATTTACCGAACAAGATCGATTTATTAGATTATTCCGGACCACAAACTGCTAGAATGTGAATTCCGCAAGATGATTAAATTTGTTTTTTCTTCACAAAAATACTCTTAAACAAGGTGGGTGTTACAACAATCAAGTTAATATTTGGTCATTCTGAAGCACGAAGGGGTAAAAATGCTAGTTTTTGAAAGACTACGGGGCATTTGCATCAGCGTGCAAAGTATAGGGGAATTAATGCCAATTGGGCCTCAAGAATATTAATGGGCCTAATATGAATGAGTAGAGGCCCAATAAGACAGACGATCGATCTCTTGATGATACTACTTGAGAGTTGAGAGAGAGCTCTCTTCTGATCGATTTTCCCGAGAAAAAGCTGTGATTTTCCCGGAAAATGCATACTCCCGAGGATATTCGCACTCTCCCGATCGACATCACGTATTCTCGTCTCGGAGGTAACCAAGCCTCTCTCTCCGTCGATCAATTCCATCTCATTATGAATCGAATTGCATGGTTTTCTGCTCGTTCCGGGATTGATTTGTTTTTGTTTGAATCTTTGAAGAGTGGTTGGTCGATCGGAAGAAAATTCCTGGTGATTGGAGGAAGCGATTGGCCGGAGTTAGAGCTCTCATCGCGAAAGAGTTCGCTTCGCTTCCCAAAGAAATTGACCCCTATTTCCACACCTTAGACTCTGAAGGTATGGTGTTAGTTTGATTCAACTGTGTATTGTATACTATATAGTCTTATATGGTTGATATATCTGAGATACAATAAAGACAAGTAGTTCAATTTTGATTACATTGTGTGTTGAATGGAGGATGATTTGCAGGAATTGGGTACTTAGAGGCCAAGAGAATATATGATATTCTTCTGAAGTCCGCTCCCGAGAGCCGGAACATATTCGGGCGGCTCTCCGGTGTTGCTGTAAGTCACTCAACTCTCGCGCTCTGATTAACTTTACAGCTCTCGGGTGTGTGATTGTTTTGATGGGGAGCGTTTTATTTTTGTATGTTTTAGGGTGCTTGGGAAGCGATCGTGCGGTCCTTCGAGAAGGATTACATGTACCTCGGTGAGGCCGCTCAAATAATCGTTCAAAACGTCAATTATGAGATGTAAGTATCGATTATTTTAGTATCTGATTAAGTTAAAGGAAATGGTAATATAAACGAAACCTAAAGAACATATTGACCAAAGAAATGAGTGCTGGTTACTTTGTTCAATCTACGATATACCAAAGGAGCGTTCCTTCGAGAACACGGTCTTAGCTCTTTGAAACGATGTCTAGAGTCATACTGACAAAAGAGAACATAAACACGGAATTAAGCCCTTGGCATCAGTAAATGGGAGGGATTTGGGTTTCCCAATTTCCTCCTTTTTTCTACTTTCCAAAAAATAACGGTGATTTAACAACCTAATATAAAAGATTAACTAACATAATGAATTTTTGTATTCTATATAATTTAACCAATCAGAAGTTTTTTTTTTGGTGAAGCCCATATCAGAAAAAACACGTCCAAAAGGTTCAACACCAACTTGCGGAGCTGGAGCGTAAGGAAGCTGACAATAAACGAAATGCATCTCTATCAGCGTTAAAATACGCCGAGGCTTGCCAAGAGCTTGGTTTACAGGTATGTATTCTTTATCCTTCTGGTCAACTGATGTAAGTTCATGTCTAATAAGATCTGTTTTGTTACTTAGGGAAACAATGTGAGGTTGGAGCTTCTTGAAACGGCTAAATCACTTCCGAGCACATTTAGTGAGATTTTGGACGTTTTGAATGGGGATAATATGTCGAGAGCTATGGAGTTTTACGAGAACTTTGTTAGAGATGTTCATTCAGAAAATCACGTAAGGAAAATGTGTTTCCTTTTTATTTTATGATCGTTGAAGATGTGGTTATTACATTATTTGCATTTCTCTGAATTTTGATTTACTTTAATGACATGATTGCAGAAACCTGTGACGGTCTTGCTGAACTTGAGAGACGTTCGTGAGAAACCCCCGTCTCTGAATGTTTCTTCGGGCTCTGAGATTGTTGATTCCGTGAATGCTCAGCCAAATTATAATGACTTAAACACAGATGCCGATGTTAGCCTCGATAATATTGATTGGGATATTTCTGTTGACAATATTGACTGGGACATTGGTACTGTTGAAGAAACCGCTGAGGGTACCAATGGTTTAGGCCCTTATGAAATAGTCAACGCCAGTGAGATTGACTATCCGAATGATGTGGTGGAATCGGATCAAACCCCAACTAATAAAAATGAGGAAGACCAACCCACTGAGATAACTGTGTCAGACATATCTTGGGATATTAGCGTGGAAACTCCTCAGGTTGATGTAATCGACGATGTCAGTTCGCCAAATGTTGAGTCAGAGAATCGAAAATGCGTTCTTGATAATATAATTGAAACTACTGGAACCGGAGAAGAAAGGAGCCAACTGCTGGAGACGGAGTATCGGAATAAGATCCTTGATGATCTATACGAGGTACATTACTCGCCTTTCTTAGTTACTCTCTACATCCTAATGCAATTCAGTGAAACTAAGAATATATTTTGTTGCTATTGTATAGATATCATATCAGCCTAACTAATTACAAATACAACTCTTCTAAAATAATATTAACGCACAAACACAATAACGAACATAATAGATACGCTTTCTTACGAATTCTATCTACCCGCTCTTTTTTTCAGATCAAATCGTTCTTAAATCAGCGTTTGGTAGAGTTGAAGAGCGAAGAGATATTGTCTCTGCAACATCAAGTTCAGGCCGTTGCTCCATTAATTCTCCAGCAATATGCCACAGATGCCATTGCGACAATGTTATCTGATATTTCTCAGGCCATTTCCTTGCTCACAAACAGAAAAACACGGGACTTAGTTATGCTTCTCAACTCGAAAAGGTAACTTTTTTTTTTGTGTGGGAGTTTTCTAAATAATTTTATTCAAACATCGGAGAATGCATCTTATACTGTAATAAGCTAATAAATTTTTACACAAAACCTATCTAATTAGCTACAATCTGTTAGGACCCGAGGCAATAATCAAACACGAACCAACAGAAATTAACCTTAGAGATGAATTCCCGATTATCTAAAGTTGGATTAATAGAACCGAATCACAAACATAATTGCCATTCCTACGAGTACACGACCCAAATGCCTCGTGACGTAACTGTCAATATGCCAAAGCACGTGCCATCTCCCCTCATGATTAGTAACCCCAATCCCTACTTTTAACAAACGGCCAAAACGCCCCTGATTACTTAATTTAATTACTTAAAAAAAAAACTAAGAACGTAAGACATGCATCAGATATTTTATTCAATCAACCGTAAATAACGCTTTACGCTCTATAACAATAATGCTAGATAATTACTTAAAATTGCTTATGCAAAATACTTCTTATTAACTATCCGTATTTTTACCGAAATACCACTTTTGCTAACTTCAATTTTGCTGCACCTCCATTTTGAACATCACACGCTTCTTAATTTAATTTAATTTAAATTCCAGATTTCTAGACCGACTAGTCGGCACATTGGAGGAAAAAAAGCATCACGAAGTGAAACTGAAAGACGGTTTGAAGGATATTGCTGCGAAGCGCATGGAACTTCAGAACTCGTTATCTTCTTCATGGCCAAAGCAGGTATATTTTCTGGTCGATCCGTTTGTTGATTCCTTCTTTATTTCGAGATAATATATTCTTATTAGTTTTTATTTAGAAGGAAAGATGCTATAAGATAATAGCCTTGCATTTTTCAAGAATCAAGATAATATCATAAATTTTCTCTTTGTTTACAATGCCCATATTTTCGACCTGATCGATTTGGCGTCATTGTTAGAACTTCTGTAACATTAACGGAATTCGGAATAAGGAATTTCAGATCTGGAAAAAAATGGAAGCAGAATTCTGGATTCCGTTTATTTCTGGAATACGGATTTCTACTTTTTTTTTCTGAAATATAAAAATACGGAAACAGTATCTCGTATTAACGATTCTAAAACCATATATGCTTGTTAACCGTTGTTTGCCGAGCGAGATTGTAACTTTGAGTTGAATTACAGGAAGCAAGTATTGTGAAGACGAGAGAACTGAAGAAACTATGCGAGACTTCTCTCTCGTCGATGTTCGATGGAAGGCCGGTCAACATCATCGGCGAGATTAACTCTGTTCTAACAACCGGTGGTGCTTAGGAAGAATCTTTCTTTTCTTTCACTTGTATACACTATTTAGGATAGTTACTCTAATTGCAAAAATAGAATAAAATAATCATATTGAAAAAAATTACGAGTTGAATTAAATGGTTTCGAGTTCATTTTTAAAAGATTCAATTCCGTTAGATGCTAACATGATTAGATTTATATAGTATAGTCCTGATAAATTAATAATATGACATCACAAATATATCGTATATGTTATTGAACATTAATTTAACACTGGTCTAGAATCGTTAAACATAATTAATTTAGCATGTTGGGTAAAAATTATTGATAATGGTTTTTGGACGATGTTGATAATTTGATGTAAGTGATTGAATTGAATTATTGAAAATGTCGAATTTGCCCCTCGTGACAGTGGATTTCTTGCAGGCCAAGTTATAATTTCTGTTTGATGACTCAATCAGGCAATTATTGAAATACTTTTTTTAGTTAAACTAATACGCGTTGTTCGAATACTAAAATCTTCCTATACAAACACATGATAGTTGTAAAGGTTACAACCGCGTCGAAAAAAGAAGTAATATCTCAGTTATTTCCTTCCTCCGACGAGTCGCTCGTCGTTGGCGAGTTAAGAAATCGAGTGTTGGTCGAAAGGAACGACTTGTCATCAAATTCGGTGCCGCCATCAGCCGCCCCATTGCCTCTCTCCACATTCACTTTCTGTACAAGACTCTTCAGCGACTCCACGACTTCACTCATTGGCGGTCGGAATTCCTTGACAGGCTGTTCAAAACTCTGTCAACGGAATACTTACTCGGGACAAGAACGAAAACGAGTAAAATTATTACCTGGATACAGAGAGATACAATGTCGGCAAATCCGGAGAGAATCCGAGTCGAAAACGACCTTCTGATATTCGAGTCGACCATCTGCTCCAAACTCTCGCTGTCGTGAAGCCGTGAAGCGGCCCATTTGACCAGAGACTGCTCGTCTCTTGGTCTTGAACTGCGTCAAAGATCAGTAATGGTCGAATAAGACTAGCTCGATTAGTCGAGTATATGATAAATAGTGACTTACTTGTTGAAGGGTTTCATTCCCGTCAAGAGCTCCAAAAGGAGGACACCGAAGGCGTAAATGTCGCTCTTTCGGTTATCAGCTCCCGATTGCCCGTGCTCCGGCGCAATGTAGCCCGTGTCGCCAATAGCAATTTCAGATGCCTGTTTGAGTTATCAGCGAAAAATGCAAGAAACGCTTCAATAACGTTCTATGATAAGTTGAGAAACAAATTACGGACCTTGATTTTGATTCTGTTGGTTGTAAGCGGCCGCAGAATCGCTAGCCCGCAATCGGATACGCGAGGCGTGAGCTGTTCGTTGAGTAAGACGTTAGCGGCTTTGAGATCGCTGTGAGCGAGTGGAGGCGAAAAAGTCGAATGCAAATAGCTGCATCCATTAATTTGCAAAGTCGCCACAGATACAAAAACATTAGCATCATAGTTTACCAGACAAATTGATATAATTTGCGATAAATTCACAACTGAAGAATCCGAAAACCGGTCGTTGTGAGTATTTAATCCAGTTTTCAGGGTTTCAAATTTCGGTACTGGTGTCACTTTTATAAAAACCGGCTATTCCTTAAATCAATTCAAAAATCGGTAACTGGTGACAAAAATCAATGTTTGTCAGTTTTAACAAACAAACAAAAAATTATAATTAAGGAACTGACTCAAAATTCTATTTTCAAAATCAATGTATGTTGACCTAAATCTTATATTAATGTCAGGACCTACAAATACCGGTTTTCACTTTGTATAAACCGCACTGCAAGTGAAGTTTAATCCTTACATACTTAAATCATTTTAAACAGTAGAAATTAAAATTTATCCAACAATACTTACTCCAAAGCCTGCGCAACGCCGAGCGATATCTGGAGCCGTAGGCCCCAAGAAAGAGACTTGTATTCACCGCTGTGTAGAACATCTTCGAGAGACAAGTTTCTGACATACTCGTAGACGAGCAGATGCTGCCCGTGCTCTACGCAATACCCGATAAGTGGCACAATATTCGGGTGTCTCAACCTGGACACAGTCCAAACCACATCCAAAAACTGCTCTTCCTCTTGGAAAGAAAGCGCCACCGTGTTAATGTTCTTCACTGCCAAAACCTACACACAATAAAACAAAATCTCATCAGAAAATAGAGAATTTTCCATCTTGAAACGACATTACTAGAGAAAGATTCGATTGGAATAGTGCTATGAATGTAAGAGGTTCATCTCGAATACTTGTCCATCGGAAAACTCCGCTTTATAAACTGATCCCAGAGAGCCTTCACCGAGAAGATTCGATTCGCCGAAGCTGTTCGTCGCCGATTGAAGCTCCGACACGGAATAGAGCTTGGCTTTCAGTGGGAAACCGTGTTTGCTGGTAAAGCTTTTCCTCCGAGAGGCCTTCTCTATTTTGCTATGGTACATCGGAGGCATTCTTTTTGCTCCACGAAGCGGTGACCGGAATGTCAAGATTTGCGGGCTTGGTGTTGCTGCAGTGGCATTATTTCCTACAAACAATGATGAAAAAACTTATCAGAACTGAAAAAAAAAAAAAACAAACTAGGACTAGAAACCGGGATTTTAGCATTTATTTGGTTGGTCCCGATTTTTTCGGGATATCAAAATTTCTCAGCAATATGTATGTATACATATATAGGAGGAACAATACCGGTTGAAGAGATCGGAAGCGAGGGTGCGGTGCCACTTGTGCGACGTGCATTTTGAAGCCTGTGAGTTCGGTATTTGTGCAATCGAACAGTGATGAAAATCGCAATGCTTGAGATCACCAATGTGGCTCCACCAACTATGAATGATATTCCTCCAAGTCCTAGGTTTTTCTTCTTCTTCTTCTTGCCCGGTTCAGATTTCGCTGCCACGGGTTTGCTCTCGATCGCACTTGACTGGCTTGTTGGCGGGCTTCTGATGTTTTGCTCGATAGGCACTCTGTCCAAAGGGAAATCCCACGGTGGAGAATTACCTGTGTGGAACTTGTTTCCTCCAATCCTGAAGAACATGAATAATAATAATAATAAAAAAAGCATTCAATGCAAGTAATTAGAGTTTTTAGCAGAAGAATTCTCGGGCTTACCATAAATTCGGTATCGACTCGAAATGTTTCGGAATGATGCCACTGAATTCATTGTTCTGGATGTTCCTGAGAACATAACAATTGTGTTACATAAAATAAATATAAAAAAAAAATTAAGGATCAAAAGTTCTGAAGAAAATTACAGGTCAATCAATGGAAGCTCAGAGAGATATGTGACTGATCCAGTGAGATGATTATTCTGCAAATATCTGCATAGATTTAGACACTTATGACATGATTATGACATTATACACACACACATATATATATAGAATACAAGGTTGAAAAGAACTCACAGTCCGGTGAGATTTTTCAGGGTTCCAAATGAACTTGGTAAGTCTCCATTGAAATCATTATATGACAAGTCCCTGTTGCATATATAGCTCTGTTATAAATTGAACACAAATAGCAAAAAATATAGATAATATTAGCACAATTTAAGAAAAAAAAATCTGGAAATGTGTTTCCACATATAGAAATGGGCCGGGCCACAAAAACAGATTCGGGCAACAAACTCTAACAAGTAATGAACCCGTTAACATGATATTTTCAGAACATACATCTCTCTCAGATTCTTCATGCCGGTGAACACATTGCCGATATATCCCGACAACAAATTGTGGCTTAAGTTCCTGCTTTCAAAACACCATTTGTGATTGAGCACAAAATACTGAGAAAGAAAGAAAAAACTAACAGCAGTTATCAGAGAATGGAACTCACAGATGTCTGAGATGTTTCATGTCGGCTAGAGAGTCGGGAATGCTGTTACTGAAATTATTGCACGCCATATTTCTACATTGCGAAGGAGCGAAAAAACCCGTCATCAACCGAAGTTGCAGAATTTAGATATCAATAAGATAAGAGCATTACATATGAGTAGCATTAGGAGGTAATCCCTCTGGAATTGGACCCCAAATGCTATTGAAGCTAACATCTCTGCAAAAAATGGAAAAACATAATATAACTCACAGAATTATCCTCAGCTAGAACAATCATCATTCACTACTCACAATTGCTTCAGATTATGGAGATTCGAGAGGCGGTTCCCGAGAGTGCCCGTGAGATTCAGTCCACGGAGTTTACTGCGAAGAATTAAAACCCGGCTTAATCGGCTCATCAAGTAACATTTCCAAACAATTTTGGAGACAACCATATGGTGTGATTATTCATACAGGTAGATGATCGAAGATCCGAAACATGAAACTCCAGTCCACGATTCCTCGCAGGGATCGGCGTCTCCCATTCTCCATCCTTTCAATGGCGGAAAATTCAAGTTCCAGAACAGATCCTGCAGAGCTCTCACTGCATAACAGACCACTCTATTAGTATTTGATAGGATCGCCAATAAAAGTCTCAGTATTTTCTGTTTGGATGCCGAGAAAATCTAATTTCGTGCTATTTTCCCGAACATTCTCGGCAACCAAACAGGCTCTGAGCGGGAAAAGGATCATCGATTCAAGAAAACAAGAAGAAACTGAAACACGATCGGACTTACGATCTTGCTCGTTAGTGGAAGCCCCTGCGTTTGAAGCCAGAATCGCCAAGAAAACAACAGCAACAACAGGACTCAAACCCGCGCGGAATCTCTGGTTCACCATTTTCTCGGGAACCAAACAGCTCACAAGCGATCCAAAACGAAAAATCTCATCGTCGAAGGAAGTGAATCTCAGAGAGAGAGAAGTGGAGAGAAGGTTTGGAATGGTGTGCTTCAGGGTTTTCCACGGAGAGAGAGAGAAGATGCCACGTCAGCAAATACCGTTGAGTCGTTACGATGGCGCGAATGGGATACTTCAATTCCGTGTCACGCGGTGCACGGTAAAGCACCAAGGAGGATCCGACGTGTCTGATGACTATTGGTTTTTCCTTAATGGGCCTGAATTGGGCCCAAAACTGAAAGCCCATAATGAGATGGTTTAGCAAGTTCGGGTCTTCGTGTGGAGCTGCTTCGTCTCAACTCAAGCTTTCTCGGCTATGGCGGAATTTGCTTACGCGCAGAACTCTAATGGAGGTCGAGACGAAGACGACGATTACATGGGAAGCCTCTCGAAGTTTCTCCCGCAAGAACTCGTCGATCCTCCGAGAACTTCATCGAAAAAGGTGATGATTGAATTTTTTCTTTATGGAATTTCAGAGAACCTGTTTGGTTCTGAGAGTTTTGGCTCATGGAATCATCAAATTTGATTCATGTCTTCTCACAGTTTGACCTCCAGTTTGAAGAAATTGTGTTCATTAAAAAGCTTTATTTTTTTATTTTTTTTAATGGGGATTTGTTACTTTCAGGTCTCAGTTAACAAGAACCCGGTCGTTGAGTCCGCGAAGAAGAAAGCGAAAACCGTTAGTTGGCGAGAAAGGCGCGATCTCAATCGAAAGGAGAGGCAGCACGAAGAGGACAAGGAAATCCTAGCGAAGATTGAAGCCCCGATTTCCGAGTCCAACGTCGGGTTCAAAATGCTGAAGCAGATGGGCTACATGCCCGATTCGGGATTGGGGAAGGGAGGCTCGGGACGGGCCGAACCGGTCGGGCTCGAGATACGGAGGTCGAGGGCCGGGCTCGGGGTCGAGGCTCAGTTGAGGGAGAAGAGGAGGAGGGAGGCATTGGAGGAGGAAATGAAAACGCGCAACTCGGAGGTTTTGATGGAGGATTTCGGGATGAGGCAGAAATCGCAGTGGCGGAGCCGGAGAGTGGCTGTTAATTACTTGAAAGCCAAGGCAACGTTGGACCGGTTGGAGAATAAGGAGGTTGTGGTTTTGAAGAAGAGTGAAGATGAAGAGGCTATCGACGAGGAAGAAGAAGAGGAAGAGATAACCGAAGAGGTAGAATTTTTATACGTATGAATGTGATCGAAACTCGGTCTCTAATTCGAGTGCCAAACTGGAAAACTCGTTTACTAATCAAACATGGCGGCTAAACCTAAATTACGTGCATATATATAGGATTCAAAACCGCAATCTCATATTGATTGCAAAATACCCTAATGGCTGAAGAAAGTAATAAAAATAGATGATAAAAAATGATTTCCTAATCATCGGGTCTAATTACTTTGCTCATTTTTTCGAAATTAAACTCGAAACCGTTCTTTATGTAATTATTGCCTAAATTCGTATGTCTTGCAATTTGGTCGGTAAGCTCTTGAGGACGTAAATACAATGTGAAGTTTTGAGCTTTATAGCATAGTTACCGATATCGTTTCTCTTTAATGCACGTAGGATTTGCTGGAGATACTGAAGAAACTCCAAGACGAACATCGATACTGCCTATTCTGTGGATGCCAGGTCGGTAAATCACATGGTAACCCGCTTAAGATTTTTCTGATTGCCCCGCTGTAACTTTTTCTCTTATTTCTTTTCAGTACGAATCAACGGAGGCTCTCTTGTCGAACTGTCCCGGAATCGATGAAGATGATCATTAACACGCTATACAAATTCCGATTAATGTCATCTAAGGGAACTGCAAAGCTCGGTGGAAGCTTTTGACCAGCGATCACGCCCGACAGGTGATTTTTGTTCTCACGGGCAAGTATGTTATACGGCTTCTGAACCTATCAGGAATGGTTGTTTTAAGAAACAAGAGCTGATTAATGTTGGTTAAAGTTATAGATTTTGTAGGTTCTTCTGGTCCTTCAGGAATGGTTTGTAGTTAGTTACACCCTGCAAATATAAAAAGTTCATTGATTTGTACTGATAGACTTGTATGGTGAAGCTTTTGGCAAAGTTGAGATTATCTTGAAAATTGTTTATGCAACTTTGTGATTGATGGGATTTATATGAATCTTTTTGTTTTAGAAGTATAGGACTCGTTAATGTAAAATAAAAAAATAAAAAAATTAGACTTCAGGTATAAAATACATCAATATATATAGTTCAGGTTTAGGGGACATTAACTACTCAAATATATAATTTTAAATGTACCAAAGCATTAAAAGTGAGCATATGCTTGCTTGGCTTGGAAGCAACACAAAATAGAAAGACCACCACAATCTAAAAGATTAAACAGAGTCTTAACACAAAGTACGTGTTCATGCACTTTGCAAACGACAGAAAGCATTGGTCAAGTTCAGGTCAACGCCCACTTGGCACACTTCCTATGTTAAGCAAAAAGTCAACATCAGATAAACATTATAAACCAATGATCATAAGTTCATAACACAGCAAAAGGACTTCCTTCTAGAGCGAGCAGTGCATGTGCTGCCCGGAATCGTCGTAATCCCCGGAGTGCCCGGTTTCCATAAATGCCCTCTCGCTTGAGTAGTCACCGGCAAGAGGCTGAGAGATCTGACCGCGGCCGAGATCAGGAAAAACCTGGTGGGACCCACCGCCCCAAGGAGTGCCCGGGAACTGGTGGACGGCCCCACCAAGAAGAGCCGCCATGGGAGGCGCTCCTAGAGAGTGGTGCCCGAAACCCGGGAGAGAGCGGGTTTTGGGGCACCACGCTTGATTTGACAGAAGAGAGAGAGCACAGCTTGAGTCGGCCGCCGCCGCCACCGGGAAGCATTCCCCCGCCACCTGGTGCGGCTGGCCGGCTGTGGTCTGCAGGAACAGGTCCGAGAGAGGAGGATTCTCAGAGACGTTACCCTGCCAAGTGTATGGAAGTACTTTTCCAGTCTGCGGTGTGCTCTCGGAGATTCTCCCAAACGGCCACGCGTCCCTCCCGAGCCGAGGGTACGCCGAGAAGTCCATCAGAAAGCCTCCAACTCTGCTGCCTGTGTCTTCTGAATTCGTCGACACAATGCAAAACGAACCAAATAGAAATAAGTTACTTGTTTGAATCCCCATCCTATAGTAGTAAAAGAAAGTTTAAAGTTCTCATTTATTTCACTAATAAAAGAAAGTTTTTACTACAGCTATAAAGTTCTCTGTTTTTCACATTCGTATGAACTATGAAGTTAAAAAACATAGATTTTAATTTCTTTACATCATAAAGATAGATATAACTAATCTCATAATTAGAACCTCTCATTTCCAATTGACATGCACCACATTTAAGTTAATTTTCATTTTCCTAATTTTTTTTAAAGTGCCTTAATGTCTAAAAATTCCCGAAAACTAATATTTTTTACTTTCATATTCTAAAGCATACCTAACTAGAGGTAAAGCTAAGTAAGACACTTTAATATTAATAATAGTTTTAAGGTTAAAAATAAGGGGAAAACATTGGAAGAGAGTTACCGTAGCGTGCAGAGAGCAACGAGCCGGGTGTCGGCTTCCTCCTCCGCTCGTTGTGGCCAGCTAAGCGCCTGCGGCAGCTGCGTTTCCCTTGATCAAACTCCGGGAGCTGATGAAATCTGGGCACCAACTATGAACAAAGCTGTTAATCCTGATCAATAGTGTTAAATGTGTGTACATGCTGACTTCTTATGGAAAGTACAAGGGCTCTGATTATAGGCAAAACAATCAGATATTGTGCCAACTATGTGTCTACAGCCAAAAATCATGAACGTTATTTTCTGTTATCTACTACGTCTCATATTGTGGGTTCAAACACACGGGATGATATTCATAATATAGGATCAAGAGGCCATAACTTTACTGGTTGGAAAACCCTAATCTCATACTAATTACATAGTTACAGAATGACTTGTATCCTTGAGGTCTAAGTTTGAATCCCAAAAACATACGATTTTGAAAACGCTTACCCTAGAAGAAGAAGAAGAAGAAGAAGAAGAAGAAGAAGAAGAAGAAGAAGAAGAAGAAGAAGAAGAAGAAGAAGAAGAAGCCAAACGGGTCCGCAACAGAAGGATACTTGAATCTATGTTCACAATGGCTTGTCTACTTGAGGTAGAAGGTTCGAATCCCACGACGTATAACTTTTAAAAGAGCTCACTCTATTTAAAAAAAAGCCGAACGGGTCCGAAACCTAAAGGGTACTTGAATCTATGTTGCAAAGTGTGAGATAATGAATTAGAAAATATGGTAAGACAGTACAATCAATCAAGAATACCCCACATATGACGTCCCATACCCCAATATAAATATCAATTTTAACCAAAAAAATTTCTTATAAATTAAGACACAACTACCCCTACAAACTAAGATAAGAACAAGGTGTGGTAAATATCAGAACCCAGAATTAAAGCTCAAATCTTTACAATGCCCATCACAAATTCCTCTTAAAACTCGGTAGCAGACAAAACTAGGACAATAATTTCAGGGTACTATCATTCAATCGGCAACAAACCGAAGGACCGTTCCTTTCAGAACACGACCAAAGCTCTCTTAAAAACGATGCCTTGAGTCAAACCGACAAACTCAAAACATAACCACGGCATGAAGCCCTAGGTGACACGAATAGGGTTTCCTAACTTTTTCTCTATTACCAAAATTAACCCGCTAATAATACTTGTAATGCAAGATAATAATCTGATTTATAATAAATTAAAATTTCTGCTCCTCATGAAAATCAGTTAGCAAAACACCCAACTACATATATATATATATATATATATATATATATATATATATATATAAACACACACAGTCATACAGACCGTCAGAATCGTAGATAATTACACTCGAAGAACCAACCCGGATTAAAAGAACCGCAAAACTCCATTTTGTAAAGACCTCGGCTCAAACTATCTATCTATCTATCTATATATATATATATAGAATTACACAGTTAGATACACATTTGACTTACATTACAACACTCTCAATTTTCCAGAGTAGAAGAAAAGGTCCAGACCTCAAGGCTCAAACTAGCTACATACATATACATACATATATATATATATATATACACACAGTTAGGTACACATATTTACCTGCTACTCTCTCAAATTCCCCATATGACCTCAAACTTGCTATATATATATATATATATATATATATATATATATATATATATATATACGTATAGAACACATTTTATTTTACCCTCTACACTATGGGCAAAACCTCTGTTCAAACAAGCGCAGAGACTGTCTGTCACATTAAGTTATTCTGAGTGCATTTCACTCAGACCATAAACATGAACAAAACCCAGATATAAAAATGGAAAAAGCTTCATTCCGAAATCCAAAATAAGCAACTACATACAGATATATACATAGATAGATACACAGCAAAACCCAGATAGATAGATAGATATAGATTTTACCTGCTACACTGCTGGCAAAACCTCTGTTCGAGGCCAGAGACGACGACCTTGGGCGTCTTGGAGTGCGTCCCGCAGACCTTGTGCCGGGAGTAGTAGGACTTGGCGTCGGAGAGATCCACGTGGCAGCCCTCCACCTGGCAGCGCGGCGGCTGGGCGGGCGGCGCCGGAGCCGGAGCCGAGCGGACCTTCTTGGGCGGCGCGGGAGCGGAGTCCTCGAAGTAGATTTTGTGGCCGAACTTGAGGCCGTTGAGGGACTCGGTGGAGGAGGTGGAGTCACCGGCCATGTCTTCCATCGCAGGCAGAGAGAGAGAGAGAGAGCTCGCTCTCTCCTTCTTCTTCTTCTTCTTCAATGGAGGAGGAGAGAGAGAGGGGGTTCTTCTGGGAGGAGAGAGAAAGAGGGAGTGAAAAAGCAAGGCCTGACAGTGGCCCATGCCAGCTCTGAGAGTGGCTCTTCGATTATGTGAGTATGTGAATCTGTGTCTAATGGACGGTACGTACTCCCACAAAACGACACAAATATACATTCTTTAATTTTTTTTATCTACTCGCGGCATAAGTTTCCAATGTTTTTATTAACAAAAAATCAATATTTTGGGGAAAATTGCGGCAAAAGTTTTTAAATTCGATTGTTTGTTGCAAATAAGTTGGTAAGAGTCTACCGTTACACTTTTGTTACATTTTGACCAAAGCTAACTAACTTACTCTCTCTCGGGTTTAAAAATCATTTATACTTATAGGATTAACCGCAATTGCCGCTTTTTTTTTTTACAACTGATGTTCTTAGTGTTCAAGATTTTGATTCTCTCCAAAATGCCTTTCAACTTTATGACTAATTTACTAGAATTTTTGGAGGTGCTGTAAACAATAGAAAATAACACGTGCCGGAGAGTTAACGGAATGAAAGGCGCGAACAAAATTATGGTGAGAAGATAAAAAGAAGTGAACATCGAGAACTTTGACTGTAAAAATGAAATTTTTATATCACCATAGATATCAAAATATTAAATACTTTATATTATTAAGATAAGCTGATAATAGTATTCGATGTGTACTTTGTTTTAAATCTATTATATACAATAAATGATACAATATACAGTAATATTGTTGCGTTTTTGGTTAGGGATAAGTTATTAAATAAAAAATTGGTGACATGCATTGGTCGTGATACTCTATCAGATATTTATTAATATATTCAAGGAAGTACTACGAGCTATTCTTTGTTGAGTTCTGTTAATAACCTTTCAAAGTAAAGCATCAAATTATCACATAAAATAATACTATAGGGGAATAAAGCCGCATTATTTTAAATGTTATGGGATTTTGACCCTATATGAAAAATTTATTATTCTTAAAATAGCATATTTAGGAGAATAACCTTTTTAATTTCAGTTAAAATTATCAAGTCATTAACTAACAAATTTCAAAGCAACTTCCAAAGTCAATAAGCTAAATCACTTTCACCGAGACATGAGCACACGTTACTGTGAGTGTTTTTTTTTTAAAAAAATTATTGCGAACATTTTATTTACATTTTAAGGAATAAAATTGGTAAATGTAGTGGATTCTTTTGTTGTGTCTATATTAAATAGTAAATAGTAATACCATATAATTGACATTCAGTCACAGACTCACAGTGCGCCTATTATTGTGTGTACTTTCCGATTAGGCTTTGCAACTATCTCTCCATTTATTTTTTATTATTCCTCCTCTAAAGTCTAAACTGTAATTTTATTAAAAAGGAACCAAAAAAAAAGAGAGAGAGAGAAAATCTCCAATGTTTAAAGATAAATGTGTTGTGTTGTGTCCAATAATTTATTTATTATATATATATATATATATATATATATATATATGGGTGGAGCCAAGATTTTCCCAAGAGGAAGCGAAAAAAATTAAGATGGAACTTTTAAAATATAATATAATAAATAAAATATTTTTATAATTAATTTTTAATAATCGATAAAATATTTAGTGATACAATTATAAAATTTCAAATATTATAGCTTAATGTATAATAAAAGAATCTTTTATATTAAGAGATGATTAATAATAGAGATCATATTAACAAAATGAAGTTTATGGGAATTGAACCTTAGTCTTCAAGGAGGAAGAGTTAAAAAATAGCCACTGCACCAGAGTATTAACTTTGTTTTGTCATGATACATTTAATATATATATATATATATATTAATAAAATTGTATATATTTATTCATTAAAAATCACGGATTTGAATCAAGTGAGGGTGGTCGTCCCCGCTCGGCCCTCGATAAATCCATCGCTTATATATATATATATATATATTGTGGATAGTAGAGCTGCACACCACGGCATCGTGGCGCGTCGCGACGAAGTCGCCGGAATCGCGAGAAAAAACGTCGCGACGCGTCGTGGCGTGTGGCGTCGCGGCGAGTCGCGAGAGAGAGAGAGAGAGAGAGTTCTGTGAGACGGAGAGAGAGAGAGAGCGGGAGAGAGAGAGAGAGGGGGGGGGGAGTCGCGACGAGTCGCGATCGAAAGCTCGGAATCGCGAGAGTCGCGACGCGCCGGAAACCACCGCGACGAGTCGCGATCTTGGTTGGCGACGGATAATGTGCAGCTCTAGTGGATAGGTAGGCACAATGTAATTAAAATTTACTTTTGCCAGATAGGCCTGCATGATTGCCCACTGCCCATTATGTAGATGCATGGGGATGCATTAGTACGTTTTTATTGTTCAAATTTGCAATTTTAGTGTCTACTATAATTATTTATAATTTTCTCGTAGATATCGTGACTCCGGGGAGGTGATTTTTTACCTCAACAGTTATTTCCTACCGATGTCGAGATACTAGAATATCGATATATTGATTAAAAACTGACAGTGAAACACGTACAATATTGTAATCAGTAATCATGGTATGTGTTTAATATTAATTGAATCCCATTTTGGCGATTACGAAATGGATGCATCGGACTCTTTATATAGTCCCTTAGAATGTTTGACGGTGGTTTATTGAGCCGACTGTGCCAGTCCAGACCCCTCGTGTGCCTGAGTTGTGTCATCGCTAAGTAGTATTATCGCGATTATCGTATAATAAATTTCGGTCAATAAAATATAATGCTAATTCTCAATGTGGAGTCAAGATCATGTCTAGTTATGTTAAATGAACAAAATTTACTGATAATAACATGTCGCTGTGAAGAAAAAAAAAGAGAGAATATATCGACCAATAAAAAATAATCACAATTTTCAAAAGGGTAAAACATATGATTAAGCAAATAGTATAAGTAACATATTAATTTATAACAAACACGGAAAACTAAACATAATAGTATCAAGTATAAACTACTAGTATAAAGAAATAAAACAAAATGAAATATTATTGTCGTCACTCGAATATGTAAGAATTAATAAAGTATAGTGGAAATAAAATTTAAGAATAAAGGAAAACCTTGCAGGTAGGTTAAGTTAAGATAATCAAAATATTAAAGTATATTCTTTATTTATAATTGATTAACTACCTTTTTTACCATATTACACATATTTATAGGAATTAAAAATAGGTAAAAGAGGAAACATATAGTATATAATTTAAAATATTAATATAAAAGATTTGAATATATATATATATATATATTTATAATTGTGTGAGGATTATTTATTTAAAGATAATCGTGGCAAAAGTAAATAAATTTTGACTATCTGAAAGAAATGAGTCTAAAGCAAAAAATGACGATAAAAATGTCAATAGTCAACAAATATGAGAGAATATATTTTTCTATCCAAATGTTTATTTAAATTCAAATTAGAGAAAGTGTTAGATAACTGGATAGATATATAAATATATATTTATAAATTTAATTTATCATGTTTATTAAAAAAGTTAAATAAAAAAACAAGTCACTTTATATTTGTAAATTTAAATATTTTTGTGATTTTTTTACACTTTAAAGTTTAAGCTATTCTATTATATTAGTGTCATTATCTATACTTCACATGAATATTATTGGAGCCTGAATAAGATGAACTGAACTATTGAAGAAGCAGAGTAACCAAGCTTGTTTAGCCAAATGGCAATTCCATCACTCCTCTATTCAAGAGGTCATGGGTTCAAACCCTCATGGTACTCAAATGAGTGCCCCCTTTACATTATTGTAAACTTGGCCAATAATGCCACATGTTCTTACACTGAATATATCTTAGTCATGCGAGAGTGCATTGTAACCATGGCCGATAGTGCTCCATTTACATTATTGTAAACTTGGCCAATAATGCCCCCTTTACATTTTTTATTTTTTACTTTTGGTCTTCCAATTTGTTTTAAAGTTGTTGCATTAATAATAGTCATTTTAATATATTCTTTACACATATTAATATTACTAATATATGGGATTATCATTTTGAAAAGGTATAGACTCGAGCATAATTAATAAGAGTTTATGACGGCAAAAATACTTAAAGTCTGGTAAAAAAAAAATCTCGTGTACTCAATGTCTAAAAATGGTAGCAAAAGTACTTAAAATCACATTTGGTGCGTTCACCACTCCATTCTCATGACGCAGTTAACTTACATGTTAACTCTGACCACGTGCACAAACGTGGGTTGCTGACATAGCAATTTTTTTGCCACGTTGACGCGCCAACATCAGCCTCGTTTACGATAAAACAACAAATTAAACCCCGAATTGGGCTCGTCCACGTGACAAAAAATTTAGATATCATATCTATAAAAACTTACAACGAAACCATTTTATTGGTATTTGTTTCAGTAATACACACATTTATCCGAGATGTTTTGTTAATAAGAGACATGTTTTGACTGAAAAGAGTTTTATTTATTATTTTTATGTGAATATATATTTTTAGATTATTGATAAATTTGAATATATCTATTCTATCTTAAGTTCTTAACTGTAATAATATAGTTCTCACTCCTCATGCAATTTTATTTTTCTTTATTATATTTAGTATTTTGCTAGACCTTATTTAATAATAAAAAAAATTATAGTAAGACTCTCATTGGACTTTGAAACCTAGATAGTAGGAGGAGGTGACTTATGGGAATTTGGCTCTTCACTTCATGTGTGGCTCATTTCATTTCATGTGCTCTTTATTAATTAAATAATTTATGAACCCATTCCTCTTTTATGTATTTTGATCCCTTTTTAGTTTTTATAAAAAGAAAGAATAATCGTTGCTTTGCTCCTCAAACTTTGTATTTTATTGCTTTTATCCTCTTAAATTTAACTTTTGGTAGAATTATCTCTTATTTTATTTTTTAAATCTAAAGTAGCACATTTATTCAGACATATTACACTTATGACTTATTTAAGAGTATTTTTTTAGGGGTAATTAGCGGCATAAGTGGTCAATGTTTTCGAATTTCCTTAGGCATGATGTCAATGACCAAAAACAACGGCAAAAGTCCCCAATGTGCACTAATCACTCTAATCACAAAATTTCATCCAACTAATTGGATGATTGTTAGTCAAATGATGATGTGGCAGCGTTGACTGACACGCGGACATCTACGTGGCACGCCATGTCGTCTTTTTTATAAATAAAAAAATTGTCACGTCTTTTTTATTTTATTTTTAATTTTTTTACGAGGACTACTTATTTTCTCGCCCTCTCCCACGTTGCCACGTGTACACTCTCTCTCTCTCTCTATCTCTCTCTCTTTCTCTCTTTCCTAAGCTGTCCCACGTGTCATCCAAATAAGTAATCAAAATATTTTGTATTTGTATTTTGGAACCATGACCAAACCCAGATAAACAAAGCACTAAATTACTACATCAAAGGTATTTGTTGTCAAAATGTAATGGATATAACAATTTAAATAACAAACATATCCATTAATATGTGAGATATCTTTTCGATTATTATCCGTCATTTTTCGGGTAGTGGTTGAAAATACTACTAAAGTTGTAAATAGTATCCTACTTATAGTTTATTTTCGGTTAGTTGTTGAAAATACTACTAAAGTTGTAAATATTATCCTACTTATAAGTTTATTTTCGGGTAGTTGCTGAAACTGAAACTACTAAAATTGTAAATATTATCCTACTTAAGAGTTTTAAATACTTACATCTTATGATAATTTAATAAAGTAAAATAAATATGAAAAAAATTTATGTATTTATTAACATTATCACGACTAATTAAATAATGATGTGGAAACAAATTAAAAATTAAAAATGACGTGGCATGCCATGTGGTTGTCCGTGTGGCGGTCAACACTGCCACATCATTAGTTGACTAACATTCATCCAATTAGTTGGATGAAATTTTGTGATTAGAGTGATTAGTGCACATTGGGGACTTTTGCCGTCGTTTTTAGACATTGGCATCATGCCTAAGGAAATTCGAAAACCTTGGCCACTTATGCCGCTAATTACCCTTTTTTTAGTATCAATTTTATTATTTTCTCTAAATTTATATAAAAAAAAAGTTATCATTTTTTTTTCTTCAAAACTAAATTTCTTAATTGTTTGACATGTTATTTGATAATTAACTGGTAAAAGTAGTCTCGACTCTCGACTCAGCTATAATTACAGACTATGTAAAAATTTATATATTTCATTATTTTTAACGCATATATGTGATTTTTTTATTTTTTTATAATTATTATTTAAGACTAGAAGGTCCTGGTGTTAAAAATTAAAAAAGTGAAAAATAAAATAAAAAAGTTCGGATTATTTGCAATGTCAGAGCCTTGATTTATTCTGATTTTGTAATTCACTTTTATTGTCTGCAAAAGTGAAACATGTTAAGGACATTTCTAGCATGTCGTATATTTACCACATCGGGAATAATTACTCGATTTATCCCAAATCTCAATTATTTACTCACCTATGGATTTAATTTCTTCACTCAGATAGTTTTATTTAATTATTTTTATTACATTACGACGTTTTTAATCCATTATTATTATTATCGATTATTAAGGTATCTAAACAATCATACTCGTTAGATTTGAATTATGAAGCAGAGTGGTATTATTAATGTTGTCGAAGTATAAATATATATAGTTATTGACGGCTAATGTTCCCAAAACTTTAAAGGCGGCATGAGTCAAAGGTATAAAAGAATAACAATAGAAGTATCAGAAGTCGATAAAAATTGTGATGACACAATAATCTGTCATAAATAATACAGTCGATCAATTGATAAATTCTTAAATAGTCAGATTCAAATAATTCAATAATAAATAGACTGGACATCATCTATGGCTCAAATACAGTTCTCTCCGTATAAATATTATTAAAAAAAATAAGACCCAAATTCTTATAGCGAGTCAATTAATATAATATATATAAATATATGTATATGTTGCGTACTTGTGTTGTGTATATGATATTTCATACTCATATCATATGGTCATATATGATATTTTTAATCAATATTGTCGCTAGAACATTATATGTTTGTATGATCTAATTAATACATTAGAAGAACCCTTTCTTTGTGACAAATACTTGTCACTCATAAATGTCCAAACACTTTATGAAATATAATACACTTTTGTGAATTTCTAAGAATTAATACACTTCTGCTAGAGACAACACAAGGTTGCACCATGCATGGAGGCATACATTTTGCTGGTCAAACGACATGTCGTGCAATCTCAGTCGTCCAACGGCTGGTATTAGGGTCTGCAAGTGACACCGCATTGTATAAATATTTTATGTTCATACCTTCTTCTTCTTCTTCTTCTTCTTTTTTTTTTTTTTCAGTTTTTCCTTTTATACTATAAGTTTACTAAATGACACAATACAGTGTTGAGGTTTAAATTTGTCTATGTATTGTTAAAATTTGTTATACAAGCACGTCTACTATTAAACTCTAAAAATATTAACACTTTTATTAAAATAAAAACGTACACATGTCTTTTATGTAATAGACAATAAGTGAACATAGACTGAATTGGACATCGACATTACTTTGTAGTTTTTTTTTTTTTTTTTAATGGGGTGGCGTTAACGGTCAATGTTACAATGCACTCTCGCATTATTATATACATTCAGTGTAAGAACATGTGGCACAATTGACCAAGTTTTTATATATAAAGGGGGCAAGCATTGCTTTGTAGCATTTGAATACTAATATTGCTTAAAAAAACAAGAACATCGGCACACTTAGTATAGAATTATGTACTTGTGCTACAAATATTCCTATAGTAAATATGGTTGGTGACAGGGGCGGACCCAGGATTCCGCGTTAGGGGTGACGAACCGCAGATAAAATAAATTATGTACAGTTGTATTTTTACGAGGTTGGCAACAAAAATAATATCTTCTTTAGACTCTTAAATTCAACAATGATTTTTATTAAGTAGGGAGCAAAGCAACTATCAACTTAAGTATTTTGCTATTATAATATTTTAAATTAAGTACCATTTATTTACTAATATTACTTTCTAAAAAATATTATTAATATTTATCAAATTAAATAGCCAGTAATTGCTTTATTCATAATAATATATATATATATAAATAAAAGAATTCACTAACTATATTTTTTTAAAAGATTAATCAAAATAAAAAGAATATAGTGATACAAAAGTGTGGTGAATAAAATATAGAGGTTGGGTGACTATTAAACCATAGAAAAATGAGTCGTAACAAAAATACTAGGCTGAATTAGAATTATATCAAAAAAGAAAATAGTGGGTTCAAAATGGTAGTGGCATAGCTCGATCTCGGGGTTGGCACAGGGAAGGAAGATATTACTCTATCATTTGTCCATTGAACCAGAGTTTTTTCAGATTGTATGTTAGAACATAGTAAAATATATAGAAGAAATAAATTTTATTTACAGTTTATACCACAAATATTTTTTACCCGGACGAGCCGGGGGTGACGTCCGCCACCCCCAAACGTGCCTAGGTCCGCCCCTGGTTGGTGATTTATTTTTATAGAGTTATATTATTATTTTTAATTCGTTAAACTTATTTCCTTTTTATCAACTTAAAAATTCCGTGAGGGCTTGAATTTATCCTGCTGCCCGCTGCTCGAACCGGGGCTTCAGTTCTAAGCCAGAGCGAGTTCGGGTCATGCCATAAAAGCAAAACGACTTGTAGTTGAGAAGACCAATTTGGAATATTAAATTGTATTATTCTTAGGATTTTAGTTGAAATAAACGAGGATATAAACAATAATTCATAAATGAAGCACAAGAGAGTGAGACTGTGAGACAATACTTACAAGTATCAAATTGTAATTATAAATTGATTTAAATTTAATTTTCTCTCTGCCTTAAGATTATTGATTATTAGGTCTACTGACTATTTTTAAAAAAAAAACATTACTTATGTATATATATATATATATATATATATATATATATATATATATATATATATGATAGTAAAAGCTGCAAACAAACAAATAAGATTAAATTGTTGATGGATAATTAAGTCTCACGCTTCCTTCCATGAATAAAACTTTTATCATAGAGCTCTTGCCTTTATTAGGTGATTATTATTATTATTATTGACAAGAATTTCAGTTTCTTGCCAATGGAGCAACATACTCTTTAAATCCACAGCAATTTCTTAGGGTCCACATAAAGATGATGAGATTGAATATTGAAAATTAAAGACACAAAATATAACAGAAAAAGAAAAGGAGAATAATTGAGTTCAAAAATCTGATACTCAATATAAGTGCTTTCTTACATCTAACCTTAATATAATGGTAATATATACGGCTATTTTTCGCTCGGGCTTAATCGAGTGACTCGGGAAACCGGTTATCTTGGTCGTTTTTATTGACTTTTAGCTAAATTTGGATCGATCAATTAGGCGTTATGTAAAATATTAAAGGAATTAAAATATTTTAAGAAATCAGAACCCAAAGTTCCGATTCGTAAAGAAGAAGAAAAAAAAAACGGAACGAAAATTCCAAAACAGAAAACGTATTTCCTTCACATGCACACAATTTCTTAATGTTAGATATTGAATTGGAGGATTAAAACACGAATAATGTTTGTTCGAATTAATAAGTGTATTTTAGTTTGCTCTCAACTTAAATGCACTAAAATAAAATTATTTAAACGATATTCTATTAAGCTGAACTTGGATATTATGAAGTTATAATTATTATTTTTCTATTTAAGCTCGAAGTCTTGTACCTTAAAATATCTTCTTCAGATTTAACAAATGATTTTGAAGATAAATATAGATCCTTATTATCGATCAAGTACTTGTATAGTTGTCTAATGATGTAAATAAGTATTAAGTACCTTGTATTTCAACTTTCTAGAACATGCAAATATACTCATTGACACAATTCACTCTACTTATTATGATGTAAACTATTTAAATCTTTTTTTTTTCATACAGTTATTTCCTTATTATTATTTATATATGTAAAAAAAAAAAAGATAATTATAAAGATAAGAAAAATGCAAATTCATTTTTAAATTTTGACGAAAGCGATAACCATTTATTTAGCAAAGAGTTAAGTTTGTTTACACGAAACAAAAGTTTGGCATACTAATACATAAAATTTCAAAGAAAGTGATATTTAATTTAATTTTTTTGGTTTTTTATTCTCGATTAAGAAGGCAATTTCTTAATCATTTAAGATTTAAAAGTGCTTTGAGTTTTATCTTTCAACATAAGAAAATTGATTGCCAAAATTATTGAAAATTGACCCATGCAAGAAAACTATTGGTTAAAACAATAAAGAACAAATCCCGGAAACAGATAACATCCTTATCGGAAAAATCTCCGACCAAAATCACCCATTTCGGAAAAAAATAGAACCGGAAAAAATTGCAACTTTAAAAGAAAACACAAGAATGCAAAACGCTTAAGGTCTTCGTCCCAACAATGAGTTCAAAAAATTGCCAAAAAACTACGAAATCATTCTAATTGCACTCAACACCGACCTCAGCAGCTCGGTGAGGCTTGTTCTTCCTTCTACTACCGACATGTCGGAAGCTGACGAACTTCGGCGTAGCATCGGGTGTGGGCTTAGCCTCGGTGGTGCTTTCTTCCTTCACGGCCTCGGTGCTTTCTATTGCCTGGGCGCTCCTCTTTCTCTTCTTTCCGCTCTCCGAGGCTTCTTGAGAGTTCAAGCTCTGTGCTAATTCAACATCTTCTTCGGTCTTCTCGGGTTCTTCTCCTCTTTGAGCGTCGTCCTTCAATGCCTTCTGCGGCCTTCCTCTTCTCCGGTTACTAGTTGGATTTTTCTCTTCTCCACCACTCCCGGGATCTTCGAAAGCAGTGACTGCTTGTTTCTTCCCTTTTCCTCTGACTCTTCCCATCGCGGAGAAAAGAAAAAAACCCGAAGAGATTTGCAGAGTGGTGAAGAATTCTGTACAAACAAATTATAGATTATAATTTAACCACGGCCACATAAGAAGAAACTACTACGGGGCAAGAAACAATTGTCCCGGATATCAACGGGCGTAAAAGATGAATCGACACAGAATTTTACGTGAAAACCCGATTTAACCATACAATGCCCCTGTACAGAAACGCCCTAATCCGAACGCACCATACCGCGAAGCTATATAACGGGTTAGGCTTGCAAAACGGATTCGGTTCGCAATTGCTTGCGGAACCGAAGAACAGTATCGAATCACACAAGATACCATCACTGATCTAACTTAGTCTGAATGAGATTTCTTCACCAAGAACAGAAGGAGAAAATAATAGTACAAGCATATAATCTCAAACCAGTCCTTAAAACTTCAATCTTTGCCAAGAATCGATCAAATCTAGATGAATACAGTGAGAATTTCTAAGGAGAAATCGTGAATCCAAGTACCAAATCCCAAATCTTTTCTTTCCCTCTTCAATCCTTGCGATAAACTTCGATTCATTAGGTCCAAACAACGATTGGATCGCTCGAATATCAATCCGAATCGAAACGCAAAGTAGATAGAGAGATGCGAAAGTCACCTCTTCAGAGCATTCGATCGGGCTTGGACGAACCCTGATGCTCAGAAATCGAACTCCCACTTCGAGAGCCGAAGTGGGTATCTTCGGGCTTCAACGAGGAATCAGCAGAGAAGGCAAGAATGGAAGAAGGGCGTGATCTGAAGAAGACCCAGATCAGAAGAAGCTCGAAGCTGGTCAAGTCTCAAGCTTTAAGAGATTTAAGCGAAAGCGTGTTTGTTGAGGAGAGAGAGAGAGAGAGAGGGGAATTTCCTTTGTTTGTTTCTCTAATCTTTCGCTTTGTAATTAATTTTAGAAAATGGACACAAATGCCCCTATCGAACTTTGGTAGTTAGGGCAATTTGTCCACCAAACTTTACTACGTTACGTGCTAAATAACCCCGGTAGTACCTACGGGAAATTGATGGTTCGATTTTATTAATTTGGTCACGGAGTTATCCGCGAGATTTTATTTTTTCTAACCTGTGGCTTTACTTTTCGATCATATTTCGAAGATTAGCCGGCAAGCATCGATGTTTTATAAAGCAAACATACGACCAAATGTGGTCTTATCGATTTGCAAAGCTTCTTAATACTTATATGAATTGAGTTCTATCATTAGGTTTTTAAATTCTTAAAATTTTCTTTTTTTACTATTTTTTATGATAAACTTATTTCCTAATTCTAAATAATTATTATATGAATTAGTTATAAAATATACTAATTTATTAAGTTATTTGGCTATTGTAAAATATTTAAAAGATTAATTTCTTGAAGAAAGTAAAAGAGTGATAAAATTGATAAAATGTGTCTTCTTATGTATTGCGCATAAAATTATTTTTAAAACGATGAGTAATTTTTTATAAATGAATAAGAGATATTAATAACATTATTGAAAATTCACGGACCGAAGTCACCAATTACTAAAACAAATTCTCTACTATTTATTATGCTAATTTAATGTAATAATAATAGTGTTGGACTAGTGAGTTCTTATTCATGTTTGCTGTTTAATGTATACTTTAAGAGTGTTTGTGACAGTTATCACGTCTTATTTGGTGGGGCTAACTGAAGGTATATAATTAAAATATTTATTTATTGTTGTTGCAGGGCACTATAGTAATTGACAACAGATGAAATTGATTAGTTGAATTGAAATGGTAAAGGGCAGCAGAGTCATTTGATAATTAGCATAAATATATTACAAAAGGCTAGCTGTAATATGAAGAGATACCAATGCTTCTAACGACATGTATTTGATTGTCGTTTATGATTTTTTTAAAGTGGTAAACAATATATTGCATTTGCTTATTATTTAGTTAAAGAAAGATTAATTGGTGATTATGGTAGATATGAAGTGGTTGTCCAGCCAAACAAATTTCAAAATGCAATTTTACGATCATTGGGAAATTCGTGACATGAGTATCTAAATAATAAGAAAGTTTAATAGCGATATAAATATTTAATATTTTTTTATGTTAGTAGTGTCATAAAATTCATTTTTTATGTTAATATTTTTTTCCTTTTAAAATTATGTTAAATCAAATGAAAAATGTGGATGAAATTATGAAGCGAAGCAAAATAGTCGACATTGACGAATTTCACTTTGAAAAAAAAAGATGAGATTTTTTATCACCACAATTATCAAAATATTCAGTATTTACCTCTATTAAGCATAAAAGAAAATGTAGAGGTAGGTATATTCCAATTCTTCTTTTATCTAGGTGAATATTCCTTTGTAAAAAGTGTTAACCGTGGGTAACTAAATGGATACCAAAGGTTAACACTTCCGACAACATGAGAAAATATACTGCGACGATAGCAAAAGTAAATTAAGCTGCCACTTTCACCTACGTAACTAATAGGTATTATTGCCGCAAATAACCCAAAGGAAAATCGCCAGCAAAAGGGAAACTTGACTTCTCTAAGCCCATTGAGTAGGAAAAAACTTATCAAAAAATCAATTTATCACCATTAATTTGAACACAGCTTTTTCCGCAAATCCTGCCATGTTTTAGGACCGTTCGGATGGCGATTTATAAACTGTTTGAGAAACGTCTTCTCGGTGCAAGCGAGAATCGAGCTCAAAGCTAGTTCCGGCTCAGCAAAACCGTGACCTTTGAGCCATTCGTACATGGCGAATCTAAGCTTGACACGCTCAACTGTATAATTTAGGCACGAGGGGTATGTCCGTAAAGATGATATCGGATTGCCGAGGTCTTTCACGAGAAGATCGATCTTCGTCTGAAGCACACTCTTCTTCTGGTTCAGAATCTGCGGCGAGACTTTAACCATTTCGCTGACCTGATCACAGGTAAATCCGTAACTAACTATAAAGTCAAACCTCTCCTGAAGCTCGTCTCCCTTGCCTCGGAACAACTTTTCAGCCTTCTTCATCTCGTCCGAGCCCTCTTCGTACCCCAAATCCAATAAAAATTTGTTCTTGAGCGCCATCGGAGAGTTGTCTTTTAAAAGCTGGTTGATTTTTGATCCAAGGACCAAGTTCTTTAACTCTTGAGGGTTCTCCAAAATGTAATTGCAAAGTCTCTTCTTCCCAATATTCAAGTGCTTACACAAGCTATTCGCCTTCATCAAAGTACACGAGCCGATCGATTTAGCATTAGCGCGTGTAAAACTGCCGATCTCCGTTCTCTCCATATCAATTTCATTCAAAATCTGAAAACATCGCCTCAAATTCGAAACGAATTTGCCGACTTGAATCGGAGGAAACTGAACCAGCACAGAGCTTATCTGGTCCACTTCGGATCCAAATTTTAACAAGAACCCGACTAATAAAACTGTCATACTTCCCGAATCCTCAAATAAAAGATTCGGATTCCGACCAATTATTGTGGAAATCTGTTCGTCAATCAACCCCATTTCGCTAAACAAACACAGAATTTCGAGCACATGAGTCCAAATACACGAATTGCCCTCCGACAAATTCCCTTCAATCCAACTGTTACCGAATCCCAAACCGTTCAATCGCTTCAAAACCCGCACGAAATCCGAATCCATGTCGTTAACCAAAAGATAAGGACTGCAACTAATGAATTTAACTAAAGCCGATCTTCCAATACCCAGATTCTCGTAAGCCCTAAGCTTGGACACCAAAATCGCAACATCGGAGTAAAACACTTCCGTCGCCCCGACATAGATTTTCCCGATTATCTTACGCTTAAACCCATAATCGCTTAATTTGTTGTAACTCTCAAGCAGCGTGCGAGCGTCGCTCAAGAACACCAATCCCCGGGGAAGCATATGAGCGTATTCCGAGGGCTTCAAGCCCAAGCTCTCGAAAAACGGCTCGAATTCGTTGATGGGATTGTAACACAAGAACCTCGAAACCGAGCTTCCGATATCCGCCTTTGCACCCACCATTTCCAAGAGCTTGCCCACGAAAATCGGCGCGTTTTGACTCATGTTCTCCGCCTCGAGAAACGGCAGATTCCTAGTGGACTGGAAGTAGTCCAAGAGAGCCTCCTGGGCTACTTTCCTCGCTGCTTTCGAAACCCTAAGGCCATTGTCACAGGAAAGTTCGAGCTCTGGGGTTCCAGGAGCTGTGGAGCAGTAAAGCCTGATGCTTTTCGATCCATGGGAGGAATTCGACGAAACCCATTGCAGAACAGAGCTCGCTCGGAGATTCCGTAAGAGGGTCGTCGCCATTTTCGTATTAATCTGTTAGCGAGAGTGACAGAGAATCATACCTTCCGAGGCTGACTCTGATGTAAAGCCTTGCTTGTATTAGGGTTTTGGACAGCAAGAGCAAGGCGAAGAAGAGATTCTGTTCTGTTCTATAAGATTCGCTATAAACCTAGTAGTTTTTGGCGGCGTAAGTTCTCAAATACTGTCGTTTTGACGTGATTTTGAACCGAGCAACTTCTAACGGTTCGAGGTGGGAAACTAGTACTACACTCTACAGAAGCATATTTTTATATTATTATTATTAGTGGATTGCCCGCGCTCTTCGTGGGTATAAAAATATAATTTTAAACTTTAAATTAATATATTAAACAAATTTTTTCTTGGTATACTAAAAATGAGTATAAAATTAAAAAATGTATATTTGTATTCAACAGTGCATTATTGATAATACTATATAAATAAGCTTGCTTTTGTTTTAATAGTTTATTCAAATAGTGAAAAACGAATCTATTTCGGTATTTCCAACATATTCGGTATTTCCAACATAGTCGTATTATAAAAAATAACTTTATTAGATAAATCAAATCAAGATATTATGATAATAATGCAAAAATAATATAAAAAATAAAAATACACATTAATTAATTTATTTTCTCAAACAATATATTATTTGAAATTTAATTTATCAAACATTTTCAAAAAAACTTTTTAACATCTTAAGAATATATATACAGATATTGTCATTCTCAGCATACTATAGTCTATCCTAGTAAACATTTTGAATTTTTTTTAATGCACATAATTAAGGTGTCTTAGTTATTATTAATTTTTTCATGATATTTGATGCCACTAACTTCATCGTTTAACTATCACATATTTTTGTGTAAAGCGTTTATTCATCTTCCAATATAATTACTACTTTCTTTCTTTTAAATGCATGCAAATTGATTTCTATTCCAATAATTAATGACCAATTACTAATTCTCTAATTTCTCTTATCTCTACTACATCCTCAAGATAAAAGTACGTTTACAAATTACACATATAACACAAAAATAAGATAAAACTAAATAAATAAATTTAACCAAATGCTATTTATTTCGACTATTTATCTTCAAAACCACCAAAAGCAAGAATCAATATAAAAGCAACTATATATATAAATTATCAAATGTCACCTTTGAAGAATAGATCTAAGTATCAAACACCCATTCACCAAAAAAAAAAAAAAAAAAATCAAACATAAAAGCCAATAGATATGTGTTAGCCATTAAAAACCAACATCGCCCATATTATAATTAGCCAAGTTATAATGAAAAATAGAAGAAATTGGCAATTATATCTGTGATAACCCAAATTCTCACGTACAATTATGATCAGTAATAACACATTCACGATGCATAATAAAACATTTCATATAGATTGCACACCTCCTATACCTTATGTACAAGAACATTATTTGTTTTTAACATCGTTTGTTAAGTAATTTCATGCAGCGTGAAGGTCCGGTATTCCTCAAGAGTGAAGCATTGTGTGCTAAATCAGTAAATGAATTAATATTATAAGCATTTGGATGATAAATGCATACATATAGTACTCGTTCATTTTCATTGATCAGATTTCGGTAAAATTAACGATACACTGAAATCCGTGCATTTTTCATGACATCACAAGTAGGTCAAATATATTTTGTTAAATGATTTATTTCATACAAAAAAAAAATGAAGTCATAGTCAACTCGAAGCAAGCATGACGTTTCGGTTTCGTATTTTGCTCGGTAAGCGTGAAATGGCTCGGTTTAACTTTTCGGTTAGTATTTTGTTCAAATAGCTATTTCAAATAATTACTATTTACTATATATTATTAAATAGGTAAATGAAATGATATTAAACATTTTGATTGGTTTATAAGTAGGTTTTACCGAATAATAATAAAAACGGTGCGTAGAAGCGGAGAAGTCAAAAGTAATCAAAACCGATTGAACCGGGACTAGGTTTCACCATGCTCTGATGGTTTTGTATGTATTTAATATTTTTATACTAGTATGAGTCAGCTTGTAAGTGTAACAGAGAGACACCTCTTGCTTAATTATAAAAATACCAAAACTAGCCTTTTGTTTTGCATAAAACAAAGCAAGCAACACTCATTTATCCTCACCTCTTCGACCAGAGCTTAACCATAGAGAGAAAACCTTCAAAAACTCTTCCTTTCCCTTATTCCAAGCTTCTCCAAGTGGTAGAGCTCAAATTGGAGTTAGAACTTGCAACCTAGTGCCATAACAAGTTTCATGGTTAGTTAAATTCTCTCCTTTTAGTGTTTTCATTTTCATTTGGAAACTACATCACCTCATGTTTATTTACAGATCCATATGATGTAGAATTTATGTTATTTATGTATAAATGTTTCTATAAGGTTGCCTAGGTGAATGATTTGGAAAATAAGCAAAACTAGGTTAATATGGAACTAGTTTTGAGTCATTGTAGCAAATTAATTATGTTAAGTTGCTGCCTGATTATAAATGTATTAAATGAACCTTAATATGTTCATAAGAGTGTCCTATGTCTTAATTAATATTTGGAATTGAGTATCATTGTTGTTGATTTGAGAAAAGAATCGATTCGAACACTTGAAGAGCTAGTTTGTTCGGTTTATTCAATTACCGGTATTTTGTTGCAGCCGGTCTATATTTTAGAAAGGATTTATTATTTTTATTAATACAGGTCCTGGTTAGTTTGAAAATGCAGGGGGAATTATGTCCAAATTTTTGACAAAGAGATCAAATTTTATCTCAACCGAGCTAGTTTTGCCGAAATGTGTTTTAAAGAACTAAGTATCGTGAAATTTGACTTGAAATATGCATGGAATTACTTGTATAAGTATAAAGCATTCACGGACAGTGAAATTGATGTCTTGAGTACTTGGTAATAAATTCATTAGGTGGTTAGCACACATTGCTCATTGAGGAAGCTGGACTGAATCGTTTGCACGGGTATTCGACGTAAAAAGGTAAACATGAACTCTTTTAAAACTATCACAAGGACATAGTATGAAAGCACTATGTTATATGAGTATGAGTATTTCGTGTTCAAAAATTATAAAGAGAATGTACCACTTTTAAAGGTGTGAACATTGATGAGTTAATTTTTGGTGGCCTATATTAGTCCCTAGGATTGGGGGATTAATATGTCTTATGGGATATTGTTTGTGCCATAGGACTTTCTCGGACTTATTGTAGTTCCTAGGATTGGGGGACTACGGTGTCTCATGTGTATGATTGAGATACTTATATATGGCCAGAGTCCGATAGTTTGCTCACACGTGGCCTTGTTAGTCCTTAGGATTGGGGGACTAACACATCTTGTGGGATAGGATTGGTTCCATAAGATGTTTTCGAACCTATTGTAACTCCTAGGATTGGGGAGTTACGATGTCTCATGTGTATGATTGAGATATTTGTATGTGGCCAAGGTTCGATGGGACACGTGGAAGCTTACTAATAGGCCTAGACGATTAACCTTCTTTGAACACATAATAACGCGCGTAATATTTTATAATATATTGGTACTATAAGAATAAGAGTTTATGGTATGTTTAAGTATATCTATATGTATACGGTTCTGGTTTACTGAGCTTTAGCTCACGTAGTTCTTGTGATATAGGTGAGGGTGCATCTAGACATGACTAGTCATCTTGGCGTTTGGATGAGCACTCTCGCACACCGTAAAGCATATGTATATGGAACCTTTTGACCTAATGGGCCTATTTTGAATTGTATATATATAGTTTTGATGTCCATATGTACATGGGACAAAGTAACACGGTCGTTATAAAGTAATTTCGTGTATGTACAAAACTATATTACATAATAGAAATATCAAAGTTTAAATTTTGTCCACTTTTTGGAAAGTGAAATTGTTTTAAACTAAAAGAGGTAGCGGGTGCTACATGTTTGGTATCAGAGCCCAAGGTTTAAATCTTTTCTGTAGACTTTCCATATACATTGTTTCTCGGGTGGAGATGTTCAGCCAAACTGTAAGTTTTACTTTAATTTTGACAATGAGAAGAATGAAATGTGTTCATTATTGGTTATAAAATAAAGTGTACGTGACTAAGGATGGTATATATATAGGATATGGGAAGACCAAAGAAACAAGCTGGTATTGGTTCTTCTAGTCAAGGAAATAGTGGAGTTGATCGCATTGATCGCTTGTGTGACATAGTACAGAAGTTCTTGGAACGTGATATGGAAAGGGAGGCTAACGCTCATAATCCTCCCCCACCACCATGCCAAGAACCGCCTACACCACCTCCGAGACATGATGTCACAGATTCAGCCTGTGAAAAGTTCCAAAAACTTAAACCACCGATCTTTGTCGGTGATTGTGATCCGAATGTTTCAGAGGGCTGGATAAGAACAGTCGAGCGTATGTTTAGCTATGGAAAGATTCCCAATGATGCTAAAGTTTCTTGTGCTTCCTTTTACCTTCGAGATGCTGCTAGCTATTGGTGGGATGCTATCGTTAGTGTTCATGATGTTCCTACTATGACATGGGAAAGGTTCAAGGAGCTTTTCGATATCAAGTATATTACCAAAGCAGCGCGGATTGAGAAAAGAAAGGAATTGGCAAATCTGAAACAGGGTGACATGTCAATTGATGAATATGTCAAGAAGTTTGATGAACTTTCTCGATATGCTTCTCATTTTAGTGATAACAATGAGTTGAAGGTTGAGCAGTTTGTCGAGGGTTTAAACCCTGAGATATTTAGGGATGTGACGGTCAATGAAAGAGAAGGAACTTCATATTCTAAAGTTGTGGAGCAAGCTTTAACTGCTGAACGGGCGCAACGCAAAATAGTTGAGAAAGCGAAGGAAAATGAAGTAAGAGTCAAGGATATGAAGTCATCGTTCAATTCCAATTTTCAATCAAGTAAGAAGGCACAACAACCATGGAATAGAGACAACAAACGACGTAATTTTGGCGGACAAGGCCAAGGTCAATGGAATCAAGTCAAGCGGCCTAAAACTAATAATCTCGGACAAGGGTTTTTCACAAACCAGAAGCCGAAGTGTACGAAGTGCGGAAGATTTCATCATGGTGTTTGCATGGAGGGCCCAGGAGCATGCTATCAATGTGGAAAGATGGGTCATTTTGCACGAGATTGCAAGGCTCAAGTTCAAGGTGCAAAGAATGTTCCAGCAAGAGTGTTTGCACTCACTCAAGCAGAAGCCTCAACAAATCCATCTGTTGTATCAGGTAAAATGATTATCTCTGGAAACTCTTCTCATGCATTAATAGACTCAGGAGCCACACATTCATTTGCATCAATAAAGTACGTGAGAAGATTGGGAAAGCCACTTGAAAAACTTGATATTTATTACAATGTGTCCCTTCCCTCCGGGGATCTAATGTATTCAAACGAAGTACTTCGTGGCTGCACAATTTTGGTTCAAGGAAAAGAACTTTGCGCTGACCTTGTTATACTTAATATGCCGGACTATGATGTGATACTTGGGATGGATTTTTTATCAAAGTATCGTGCAAACATAGACTGTATGAAAAAGATTGTTACGTTTCGACCAGATGGGGAAGAAGAAGTTATTTTCATCGGCACAACTCCAAAATTAAGAACTCCTCTTATATCTGCATTGAAGGCAAGACGATTGCTAGATAATGGTTGCGAGGGTTATCTAGCAAGTGTGGTCGACACTCGATTAGAGAATGATTTGAAGATAGATGAAGTTCCTGTAGTGCGAGAATTTAAGGAAGTATTTCCAGAGGAACTACCAGGTCTACCACCAGACCGAGATATAGAGTTTAACATTGATTTGACTCCGGGTACCGCACCAATATCAAAAGCTCCGTATAGAATGGCTCCGACAGAATTAAAAGAGTTGAAGATTCAACTGCAGGAGTTGCTAGACAAAGGATTTATACGCCCAAGTTTTTCACCCTGGGGAGCTCCAGTGTTGTTTGTTAAAAAGAAGGATGGTTCAATGAGACTCTGCATAGACTACAGAGACTTAAATAAAGTAACCATAAAGAACAGATACCCATTGCCAAGAATAGATGACTTGTTTGACCAACTCCAAGGAGCATCAGTGTTTTCTAAAATTGACTTGCGATCTGGTTATCATCAAGTAAAAGTTAGTGAAGAAGCAATTCAGAAAACATCTTTTAGAACAAGATACGGGCATTATGAGTTTCTCGTTATGCCTTTTGGGCTGACTAACGCGCCCGCAGTATTTATGGACTTGATGAATAGAGTTTTCAAAGACTATCTAGACCGATTTGTAATTGTGTTTATTGATGATATCCTTATTTACTCTCGGTCAGAGGAAGAACATGTTGAACATCTAAGGATAGTGTTGAATATGTTGAAGGAAAATAAGTTATATGCAAAGTTCAAAAAGTGTGAGTTTTGGCTGGAGAAAGTGTCGTTCCTTGGTCATGTTGTATCAAAGGATGGGATTTCTGTTGATCCCTCAAAAGTAGACGCAGTGAGCAGTTGGCCACAACCAAAAACAGTATTTGAGGTGCGAAGCTTTTTGGGTTTGGCAGGTTACTACAGAAAGTTCATAGAAGGATTCTCAAAGATAGCGTCACCACTCACTAATTTGACAAGGAAGAAAGTGAAGTTTGAATGGTCGGAAGAATGCGAGCGATGTTTCCAAACATTAAAAGAGAAATTGGTTTCTGCTCCAGTATTAGCCATTCCGAACGGTTGTGACGGATTGGTAGTTTACTGTGACGCTTCGGGATCAGGACTTGGGTGTGTGCTTATGCAAAATGGAAGAGTTATTGCCTATGCTTCTCGCCAGTTGAAGGATTATGAAAAGAATTACCCGACACATGATCTAGAGCTAGCTGCAGTTGTATTTGCTTTAAAGATCTGGAGGCATTACCTTTATGGTGAGAAGTGTGATATTTATACAGATCACAAGAGCTTGAAGTACTTCTTCACTCAAAAAGAACTGAATATGCGACAGAGAAGATGGTTGGAGTTAGTAAAGGATTATGAATGTACAATTAACTACCATCCAGGGAAGGCAAATGTGGTAGCTGATGCTTTGAGTCGGAAGTCAACTTTAAGTTTAACAACTTTGGGGATAGTACCTAAACCACTCCAGAAGGAATTGGAAAGGTTAGAGATTGAGTTTGTCAGAATGGGCACTGTGGAAAAACTTTTTAGCATGTCTCTCAAGCCAACGTTGTTGGAAAGAATTAAGGAAGCTCAATGTTCTGACCAATATTTGAAGGAAATGATGCCAAGTGTTGAGACAAGGAAACAGAAAGATTTGAATATGTCCAACGAAGGTATCGTTAGGTTCCAAGAAAGATTATATGTCCCTAATGCTAATGGTCTTCGTAAAGAGATACTGGTCGAGGCTCACAACTCACCTTACTCGGTTCATCCTGGAACGAGTAAAATGTATAGAGATTTGAAGATGTTTTATTGGTGGCCAGGGATGAAAGGTGACATAGTTAGATTTGTGGCAGAGTGCTTGACTTGTCAACAAGTTAAGGCGGAGCACCAAAGACCTGCAGGAACTTTACAACCCCTCGATATTCCCCAATGGAAGTGGGAAAAAGTTACCATGGATTTTGTGGTTGGACTTCCAAAACTAAAAGAGGGTTATGATGCAATTTGGGTTATTGTTGATAGATTGACAAAGTCAGCTCATTTTCTTCCTGTTCGCACGACTTATTCGATGGATAAATACGCAGAAGTATATATCAAAGAGATCGTCAGACTTCATGGTGCTCCAATATCTATTGTTTCAGATAGGGATCCAAAATTTACATCATCATTTTGGAAGAGTTTACACAAGGCATTGGGCACAAGATTAGCATTTAGTACGTCTTTTCATCCACAGACCGATGGGCAGTCAGAAAGGACAATTCAAACACTGGAGGATATGCTAAGAGCTTGTGTATTAGATTTTGAAAAAAGTTGGAATGTCTACTTACCGTTGGTGGAGTTTTCCTACAACAATAGCTTTCATTCATCTATAGGGATGGCTCCTTATGAAGCACTCTACGGAAGGAAATGTAGATCTCCGATTCATTGGGATGAAATGGGTGAACAAAGGTTTCTTGGTCCTGATTTGGTAAAACGAACGGGAGAAGCTATTGAGAAGATTCGAAAAAGGATGCTGACTTCACAAAGTAGACAAAAGAGTTATGCGGATACTCGTCGGAGAAAGCTAGAATTCAATGAGGGTGATATGGTGTTTCTCAAAGTCGCTCCGATAAAAGGTGTCATGCGTTTTGGTAAAAAGGGAAAGCTTAGTCCTCGATTTATTGGACCGTTTGAAATTCTCGAGCGGGTCGGAGACGTCGCTTACAGATTAGCGCTACCCCCATTACTATCTGCGGTTCACAATGTGTTTCATGTTTCCATGTTGAAAAAGTATATTCAGAACCCATCTCATGTGTTGAGTTATGAGCCACTTGAGTTGCGTTCTGATTTATCGTACGAGGAGACACCCTTGAAGATTTTGGAAAGAGAAGTACGACAGCTAAGAAATAGACAAATTCCATTAGTCAAAATATTATGGAGGAATCATTCGACTGACGAAGCCACATGGGAAACAGAGCATGATATGAGAATCAAATACCCTTCACTATTCGGTTAGTAAATTTCGAGGACGAAATTTTTATAAGGGTGGGAGATTGTGATAACCCAAATTCTCACGTACAATTATGATCAGTAATAACACATTCACGATGCATAATAAAACATTTCATATAGATTGCACACCTCCTATACCTTATGTACAAGAACATTATTTGTTTTTAACATCGTTTGTTGAGTAATTTCATGCAGCGTGAAGGTCCGGTATTCCTCAAGAGTGAAGCATTGTGTGCTAAATCAGTAAATGAATTAATATTATAAGCATTTGGATGATAAATGCATACATATAGTACTCGTTCATTTTCATTGATCAGATTTCGGTAAAATTAACGATACACTGAAATCCGTGCATTTTTCATGACATCACAAGTAGGTCAAATATATTTTGTTAAATGATTTATTTCATACAAAAAAAAAATGAAGTCATAGTCAACTCGAAGCAAGCATGACGTTTCGGTTTCGTATTTTGCTCGGTAAGCGTGAAATGGCTCGGTTTAACTTTTCGGTTAGTATTTTGTTCAAATAGCTATTTCAAATAATTACTATTTACTATATATTATTAAATAGGTAAATGAAATGATATTAAACATTTTGATTGGTTTATAAGTAGGTTTTACCGAATAATAATAAAAACGGTGCGTAGAAGCGGAGAAGTCAAAAGTAATCAAAACCGATTGAACCGGGACTAGGTTTCACCATGCTCTGATGGTTTTGTATGTATTTAATATTTTTATACTAGTATGAGTCAGCTTGTAAGTGTAACAGAGAGACACCTCTTGCTTAATTATAAAAATACCAAAACTAGCCTTTTGTTTTGCATAAAACAAAGCAAGCAACACTCATTTATCCTCACCTCTTCGACCAGAGCTTAACCATAGAGAGAAAACCTTCAAAAACTCTTCCTTTCCCTTATTCCAAGCTTCTCCAAGTGGTAGAGCTCAAATTGGAGTTAGAACTTGCAACCTAGTGCCATAACAAGTTTCATGGTTAGTTAAATTCTCTCCTTTTAGTGTTTTCATTTTCATTTGGAAACTACATCACCTCATGTTTATTTACAGATCCATATGATGTAGAATTTATGTTATTTATGTATAAATGTTTCTATAAGGTTGCCTAGGTGAATGATTTGGAAAATAAGCAAAACTAGGTTAATATGGAACTAGTTTTGAGTCATTGTAGCAAATTAATTATGTTAAGTTGCTGCCTGATTATAAATGTATTAAATGAACCTTAATATGTTCATAAGAGTGTCCTATGTCTTAATTAATATTTGGAATTGAGTATCATTGTTGTTGATTTGAGAAAAGAATCGATTCGAACACTTGAAGAGCTAGTTTGTTCGGTTTATTCAATTACCGGTATTTTGTTGCAGCCGGTCTATATTTTAGAAAGGATTTATTATTTTTATTAATACAGGTCCTGGTTAGTTTGAAAATGCAGGGGGAATTATGTCCAAATTTTTGACAAAGAGATCAAATTTTATCTCAACCGAGCTAGTTTTGCCGAAATGTGTTTTAAAGAACTAAGTATCGTGAAATTTGACTTGAAATATGCATGGAATTACTTGTATAAGTATAAAGCATTCACGGACAGTGAAATTGATGTCTTGAGTACTTGGTAATAAATTCATTAGGTGGTTAGCACACATTGCTCATTGAGGAAGCTGGACTGAATCGTTTGCACGGGTATTCGACGTAAAAAGGTAAACATGAACTCTTTTAAAACTATCACAAGGACATAGTATGAAAGCACTATGTTATATGAGTATGAGTATTTCGTGTTCAAAAATTATAAAGAGAATGTACCACTTTTAAAGGTGTGAACATTGATGAGTTAATTTTTGGTGGCCTATATTAGTCCCTAGGATTGGGGGATTAATATGTCTTATGGGATATTGTTTGTGCCATAGGACTTTCTCGGACTTATTGTAGTTCCTAGGATTGGGGGACTACGGTGTCTCATGTGTATGATTGAGATACTTATATATGGCCAGAGTCCGATAGTTTGCTCACACGTGGCCTTGTTAGTCCTTAGGATTGGGGGACTAACACATCTTGTGGGATAGGATTGGTTCCATAAGATGTTTTCGAACCTATTGTAACTCCTAGGATTGGGGAGTTACGATGTCTCATGTGTATGATTGAGATATTTGTATGTGGCCAAGGTTCGATGGGACACGTGGAAGCTTACTAATAGGCCTAGACGATTAACCTTCTTTGAACACATAATAACGCGCGTAATATTTTATAATATATTGGTACTATAAGAATAAGAGTTTATGGTATGTTTAAGTATATCTATATGTATACGGTTCTGGTTTACTGAGCTTTAGCTCACGTAGTTCTTGTGATATAGGTGAGGGTGCATCTAGACATGACTAGTCATCTTGGCGTTTGGATGAGCACTCTCGCACACCGTAAAGCATATGTATATGGAACCTTTTGACCTAATGGGCCTATTTTGAATTGTATATATATAGTTTTGATGTCCATATGTACATGGGACAAAGTAACACGGTCGTTATAAAGTAATTTCGTGTATGTACAAAACTATATTACATAATAGAAATATCAAAGTTTAAATTTTGTCCACTTTTTGGAAAGTGAAATTGTTTTAAACTAAAAGAGGTAGCGGGTGCTACAATATCATTCACATAATGAGTCACATTTGTTATGAATGTTAGCTTTATTTCACAGTTATTTTCTTTTACCAGATCCATTATACTTAACATTTTTAATCATCAAGAATCCTTTCTTTGATCTGATTATATTAGAAAACATTAAGAAGTAATTTTTTTCACTCCTTAATGAATTTTTATAGTTAAAGAAAACTTAATATTTATTATTCAAATAAAATTTTTTGTTGTATTTGTAATAAATATTTCCAATGTCCAAACGCCATTATATGAAATATATGAATATGGATATATTATACAGAAAAACTATTTATATATATAATGAGTGTATAACTATTTGTGGAATACAACTCTTGAAAATCTTGATTTGCGTAAAATCTTGATCCTACGCAAATGATTATTAACTTTATGTTCTCAAAGGATCTATGAATCATAGAATGGTTTGTGAAAGTCAATGTGTTAGTGTTAAACAATCTTTTTTTTGTGATGCCTAAACATGGATAGTGCAAAAGGCAAAGAAATGTTGCAAGAACTTTCTCAAATAATATGTATGTAATAATAAATTGGAATCAAGGAAGTAAAAATATATCTTTTTGCACTAAATTTCTAAACATTGATCACCATTTAATAAAGATAAAATTACACAAATTTTTTTCTTCTAACACAACTATTATGGTCGTTGTTCGAATTGTTGTCTTGTCGTCGTTCTTTAAGCCGCCGTGGTCATTTTCTTAACCAATATCGTTGTCACTGTTCTTAACATCATCTTCTATACTAATGTTGGATCGTACCTTTGAAAATCCGATAGCTTGCATCCGTAATATTCAGATTTTCTGCATAAACACACACACATATATATATATAGAGAGAGAGATTAATGAAAATGATGATCTTTATTTTTTTTAAAACAGAAGCAAATAAAAGGAAAATAGACATATGCATGTGTGATATGTGGATATATACACACTATACACTCAAACTGAACATATATGATATATACACTATACACTTATATAAGAATTTAACTAAGATGAAGCACTATTAATTGCCTTGAATCAAGCAAATAATATTTATAAAAAAAACACAATATTGTAAAACTACTTACCAAAATACAAAAATAGAAAAATAATGAAAAAACAAAAATACTTACAGAAATTTGTTTGCATGGATGTTGATTTCTTCAGTGGACTTGAGTTTACGCATTATTCATCGCTGAATCACATAATAAAGATGTATTAAGTATTAACAAATATTAAAAACATAAGAATAATAAAAAAATAATAATAAGAACAACACAAAAATAGAATAAGAATCTAGGTTTAAGAACATATGATCATTTCATAATCGATGCTTTCTATAGGTTTATATATATGTAACAAAATGCAAAAGTGAGAAGTCACAACTTGAATGCTTGTAAATATAATAAATGAAAGGGATGACTAAAAGCCTATTCGTTAGTTACATGACATTTTATAAGGTATTTAGTTTCTTCATGTTTAAACATTCATTAATAAACATTCATTAAAAGGCATTTAGGTTTATGAAAAAAATAATTATAAATTGTGAGAAAATAGGAAATCCCAATACCTTGATTCTATTGTTCTAAATACATTGTAGTTCCTCTACATCCTCTTTTTCTAAATACTTTGATTTTGTTGTGCCACATCACCTATGAGTTCCTCTTTTTATAATATATAGATTTTTTTGTTGAAAATGGCATATTTTTATAAAGATATTTGGGGATAAATCTGTTTTTTTTTTAAGGTTTAAACATTATATTTGGGAACTTATGCCGTTATGACTTCTAATTAGTATTGCCATAGATGCTATTTAATTTTGTATGTTGCTGTTTTTGTCTGTTAAATTTTAATCTATGAGAATAATACTTTACATTCGTTACTAAAAGAATTACGGATAATATAAAGAGAGACTCACTTTACTAAAAGAATTATAACAAAAAATCCCTAAAAAAGGTGGGCGTAAAATGTGACCATTCCCTAACGCAATTTTATAATTTTAATAATCTACGTGTCAAAAAAAGCATTGGAATAAGTTGCTAAGTCTATTACAAGAGATATTAAAATATCCCCACATTTTATTTTGAATAAACTCCATTCTTTATTTAGGGTAAAAAAAAATGCAATATTTTCTAACACAAAGTATATTGAACAACACTAAACAAAAAGTATCTCAATGATCCTTGTTCTTCATAATACATAAGGCTCGTCAAATAAAGAACGGAAGTACATTTTCTTGCTGCAATCTCATGCATTTGATCGAGACTAGGAGCTTCTAGAACCTTCTTTGATCGAGCCACAGTCGTCTTCGAGATTTAAACGCGTGCTCTTCGGAAGATGTGAGTTCAGTGAGAGGCTCTTCTTGGTCTTTTCTTGCTGCTCAAGCAACACTTGCAACTGCTTTCCTTGTTCTTCAACCAGCTTTTGAAGATTGTTCTGAATCTGAAAATTTGAGGACATTTTAAATAGATATAACTAATAATATATTAAGTAATTAAACCCAACTTTTCGAAGCCACTGTTACATAACATATATTTACATACCTCAAGTTGCTCAAGAAGAGACTTATTGACCTGTTGCCATGCCTCGTTGATCTTCATTCCTCTGTCCAAATAGAAAACACAAAGCTGCTCTTCTTTAGTACTTACAATGGCCACATTGTAAGTCTCGAACATGAAACGTTTATTCGGAATTTCATACCTCTTCATATCCAGCTGCTCAAGCCTTGCATCTACAGTGTTTATGCTCTCACATTTCTCTGTTAAAAAGCACGTAATATAATACCGAAACATCGCATCTTAAGGACTTATAAACTGTCCCAAAGTTAAGAAGATCAGTCGATAATTCAGTTGTTAATATGAAAATGCCAACTGAATATTAAACATTAAAAAACATGTATGGTCTATTTAAGTAGTTCATGTACGTACGTACCCTTTGAGTATTCTTCAATACACTTCGACATTCTATATTTCTGCTATCATATATCAAGTATTATGATAAATCCGAAAACTCTTAGCTCATTAGTTACTCGAGTAATTACTTGCGAAACAAGAAAAAGAAAAAAAGAATGGTTTGAAAATTATAAGTGTGGAATATTTTAAGTAAGTTTGTGGTAATAACCTGCAAATGGCTTTTGACATGGTAGATGGTCAACATGTTTGAGCTTGAGCTTATCAGCTTCAGAATCGCTTTTGGCCTCGCTTCTGCGTAATGATTATTATTAGCAGATGCGCAACACATTATTTACTTGAAAATAGTTTTTTAGTTAATTTCGAACGCAGCCATTATACTAGATTGCGAGACTATTTTGAAACTCTCATTCGTTAGATTTTCCATCATTTTTTATACGTATAGCGAATTCGGGAAAACCGCACCAACATACGAAGTTCAAGGGGCTTTACTGCCATATGTTTGAACGGTCGCAAAATTCAGTTCTACCATCAACATGTAACTTGTGATCTAAGCAAAAAGAAAATTATAAGAATGTATATTTCTCACTCTCAGCGCCGCCAAGGTGATTCACAATCTCGACAAACCGCTCATGGAGATCGCAAGTCCACTTCATCCTCCGCTTAACGTTTCTTCTAGAAGCTTCCGAGGGACATATTTGTTGATGAATTTCCTGATCACAAAATGACGACGAGGTGAAAAATTACAAGATTTAATTAGGGTTTTACATAAGAATGCAACTTCATACTCCAAGATCTCCGTGATCATGATGATCACAGCGAAAATTCACAGCAGCTTGGGGATTAGGATAACTATCTTCGACGGCAGATCGAGAGCCCGGGATATCGGAGTTGTAGATCTCGAGAAACTCAGATAATATCGGAATGAGGTCGTAATAATTTGGATAATCATTGTAAATTTCTTGTTGAAATCCCATTTTTAGAGCACTCTCACTTGTATTATGGTGACACGAGAAAATAAATTAGAGCATTATATATATATTTATATATATATATATAGAGAGAGAGATAGATCCAACATGGCAATATTTTTAAGAGGAAAACTGATATTTTTTAATAAAAATATAAATAAAAGATTTTATGTCAACACCATGGCAATAGAATGATGATCTTGGGTAGTGGGAGTTTAGTAAAAATGGCGACACTTTGAAATAATAGTGGGGTCACTGAAATTATTTGGTTATTAAATAAAAGGATTATCGCGGTGAAAGTTCCGATCAAGGTTTAACTTATCGAATTTGCCAATAAATCGCTTGCCGTTTTCGACGGATTTTTCGATAGCTTACCGATAAACCGACAGAAAACTTATAATATTGTAGCTTGCCGATTATCGAACTTTTCGATGATTATCGACGGATTATCGACACTTTTTGATACTTTTCGACGGAAAACTTATAAAATATATTTTTAGCTTATATTTACTAAGTTTAAAATATTGATAAAACATTAAAATGCCAAAAATAAAATAATTTCAGACTCAAACACAGATAAATAAAATATAGTTTCACTCTCACATATGTATATACTCAAAATAAAATCATCGAAAAATACAAAAGTTATTAAAAAGTACCATATTTTTGTTATTTTTCAAGATGTTTGTCGATTTTCAACAAAAATCATGGAAAAGTTCTGGGATGGTCTTCTTACCGATAGCTACCGGTAAGACGTATAATCGAGGATTATCGAAGATAATCGTGGAAAAGTCGAACCTTGGTTCCGATAGTTTCCTCCGTCATCTTTCCATCGTCGTTGATAAGTTTTCGTTTCCATTTTTTTTTTTTTTTGTGTGGGTGCTGGTAAAATTTTCGTTCTCTAAAATTGTAAGGTAGTTAATTTCTCATCCACTGCTTTCAAGTAAAATGGCACGTGATAACATGTAGACCACCACATGGCATGCCATATGACTGTCACGTGGCATGCCACATGGATTTTTCTTGTTTTATTCTTAAATTATAAAACTATTTATTAAGAAGTTAGTATTAATTTTTTAATAATTACAATATTGAACAACCTAGCTCGCTTTTGGCGCAGTTTTTGCTCCTGATGTGCATTTTAGAATATTATTAAATAATATTTTATTCCATTTTTAAAATGGGTATGCCGAAATCTTTTTCATTATTATAGCGGATCCTAAGAAAATAAATTAACTAAGTTAGATTTAACTAAATTAAGAAAAATACATTTTTCTTATTTGATCAATTCTTCTTAATCCAAAAAATACCCACAATATTATTTTATATTCATGACAAATGTGATTATTAGAGAACATAATTAGAAAAATTATTGGATGGCATAATGTTTTAGCAATGAATGCAAGTTGTTAGGTGGAGTTCAATATAATCCATAATTTGGGATTTTTTTTTTTGGACCTATTTTGTACTTTTGGATTCCTATAATAATAATCTAATCTGGGTACTTTTGGTTTCCGAGTAAAAAAAAATCCGATTTTGGAGTATGCACAAATTGGATGGTGTTCAACATTTCAAATTAGATTCTTGAATTCTATTGCCCAGAGTGGACCCATTTCGATTCTCCGGTATTTAAATTATTAATGAATGACTTCTTAATAAATTATTTTAGATTTTTAAAAATGATAATTTTTACTTCTTTTTTTTTCTTCATTTTTTACTTCTTTTTTTTATAAATAAAATATCAACGTGGCATTCAGATGACATGGCATATTACGTGGCGTTCAACATGATGCCACGTGACATTTGACTGAAAATACTCGATGAAAGACTAACTGCCTTATAATTACAAAGAATGAAAACTTATCGACTCGATGTAAATTTTTTTTGGTACTTTTATCGTAATTATCATTTAAATAAAACCCCTAAGTTTAATTTTGTATGATACGTGTGCCTATCATTTCATCAATGGTATAATAGTGACTACATTGATACATACAACTATATATTTTTGTTTTTGTTGTTGTCCTATATACTTTATTGGTCAATCATTGTTTATCATTTGTCTTTTCTCTGTTGTATATATGTATCGTTTGTAAATATTAAGAGTTGAAATGTGAAGGTATTCCTCAAAAACTATTACAAAATCAATATAATGGTACCAGATAGTATGAACTGAAAATTCCAAACTCTATGAATATATAAATAATAAACTATTAATTAATCTATAAAGCCATGAGATCGTGTTCTGTACTAAGTTTGAATTTTTATAGGATATAGATAAATATTGACTTTGCTATTAGAATTAAGGGCTCATTTAATCAAAAGTGTATAATTGATGTTTATCTGAGAAAGCTAGTGAAAGTAACTATTATATATAGTATATACTATATAGTATATTATACAATGTACTTGATATAGCACAAAAAGACAAAAAAATCGTATATATACAAAAATCTTTTGCAATTATGTCTCATTGTTCAACACATTGTACATCCTTTGTATAACTATAAAATTATCTGTAATATTCTTGATTACACTTTTATACAGTTGTTAATTTTATTTTGTTTTCCAATAATCCTCAGAATCTTCAGGTTCACTAATTTTTATATATTTATTTTATTTTATTTTGTATAGATCAAAACGCGCCCCATTTATCAATTTGATTAAAACAAATATCTATACCGGCCTCATTGAAAAATAAATTCATTTAGATTAATTTAACTTAATTAATATAATTATATAGTATAAGATTTGAAACTAATTAGCGAACTTATAAAACATAAATTTTGCAAGTATCAAGTTATCAAGATTCAATTAATCCCATGCATACGAATATTTTTCTTATTTTTATTCTTTATATTGTTACAAATTTACAACACTGCCAAAATAATTCACGTGAAAAACAAAAATAACAAGATCTATATAACTCTAAGCTTCTCTTTAAGATCTTTTGCTCTCACTCTCTCTTCCGTTCATTCTTGAGCGATTTCGAACACATCGGCACGCTTGAATTTTTTTTCGTCTTTCGGATGACATTGGAGCTAGTTCTCAGATAAGCCTGGGAAAAGATTTCTTTCTTTTTTTTTTAATTTTTTTTTCCTGAACGTGAAAAATGTGATGCACAGTTTGCTTGTTACAGAAGCTAGCTTATCTTGGAGCGCAAGTTAGGGCTCTCCGACGCCTCAACCATGCTATTGAATGGCGCTTCTTCGAGCGACGAAACTTCCGAGCTCGTGCTGGTGAGAAGGTTGTTGCTTGTTCGTTGTTGAATATCGAACATCATTTTCAGTTGCTTTCCTTGTTCCTCAATTTGGAGCTGAAGCTTTCTCTGGATCTGTTGGAGCAACAAAATAGGTAAATACATAAATAAAATGTTGATCTTTTAGCTTTTGCTATGGGTGGATTTTTTTACCAGTTACCAATACCCGATATCGCTTTTAAAACCCTTTTTTTGGTATTATGAAATACGGGAGATTGGGAATTAAAATCCTGGACCCATTTTTTTTTTAGATTTCTCAAGAACACTGAGATCGTAGGGTAATATGTAACGATCAAGAGAATTTATGCCATGAAAAAAGTTAAGAGGATTAGTACCGGTATTGGGATTCCCAATCTTGGGCCGGATAAGAGATTAGACACAGACACGATGTAAATAGGCTTGGGTTGACCTTAAATAAATTCGAGTCCATTTCCAACCGTGTAGAGCACAGTTAACAAGACTAAACGGTGGAACACGACACCAACACGAGCAAAACGATGGGACTAAGTTAGACAAGATTAAAGAACAAAATATTTATTTTATGCATTTAATATATGTTATAACTGTTTTAATTTTTAACTTTTTATATTGATTTATGTCAAATTGATGTCTTTTATTAATTATGTTTTTCAAATGATATACACACAATTACCAATAAGTTCTCTTCCATATATATATATATATATATATATCAATTAAATTGTAATAACAGGTTAAAAGGGTTAGGCACGATTACCACAATTGATAGTTGGGGCGGATTTGAGCCTTATATTCAAACATAATTAACAAACGGATAGTGCAGGTATGTGTTCAAAATTTAAATAAAAATAAAATAAAAAACACTATTACAACACGACATAAACACGAGACACAAATTGTCACCCTAACATGAACTCCATCAATGGCACAAGTGAGAATCGGGTCACACACGTACCTCTAACTGGTCATGAAGGCGCCTCTGAACATCCAATTGGAGTTGCAACGCCTCCTTGATCTGCATTCCGCTGCCCATAAGCCGAAAATCCAAAAGGGTCAGACCATTTTGGCATTGTTTGCAAGCATTTCGACAAATCAAACGAAAAAATTGTATTAGTATATTACGTAGTCGCTTCGAGCTGGGTCGTGACGTTTGCAAACGCTCTCTTCTCGGCTTTTCCTGCAAAAACATGACAATTGCATCACATAATTTGTTTGAAGGTATTTTTTTTTTAAATTTTAATATTTTTCTTCAATCTTGTCGGAATTTCATTGTAACTGTTTTTCAATAGCCAGACTAGGGGTGCAAATAAAACCCGGAAACCGGATAAAAACCCGAACCCGAATCCGTATCGATTACTTCTGAACAATCTCGTATTCTAGTATATTTGAAGATTGATCTTCCCAAAAATTAAACCTAAGAGCAAAATTTTAAATAATGAAAAATTTACCTTCGATCGAGTCCGGCAGATACTTCGCAATCCGATATTTCTATAACACAAACAAGAAAAGGGATAAACTCTCGTGAATAAGGACCACGAAATTCTGGATGATCTGCAAATTGTTTTACCTGCAAATGGCTTTTGACATGGAAGATCGTCACGCCCTCCGAATCCATAAGCTTCAGTATCGCCTTCGGCGTCGCCTCTGCGTTCCAAAAAAAGAAAAACAACCGCTTATGTTCTTAATCTTTTTTTTTTATTCGGTAATTTGTGAACGGAAAATCGTCAATCTCGGAAGAAACTTACTGTCCGCGCCGCCAAGGCGATGCACGCACTCGACGAACTTCTCGTGAAGCTCCTGGTTCCACCTGATGCGCGATTTGCTGGCGATGGCGGCCGAGCCGTTGCTCATTGAAGCGCAATTGCCCGGCGAGAGCCGGTGGGGTTGTTGCGTGTCTAGCCGCTGCGAAGAGGCGAAACTCACCTGCGAAAACGGAGAACTGAACGAGCCACCGTAATCCTAACGACCCAAACACAGATCCGACAGAACCAAATAAAAATAGTTAATAGCGGTACAAGTACCCAAAGTAAGATTTTCAATCTTTACTACGTTGGATTCTCATTAGATTTTATACTACTAAAATGATAAATATTAAATACTTATGCCGGCATAAATTACCAAAGTAGAAAGAACACACCGCAATTTCTCGGTTCTCTTTGGGATCGATCGGAAGAGCGCCGGTATTGGGGCCGATTCGATTGCCGTGCCCAAACATCGCCGCAACGTCGTCGTCGTTCGGCTTCGCCGCCGCCTCGAGCGGGTTTCCGAACCCGAACACCGGGCCAGGGCGGGCCGGCGGTTCGAAGGCGTAGCTCTCGCCGGAGAATTGCGCGTAGCTGCCGGAGGAATCGTACTGCGGGAAGCCCATGCACCTCTCGGCGGCGTAGAACGCCGACGCCGGCGATTCGAACCGGCTCATGATGGTCGAGGAGGGGCTGACTCGGGCGAGGCTCGCGGGGCTCTGAAACTCCATGGGAGCTTGCGGCTGCGCGAAGGTCCCGAAGCCGGAGTTGCAGGCGGAGGTGGGTCCAGGCCTCGCCGGAGCTCGGATTGTCGCGCGCCAATCGAGGGTGTGATCGTTCATTTACAGAGGGGTTCGGCGATTGATGGAGTTGGAGAGTGAGAATGGAGAAGCGACGGCCATTGACGGAGTGGAGAGCTTATGAAGGCGTGGGAAATGGCTTTCATATATTCTGACAGGGACGACACACAACAAAATGCCTGGCAAATTGCTTTCAAACCCCTTCAACTTATTTTTTTGTATTAAATTGTCTTTTTTCTATCAATTTGCCTGCGAACTAATCTCTATGTATCGCATTACCTCCGATAACTTTTTTGTTTTAAGTTTACCCATGAAGTTATGGTTTTTTTTATCAGTTTATCCTGAAAATTACTTTCTTATGTTAATTTTCCCCCTTAATTTTTCATATGTACAACTATATAGTGCTAGCTTTATGTAAGAGCGGTTAAACTTGTGAACGGTGAGCATCTAAGGATCTATTGTTGCAAGTGTCGGCTTCTTTGTTAGTTCGATGTGTCTTCTTGGTGGATTCCTAAGATTTGTTACGAGGCTGCTCATTTTATTTGCTACAACTAGACTATATGTATTATCTTCGGATTATTGAGCGCTCAATTGCCCTGATTGGCTTGTACCTTGTATTCAAAGAGATTTACTCATTTTTTAATCCAAGTCACATTTCCGTAAAAAAATGTATAATAGCGATTTTTCTTTATTTTTATGAAAAATAATTTATTACTTTCAACAGTACGGAGAAAATGTGGAAAAATAATAATGAGAAGGAATGTTTAGCAAAATGACATTATGAGGGAATTTTTATATTTGAAAAAAAAAAGTTGAAACATGTAGCGTTTAAGAAGGGGAGATGTTCCGATACAAATTGACGTTTAAGAGAAAATTGATACAAAATAATAAGTTCAGGAAATATATTGAAACATAAATTCAAGAGGGCGAATTGATATAAAAGAATGGTTAATGAAAGAAATGATCATTTTGTGTCAAATTTTTTTTAGAACTACACATTGTGTGTATTTTTTAATCTCACAAATGAGTGGTTTTTAAAAAGTTTGATATGAAATGGACATTTCGTTCAATTTCTATTAAAAAGATTTAAAGGACAAAATGAATGATAATTTTTTAAAGGACATACTGAATGATAAATTTCTATTAAAAGCAATTAAAATTGAGGCTTAAATATAAGCCTATGTAACATTTGAATAAGTTTTAAAATATATTTCAGATAATTTTGGATGAAGATACCAATCAACTTACTAATTAGATTCAACTTTTTAATCCAAGGAACTATATCGAACTCTGTAATTGCTCAAAATTTTAGTTAATGTTATTATTGAATTTTTAAATATATTACATTTTTTATTTTTTAATTTAAGATGAGAAAGAATTCCCTATTGATATCAAATGATATTCATTAAAGCAGGGAAAATCTATTTGGCAATCGAAGAATAAGAGTTCGGTCAAACTCAATTTTTTTCCGAAGAAACATTTCCTTTAAAATATTTGTATACATCGCTAAAATCTCTTGCATGAAATCTGAGGCAACGTAACATCTGATGAACTTTTCTTAACATAAACATTCTATCTTTTATATCTTATATATATATATATATAAATTATACATGCATCTTTTATAGCATTACCTTATCATGACCGTATATCGATGATTATATGGTTGTTTCCGTATAAATAATCGTTTTTTGAAATCATTTTAGAAATATAAGAAAGTATAATGCCGCGATTACATAACATGTGCACGATAACCAAAAACCCTTGATTTAAGAACCCGAAGAGAGAGAAATAGACGTGAGAGTTTTAAGAGCAAGGTTAACAAATTATTAAATATCATTTCATATTCTTCATTAATCACGTGATTAATGAAATATCGACAATCAAAACTAATGGGCAATGGCAAGGTAAGTGAAAAAGCCATTACGTGTAAACTCATGCATGCATTGTGGGCATGCATTTGAGAGTGTGCACTGTGCATGCATATAAAAAGCTAATCTCAATAAAAAAACAAATTAAACTTTTTTTTTTCTCTTAATTTACTGCCTAAGTAATTATTTTGTAAAATAATATTTAGTTTGTTATAGATTATACATTATAGTACTTTTGTAGTTATTTTAGCTTCTTGTGGGTCTAAATACCAAATTTATTAATGGAGATCATAACTTTCTCAAATCATTCTACACATTCTTATTCAAATTGATTAATTTATTATTATTATTATTGTTATAACCGTAAGCATAGGAACGCAAGAAAAAAAAAATCATCAAGATCAGATAGTTTATCAAGCATGAAATTTCATCAGCTCTTATGATGACATTACTATCAGGAAAGTGAAATTACTTATCTATAAATTTCATAACTATAACATGCAGAGTGAATTGTAAACTCTAAACTTTAGAGCAAAAATTCAGTACAATACAAATATTATCAGGTAAGCACTCAAATTCCATCGCATAAAGCTCAGAATCTAACATATATCCTTGAAAACAAATAGAAAATCATACGGGGACATCTTTGAAGAGAGCATCGTTCGTCGGTGAGAGAGGAGCTTCAGGCCGGGAATGAGTCACCTTCGCTGAAAAGTGGACACGTCATAGACCGGTGTGTAAGTATACTACGTAGAGCAGGTTCATGACCCTTTTGCTCGCGTAAAAACCAAGCGAATTGAGTGATAAATACACGGGCAAGACAAGATATTAATTGACCGCTTTGGAGTTGAAGGGATTAAATAAACCACAAGTGATGCTTCTACAATATTAAAGCACATGTAAACACATAAACTACAACTTTAACTATATGTAAAAATTTACTCATGAAGCGATGATCACTATTAAAATCTGTATAACATCTATCTCTATATAAAAATCCTAATTCGGACTCTATGAATTTATAAAAATTAAAATCAAAATTTGCTCTGCAGACTTTTTCGGTTTTTCCAGAAAATTGAAAGATTGAACATACGATTTCGAGCGATTCAGAGCTCCAAAAATTCTAAAATTAAATATGGGACTTCTATGAACCTAATCGAAGTACTGGTTAAAATTCAGCCACAAGCGATTAGTATTTTGGGAGATAAAAATTCGAGAAAATTATGCATCATAGGATTACGAAATTAAAAAAAGAATTAAGAGAATAAACGTCATCATACCTTTATGATGATGGAAGAAAAATATTTTTCTGGCTAATGAGATGAATGAATCAAAGAGTTTTTCTCTCTTTTCTCTCTAGAGAGATTTTTAGGTTTTGGGAGAGAGGCTAAAAAGAGAATAAAAGAATATGTGGAAACCCTAACCTAAGTGAGTTAAAATATAACCATAATTAATAATGATTTTAGCAGCTAATTAAATAACATAAAAATATTATTTTTTATTAAAATATCAAAGATATATTCAATTATCTTATATAAAAATCCTAAATTAATTAAGAATAAAAATAGAATCAATACCTATCTATTCTATTTGAGGACTCTAAAATTACGGGATCTCACAGGCTTTTTGACGGTGGCAAATTGAGGGGTTACCGCTTACAGTTCGAATATTAGGTAGTAATTCTAGTAATCAATTCTCTTAAACTTCTTTGAACACACGTGCATGAACGCTCCATCCCCGCAAAATAACATTTGATTCAAATATATTGGCGTGAACAAATGTAAACTTTTTTTTAAGATAAATGTATCAATTTGTAGAGTTCATATTTATTTTTATTTTTTTTGAAACTTGAAAGCTCAAGAACTATAGTAGATATAGTAAATATCTCTCTGTTGGGTAAAGATAAGTTATTCTCTCCAAGAAAAAAGGGAGAGAAAAATCTTCAAGTGTAAGCTTTGGCAATATATGTACACAAAGAAACAACTACTTAATTTAAGGGTTTGAATATACAAAAATAGAACATTTTGTTGGTATGAACGCTAGAAGATTGGCATTACCAAAGAACTATAAGAAGAGAACAAATAATAAACATGACTACAAGGACAATAGTGCTTAGTGACTCATATCTTGATCACCAAAAATAAAATCCCAAAAATAAAAAATTCTAACTAGAGATCAAATGATTCTCTTTTCTTGATTTTTTAAATTGAGAAACATTTATTCATCTTTCTGAATAATTGGAATTGTGGGGAATATTTTTTGTGGGAATATGTTGCTTCATTATTATATTATGATACTGGCATAAATGCAATAAAACAGATCTAATATTATTCCTATTTTTGATACGGTTTTCACTTTTGAGTTTTTTTTTTTTTTTTTTGCCCACCAAAGAAATGTGAAATTTAAATATTTAAATGATCATTTTAACAATAAATAAATAAAGAAATCATTTTTGCACTAGTAGAACATATGAATAGTGATTCTTTTTGGTATCCACAAAATTATTTTGCATCTTCTTAAAGTGGGTATCTCAAAATATAATTATTCTTTTTCAACCGCTATGATTCCCCAACGTGTGGAAAATCTCTCATAAACATTTCATCAACAAATATATATATATACACTATTTAGTATTTATAAATATATGATATAAGACAAAATACTTGAATTTGAACAAAAAAAAACACACTATTTTATGAATATATGGTATGAAAAATCAGTAAAAAAAAAGGTCATTTAAAAAAAACTATATTAAATTTAACAAGCATTTGAAAACACAGTTGATATTTATTATATTGTTATTAAACAAAGGTATAATTTATGTGCCTGGGGGATTTATATTTATAAATCCAATATTGTATACATATATTATAAAAATGCATAGTTGAACTTCATATATATGAAAGACAATATTCGAAGGTTTTTTCTCTATTTCTAGTGATCAATAAACGTGCATTGAGTTCAATACACGTTCACTTTGATGAAATCAGTTTTTCTGTATATTTTGTTAGGTCATTTTAAGGTATTATCCGTTAACTCGCATGCCGCATAACAATTAATAATAATAATAAAAAAAACAAATATTAACTTTTAACAACTTTCTATAAATGGCGTCAAGAGAAACGTAGTTGCTTGTCCTAGCTTTTACAGAGAACTTTGATAAAGATAACATCGGTGTAAATAGCTGTTGAGAAAATTCGACGAAGATAGCTTCACAAAAATTATTATTTGTTTTCAAGTCTCGAATAAACCATAGTTACTAGATTATTATTTAACTAATTTTTCGCTTGAGCTTTCTAAATTAAGGTGAAAATTTATTAACTGATTTTTAAGAAGAAGATTTTTTCTATAAATTGTGATATAAACTTTAGCTTTTAACATTCTGGTTCTACATTAACCAAAATAATATTACAGTAAAAATTTTATAAATTAATATAGTTGGGACTATAAAATTTTATCAATTTAGAGAGATATTAATTTATCGATAAATTAATATATAGAGGTACTTTTTCAGAAATCTAAAATTTAAATTTAATTAGATAAATTCAATTAATTATATTCAATTAACAAGGAGCAATGAACATATTTATTGTTTATTAACGATTAAATATAATTCATTTTATATTTAAAAATGTTCAATGCATTCTTACTAATGTTCATTGTTTCTTTAAAGTTAAACGCAATAATTGATTGTGCACTCATATTAAAACACATACAATGTATGTATAATGGTGATAAGATATTATATATAGACAAGATAACAGTGGTGTTGGAACCAGTTTCGCGTAAAGACGCACTCATTGCATCTAGGACTCTTGAAATTTTTTTGGTGCAGTTCAAGAACACGACTCCTCAATTTTTTGATGGGATCACAAAAATTAGAGATGTAATTTTTAAGTGTTATTAATTTATGATATTATTGGGACCTTAGTTTTATATAGAGCTCTAAAAAAAAGTATTATCTTATTATCTTGATGAATCATTTTTTACAATTTTTTACACTAACCCTAGTCAAGACCGGGCAAAATTATTATCTTAGAGAAATAATTTATAAAGGTATTATTGTATATACTTTAATATCGTAAATCTTAACAGTTGGTTCTTAATTACAAATAAATACGAGCCATAGAATACGAAAAAGTTATAAAATAAAAATTAGAACCATTTTTTTTGGGTTAATTGCGGCAAAAATACTCAACCTTTGTCAATATTCTCCGATAGGTACCCAACCTCAATAAACGTAGGCAAAAATACCCAACGTCACACTTTTGTCGCCGACCAACTAACGCCGTTAGACGCTGCCTACGTGGCCGTTAGGCTGTCTCATGTGGAATGCCACGTAGCTAAAGGTTGGGTACTTTTGCCGCCACGTGGCCAAAGGTTGGGTACTTTTTCCACCACGTGGCCAAAGGTTGGGTACTTTTGTCGCCACGTTGCATTAAAAAACAATTTTTTTATAATGTTTTCTTTCCCGTTAGCCAATATGTTTTTTTTACGTATATCAAACATGATCAAATAATTTTATAAAAGATGTACTTATAAAAAAATATGTTAAAGAAAAACTAAAAAGTGTTATTTTTCTTTTTTCACTTTAAAACAAAAAATAATAAGGTTAAACATAATTTTTACCAATCACCAAACTTTCGGTATAAATTAAGCTTGAACCGTATTTGATACAATTATTTGTTTTAATCATGTCTTAGTTTCATATATGTTATATGTCTTCAAAAATCATATCATGCCTTAATTTTAATATTAAAATACTTGTGTTATTATATACAATAATGTTTAGTTTCAAAATTTTAATATAATCTATTCAAAAATTATAAATTATTCATGTAAGAAAAAATATTTTTTTATAAAAACATATTTTATAAAATTATTTTATTATATTTAACATATGTAAAAAAAATAAAAATATATGCCACGGTAAAGATTTTCTTATAAAATGAATTAAGACTAATAAATTTAAGTAATTATTTGATTATTTAAAAAAATAACATAATTTTTTTATAAGTACATATTTTATGAAATTACTTGATCATGTTTGATATACGTAAAAGAATAAAAACATATTGGCTAACAGGAAAGAAAAAATTTAATTTTTTTTAAATGCCATGTGGCGGCAAAAGTACCTAACCTTTGGCCACGTTGCGGCAAAAGTACCCAACCTTTTGGCCATGGGCCATTCCACATGAGACAGCCTAACGGCCACGTAGGCAGTGTCTAACGGCGTTAGTTGGTCGGCGACAAAAGTGTGACGTTGGGTACTTTTGCCTACGTTTATTGAGGTTGGGTACCTATCGAAGAATATTTACAAACATTTGGTATTTTTACCGAAATTAACCCTTTTTTTTGTTCGGGATCGGAATAGGGACATAGTTCAGTTAATATCAGTAACATTTACTCTATTAAGCTAGATCCACATCCACATAACTAAACTCCTTGAATCCATTACTTAAAGTGTCACATTTTGTCCTTGAGAATCTCACCCCACTAGTGATTAACCTAAACATTCTTAGCAACAAAACAAAATTTAGCATTTTATAATTTGTGATTCTATAATCAAACAAATGTCTTTACAGGCACGACTAATCGAAGACAAAAAAATATATATAACTAGATAAGGGTTACTAGTGTCAACCAAAAAAAGTATTGAAAAACAATAATAAATAAAACAATGAAAAATGACATTTTCAATTAGGCCAATAACTTGTCCACAACGCAAACAAATTAAGGCTAATTAATCTCCAATGCCTGCTTGGAAATCTCCAATTTATCAAATGATTAATAATTGGATAAGATTAATAGCTACTAATTCTTTTTTATCAAATAATTGGAAAATATTTAGTATATCGATGTCATTATCATATATATTAGAAACAATCGAATCATATGCCTCCAAGTGTTTGATTTAACAAGGCGAAAAGCTAACTCCTTTGAAAATTAGGTATCTCTTTGATATAAAAGATAATCAATAATTAAAAATTGGAAAAAATATTAAGGAATTATCAGGTTCATATGGTCTCATTCAAAATGTATTTACTTTTTCTTGTTAGACCGACGACTATATTTTTTTTTATTTTTTATTTTTGGATCTGGACCTTATTTTTCATATTCAAAATGTTTTAGTTTGATACCAGCAAGCAAGACAATTTTATTTCTAACAATATATGTCAAAACTCACAATGATGTTCTCTCTCTTAAACTTAAATAAAGTAGTCAAATGTAGTTTTTAAAAACCGGGGCATGTTGCTTTAAAAAAAAAAAAAAAACGGGGCATGTCACAGGTCGCTCGTTGAGAATTCCCAAACTGCTTAACCCACATGCCCATAAAAATTCAAACAAACAAAAAAGAACCCAATAATAACTTTTAAACAACATAATAATAATTCACAGAAAACTTTAAAATTATACAAATTTTTTATCAATTTTTAATAAATAATTATATTTCTAACTAATATTTCAAAATACTATTATATCGCATAAATCCCATCGATATACTCATCGAAGTTATGATATACTCATAACATAAGATCAATATTGATTTTTAAAATTCTTATAAAAATTTCATTGATATTCCAGTATTATTTACTCGTGAATTAGACTTATAACACGGTGTGAGAGTCTTTGAAACATTAGTCATAAGACATAGATAAAATTTACTCGTGAATTAGACTTATAACACGGTGTGAGAGTCTTTGAAACATTAGTCATAAGACATAGATAAAAGTAATTCAACATGGTCTTGTTTCTATAAAAACGTGACAAACTAGTTATCTTTATTTCCTTATTGATCGAGACATTGAAGAAAAAACAAAATCAAATCTAGTAATCAATCAATTCATGAAGCTTCATCCTTTGTAGTTTGCACTGCTTTTAATAGAAGCCTTTCTTCTCCTACTACTACAAAACAATTTTGATAAATTAATAACATCGATTAAATAATAATTGTGTTCGTTCCCGACACAGACATAACTAGCTAAATTAATAAGTCGCTAAATTTATAAGATAATAATTTTTTTTGAAATATATGAGTCCATGATATACATATATTAATAGTTTAATATAAAATAATATTGCACATATAACTATGAAAAAGAAACTTCATTGGTACACTCTAAAACACTATTAATTCTCTCAATAGACTCGAAGTTTTCATAATTATCAAAAGACTTTTAAAAATTCTAGTTTGAATTTTACCCTCACTATTAAGTCTTAACCCATCATTTTAATTTCAAGATATTAGTATCCAAATTTTAAGACATTAAGTTTCATATTTAGGACAACGATTGTCCGAACTTCAGGACATCAATTGTCCAAATGATCTAGGTCCAAATTTCAATTAAAACAATTGTCCAAATTTTAGGACATAAATGTGTTGGTTATGCCCGAACCCGATATTGGATATCTCGGGTTATCGGATTTCGACCCGATAACCATAACCGACATAATGGGCCCACTCGGGCCCAAGTATTAATTATGATTCATATTAATTAATAATAGATTAATTAATTCATGATTGGGCTTTTAGAAAGCCCATTAAGTGGGCTTTTAGAAAGCCCACTAGGTCAAGAGCTTAGGGTATTATAAATACCCTATTATGACTCATAATTAAACATAACACACATCAGAGAAACCCAAGCCCTAGCGAAAATTCGAGCTCCCCTCCCTTGGAAGTCGAATTTTGGCTTGCTCCCCGGTTCACTCATCGGTTGATCATCTAAACACCAAATAGGATCTAACCTATCCTCCGAGGTGTTTTCCGGTCATCTCAAGACGTTCCCGAGTGACGTGGTGTACGAAATAGAGGCGCAACACTTGAGGCGCTAAATCCTAAAATTCGGCAAGCTTCAGAATCAGAGGAATCGGCATTATTCGGTACAGTTGGCAAAAGTACCAAAGTTTGGTAACGATCTCTAAACTGTATCTTAATTCTCGTAATTATTCTAGATCTTTATTGTTCGATGATATCCCGTGATTTCCGCCTCGGGATTGAGAAAAGTCATCGAAAAACCCAACAGTGGTATCAGAGCCGGTCTGAGTAATTTTCGAAAATTAGATATGTTGACCGAAATAATTTTAGAAATTTTTTGGTGTGATTAGATTTTCAGTGGGAGCGTTAGAAAATTAATTATGATTAATTTTGTGTGTTGTTCGGAATCCGATTTAGAATCGTGATTGAATTTTATTTAATTTTAATATGTATTATTAAATAAGAAAAGGGAAAAACAAACGGCGGCACCACCACCGGAACCGACGGCGATTTCACCGTCGCCGCCGTGGTCCCGGGAGGCGTCGGCGTTTGTGGCTCCCATTCGATGGGAGCCAATGGGTGACGGCTAGGGTTTCAAAACCCTAGCCAAAAACGAATTTTTTTTTTTTTTTAAATTCGCATGGGCCGGGCCAAACAGGCCCACGGGCTGGGTTTAACCCAGCCCACTCGCGAATCGGGTGGGGCCTGATTGGATCAGGCCCACGGGCTGGGTTTAACCCAGCCCAACCCCGATTCGCTGGGCCTGATTGGATCAGGCCCACGGGCTGGGTGCTAACCCAGCCCAAAACTCGCCCAGCCCGGATCGCTATGATCCGGGCACACCCATCCCGGGTCTGACCCGGGTACCCAACCCGGGTTGGACCCGGGACTTCAGCCCGGGTCTGCGCTGACCCGGGCCCACGCCGAACAGACCCGGATCCGGGTCCTTATTGACCCGGATCCGGGTCAAAATCAATTTTTCCCGGGCAGGGGCCTTCGGCCCTGCCCGGTCTCCCCGAACGTGACCGGGGTTGCCCGAGGGCAACCCGTACAAGCTCGGGTTAATCCCGAGCTTGTATCCCGGTATTTGATATTTAATTATATTTATGTTTAATTATTTTAAAATACGATTTAAAGTGTTTATTTTATTTTATTTATAATTATTATAAATATCTTTAAATATAAGAATTGAAAATCTAATATATATGATATTAATTATTAATAAATATGATTTATTCAATATTATTATCAATCTTATGAAGTTTGTTTCCATTATTGTTTGTGTTATTCATTTATTGATTTACAAATTGTTTGTTAATAAATTTTATTTATAATCAATAATTCTTAATTAGATTAAGATAATGAATAATCTTTTAATTATTATAGTAATAGAAAGGATCTAATCTTTAATGGAAATAAAAGATATATATATATATATTGTGATTAAAGATAGTTTATCTATGAGATAGTTATTTATCTTTTATTTTGTAATATGACAAATGCTTGATTAAAGATATCTTATCTATAAAGATAGATATTTATCTTTTATTCATTTATAGAAAAGATAAATCATGAATTAAGATATTTTATCTTTAAGTGATTTATTTATCTTTTGTTTAAAGATAAAAGTGTTTGTCTTTAAAACTTTCATAATATATATATATATATATATATACTTTCAGAAGTATAATAAATTCGAGATTGAATATGTTTTACAAAATAAGATTATGTATTACATATTCATTGTCTTAACTCTTAGAACATTTTAATTAGTTAACTGTGTTCAGTTTAAGGCAAACGTTAGGATCACCTAAAACCCCTCAATAAATATTAGGTATAATGTCTTCCAACGGACGGGTCCTCGATCTAATTGAGATAAGTTTTGAGTGTGTCTCTAACCCAAGGGAGTGCTCTTATACCCTCTTTTAGACGCGTAGGGCGACCTATACTGTCCGCCGATTCGCCCCTTGGGTCTACCTAAACGAGTATTCTAATAAGATTAGATATCGTAGACAATTCTTATGAAACCGGTTAGAATGATAAATGAAAAATCGTTTTCTTTTCTAAACGTCAGAGATAATATAGGATATTAGAGCAATTGTTGACTTTCTCTGAGTGACTAATTAATGGAATTGATGAGGGTTACTTTTCCATTAACAAATCACGAAATATTATATAAAGCCCTTATAATATATACTTTTATGTAACATCTTTATTATAATAAATAATTTATAATTTACATGTAAATACTAGAATTAATATTGTGCTTAAATATTTTACTTTTAAATTTGTAAAATATTATTATCTCTAATTTTATCTGTCTATATACATGTATTAGATATGGACCCGTTGAATCTCATGGCTTCAGAAGCAGTGAAAGGATTCAAAGCTGCAGTGGAAAACAATCGTCTTGACGATTCCAACTACGTGACCTGGTCAGAGGCATTCAAAAGAATGCTAAGGAACGACGATCTTGGTTTCATAGCCAAGGATTTGCCGCCTTCTATGCCTGACAGAGATACAGGCTCAAAAGAAGACTGGATTAGCTATCATCATTATACAATGAAGTCCATTCATGTTCACCGACTCATTATGTCATCTGTGATGCCGATCATAAGACTTGAGATCGAGAACTTGAATGCACATGATGCTATCTTATACCTTGAGAAAACTTATGGGGATCGGAACCCCACAAGAAGGTATCAGCTGTTGTGGAAACTGTTTAATGTGAAAATGTCTATTAACAGTACCGTTAGAGAACATTACGACAGGCTGATGAGCTATGCAGACAGACTTCAACAATCTGGGTTCTATGTCGATATAGGCATGAGAAGATTTTGCATACTCCAGTCTCTCATTCCAGAACTGCGAAAGACAGTCAACATCCTTATAGAAGGAAACTGCAACTTTGAACACCTCGTCGATTTACTTGAAATTGGCGAAGAAAATATGAAGGCAGAAAGAAAGAGGAAATTGGAAGATATTGAAACTATGAGAAAATCCAAGATGAGTAAAGACTCACCAGACAAAGTCTCTGAGACTATCAATGTCGAACCCTCAAGCTCAGGTATAAACGTTATAACCAAAATCTTAAAGATTCATTGAATATGTAGTAATCTAGTTACTAACATGTGTTGTTGAAATATTGTTTCTCACACAGAAGAATCTGATAAAGAAGAAGAGGAAGAGGAAGAAGAAGAAGAAGAGGAGTAGAGACTCTGAAGACTTGCAATGTCCTGTTCTATTAACAAGACATCCAAGTTATCCGTCTTCTTTTTCATCTTAAGTTTTAGTTTCAAGTGAATAATGATTGATTTATTTATGTTTAGATTTTCCATTAAGTTTGTTTTTGGAATAATATATTGAATATTTTATTATCTAAGATATTAAGTTTGTTAATATTAATGTGTTGATTTATGATAAGTCATAAATATATTTAATTCCAAAGTGCATAATAAAACAATCTTTTAGTTCCAATATTCAGTAATTATAGACAATTTTAAACGTCTATAAACTTTGACTTGTCATAAGTGCATCGCATAAAGATAGGTAGTTTCAGGTATTTCATCACCTTCACTGATGACTTCAGTCGATACGGTTATGTATACCTAATGAAACACAAATCTGAATCGCTTGAAAAGTTCAAGCAATTCAAGAATGAAGCTGAAAATCAGTTAACAAGAAAAGTTAAAGCCATACGATCTGATCGAGGTGGCGAATACTTGAGCGATGATTTCAAAGCTTACCTCCGTGACATGGGAATCATTTCATCACTGACCCCTCCAGGTACACCTCAACTAAATGGTGTATCTGAGAGGAGAAATCGAACCTTGTTGGACATGGTTCGATCAATGATGAATAAAACTGACTTACCTGAGTCCCTATGGGGACACGCACTTATGACAGCAGCTACCACACTGAACTGTGTTCCATCTAAGACGGTTCCTTCAACCCCATATGAGATGTGGAAAGGAGGAATACCGGATTTGCATTTCATGAGAATCTGGGGATGTGAGGCATATGTCAAGACTCTAATGTCTGACAAACTCAGTCCCAAATCAGTTAAATGTAACTTTGTGGGATACCCAACGGAAACTCCTGGGTATTACTTCTATCAAAAACACACAGGCAAAATAATAGTTGCCAAAACCGTGTTTTCTTAGAAGAAGAATTTCTCTCTAGAAAGTCTAGTGGGAGAAACATTGTTCTTAATGAAGAACAAGAACCACAAGATACTCAAGAACAAGAAATGGACACAGAAGGTACTCACACATCGAGTTATGAACATCGTGATCAGATCATGGTTGATAACCAAATAGAAAACGTTGTTCTAAACGAAGAAGTTCAAAATGAGATTGTCAATGAAGAACCTCAAGAAAATATAGTTCTATACGATGTGCCCATACAAGATGGGATAAATGAGCAACCAGATTACACACTGACATCACGAAGATCAATTAGAGAGAGTCAACCTCCTCTTAAATTGAACCTTCTTGTTTCGATAGAAGATGAAACTGTTCATGAAGACGATGGTGAAGAACCTGAATCTTACAACGAAGCAATGTCGGGAGATGACTCAGACAAGTGGCTGGAAGCCATGAACTCTGAAATGGACTCCGTGTATAGCAACGAAGTATGGGACCTCGTTGATGCTCCCAAAGGGTCCAAACCCATTGGTTGCAAATGGATCTTCAAAAGGAAGATCGACATGGATGGCAAAATAAAAACTTATAAAGGAAGATTAGTCGCTAAAGGTTATCGACAGATTCATGGTATTGACTATGATGAAACTTTCTCTCCTGTTGCCATGTTCAAGTCCATAAGAATCTTGCTAGCCATTGCAGCATTTCATGATTATGAAATCTGGCAAATGGACGTGAAAACCGCGTTCTTGAATGGTGTTCTCGAAGAGGATGTGTACATGACACAACCTGAAGGTTTCGTAGACCGCAAACATCCAAATAAGGTTTGCAAATTGAAAAGGTCAATTTATGGTCTTAAGCAAGCATCTCGAAGCTGGAATCGTCGCTTTGATGAATCAATTACTGATTTTGGTTTTGTCAAGAACAAAGACGATCCTTGTGTATATATCAAATCGAGTGGGAGCAAAATAGTTTTCCTAATTCTCTATGTAGATGACATACTGATAATAGGAAACGATACATCTGAACTCCAGAGCGTGAAGGAGTGGTTGAGAAAATGTTTCTCAATGAAAGACTTAGGAGAAGCCGCCTATATACTAGGCGTGAAGATTCAAAGAAATAGAAATCAAAGAATCTTATCTCTAAGCCAAGGTACATATATTGACAAAATTGTTAAAAGGTTTAAAATGGACAAATCGGAAAAAGGTTTTACGCCGATGACCCATAAGACATACTTAACCAAGAAGCAATGTCCGGTCTCTTCAGAAGAGATCAAAAGTATGGAGAAAATTCCATACGCTTCAGCTATTGGTTCAATAATGTATGCAATGATATGTACTAGACCAGATGTAGCTTTTGCCTTAAGCATGACAAGCAGATTTCAATCAAACCCTGGTTTTAACCATTGGACAGCCGTTAAGAATATCTTGCGTTATTTAAATAGAACAAAAGATAGATGTTTGACATACGGTGGTGCAAAAGAATTAACTTTTGAAGGATATTCTGATACAAGCTTCCAAACAGACAGGGATGATTTCAAATCTCAAACAGGATATGTATTCTGTGCAAATGGTGGTGCTGTTACATGGAACAGCAGTAAACAAGCTACGGTAGCTGATTCAACCACAGAGTCTGAGTACATCGCTGCATCTGATGCTGCAAAAGAGGCTGTATGGATCAAGAAATTTGTTTCTGATCTTGGTGTAGTTCCTAGCATTGGTGATCCTGTGAAGCTCTTCTGTGACAACAACGGAGCTATAGCACAAGCCAAGGAACCAAGATCACACAAGACAGCAAAGCATGTACTCAGAAAGTACCATCTGATCAGAGACATTGTTGATCGGAAGGACACAGAGATGAGGAGAGTAGACACTGAAGAAAATGTAGCAGATCCGATGACGAAATCTTTGTCGAAAGAAAAGCATTTTCGTCATGCGGAAAGAATTGGGATAAAGAACCCATAAATGTCTGTTACGATTTTATTATCTGAACCTGATTTTGGATCAGAGACAAATTTTATGTAATCATTATATTTGATTAAATTTGAAGCACGTTATTATTTTCTTTAAAAGGCAAGTTTCATCATTTAAGAGCTCATATCAATATCTTATTCAAAAATCATTGATATCAAGCTATACAAATGTAGTTCCTAAGATGTCTTCAAGACATTCTTGAATTTCCCCAGTCAAAGATATCATTATGAAGAAACAAAGAGGGACTAACAATGATATTCATAATTGACTGGTACATGTTGTTAAGATAAAAGGAAGGGGTCCTTGATATCTGAGAGATATTCTTATACATGTAGGCACTAGTCGGAACGACTAGCAGTGCTGGAAGACTCGCACTCTAAATATTCTCACATGGATTCAAAACCTTGATACAAGGGGATACTGAGAAATTTAGAGATATGAAGAGACTCCAAAGTTTGAGAACATCATGAGTCCATCACTGGGTAAGTTGCAAGCTTAGATTACAGCTCAACGCTTACCGTAACTGGAAAGTCATAACAGTTGTAGTCAGGCATGTGATGAACCTTGTAGGATGGAATGTCGTTTCAAGAAAACATGCATCCCCCCATTCCCATTGGGGCTATACACTCGGGGCCTTCTGAATAGGATAAGTATTATGAAATCTGTGGCCACAGGCAAAACAAAAGAGTTTTTGTTTTGATGTTTCAATACTTATGCCCGAATCAGAAAACATTAGATCAGGCTTAACAGGTGTTCCTAACCATGACCTGTGCCGCATCTAGAGATGTAAAAGGATGTCGAAGGAATCAGTCATATACCATATTTTAATCGTAAAGAACCACATGGTTCACCACGATTAATCTATAAAAGAGGATTTCAAGTTTTGTAGATTGGGGGAAGTTAAGTCTAGGTGGAGGCCACTTACTTCTTGCATACTCATATGAGTATGTGGCCAACACTACAGAATCCTACAGAGTCACACCGAACTCGCAACGGAAACGGAGTATGATGATTAAGTTACAATGAAACAAACTTCACGTGTAACCTTGATGAACCAGGCATGAGTAGCTGAGAGAATGTACATCTAACCCAAGGCGGCATTCTCGAGTAATACTTTATGTGCAGTGCGTGCACGGAGATAGCCAATCCGGTGCGTTCGTGCAAGTGGGAGATTGTTGGTTATGCCCGAACCCGATATTGGATATCTCGGGTTATCGGATTTCGACCCGATAACCATAACCGACATAATGGGCCCACTCGGGCCCAAGTATTAATTATGATTCATATTAATTAATAATAGATTAATTAATTCATGATTGGGCTTTTAGAAAGCCCATTAAGTGGGCTTTTAGAAAGCCCACTAGGTCAAGAGCTTAGGGTATTATAAATACCCTATTATGACTCATAATTAAACATAACACACATCAGAGAAACCCAAGCCCTAGAGAAAATTCGAGCTCCCCTCCCTTGGAAGTCGAATTTTGGCTTGCTCCCCGGTTCACTCATCGGTTGATCATCTAAACACCAAATAGGATCTAACCTATCCTCCGAGGTGTTTTCCGGTCATCTCAAGACGTTCCCGAGTGACGTGGTGTACGAAATAGAGGCGCAACACTTGAGGCGCTAAATCCTAAAATTCGGCAAGCTTCAGAATCAGAGGAATCGGCATTATTCGGTACAGTTGGCAAAAGTACCGAAGTTTGGTAACGATCTCTAAACTGTATCTTAATTCTCGTAATTATTCTAGATCTTTATTGTTCGATGATATCCCGTGATTTCCGCCTCGGGATTGAGAAAAGTCATCGAAAAACCCAACAAAATGGTCCAAATTAAGTGACTAAATTTTAGGGGTAAATTTGATCTTTTTTTCAAGTCTATTTTGGGAATAGAAAAACCCATGAAATGCCCAAAAATCACCTAAGGTTTAAGGGAAATACCGATACTTTAAGTTAATTCATTTATGCCCATTTTATATAATTTTTGGACCATAATAACCCTGTTATTAATTATATTTTTTATTTTCGTTTAAAAAAAATTCAAATTTTATTTCCCTTAAATTATGGTTGAATTATTCTCATATTTATCAGATTTTAAATTAATTTGATACTTTAACCAAAAAAAATTAATTTTTCTCTCTCTAATTTATTTCTCTCACTCTTCTTTCTCTTCGATATTCATTGCCTCTGTTCGACTATCTTCCCTCATCTCTTCGATTCTCAGTCCGTCGCTCATCCTCTCCTGCGCGAACTCCTCTGCCGGCGGCCAAATCAGCTTCTTCCGACGGTGTTCTTGGCCATATTCCGATGGCGACGCTTTACGCCGATGATCTGCACCCCGAAGCGACCGAAGAAGACTTGTACGATGCATTCCGCTTCATCGGCTCCGTCGTCTCCATTCGCGTTTGCCAGGACGTTGTCACCGGGAAATCGCTCCGCCTACGCCTACATCAACTTCTTCTCCGTGGGCGCGGCGGCTGAGGTCGTCCTCCGTCGTTGTCGACCGCACCACATCCTCGACGAGGTCGACCCGCTCTCCCACGGGCGACTAGATCCCGCTCCGAGCTCCGCTCCCACATCCTTGACGGTGAACGTACGTTATTGAAATTTTGTAAATATATTTACAGTTCTAACAGGTTCATATATTTACGGGTTAAATGAATATATATTTGGTATTGGAATATATATTTACAGTTTAAATTTGGTTTTTGTATTGGTATGTATATTTGGTATTAATATTAGTATATATTTACAGTTTTTGGCATTGGTATTGGTATATATATTTGATATTAATATTAGTATATATATTTACAGTTTTTGGTAAGTTCATTTAGAATTTGACATCATTTACATTTACAGTTTGACATGATTTCGTAAATTTCGTAATTTTTAGTAATTTTATTTACAGTTCATATTGTATATACATATACGATTTTTCGTAATTTTATTTACAGTTTCAAATTGTGAATAATGTTTGTTCGGCATTTCTCATATACAGTTTCAAATGATATTGATTGTTAGGGACCAAAATTCAAAAATCATATTTTGGTTTTTAATCTTTAAAATATGGAGGATTAAATTCAAAAAAGTTTTGTGAAATCGTTAAAATATGAAGGATTTAATGTTAATTTATTTAATTTGCTACATTTAAGGAAAATATATATTTTTATTTTAATTAATAAAAACGAATTAATAATGTGAATTAAAAGTGAAAGGGAAAATTAGTCCATATTTCAATTTGTTAGTGGTTATAATTACCATAATTAGAAATGGGCATTTTTTTTAAACCTTGAGCCACAAATGGGCATTTGTCTCATTTACCCTTTAGGAATTATGAAACTTGGAGTCTATTGAGGGAATTAATGGTGTTTTGGAGTCTATTGACTGAAGGTTTCCTTATGATTATGAAATCACTATAAATAAAATATAACACTACATAACTAGTTATGAAATCATTTTAAATAAAAATAAATCACACTAATTAACTAATCATGTAGTGTCTTAAAATATGACTATGAAGTTATTTACATATTCGTGAAAATGTATGTCTCCTTCAACTTCAACTTTATTTCGCATAATATTAAGAAGGTTCATTGTTGTATTTTCGTGATGTAGTAAAACTACAAAGTTATTGTGCATCATTGCATGAAACAAGCTCTATTTCGGTAATATCCGTTTCAAAGTATGTATCCCGATTACAATATTCTTAACAAGTTATATTTAGACTTTTTTTTTCTCTAATTATATAATGATTATATAATAATATTTTATACATTAATAGCTCAATGATATAATTAATTTTGACGGTCCTAAAATTATTAATTTATAGAGTTTTTACTGTATTACTATTATTATTATGATTTCTAAAATTTTATGAACTACGAATAATTTTTTTCGTTGGAGAATTACTATGACACCATGAGAGTTAAATTTCTAGAAAGTATGAACAAATTGTGTTTTTTCTTTATATCATTATAGTATTTTACAAAATTTCTGTAAATTAGTAAAACTCGATTAGTAAAAATTGGTGCTGCTATTACTATAGCTAAAAGCATTATATATCATAATCGGTATTTTAAACATTGATTTATATACACCAAAAGGCAACCTAAATAAATTAAAAACCAAGTTGCATCTCTCATGGTTGCAGGCTTGCATAACATAGAAGCTCCAATAAAATTGACACGCTTTTTGGATTTCTACATTTGGTGTATTTTCTCTCCAAGCATAAAACTTTACGGCATAAGTATATATGACGTTTCACTAATTGCTGCATTTTCCTTGTGGTATCATTCTGTTAAAAAATTTATCCTCCAATGTTATCGTAGGTGGCATATTTTCTCATGTCACGATACTGATATGTCAATAAAACATCAATAATATCAGGACAGCTAAATCCACTACATATAATTCGAAAAATACCCAAAAGAGTTTAACAACAATAATCCAACGCAATACTTGTTTTAAAAAAAAAATACAACCTAACTTCAAGACGATAAGTGTATATATATATATATTATATAGATAGATAGAGAGATTAGACCATAAGAACTTGGACTTATTGTCCATGCATTGTGTGAGTGTCTATGTATCATAGTATTATAAATGGAAATCTGGCACATTTACTTTCTTTTAATGTGAATAATAAATATACATATTTCGATGTATAAGTTGTACTTAACCCCAAAGAGGTATTTCACACCCACAAACAGATACAATGGAAAGAGTTCATTGACTCCAATAGTTCCTTATTTATAATTATATGTTTATATATAATAATATAGTAATTAATAAATGATTAAATATTGTAATACAATTGTTTGATACAAAATACCAAATATGAAGGCAAAATTTAAGAAAATACTATACACCGTTCCCGCCCTTTCCAAATTAGGAAAGACATCTGATGATTCTTTATGTAAAAGAAGTCTGGTCTGAATCTGATAAATAATAAACAATCATGAAATAATATAACTAGATAATTAAATATAAGGGAATTACAAAAAAAATATAAAAAAAAATCATTTCCAAATTAGGAGTAGTTGCATCTTGGAAAGCGGCAGCTAGACAGCTATACAAATATAATTTTTAATAATCAAAATAATAATATGCAAGATAATCATTAATTAACACCAAAGACGGTTTCTTGTTTTTGCTTCTTTAATTTATTGGTCTAAGTAAGATGATATATTAATTTTATTTTTATCAAATGACCCTTAAACACTTGAAGAGACATTTTTGAGGGTCTATTTGAATAATGTTTAGCTTTTATAGGGGAAACGTCTCCCCAAAATAAGAGATAAGAAGATATTGTTGTGTCGCACTTGCACCAAATTGACATTCATAGAAGAATCCGAACCATTTGTTGTATATATTTACTTTTTCTTCTTCTAAGGCGGTGCAAACAGCCGGAATTCTATTCTGTTGGTGCAAAATTCAGTCACGGCTTGCCCGGCCATGAAACTTTGTGGCCGGCCTCGAGAGTTTTAAATGGACATATGGGACAGGCAACCTATGGTGGACTAGTTGTCTTGTGGATATTTTCGCCCACGGGAAAATTGCGTCCGGGATATGCCCGGTCGCGTTGAATATGGTGTAGAAAAATATTACAGGGTAGAAAATTTTAACGTAGGGAACTTTTGCCACGCGTATGCTTTTATTATAGTTTAAAATGAACAAGCTTGTTTAAATATTTCTAGCGATGTCCTGTTTTAAGTCATTTTTGTTTAATACCATTAAGAGTTAAAAATAACTTATATAATTTTATGTAGAATCTCATAAACTACAAATCTAACTCTTAAGTGGTATTTAAAGTGACGTACTTTCAATAGTTAATTTTTTAGAGCACTTAAATTTAAAACCAATACCGAGCAGGGGGCGAGCCGGTCAGGATGACCTTTCATACCGAGCGGGGCGGCCTTTAATTTTGTTCCGGACTTTTTTGAAGGAGTTGCAAAATATGGGATGAATTTTTCTTTTCAAAATGGTGATTTGCATCTCGTTTTTTTAAGAGTAATTTTTTGTTAGTAAGCATAAATGACACTTTTTCGGGGCGGACCGAGTAAGCCTAGGCCGGCCCAATCCAATGGATATCTTCAATGCAAAGCGCAACGAAGGGTTAATAGTGGCTTCAATCCACACCGTTTGGTCAACGGGGTCCCATCGTGTCAGTCCACACTCATCGTGGACATGATGAAAGCAGAGATAGAGAGTGCCAGTCCTCTCTCGACTCTCATTGTGGATATGATCAAGCCAGCCACGTAGACACAAGTTGTCGTTCCTGACGGAGTAAGTGATGGATTCGATAGTCGACTCACGTTCGGGAGCTTTATCCACAGTTTCGAAAGTTAAGTGTATGTCAACCCCATTGACCAAAGATTGTGGATAATTGTCACTATTAACCCTAAACTGGAGGATTAGATAATGAAAATGGCAGTCCAAAAAAAAGATAATGAAACTGGCAGCAAATCTAGGCATGTAAACGACAGGTAGATACTAAACGACAGGAAACATCAAACGACAAAACAATATCAAGTAGATCTCTAACAAGCGAATTGAACGACAACTTGTTGAAAGGATTAGATATATATGACAACAAAATAATAAACTACAGCAGAAATAAACGTCAAAAAATTACCAAACGACAGCCAATCGAAAATTGACAAAGTCACAGAGCTCTTAAAACGACATTTACACAAAAACAGAAGTTAAATGTCACAAAATTTCAAACGACAATCACGCTTTAAACTGCGACAGAAATTCAAAGTCACAAAGTATTAACACGACAAGCAATAAATAAACAACAATAGAAATACAAAGTCACAACATTCTCAAACAACCACCAATCTGTAAATGTCACCCTAAAACGACAGTTGATTAAACGACAACAAAATGATCCAATCATACGATTTCCGGGTTTATATCACTACTGTGGAGTGCTCAAATATACATCTTCGAAGAAAAAAAAAAAAGAGAGCCGGAATTACAATTTTCATTTTCGTTCATATAATCTATATCGTCGAATCAATCATAATCTGGCATAGAGGATCAACTAGCCGTTATTTGAAAAAAATGATGTAAAAAAAAACGATATTTAATCCAATACCGGTCCTCATATTTATCGTTCGGGTGTTGTCCTAGCCCCGAGATCATGATATACAGGAATTCAGTAATTAAAGCTTATTATGATTGAGTCGTTCTCTGGTATGAAAATGAAATAGTTGAAAGAAGAAATGGATGAAATCATGAAGATTGAGATCCAACTTTAAGCCATAAAGTAAAACCTAACACCTTTTTCACTGTCACATTCACATTTACACTTCACGTACTTATCTCTTGCTTCTATTCAAATCTCCATCAACTTACACTACCTCGAAAATTAAATTAAAATTGCTAGTGACAAGTCTAGAAGGTCGATGCTAGTAATGTTAACTCGGTATTTCTAAAATTGCGAAAATTTGATTTCCGGTTCTTTCTTTATCGGAATTAGAATTTTGGATTCTAGCCTGCCAAGTAATAGTAATATTGATTATAATTATAGTTCAACTGTCCTTGACAAAATATTTTCCGGACTCCGCTTTCTAAAAGACTAGTAAAAATATATATAATATAAGTAGAATGGATACGAATTCCGTTTTTTTTGTTTCGAAATACCGAAATCCGGTATCTAAAAGACTAGGCAACGTATGTCTACATAATAATTTTTCAAAATAGTATATAATTATTTTATTTTTTCTTGTGCTCATGTAAGAACTTGCCATGTGCAAAGGAATGATCTTTCCATTTTTAGTACTTTGTTTGATGAGTCCAAATGAAGAATGTGTAAATGAGCCTTAATTAATAATAAACAGCTAGAATTCACACACATGTATTCCAAAAACAATGTTCTAGTTCTTTGGATTTGACTTCCCTTCACCAAATCAAGGTAAGAATGAGATCATGCTTTGATGTCAAGCTCATGCTGTAACTGATCTTTACTTTCTTGTCCTTCAAGAATCAAATTACTACATTATAGATTAGATTGGACCTTATTAGTTTGATGTCATAATCTTTTTATTATTTAAAATGATTTAAACCTAGCTTTAAGGTACAATGACTGTCTCAAACCATTGTCAATTTGTCTTATACTTCTCGTGATTTTTTTTTTCAATTTAAAACCGAACCGATGATCAATTCAGTGAGAGATGAATTTTGCAGAATTTATCTTCTTATCATTTATTCGTTTTAATCTTGATAAATTAATAGCGGAATCTTGTCTACTTTTTAAAAATGAAAACAAAAAATCCTGTTTGAAGCTGCTGCTATTCAATTATACGCTAAATTCAAAATTATTTACCTAAGAACTTATATATATTGGACCACTACCATGGCTTACAAGTTTTACTAAACTACTTTGTGGTCAGTGAGAAAATCTTGGTGTAACTTTACAAAAAGAAACAATATATTTATAAATACAATAAATAGAAATAGAAAAGATTAAAGATGATATAGTACAGCGTATTCTGAGGGTCCCCTTAATCTTTTGAACTTTTGGTGTGAAAATGCTTGGTGATATGTTCTAGGTTTCCCTTGATGATATTCTTGTAATTTTTCTTCTATAAATTAATATAATTTTAATGAAACTAATCAAATTCGAATCTAGATTCAAGCAGTATCGTTAATAAGGGTACCACGGTGTATTTGTATCTATTTTGGAGGAATCCGTCCGTGGTAGATCTGAGATCTCGCCATGTTCATAATGGCGGATTCTGAAAAATCCGTACCCTCAAGATATGTCATTTGATTCATTTTTATTATGTTTTTTTATTTTTATAACAATAATTCTCAATAATAATAATAATAATAAAAATGAAACTCATTATAATTGGATGTGGGTAAATTTGCATCCACAACATATGGATGTTGATTTATGTAACATCTCGGTTGTTCTATCGAATTGACGACGGCCCTTACAAGTCAATACGAGTTTTTTCAACGTGCTTTGTCATCATCATTCACATGCTCCCAGAAAAACTCTCCAGGAGGTCACCCATCTATGTGGGCTACTCTACGCCAAGCACGCTTAACTTTGAAGTTCTTATGGGCTACCGAAGCGAAGATGCATCTTGTTGATATAGGTAGTATCAATCATTTACTTAAGCTTCTTCGACCACGCAGTCTCATACTTGCACAATCTCATCAAACATGTAGTCTCGTACTTGCATTCTCGAGAACGTCACATCAGCACATCTCATTGCTCAAGCAATGAGAGATTGCACAAGTAACTCTTTCTTGGCCTCTCGGTTCACGATATTAATTATGACTGTAACAATTTACGTGGCTATCTTTATCAAATAGGTGTAATTGCCTCCATTCCTCTATAAATTGCACCGGGTCACTTTTTGCACGGGTTACTTTTTTTTAGAAGAATGTTTCACACAAATTTGGATTGCCAAATGAAACCTCTTGATTGAATCTATGTGCCATTGAATAATTAATTTAGCCAATAATGATTTAATTTAGAGGTTTGCTTTCATCTAAGTTTCTAATATATTGGCACAACAGAAAGTGATTGATGACTGAAAAATGTACATTTTACATGACATATGACATTGCTTTTGAAGATTCTTAGAAGCAGAATTTTCTTTTCTTTTCTTTTTTACCCTTTTCTTCTTTTGGTATTCCATGTTTTAATTCAAGAAGATTTTTTTTGTTTCACTGTAATTTGCTATAACAGAAAGTGACTATTCATATGATAGCGAGAGGTAAGTAAGTACCTAGTCAAGACTCGAGCTTTGAAGAGATGTACACTGAAATCAGTGAGGATAAAGAAATAAATTTAATTATATATTCATGAAAAATGAAATCAATTGGAAAGTTGTAATGCTAATTTACATGGTACTTTCTTGACAGTGACAATTGATGCCCAAGGAATATATTAAAGGAAGTATACTATTGTTGATGATGTATTCAAATCTTCCAAACATGGTTTTTAAATATTTTTTGTGTCTTTTTTGTACAGGCTAAAGCTGGGTTTCTTTGATTATTTTTGGTAATTGTTGGAAGTAACTAATGACCCTTAATTTTAGTATTGTCCTTCATACTCTTAAATACTCTTAAATGATCGAAAAAGTTTAACTTATGTGCAATACGTGACTTGTTTTGTTTGAAGGTATATTCATCAATTTTATTGGTACTATATGGATGATTGTGGAACTTTTATTTTAGTAGTTCTTGAATTATTTTACGGATTAATCGCTTAACTATAATCTATGATTTAGTATGTTGATCTTGTCCGTTAACTTATTCACGAAAATGCATTTAAATAAGTAATGTGTTATATAGGAGCTCATACTTTCATCAAATATTAAAGTTTAAGGGGAAAACTGGGCATCACTGTTAATTTTTTTTATTTTTGTTGCCTCTCATTTTATTAATTACTAGCTACATATATTGCCCTTTTGTACTTTATTTTGGTTCTGTAGATGTTTGTTTTGATTCTTCACTACACTTGCTAATGTCAGAAGGAACACTTCACTACAATCTTCCTTTTTGCACTTCTCAAATTGATTGGCATGATTTGATTTGTGAAACATTCAGTAGTGGGAGGAGAATTGTATTCTTCTTCATCAATAGTGTCATGATTGTGATTATGCTTTTTTAGATTTACAAAAGTTATAATGAGGCAAAAGTACTCAAATTAAGATCAAATGCATCCACGAGTATTAAGTTTTTTTGTAGTAGAAGTATCAAAATTCGGTAAAACAAGCATCCAATTTAGTTCAATTTCTTTGATAATATTAATAGATAAGAGATCTGAATAATAAAACCACTAAAATTAGTAAATTTGTATGAAGGTAACATATGTTTTTTTTTCTTTTGACGTTTATAACAATAATTAGACGGTCTGTCGTCTTTTTACAAAAAAATATCGGGATTACTGTTTATTTTATTCAGTAAAAAAAAACTGGATAACCTTTAGCTCATTTAATTGCGACTTAAATATTTTTCCCGTAATTATTCCAGTATCAAATTATAGTTATTGATAATATAAAATAATATAACAAAAAGTGGGAAATTTGTGTGCGGTAGGGTCACTTGATGCAATCTCTAAGGTTTTTTTTTTTTTTTTTTTTATCATCATATTTGACATGATTGATAAAACAAATATAGAGAATTATGCATTACTTATCAGACAATTTATACAGATTTTTTTTTTTCAGAAGATAATAAGAAGAATGATTAGTATAACTTGCCCTCAACTTTATTTATTTGTTGTATTCTGCCCGTTTATCTATATTTGTTGCAATATCCCCTTGAATTTTTAATTCACTGCAAACCCATCTTTATTTACTGTACAATTAATAGAAATTACTACTAATTAACATGACTTTTGCAAAGGCGTAAATATATCATTCATTTCATTCTCACTCTATGTTAATAATATACTAATGATATTAAATTTTAGAGGCAAAATACGACAAAATAAAATTGATGAGAAAATATACTAATAATCAATAAAACTGAGTGATTCTTCTTCCAATATTCTAAATTTCTAATCATAATAGTGACAGCAAATAAAAGAGTTGCAAAACTTTTTCCAATATGTCACGTATGTGCAAGTGATATCAAGCTTGATGATTTAATCAATGATTTTTTTTTATTATTGATTTTAACAAGCATGGATAGCTTTGCCAGCTATATATCTATATATAATAAAATCAATAAAGATAAGATTATATAATAATATAGTAAATAGCTGAAAGCAAGGAAATTTACTCCAAAAGTGCTATTTTGATGGAAACATTTTGGAAGTTCGGCACTAACCTTTTTACCTGCTAATTAATTAATTAATTTGAAATATTGTTAGGATAAACAAATTGAACTCAATTAAACAGCATTGACCAACAAATTTAAGCCAGCATACAAATTTAGCTCTTACAAGGAACTTCATAAAAAGAACAAGAAACATAACAACAAAATAACAATCAAACTTAGAAAGTCATGAGAATCTAATTAATTAAGAGGGTGGAGTGTATATACTAAAGATTCCTAAAATCAATTAAATAATAAGTCATTACTTATCCAAAACAAAACAAAAATATCATACTACATCAAGTAATTTCCGAGTGAAATTCATCAAACCTAAACTAATCCCCATATTCCGGTCGACCTAAAGTCAATGTGTTTTAGATTAATGTATTTTGAGAGTAGCACAATCTCTCGGAAAGTTAAGGTCAATAAATTATATATATATATATACATATATATATATATATGTATATGTAATTGGCAGTATTGTCCTTGAAACTCTGCATGTTAGCGTCGATGGCCTTAAGCTTTACTTTTTGTGCGCAACGTAAGACTTATTTAAGTGTATTTTCATTAATTTTCCATTAACCGTTGCTGAATAATTTAACACATTGATTGTTTTTATGATAATCCTGAATGTAATATTGGTCTCGTTCAGTAATATTGAACAAAAGTACCGTGGAGGGAGTCATGTGTTTGAACAAAATAGTCATATATTAAGTGCGCCTACATATTCTGAATCATTTTTAGCAGCAATAGTACTCAAAAACAATAAAATATTTTTGAGATACGTCCACGTTCCTTTAAAGTCGGTCACATGAAGAACATGTAAGCGTCTACGATTAAACTCCAAAATATCAATTATTCAAGACTTTATTAAACTAGAGACGTACATGCATCTCTAACTTAACATACGTTAACTCGATATGAATAGAATTCGACACCGATATTATATTGTGGCCTTTGCGTTTTATATACATTATTATAAAAGGAGAAATACACCAATTGACTTGGTATGAGGTTATTTTATATTTACTATGACATATATACCCTGGAAGTCTCAAGTCTCCGCTCGTTAGATTATGATCGCCATAAATTAATACATGTCAATTGATAAAATATTTAATTTTGGCAAGAGATTGACATGACAATCTAAGACTTTGCTTCAAGGTCTTTGAAAACAATTATACTTCCACATCATTAGTAAATTATAAATAAAGTAGACACATTTTCAATCTTCTTTAGAAGTGAGACAGACATGCATAAACACATGCATGAAATTCTACAACAAACGCCAAGTTTAATTAATACCAATGTTTGGAGATATCTATTTTTAATAGATATATCACCACTCACCACTAGTCAATGCCTTGTAGTCTATCAAATACGCCAAATCGTGTTAGTTATTACGTCCCTTTTGGACCATAAGATTTTACTCATTTTTTAGTGTTTCCATAGGTGTCGTTGACATATCATCTCCTTAGTTTGTGCCACTACAACGAGTCCACAATTGATAGGTATTTGTATTGTCGATTTAAGGTGTGAAAAAAAAAATCATTTTTTACATCTTTGGATTGATTAGAGGGAAGAAACGTCCGGATTTAAATCACCATAAAATTTAAATTTTATAGTATTTTGAGCATTTCTAGAGCATCTTGGAGTACATACACTAAAATAGATACACAATAAGTTATAAGCTTGGATTGCACAAAGATGATTTGAGATATGAACATAGATGACCATCAATGCTTAATAAAATGTTGATGCAAACGGTTACATCAGCGATTTAATTTTTCAGAGTATGACGATGGGTTACGGGTAATTTGTCGACGAGTACTTGTAAGCTTTTTACTACCGTCGTCGAATTGTGCATAACTGCATATCATACTTTACAGGTTAACCACTACCCAACTGACAATTGGTGTACCGATAGATATATCGTAAAATGATATTAAAAGTTACGATATATAAATCTCGTATTCTATGATATAATTATCATGTTTGCATTCATATTTGAATAAGAATTAAAAAAATACAAATTTCGTGGTTATTAAACCTTGATTAGGTTAGAATACAATTTATATACGGAATATTATTAATACAAAAGATCATTAGGTAGGTTAGACTCTCTTGATCGGCTTGTTTTTTCTTATTCCATTGTATAGTTGATCACAATAGATATATAATACTCTCCATTGATGATAATCAGTTGCATGGAAATATTTTATACGTGCAAGTTTTATAAAAACATTCATATTCCTAATCACGTTGTCTTTGTTTTTGGAAGTAATAAAATAACCAGTACCGTTTATATTATTTTAGTCTAAATAAACATTAATTACATTCATTATAGAATTTATACACTATTCTTCGGCTTTATAACCCCAAAATGAGGAGGAAAAACAGTATATGTGTGTGCTAAAAAATTGACAAGAATTGAACTCTCTAAAACAATTTTAATGTAATTTCACCATCGAATTTGCTGCAGATCTTATTTATTTTCTCAAGAATCAAACTAATATTACATTTTTTTTACTATAACAATCGCTATAAAGATAAATACTAGAAGACAATATTGCATGAGAAAATAAGACCCACGTGAACAAAAATCTAATAATATATACAAACGACATTAAATGCTTATCTTTACAATGGCCAGGAAACTTACGATACACTCAAATTAATATTAATTTAATTCCTTAGAAAAAAAATACTAATTTATGAGAAAGCTGTACTCTTATATTATCATCTATTCTTGAAATTTTCGAAATAAAATACGTTTGTTTTGTAATTTGGCAATATTGATTTTTATTTGTTTTTTTAAATAATTTTATTTTAAAAATTATAATTAAATCTTTTATTTTATAATTTTCTCCCAAACTCGTCGTCTTCATCCTTCACTCTCTCAGTCTCACGGAATTTCAATGTCTTCGGTTTGTCACATTCGCTTCTTGTGTTACATGTAGGGGTGTAAATAAAATCCAGAATATGAGTTAAAATCCGAATCCGCATATGAAAATAAAAATCCAAATCTGTATACGGATTTCGGATACTGGATAGTACTTTTTAAAAATCCGGACATTCGGTACTTTGATAATTTAGGATTGTATGATTTTTTGGCGGTTGAGACAATGGTGTTGGTTATGCCCGAACCCGATATTGTATCTCTCGGGTTATCGAATATAGACCCGATAACCATAACCGACATTATGGGCCCACACGGGCCCAAGTATTAATTATGATTCATAATTAATTAATAAGAGATTAATTAATTCATGATTGGGCTTTTAGAAAGCCCAATGGGTGGGCTTTTAGAAAGCCCACTAGGTCATGACCATGGGGTATTATAAATACCCTAATATGACTCGTAATTAAAAACACAAGAAAAACCCTAGCCACCTAGAAATTCGAGCTCCCTCCCTTGGTAGTCGAATTTTGGCTTGCTCCCCGGTTCAATCAACGGTTGATAATCTAAACACCGACAAGGATCTAACCTATCCTCCGAGGTGTTTTCCGGTCATCTAAGACGTTCCCGAGTGACGTGGTGGACGAAATAGAGGCGCAACACTTGGGGCGTTAAATCCTAAATTCAGCAAGCTCCAGAATCAAAGGAATCAGCAGTTATTCGGTACAGTTGGCAAAAGTACCGAAGTTTGGTAACGATCTCTAAACGATATCTTAATTCTCGCAATTATTCTAGATCTTTATTGTTCGATGATATCCCATGATTTCCGCCTCGGGATTGAGAAAAGTCATCGAAAAATCCAACAGTGGTATCAGAGTCGGTCTGAGTAATTTTCAAAAATTAGATATGTTGACCGAAATAATTTTAGAAATTTTTTGGTGTGATTAGATTTTCAGTGGGAGCATTAGAAAATTAATTATGTTAATTTTTGTGTGTTGTTCGGAATCCGATTTAGAATCGGGATTGGATTTTTATTTAATTGTAATGTGTATTATTAAATAAGAAAAAGGGAAATCAAACGACGGCACCACCACCGGAACCGGCGGCGATTTTACCGTCACCGCCAAGGTTCCGGGTGGCGCCGCCGTTTGTGGCTCCCATTCGATGGGAGCCAATGGGCGACGGCTAATGTTTCAAAAACCCTAGCCGAATTAAAATTTAATTTTTTTTCTTAATTCGCGTGGGCCTGATTGGATCAGGCCCACGGGCTGGGTTTTACCCAGCCCAACTTGGTTCACGTGGGCCTGATTGAATCAGGCCCACGGGCTGGGTTTTGAACCCAGCCCACCAATCTGCCCAGCCCGGATCATGTTGATCCGGGAAGACCCTACCCGGGTCTGACCCGGGTAACCGACCCGGGTTGGACCCAGGGCTCCGGCCCGGGTCTATCCTGACCCGGGGCCCACACCGAACAGACCCGGATCCGGGTCCTTCTTGACCCGGATCCGGTTCAAAATTAAATATTTCCGGGCAGGGGCCTTCGGCCCTGCCCGGTCTCCCCCTTCGTGACCGGGGTTGCCCGAGGGCAACCCGTACAAGCTCGGGTTTATCCCGAGCTCGTATCCCGATATTTGATATTTAATTATATTTATGTTTAATTATTTTAAAATACGATTTAAAGTGTTTATTTTATTTTATTTATAATTATTATAAATATCTTTAAATATGAGAATTGAAAATCTAATATATGATATTAACTATTAATAAATATGATTTATTCAATATTATTATCAATCTTATGAAGTTTGTTTCCATTTAATGTTTACGTTATTCATTTATTGATTCACAAATTGTTTGTTCATAAATTTTATTTATAATCAATAATTCTTAATCAGATTAAGATAATGAATAATCTTTTATTTATTATAGTAATAGAAAAGAACTAATCTTTAATGGAAATAAAAGATATATATATTATGATGATTAAAGATAGTTTATCTATAAGATAGTTATTTATCTTTTATTTTTGTATTAAGACAAAATATGATTAAAGATATCTTATCTATAAAGATAGTTATTTATCTTTTATTCAATTAAAGAAAAGGGTAAATCATGATTAAAGATATTTTATCTTTAAGTGATTTATTTATCTTTTATTTAAAGATAAAAGGTTTTGTCTTTAAAATTTTCATAATATATATATATATATATATGTATACTTTCAGAAGTATATTTAATTCAACATAGAATATGTTTTACAAAATATGATTATGTATTACATATTCATTGTCTTAATTTTTAGAACATTTTAATTAGTTAACTATGTTTAATTTAAGACAAAAGTTAGGATCATCTAAAACCCATCAATAAATATTAGGTATAATGTCTTCCACCGGCTGGGTCCTCGATCTAATTGAGAAAAGTTTTGAGTGTGTCTCTAACCCAAGGGAGTACTCTTATACACTCTTTTAGACGCGTAGGGCGACCTATACTGTCCGCCGATTCACCCCGTGGGTCTACCTAAACGAGTACTCTAATTAGATTAGATATCGTAGACAATTCTTATGAAATCGGTTAGAATGATAAATGAAAAATTGTTTTTCTTTTCTAAACGTCAGAGATAATATAGGATATTAGAGCAATTGTTGACTTTCTCTGAGTGACTAATTAATGGAATTGATGAGGGTTACTTTTCCATTAACAAATCACGAAATATTATATAAAGTCCTTATAATATATATACTTTTATGTAACATCTTTATTATAATAAGTAATTTTATAATTTACATGTCAATACTAGAATTAATATTGTGCTTGAATATTTTACTTTTAAATTTGTAGAATATAATTATCTCTAACTCTGTCTGTCTATATATATATTAGATATGGACCCGTTGAATCTCATGGCTTCAGAAGCAGTGAAAGAGTTCAAAGCTGCAGTGGAAAACAATCGTCTTGACGATTCTAACTACATGACCTGGTCAGAGGCATTCAAAAGAATGCTAAGGAACGACGATCTTGGTTTCATAGCCAAGGATTTGCCGCCTACAATGCCTGACAGAGATACAGGCTCAAAAGAAGACTGGATTAGCTATCATCATTATACAATGAAGTCCATTCATGTTCACCGACTCATTATGTCATATGTGATGCCGATCATAAGACGTGAGACCGAGAGCTTAAATACACGTGATACTATCTTAGACCTTGAGAAAACTTATGGGGATCGGAACCCCACAAGAAGGTACCAGCTGTTGTGGAAACTGTTTAATGTGAAGATGTCTATTAACAGTACCGTTAGAGAACATTACAACACGCTGATGAGCTATGCAGACAGACTTCAACAATCTGGATTCTATGTCGGTATAGACATGAGAAGATTTTGCATACTCCAGTCTCTCATTCCAGAACTGCGAAAGACAGTTAACATCCTTATAGAAGGAAACTGCAACTTTGACCACCTCGTCGATTTACTTGAAATTGGCGAAGAAAATATGAAGGCAGAAAGAAAAAGGAAATTGGAAGACATTGAAACTATGAGAAAATCCAAGATGAGTAAAGACTCACCAGACAAAGTCTCTGAGACTATCGATGTCGAACCCTCAAGCTCAGGTATAAACGTTATAACCAAAATCTTAAAGATTCATTGAATATGTAGTAATCTAGTTACTAACATGTGTTATTGAAATATTGTTTCTCACACAGAAGAATCTGATAAAGAAGAGGAAGAGGAAGAAGAAGAAGAAGAGGAGTAGAGACTCTGAAAACTTGCAATGTCCTGTTTGTGCAACAAGACATCCATGTTATCCGTCTTCTTTTACATCTTAAGTTTTAGTTTCAAGTGAATAATGATTAATTTATTTATGTTTAGACTTTCCATTAAGTTTGTTTTTAGAATAATATTTTGAATATTTTATTATCAATGATATTAAGTTTGTTAATATTAATGTGTTGATTTATGATAAGTCATAAATATTTAATTCTAAAGTGCATAATAAAAAATCTTATAGTTCCAATAGTTCTGAAATTATAGACATTCTTAAATGTCTATAAATTTTGATTTGTCAAAAGTGCATCACCTACATAAAGGAGGTTTCAGGTATTTCATCACCTTCACTGATGACTTCAGTCGATACGGTTATGTATACTTAATAAAACACAAATCTGAATCACTTAAAAAGTTCAAGCAATTCAAGAATGAAGCTGAAAATCAATTAGCAAGAAAAGTTAAAGCCATACAATCCGATCGAGGTGGCGAATACTTGAGCGATGATTTCAAAGCTTACCTCCGTGACATGGGAATCATTTCATCACTGACCCCTCCAGGTACACCCTAACTAAATGGTGTATCTGAGAGGAGAAATCGAACCTTGTTGGACATGGTTCGATCAATGATGAATAAAACTGACTTACCTGAGTCCCTATGGGGACACGCACTTATGACAGCAGCTACCACACTGAACTGTGTGCCATCTAAGACGGTTCCTTCAACCCCATATGAGATGTGGAAAGGAAGAATACCGGATTTGCATTTCATGAGAATCTGGGGATGTGAGGCATATGTCAAGACTCTAATGTCTGACAAGCTCAGTCCCAAATCGGTTAAATGTAACTTTGTGGGATACCCAATGGAAACTCTTGGGTATTACTTCTATCAAAAACACACAGGCAAAATAATAGTTGCCAAAACCGGTGTTTTCTTAGAAGAAGATTTTCTCTCTAGAAAGTCTAGTGGGAGAAACATTGTTCTTAATGAAGAGCATGAACCACAAGATACTCAAGAACAAGAAATGGACACAGAAGGTACTCACACATCGGGTTATGAATATTGTTCTAAACGAAGAAGTTGAAAATGAGATTGTCAACGAAGAACCTCAAGAAAGTATAGTTCTATACGATGTACCCATACAAGATGGGATTAGTGAGCAACCAGATTACACACTGACATCACGAAGATCAATTAGAGAAAGTCAACCTCCTCTTAAATTGAACCTTCTTGTTTCAAAAGAAGATGAAACTGTTCATGAAGACGATGGTGAAGAACCTGAATCTTATAACGAAGCAATGTCGGAAGATGACTCAGACAAATGGCTAGAAGCCATGAACTCTGAAATGGACTCCATGTATAGCAACGAAGTATGGGACCTCATTGATGCTCCCAAAGGGTCTAAACCCATTGGTTGCAAATGGATCTTCAAAAGGAAGATCGACATGGATGGCAAAATACAAACTTACAAAGGAAGATTAGTCGCTAAAGGTTATAGACAAATTCATGGTATTGACTATGATGAAACTTTCTCTCCTGTTGCCATGTTCAAGTCCATAAGAATCTTGCTAGCCATTGCAGCATTTCATGATTATGAAATCTGGCAAATGGATGAGAAGACCGCGTTCTTGAATGGTGTTCTCGAAGAGGATGTGTACATGACACAACCTGAAGGCTTCATAGACCGCAAACATCCAAATAAGGTTTGCAAATTGAAAAGATCAATTTATGGTCTTAAGCAAGCATCTTGAAGTTGGAATCGTCGCTTTGATGAATCAATTACTGATTTTGGTTTTGTTAAGAACAAAGACGATCCTTGTGTATATATCAAATCGAGTGGGAGCAAAATAGTTTTCCTTATTCTTTATGTAGATGACATACTGATAATAGGAAACGATACATCTGAACTCCAGACTGTGAAGGAGTGGTTGAGAAAATGTTTCTCAATGAAAGACTTAGGAGAAGCCGCCTATATACTAGGCGTAAAGATTCAAAGAAATAGAAATCAAAGAATCTTATCTCTAAGCCAAGGTACATATATTGACAAAATTGTTAAAAGGTTTAAAATGGACAAATCGGAAAAAGGTTTTACACCGATGACCCATAAGACATACTTAACCAAGAAGCAATGTCCGGTTTCTTCAGAAGAAATCAAAAGTATGGAGAAAATTCCATATGCTTCAGCTATTGGTTCAATAATGTATGCAATGATATGTACGAGACAAGATGTAGCTTTTGCCTTAAGCATGACAAGAAGATTTCAATCCAACCCTGGTTTTAACCATTGGACAACCGTTAAGAATATCTTGCGTTATTTAAATAGAACAAAAGATAGATGTTTGACATACGGTGGAGCAAAAGAATTAACTTTTGAAGGATATTCTGATGCAAGCTTCCAAACAGACAGGGATGATTTCAAATCTCAAACAGGATATGTATTCTGTACAAATGATGGTGCTGTTACGTGGAACAGCAGTAAACAAGCTACGGTAGCTGATTCAACCACAGAATCTGAGTACATTGCTGCATCTGATGCTGCAAAAGAGGCTGTATGGATCATGAAATTTGTTTTTGATCTTGGTGTAGTTCCTAGCATTGGTGATCCTGTGAAGCTTTTCTGTGACAACAACGGAGCTATAGCACAAGCCAAGGAACCAAGATCACACAAGACAGCAAAGCATGTACTCAGAAAGTACCATCTGATCAGAGACATTGTTGATCGGAAGGACATAGAGATGAGGAGAGTAGACACTGAAGAAAATGTAGCAGATCCGATGAAAAAATCTTTATCGAAAGAAAAGCATTTTCGTCATGCGGAAAGTATTGGGATAAAGAACCCATAAATGTCTGTTACGATTTTATTATCTGAACCTGATTTTGGTTCGGGAACAAATTTTATGTAATTATTATCATTCATTAAATTTGAAGCACATTATTATTTTCTTTAAAAGGCAAGTTTCATCATTTAAAAGGTTAATATCAATATTTTATTCAAAACATTGATATCAAGCTAAACAAATGTAGTTCCTAAGATGTCTTCGAGACATTCTTGAATTTCCCCAGTCAAAGAAATCATTATGAAGAAACAAAGAGGGACTATCAATGATATTCATAATTGACTGGTACATGTTGTTAAGATAAAAGGAAGGGGTCCTTGATATCTAAGAGATATTCTTATACATGTAGGCACTAGTCGGAATGACTAGCAGTGCTGGAAGACTCGCACTCTAAATATTCTCACATGGAAACGAAACCTTGGTACAAGGGGACACTGAGAAACTTAGAGATATGAAGAGACTCCAAAGTTTGAGAACATCATGAGTCCATCACTGGGTAAGTTGCATGCTTAGATTACAACTCAACGCTTACCGTAACTGGAAAGTCATAACAGCTGTAGTTGGGCATGTGATGAACCTTGTAGGATGGAATGACGTTTCAAGAAAACATGCATCCCCCCATTCCTTTTGGGGCTATACACTCAGGGCCTTCTGAATAGTACAAGTAAAATGAAATCTGTGGCCACAGGCAAAACAAAAGAGTTTTTGTTTTGATGTTTCAATACTTATACCTGAATCAGAAATTAGATCAAGGCTTAACAGGTGTTCCAAACCATGACCTGTGCCTCATCTAGAGATGTAAAAGGATGTTGAAGGAATCAGTCATATACATTATTTAAGTCTAGGTGGAGGCCACTTACTTCTTGCATACTCTTATGAGTATGTGGCCAACACTACAGAATCCTACAGAGTCACACCGAACTCGCAACGGAAACGGAGTATGATGATTAAATTACAATGAAACAAACTTCGCTTGTAACTTTGATGAACCAGGCATGAGGAGCTGAGAGAATGTACATCTAACCCAAGGCGGCATTCTCGAGTAATACTTTATGTGCAGTGCGTGCACGGAGATAGCCAATCCGGTGCGTTCGTGCAAGTGGGAGATTGTTGGTTATGCCCGAACCCGATATTGTATCTCTCGGGTTATCGGATATAGACCCGATAACCATAACCGACATTATGGGCCCACACGGGCCCAAGTATTAATTATGATTCATAATTAATTAATAAGAGATTAATTAATTCATGATTGGGCTTTTAGAAAGCCCAATGGGTGGGCTTTTAGAAAGCCCACTAGGTCATGACCATGGGGTATTATAAATACCCTAATATGACTCATAATTAAAAACACAAGAAAAACCCTAGCCACCTAGAAATTCGAGCTCCCTCCCTTGGTAGTCGAATTTTGGCTTGCTCCCCGGTTCAATCAACGGTTGATCATCTAAACACCGACAAGGATCTAACCTATCCTCCGAGGTGTTTTCCGGTCATCTAAGACGTTCCCGAGTGACGTGGTGGACGAAATAGAGGCGCAACACTTGAGGCGTTAAATCCTAAATTCGGCAAGCTCCAGAATCAAAGGAAACGCAGTTATTCGGTACAGTTGGCAAAAGTACCAAAGTTTGGTAACGATATCTTAATTCTCGCAATTATTCTAGATCTTTATTGTTCGATGATATCCCGTGATTTCCGCCTCGGGATTGAGAAAAGTCATCGAAAAATCCAACAAATGGGATGTACAGTTTTTTGGTGGTTGAAACAATGACAAGATATGTACTAAAATTTGTACTGTTTTTTGATGATTGAGACAATGTGCGTTTTTTTAATTTATTTTATTTTAAAAATTATTATTAACTCTTTTATATTATAAATTGCTCTCAAACTCGTCGTCTTCGTCCTTCACTCTCTTAGTCTCACGGAATTTCGATGTCTTCGGTTTGTCACATTCGCTTCTTGTGTTATATGTAGGGGTGTAAATAAAATCCAAAATCTGGGTTAAAATTCGAATCCGCATATGATTTTAAAATCCGAATCTGTACACGGATTTCGGATACCGGATATTACTTTTTAAAAATTCGGATATTCGGCATCCAATTTTATCATCCATTTTTATAATTAATTACTTTTTCTTTAATAGTTTAGGGTTGTACAGTTTTTAGGTGGTTGAGACAATGGGATGTACGATTTTTTGGTGGCTAAGACAATGACAAGATATGTACTAAATTTGTACGGTTTTTTGGTGGTTGAGACAATGCACGTTTTATATTTAATTTTTATAACCGGATCCGGATTTCAAAACTGGTTACAGATAGTGATGTTTTATTATTTGGATACTAGATTGTCCAAAAAAACTAGATATCCGCTCCGATTACAGCCCTAGTTATATGGTCACTCAGTTCATTGAGTTTCTTAAAGAAGAAAAAAATTACGGACATAAACTAGAATTCACTTCTTGAGGGAATTATTCATTGTTTTCTAAAATAGAAGGTACATTTTGCAAAAAAATAAAAGAGAAAAATTATATATAAAAAAATATTTGTGCATAAGCACCTAATCTTAATCTAAGTAAGCCGATATCCCCAATTTTTTAACTACATGATTAGTATCAAACGTCAAGCGAAGTTCAAGCCTACTGAAACGCCGCTCTCGCGTTTGCTTATCTTAACTTTTTATGATTAATTTAATTAGTCGATCATCTTGGGATCCACGTCAGCAAATCCATTTCCATTTTCACCCCTGTTATATGAATGTAACTACAATGGTGCCATTATTTCTCTTCTTGTTTCAGCACAGAAAACTTTGAAGACTGACAGCTTTGGTGAAATATTTTTAGCACAATTTTTATTTTCATAGTTTGAGTCCGTGTTTGAGTTTTGCGGTTTTTGGCGACCGGAAAATCGGAGTTCAGCAATGTCCGGATAAAACATAACTGTTTATATAACTAAAATATTTTACACATGATAAAATACTAATAAGCAGATTATATATTAATCATAAAAATTTGATTTGTACACTTTTTATCTATGACATATATGTAAAATTGGATTGTAATTCATCGATAACGATTCTACTCTTGATTGAATCATCACAAATTCAAGCTTAAATTTCATTAGCACAAAATTTTTTGTAATTTGTCAACTATATATATTGTTTTCTCTTCTTATATTTTCTTCTGAATCTTGTTTGACCATTCACTATTGACCAAAGTTAACCTCCTTAATTTCAGTTGAGCACAAATTCACACACTATAAATTAAATACAGGCACAACTCATATTAGTTTTTAGTTTTTAAACACAATTTCCAATTCACTTCAAAATGATCAAAGATTTCACACTTTTTTTAGCTCAATTTGAAATCTCAAGCCGGCAAATTACTCTTAAAAGTCTTCACAAGTACTTTCCCTACATATATAAAATTTTAAAATTTGAAAGTAAAGATGAAACTAAGAAGGATATTTGTGGCATAAGTAACAAATTTTAAATCAAGTGTTCCTACATATATATTTTTAATCTACTTTTAACAGCAATATAGTTCTTAAAAAGATAAAAGGCTAAAAAAACAGTATCGAGGTAAATTCCGCACATGCCGAGTTGATGTCTGTTAAACTAGAGACACTTCTACGTCTCTTGTTTAATAAAATCCTCGAGAACTTAATATTTTTTTTGTGCTTATCGTAGACGTACACTAGTCATTCGTGTAGTACAATTAGACGTACACTAAGAGATTGAAAATAAATTAGTAGTACAATTAGAGAAAGTTAAGTACTTATATCGTAAATATCCCAAATTAAAATTAAATCTTATTCTCAAAAAGATTAGAAACATAAAAGAAATGGCAAACTTTGAATTACCCAAAAGTCAAGGGGCAAAGAGAAAATCAAGACCTTTATATATCATCCCAAACTCCAAAATCCAATCCAAAACTATACCACCAAAAAGAAAAAAAATATATACACTATATATGTTTGTGCATATATATATATATATATATATTCATACGTTTGAATATGGTTGGACCATCTAGTCTCAAAGAGCTCAAATAATATAACCTTCTCAAACTCTTCTCACCCAAGCTTTTCTCTTCTTCTCCATCTCCTCATTCATCATCACCAATGAAGCTCAAAACCTTAATCCAAACCCTAATCTTCTCGCACGTGCGGAGAGCGCTGCGCTCGCTCTCCGCCGCGAAGTCGAAGGCGGACCGGACGCTCCAAGTTCTCATGGTCTACAACCCCGCCAAGGGCTCGAAACGGCGGCGACCCGGCAAAAACGCCGCAACCAAGAACTTCTTCGGCTCCTTCCGGTTCCACTACAACTGGTGCTCCTCCAAGCGCCATGCGCACGTGCTCCCCGTCCCGGCCCCGGTCTACGACGCTACGTGGCACACCAGCGAGGACCTTGGCAATTACGACGAGTCCCGGCTCTACGGCTACCTGCAGTGGTTGGAAGAGGAGAGGGCGCACGGGAAGGCTCCCGGGCCGGACGGGAACCCGGCGGTGGCCGAGGGCGACGACATCGATAGGCTCGCCGATATGTTCATTGCCAGCTGTCACGCCAAGTTCATATTGGAGAAGCAAGAATCTGCAAGGAGGTTCAAGGACATGTTGGAGAGGAGTGCTTGATTAATTTTGTTAATTATTATCTTAAATTTGCATGGTTTTCTTTATTTTCTTTTTCGGTTACATTGCTATAATTATGATTAGGGCTCTTCACAATTCCTTAATCTCCATAATTAGTAGATTAATTTTTAGTTTTGAGGGTGTAAATGTTTTTCTTACTTTTGCATGGACATGATTGGATGGAATGGAAATATGAAATCGGTGAGTTTTTTTTTCCTTCTCTATGGTCACTTAATTTATTTATTTTTCTAACTTTATTTATGCAATTTTAGCTACCTCCTTTTTTATTTATTAACATTGTATTAATATTTTGGTGGGTTTTTTTTGTTTTTTGTTTTTGTTATAAATATGGTTAGGGTCTTTCAGGATCATTCCATGCATATTTTTTTTATTGAATCATGATCATTAAGTGGAAATTAATTTTTACTTCTCATGGTGTAAAGAAAAGTTTAGAATGGAAATATGGAATATAAATTCAAAAATTTTGTTTTAATTTTGGAATTATCAAATTATGAATTCAAACTTTGGTAGGGTTTTTGTATCTTTGAAAGAAATGGTACAAGGTTAATCATGAGTCATGAGTGTGGTCACTGGTCTGCCTTGGTATTTGTGCAACAATTCTTGTTAAAGTGTGTGATCGTGGGTTTTCTTCTTCTATATGTTTTATTTTTTTTTACTTTCATGTAATTTCATTTTTATATTTATTTAATAGAAAAAGTGGAGGTTGTTGTTCTTCTTCTCTCTTTGCTAAGGTTTATCTTGTAAGAAAGAAGAAGAAGAAATGAGCAAAGATTATTTAACCCATTGCACAACAAACACATGTGGAGCAACACTAAATTAGCCTTCTAATTGATACATTTTATTATTTCTTATTGTTGTCTTTATAATTATTTAATCCATTATTATCCTTGATAATAAATCTTAGTTCGAGTATATAATATGAATATATTATATACCATGTCAATCACTAAAATATATTCAAAAATAAAATAAAATTGTCATACTAAAATTTGAGAAAGGTGGTGCACATGGAAAATAAAATTTATTTCATGTAGTGCCAATTCTGCTTATTAATTATTTATGTACCTTTTTAAAACCTGGGGACAGGTTGTCACAAATTTGGTATGACATTATAACTTTATTTGGTATCCGTATTGCTAAGGCTTAAGACAATATTTGTATGAATAAATTAATCATTTAATATGATGGCTTAATGTTTAACCAATTAAATGTTTTTCTTATTTGAGCATATCTACATGTACATAGAGTACATTACATATCCATATATATCACACACACACAAACTGGCTAGTACAAACATTTATGGTTTTTTTTTTTTTAATCTAGGTCATGCACATTCTAAGCTTCCAATTTTAGATTAGTTATTTATATATAGTTTAGGATTTATTAAATTTCCAAACCTTCATTTTTTTATAAGGAGTTATTATAGTTGGACACTTGGACTTAATTCTATAAATATGGATACGACTTTCAAGTTTTTAAAACATAAATCTAAACTTTTTGAGTTCTTAAAACCTAAATCTAAACTTTTCGATCTTGATTCCATCTACATTTGTATTATTAACTCTGAAAGCATGAAAAAAAAAATTACAGTTTCGGATATACTTGAATTTGATCAGAACAGAAGAACTATATAAATATATAAATACACAATATATTATAAATATATAAATATAATCATATATATATTTATATGAATATCTGCCAAGACAATCTGCAAAGTTATTTTCTTAATCTCCTAAACATATGCCGTACAGTATGGATCCCAACTTTAGGTTTCACCTTGAATATAGAGAAACTTGTAATTTACGCATTTTAAACAATAAACTAAAGAGATGTGTCCTTTTTTATTTCTTTGTCGTAATTAAAATAAAAATAATTAAAGTTACTACATCATAAGGACAACTATCGATGAATATTAGATACATTTATAATAATGGATTTTATAAATAAATAAAAGACGTTTCAGGTTATAGGATAGTGAGTTTACTGTTTATATATAAAATAATAAATAAAAACATAGTATTATATTATGGATTTGCAAACTCGAAAAGTTCTTTGCTTGAGTTACAAATAACGTTGGGATTGAGCTATTATTAATTATAACAATATTTCATATAATATTTTTATTAAATATAACCCTAGATGATAAGATATAATATAATTAATTTAGCAGAGTGGTGGTTAATAATAAGTATATGACTCGGTCTTCATGAAATCAAGATGACGAGAAAGAGATAATCATATGTTAAGTCATCTTGATACTTGAAAGCCATGTTCTCACTACTTCCATTTATTTTATTTCGATTCTAAATGTGGAATCTTGATTTAATTAATCTAATCGATTACTTTAATCTTTGATTATATATTTCAATTTTTATGCCATTATATCAAATTTTATTATTATTATCGTCAGGGCTGGCTCTGAGTTTATCATATATTATTGCGGCCTTAAACAAATTATATATTACGGCCCTTAAAATATTTATAAATATTTTATTATATTTAATTAAGTATACAATAATAAATTAAAAAATAATAATTAAAGCCCTTATATTGGGGGCTCGAAGTGCCGCCTTGCTCTAGTCAAGGCTGACCTTGATTATCATTAGTGAACTTTTCTATTTATGCTTAAGACCTTAATTATTAGTTTAATTTTATAGGTATATTGACGTATGACACGTTACGTGTGTATATTAACAAGTATTTAATATCGTTATTGGTCATGGTTACCTACGGTATACCGACGAATATATAATTATATATTACACAATATACAATAGCATGCTAAAAATCTTCGATGAAATCTCATGCAAGCCAACAAATACATGAGTATTTCTTGTTTCTTTTTTGTATTATGTAAAAGCTATGAAGAATTTATCATTTTTTTTATTGGTTTCCTTGTTTTTTATTTGATTACTAGTCGGCATATCTTCGGCAAATTATAAGATCAAACAACGGTTATTGCTGGGCTTTCTTTTCTCGATAACTCCGGTTTCCCACTCCGGTAACTCAAACGTGTATATCTATAATTCTATATAATGTGAATGCGACTAAAAGACATAGGTCAATGAAGATAATACGAAAGGTCTCATATATACGATCAAGATCATGAGTATTTCATGACAATATTAGTGGCAAGAGAAAATCTTCGATGAAATCTCATGCAAGCCAACAAACACATGCACGTGACGACAAGAGTCTCTACCGTAGACCTAGCCATTACATATGGGGATTCTTTCTTCAATATTATTCTCATATACTCGGTACCTATTCCAACTTGTACGTATAATATATATATTTTATTTATACATGTGTTTGTGTATATATATATATATATATATATGTGTGTGTGTGTGTGTGTGTGTGTCACCAAAAGAAAATCATTGAGCTCTCAAAAGCATAAGGAATCCATTGCAAGAAGCACCAATCTCGTGATCCCAATCATAGATATGATTATCTTTATTTAAGTACAAACTAGGCTATTAATTTAAACACTATCAAATAGCGAAATTTATCATTATATTTGTGACAGTTATCCATCCTTTAAACCATGAGAGTAATAAAAGGTAAATGTTTAGTTCCGCACCGATTAAGCAAGTTAATGTACAATTAGAAAATTTTCGACACTATGCAAGTATGGGACTACACAATTGTCCGTGTAATTTTACATGTATAAGACTCTATGGTTGATGAAATTTGAGATAATTGATTAAGAATTTAATATTGCGTATGTCAACAAGATGAATTTTATGTTTGATTGATAGAACTAGCAATTGACATATGGAATATCGTAGGAAAAAACTTTTGAACATGAAGATATAAAAGCATTTATCCATAAAAACTCGTATTAGATTATAGAGACATTCGTTAATCCGATAGAACTTTTTAATTAGGAGCAAGTGCCCCAACACTATACGGATGATATAATATATAAGAAAATATCAAGATTTAATATTTTTATTTTATTTTGTCTTGAGATGCTTGATTTATCTGTATTAATTATCTGCCAAATTGCTTCTGAAAATACATAAAGAATAATAAGTGATTTTGGTCCTTTTCAAAACAAAACGAAAAACATTAACTTGATTATGACTGGTCGATATAATACAAACAATTTGACCATATAACAAGCTGCATTAATCAATTATTAATTACACTAATTCCAGGTGTGATTATTTGTCCATGTCTATGTAGTATGATCTCTTCTACAGCTAACTTTGTTCAGTGCAACAATACAGCACATTATATACAAGGTATAAGCAAAACAAATTAAGTGAGATTAGAGTATTATAAAAATCTTCAACTAGGATTTGATGAGGAGACACATTCATTGACTTAATAAATTATTATTTCTTACTCAATTAATTATTGATAATTCTTTGGACAATAACCTCTCTAGTTATGTAGTAAGAAAGGTGATAAAAAATAATTTTGAGAATCATAAATTGTATTTCTTTTGGATTCAATTCAAAATCAAACTTAGGCTTTTAACGACAAATGTTAAGGTTTTGTTTGGTAACAAAATCAAACTATTTTGTGTTTTCTTTACTCAGAGTTTTATAATTGTAATGTAAAACATCTTTACAGTTGATTTCAAATAATAAAAAAAAAGAATATTTGTTTGGTAGATGATTCTGTTATTCATTTTTTATTTTTAAATCATATTTTTAATACATTATAATAAATATAACGACATCAATTATAGAAACATCTAATTATAGAAAACATAAGTACTAAATAATCATGAATAAGTACACATCGTGAATATAAAACATAAGTATTACATAAGTACACATCATGAATAATGGTTCCACATATCACTAGCAATAAAATCTATAACCCCTTCATGCACATCTTCATCTACAACCTCTTTGGAACTTCCACCTTCGATATCCATATGAACATTTTGATTCCGTCTTGGAAACAAAAGGTCATCGTTTGCAAACACTTTTCTTAAATTATGTATTATAAAGCCTGTCGTAACTATATGACTTTGTTTATGTAGAGGATAACACGACATATGCTTTAGAATGGGAAATCGTGCTTTGACTACAGTGAAACATCTCTTTATGAAATTATGACATTGCGTAGCGACGAATAACGGTGGTTAAAAAGTTCTCCGTGCCCACTCATTTTCCTATTTTCTCTAAACTCGGATATTAACGTGTGGTGCGATACGGTGCCAAAAAACTGGGCTCATGAGGATATCCTCCATCCACTACATAGTATTGTGCAGGCGGTACGTAAGAGCTTGTATTCTCGGTCAAAAGTAACTCACGCAATATTCGCGAGTCCGATGCCGAACCTTCCCATCCCGTATGAACGTAAGTGAACAACATCACGTTGATTGTACATGTTCCTTTTCGACCTTGGTAATTGGCTTGGTCTTCGGTGGGTACAACTACACCAATATGGGTATCGTCCATAGCGCCGATGCAATCCTTGAAAATAAAATTTGTAAAACTCCATTAATAACTTTGGATTAAAATATAATATGTTTAGTAAAAAATCGGACCTTAATCCATGGCCAATATTTTGGGTTATATTCAATCTCTATGGAGGCGTCGTTGTACAATCGGGATGCTTTATTACATCGGGTGCCAAATATTGACTTATTGCATCGAGAACATATCCAAAATCTCTACTAATGGTCTCTCCGGAATGATTAAATCTATCTTGAACGGCTCTATTTATGTCTGAATGCGCAAGAACTTTCATAAACATCATGAAAAGAGAAAAGATCGAGGTCGGCGATCGAGGTGTGCGTCGAGGTCGAAGAGAGAATGACGTGTTTAGGGCTAGCAGAGGGAGAGAAAGAGAGGCTAAAAACGAGTGAAGAAAAGAGAAAAGGCCTTTGTGGCTCATCTGGCTATTGTGAAAGATTAATGAAAAAGAAAAAAAAAAGCAAATAAATTAAACTCGCAAGAAAAGCTCACAAACACACCTTATGTCATTTACTTTTTACTCTTAGAGTTGAAAAAGTCAAAAAGTATTTTGAAGAAAGCTACCAAACACAGCCTAAATAACTACGATTTACCTCTTGCATAATTCTTCATGATTTGTGTTTTAATAAATTAGGAATCGTAATAATATGAGTTCGAATACGGGACACGAGACCCAATGTTAGCGGTCTGTTTCCTCTTTTAATAGGTTGTTATGTTTTTGTTGGAGTAAAAAAAAACAGCATCAAACTTCAGCCATACGGTATAATTTCTAAACCATTTCATCACACAAGGACAGGACTGTGAGAGTGACTAAGTCAAGCATATTATCATTAAAGTTTTGAGTTCAGAGGATATATATATATATATATATATATATATATATATATATATATATATATATGTATATGTGGTATATAGAGCCATAAAGTAAGTGGACAAGGCATCGAAGAACCTTCTTTCATATGTTCTCTTGTTTCTTTATTCCAAAATCTGTCCACTTTTTTACTATTACTTGAGAGAGAGAAACAAAGAGATATGCCATAATTTTGTTCTCTTGCTCTGAGAAACAAAGAGATATAACATAAGTAAAGCATACATCAAACTTACATGTTTGGTAGTACTTATTGAAAATTGCACTACAAATATATTTTATAATACGAGTAAAAAAAAAGTTTAACATGTTACAATATTTAACGACACTACTTTTGGTTCACTTTTATCTATTAGATTCTTAGATTTCAATAAGACGATCCAGATTAACTAGTAGATATTAAAATTAAGGATTATTAGCGATATTTAATTATTTATTCAAAAAGTAACGATCCATACACCTTTCCTTTCTGCTGCCAGACTAAATTACCAAACACTACTACTAGCATGTCACAACTACCAAAAAATTACTTTTGCATGTTGTTATTAGAGTTTGACAACTTCGTACATGGTACTTGTGGCATGTTATTATTAAAGTTTGACAACTTTGGCAAAAAAATGTACTAATCGTTATTTTTTTGAGAAGGATTGATACTTATATTACTAATCTTCCTATAAGTAATAAAATAAAATGAAATCTAAAACCAGAATTTTGAGTATACATATACAAAGATAGATATATAGAGAGAAAGAATGGGCCGAGTGATACCTCAGTCCTTGGGCCTGGAAATGAGGTCAAGCATCGATAACATGTCCTAAAACGACATGTCGTTTTCTTAGAAAGAAAACGACATTCATTCTATTGAAAGAAACGACATATCATTTTCTAAGAAACAAAACGACATGTCATTGTTTCTGAAAACGACATGTCAATTTATGAAATGTCGTATTGAAATGTAGTTAAAAACTTATTATCGTTTTCTGTAAATGAGTACTAATTACAGGGAAAAGAATCTTTGTATAGCAGTGGAGACAAGAGCTTGAAAGAAAAACAATGGGGTCGTCTAATCATACAACACGTGTGTGGTCTTTTGAATCGGATGATGACTGATATAACAACTCAACTTTTTGTGCAAATAATGCAACTTAATTATCTTCAATAAATCACAATCTTCATTAATCGTTGCAAGGATTATATACTTTGAGTTTGAACTATGCTCAGAGCTTCTAACTGTAATAAAATCTTCATTTTTTATGTGCCGTCTGAGTAAGGTGATGCGGTGATGACGAGGTTGCTAACTCGCTTGCTAAATCTCGTATCCCCGAGGGGACAACGGATTTTCGGATTTTCGGTCATGTTGGTAAGAAAATGCATTTTTCTGAAAATATTATTTATAAATTTCGAGTGATAATGATTTATTTCAATGAAAACTTTCATCTGTATAAGCACATTTAGCAACATTTTGCAAAAATCTTACGGAAACTCCATTAGTGTACCATACCGTTCTTAATATACTCATAAATTGAACTCGGTGATAATTTGCAGTAAGCGGTCTTTCTTTTTAAATGTATGTGTGTGTATGTATATGTATATCCATATGCGTATGCAAGTGGAGGTTGTAATGTACCTAAAATGCATGAGAACAAGATACTAGTTGACAATCAAACGTGCAATCCTCACTTTCCATGCTGTCTCATATGGAGCATGCATGGCCTCCTATCATTCATTTTTTGCCTCTGCTTTGTATCACACACAAATCTTCTTCTTTTTTCAACTAATATACATATATATATATATTATGAAAAAATCAGTTATATTACGAAATTATATTACATTATGAAGTATGAACCAGAGAGTCGATCGATCGGTACAAGATATATTATTGTGTATTCCGAAAAAAAAATCCTAAGTTTGAACAAGGTAATTACGAACGTGATACAATTTACATGACTTGGATTGAATTATAGTAACGATAGATTCTCGAGATGCAAGTCTCCAAGCCTTTGGTTTCGACCGTAATCCCAGACCCGCGACGTTTGATATCGCCGAGATTAGACCTCATTAAGCTGGGTTTTGGGGATTTTTTTTTTATTTTTTTTTTCGTGATATTTATGAAATGAATCTACAATAAAAATCAATTCATGTAGACCATGGTCATGTATACAACACAAAACAAGTAATGTCATCATATTTTTGTTCTGCTTTTGTATTATAATCTTTAAAGTATTGTCTAGAAATGATTATATTATAAGACTAATCCAAACGAGCTATCGAAGTATGGAATAATAATAATTGAGAAATACGTATATGGTAAAATTGACAAATTTATCATACGATCCACAAAAATAATAGTTTGATCTTTCAGGCTTTCAATTATTGTTTGATATACACTTACCAGCATGGCACCGTCATACACAAATAAAATAAGAACTGACGCATTTTAATAATTTTGCTGCCATTTTTCAGAACATGTCCTTGAATCCTTTACCAATTATTCGATTTTAGTCAATAATATGTAAATATATATATATATATAAATTTCTTGTAATTTTTTTTCGTTGTTACAAAAGATGTGGCGATTAGCTCTTGATCACTTGCTAAACAATTTGTAGCATCATCAACAGATTATTAAATAATAATTTTATGTGAATCATGCAAATAGCGATAATAATTTGATAAATTGCAGAAAATTATATTTTTTAAGTGAATTACATTGATATTAACCAAAAGTAAATAATTAAGCACAAAAAGTAAAATTTAATTCAAACAATTATTTATTTCTTGGCATATATATATATATGTTACTATTATATACAAATTTGGTACACGTACATATTTCACGATATGTTAATAAGTCTAGCTCGGGTTGTTACGAATATTTGAACCGGTAACACTAATAAATTAGAAGAAGATCGAAATTACACTCACCTATATATCAATACAACAACAAAAAAATCTTCATAAATAAACTTGCTTCGGACTACTTATTCTGCGTCGGGTTCGGACCGCTCGCTGGAGCTTTCCTTAGGCTCGCCTCAATGGACTCGTCCGTCTCACCCTTTTTGCTGACCGGAATAGTGACAGAAACAGAAGCCGTGCCCGATGAAGAAACAGAAGCCGGAATAGTTACAACCAGGAGCCTCCTTGATGATACCGAATATGGCAGGACTAAGCCTCTGACTTGACTGTCGCCGGTATCGTCTCTCCGAGCAACGCTTGTCATCTCGTGATCGGTGTGAGAGAGACACAGAGAAGAACACAAAAGAAGCTCGACCAAGATCAATATCTTCATCTTCTTCATAATATTAGGGTTTGATAGTGAATCTAGTGAGCACAAAATGAGATATATTGTGGTTTGAGTGGGAGTAGGTCTATATGAAGAAGAACATGATGGATTGGAAAAGTCATATTGCAAGAGTACGTAGGCCACGTGGGTCTCAAAATTATTGCTACTCGATCTTTATGCAAATATATTTATATATATATGTGAAAATGTATATTATATATATAGTATAATAAAGATGAGAGTTGGTTAAGACTTAAGAGAACTAGACTAGGTGTTTAGTTCACAACATGTTTGCAAAGATTTCCTTTGACTTTTATAACTTGTAAACGAGTCATTCAAGTTTGCACCTAGAGTTTAAGCAAAAAGGTGCTATAATTAAATCAAGAATTATCTGCTTTAATAAGCGAAAATGGTCTTTCTATTATTATTTTCGTGCAACAGTATTCTATCGTCGGGTAAATTGGACGGAAAAAAAAAAAGACAAAATAGATTTTTTTTTTAACTCTTGAAGGTTACTTTAAGTTAGTAAATTTGTAATATACTTATACAATGTAACTTTGATAAATTAATAATGTTGGGATAAAAAAAAAATTATATTTTTTTATTTCATTAATTTATCGAGTATCAATTTAGCACGTACATTGATTAAGAATTGGAATCGAACAAAAACCTTAAATCATATTATCATTCATATTAATTTAAGCATTGCAAATCTTAAATCTCTAGCGTCTATGATTAAGCAAAAAATAATAACCAAGTAATTAATCATTAGTTCTGAGTTCTGACAAGGTAATAAATTACAAAATTTGTTTTTACCCAAATATAAATAAATTACAAAAATTGTCACCTTTGGTTTGCTCACACTTGGAAGCCGCTGAGCATGTGATGTTCTTCAAATATATTTGATTATATATACAAATATATATTATATCAATATATGATCATAGCCCAAGTGCCCAACTACTAATTCTGACTCACTTGACTGTAATATTTTGAAGAGATTAAAGTATGAGAATTCTCATGTGAAATGACCACGTGAATCCAAAATTGGTGATTATCTTTGCATGTTCTCGATCGTGATCTTCAAGACTAAATTAGCTCTAAATTAAGTAACCTGATTAGGATTAGCTGGTTAATATTTTGTTTTTACTTAGACATGTTTTTCATATAATTAACCTTCTCCGATCTCTAAAGCTCATGATCTGTCATTTAATTAATTACACCTCTCATAAGATGATTATATATATGTGAATATATAACTTTCTTCTCGAGACTCTTAAGATTTTGTGTTTAGTAGGCTTAGGATGATGATTCGGGTCATGGGTCGTGTTTGTTAGTTAGTGTCGTGTCTTAGTCGTTTTTATAGATATTTACTGTTGATTTAGAAATTAGAATGGGTTCATTATTGATCGTGTTATTTCGTTTGATTAATTTAGACTCATTCGGTTTATTATGGTATTATAGAAGGACGACGAAAAAATAATATTAATTTTCAATCTCAAATTCATTTCAACTCAATCCAAATACATGTCTCATAATTCGGATACAAATGTGCTACTCGTAAGTAAACTTTAGATTAATTTGCCATCATCATTAACAAAATAGCATTTTAAGAACCTTTTTTTTTCACCTTAATATATTCATTAGCTGGCGAATATTTGTCACTTAAAATAAATAAAATCCCACTTGATTCCATTAGATACTTGAATGGGATATACACATTTGTTAAAGAATCTATTTTCTTTTCCAATGATAATAGATATGGAGAAAAGTATTAATTTATTTTTATTCCTGCAAAAAAGATAAGAGTGAACAATAAGCATAAAATTCAACGTCTTGGGAAGACGCATGTGTAATGTGTTGACGTGCAAGAACTCATATATATTAAATATATATTAAAAAATTATTTCAGAAAAAAAAAGAGTATAGAATTAAAAATAATAATTAAAATATACAAACAAACAAGTCAGCATTATGAATGAAGTTTCAAATATCAAAAAATCAAAAAACCAATGAAGTTTCGAAGCTATTACCTGTCGCTATGGTGATGAATTGATGATATTTCAATTCAATCATTATAAAAGATAACTAGGTGTAATTGGGTAATATATAAATATATATATAATTAACTGAATCTAGAAAAAAAAAACTCTAAATAAGTGAATGATATAATGATGATTAGCAATTAGCATGAAGGTTATAAAAGTGAAAATGACAATGTACGTGATCAATATCAATGGTAATTGAAATGACCATATTTGTCGTAAAACTGTCGTTCTAGCAAATCCTTCTGTTTCCGTAATGAATCGGATCTCCGCACCTTCAGCAAAAACACGCATTCGACTCCTCTTAGAACACATCGTTGCCTCCTTCGATCACGAGCCGCTCAAATATGCGGTCCTCTATGTAGTTGATCGAGTCATTAAAGGAACACCAATATTGATTAGAAATTGCGTCGTCATAATACTAGTTCGTTAATGGCAATTATAATACGGTAAAGCCTCTTCGGTGTCAAGAAAATTCGAAATCTCTTTTTGTTATAGGATGTGGCGAATTGCTCTTGATTTGGGAGAGAATTGACCTCTTGAATTGTTTAGAATTAAATATTAGGTTTTCCAAGTACATATCATATCTATATATAGTATTAGGGATTAAGACCTAAAGGACTTCACTAACCATGTTACTCAAGCCCAATAAACTTTAATAATTTTGTAATTGGTTTATGAGTTAACTCAAATGGGCCAAGTAGCCCAATCCTCAATCCTTTGGCACTTATGCTACAAAATACTTCTATAATCTCCCATTTGCAAGAAGATGCCGGATTTGAATTCTCAGGTAATATAATTTTTAGTGCCTTCGGGCTATTTACGGCCCTTAGATAACTCTTTCGTCTTTCACAACATCTTGTATCATGAAATTCCGTTTCTTAATCCATTTTTGTTGCGAGTTTGTTGTGACCCTGTATAATTTTGTAGTGTTGGCCATGGGCTTTCAACCCATAAGTAACAAGAGGTCTCTGGACCCAATCTACAAATTTCGGTGATCCAATATTTATCTTGTCTATGACAAAAAAACTAATAACTTTTAATTTTCATGTAACATTTATTCCTATCTAATTTAAAAACAAACATCGTATGCAATTTAAATTAACGCGACTCATAAACCACTACAATATTTACTATAATCAACAGACGATGTAAGATACAAATAAAGTCGTATCTAATTTAAATTAAACGCACTCTTCTTCTTGTTTCATCTCAAGAAATTCTTAAGATATTTCAAACCTTTGCAATTTCGATTGCCAAGCCACGCAAAAGTCATCATATTCCGTGAAATAGATTTTGTTCATCCAAATCTGTATATGTAAACCATACATCAAAATATATCTCAATGTTTTTCCCAAAAATATCTTATAACACCCAAACAGGGGTTATAGTCCATTTAAACTCTTAAGCAAGGTTCGAATTCCTCATCTTCGATAATTGTCTGTAACGATAAGTTATAATTTTATTTGTTTTTCATTGAAATCTACGAAAACGACAATCAATTTATCGACAAAAATGATATTTTGAACCTCGCTCTTAAGAACATTCAATTTTTTTTTCATTTTTTTTAACTCTGATTATATTTACTCACCCTTCGCCTTCAGAATTCATAATTGTCGGTCCCTGGATACTGGATATAATCGTCTATTTATTTACACAACAACCCCTCTAATTTTCGATTATATATATTGCAACCCCTCTTTTCTCTCTTCCCTCTCAACTCAAAGCCCCGATCTTTATCGTTAATTGTAATCAAACCCCTCTCTCTCTCTCTCTCTCAGTTGATTTTCAATTTCTACGTTCGAAGCTCGACTGTAAAATTTTACCCGCGAATTGGGAGAGAGAGAGAAGCGTTGCTCTTCGCTTCGAATGGACTACAATGCTTCGGACACCAGTGGTGAGTCTCTCTCTCTCTCTCTCTTGAATCTTCGTCGCTCTTATCCATTTCTCTTTCTGGGTTTCATGGCTTCTTCCCAAACTCGTACTGGGCAATTGGGTTTTCGTGTTTCTTTTCTTTCATGATGAAATTCGATTCGCTGATTCTCTGGAGAGAACTAGGGTTTTGGGGGGGTTCTATTTGAGCTGCTCTGCTGGTCTGAAGGGTTCGATTGAATTAGGGGTTTTCTCTGCTGCTCGGAATTAGGGTTTATTCTTTTCGTGAAGGATTGTAACTGTGTTCTTCAATTGGGAAATCATTGTGTTCTTAGGCCCAGTTTGGAATTCAGATTTCTCAGCAGGAAAGAAGGTAAAGCAATTCTTGAAAAATAAGAGATTTTTTTTTTTAATTTAAATATAAATTTCCCTGCACATAAGGTTAGTCGGGATTTCGAGTTCAATGTCTATGATTTCCACGGAATTCGCCGCGTACAAGGCCACAGGATTTCTTTACAGATAAGCAGGGAACGCTTCTGGGGAAGCCCGTCGCGGGATAAGTTCCAATCTCTTCCATGACTATGCTACATTAGGTTCTAGAACGAGGTGTAAAGAATATACTCATTTAGCATGCTTAGTGTAACGTCAACGTGCTTTCCCTAAGCGGTATTAGGGGTTAGGGTTGGACTTGCTTCGAATTAGGTATTTAAGTAACCATTCTACGCAGAGAATAGTATTTAAGTTTTCCTTCTCGTTGATGATTACCAGACCAATTATTTAATCTTTAATCTATTAGGATTTGATTTAGTCTATGATTAGTATAGTATATTCTCTCAATCATTTGTTTATCTATATATAGAGACCTATGCATAACGTGAATACAAGTAGAATCATCCACCCTCTCTCTCTTCAAAGGTATATACTATTCGTTTATTCTGCTTTTTGGTTATTTACATGACCTTTAAAGATTAAATACTAGCACAACGCCTAGGACATTATTCAACTTTGTTCGAAGCGAAGTAATATGGTCTCCAAGCATTGCTTATGTTTTCAAAATATTACTTTGTGCTTGTTAACACTGTTCCCATCCGGAAAAAAGTGAGGGATATGTTAATAAATTTGAGACGGGGTCTCTAGACGAGTGATCTTTCAGCTATTCTTACCAAAAGTATCATAGTCGTCGATGGGTTTCTTTAGGCGAATCATTTACGTTGAGATTATGTTTATCTTGATATCATCAGGTACTGACGATGATCTTCCTCCATCTCATCAAAACAGAATTCCGAGGGGAAGTAGAGTTGGGGCGAACGAAAGATCAGCTGTAGGCTCGGTTCCTTACCATCGTAGTTTACCCAACATGGATGACCAAATCCACTTTCTCGAGCAAGAAGCATACTGTGCAGTATTGCGGGCGTTCAAAGCTCAATCCGATGCCCTTACTTGGGTATTATTTCCTCTTCATTTCCATGCCTTTACGTTGTCACTGGACTAGTTTTTTTTAATAAATAAATCTTCCTGTAATCTATTCTAGTTTACTGATCTTAAGTAAGTAATGTCATGAAAAGAAGTTAATATCTCGGTTGTAGTAGGGGGCTTTGTTGTTGAAATTCAGAGTTCAAGGGGACAAATGCACGAACACTCAAAGTTCAGGGAGCATTACTCTGTTTCAATGGGTTTTTCGGGTTTTATGGGCGGACTGAGTTGACTCTGCATCACTGTTCACTTTCTATTTCACCGTTTTAATTTAGTTATGTTTAATTCTATTACATTCTTTAGGAGAAAGAAGGTTTGATAACTGAACTAAGGAAAGAGTTGAGAGTGTCAGACGACGAACACAGAGAACTTCTGACAAGGGTCAACGCTGATGACATCATTAGTCAAATAAGGTATTTGTATTTGGTACTTGAAAAAGTTGGAATAGAAAAAGACAACTGTTGATATTCATTAGTTCTTTGTTTGTTTTTATATTATCGGTAAAACTCGAAGTGTTGCATATTTTTATGTTCCAATAGAGAGTGGAGAATGTCTGGGGGAAACCAAGCTCCGAGGCACAGCGCAGCACAGGTTGGTTACGATGCTTTACCGAGCCCAATGACACGCAAGAAGCAGAAGACATCCCTATCGGTAATGGCACAAACTTCTAATCTTTATTGCCAGCAAGGGGCTCGAAAGACCTTGTAAATGAGTCATTTAATTCACTAATTTGATAAACTGCGAGGTTCTTAACTTATATATCATGTGGAACATATGTATGTAAAATATAATCTGTCAATTTATAAATTTAGTGGATTGCTAATTTCCCTTGTTTGATCTCGTGTCGGGGAGGAGACAAATTTTTTTTTTTTACCGTGGTTATTAATCAACGGGTGTTTACAAGAATAAACAAATAGCACTAGTAATATTTTACAAAGACTTCGTAAATGAGTTATTCATATTCATTTCTTTGATAATGGAGAGGTTATTTATTCATTATCATTTCATTAAGGTTATTATTAGTTTATCTTACTCGCGTTTTATTTCCACTTGCAGGGTCACCAATTCCCGGGTTTATCCTCAAAATCCATTCAATCCCCAACACGCCTTGCTGTGAACAGACCGTTCATCGGCCGCAGTAACTCTGCTATTCGTGGCGCTGCTGCTTCTGCTGAATCCGGAAGTCTCGAGGCCTTAGTTGGAAGAAAGCTGTGGACAAGGTGGCCTGAAGATAATAGCTTCTATGAGGCTATCATCACTGATTATAACGCCGCAGAGGTCTGTTGTTGATCAATTTTTTTTACGTAGCTTGTGCTTTAATGATACACCCGGGAACAGAAATCCAAGAGAAACGAGAACACTTAATGATAAACGAGAGTTAGACTGGCCTGGGAATACTCTCTGAATGATGTTCAAAAGGAATTTTCACTAATCAAACAGGTTAAATCTGACAGTGAGCAACTTATATATGTGTAGACAAACCCTGTATTAATCCTGGAACTAAAATACACATAATACCCCAATGAAAGAAAATACAATTGATGACTTGATCAATTAGGTCGTAACATTTTACTTACGCGAATTTTGAAATGATAATCTCAAAAGTGCTTTGAGACTTAAAACCTGGTTGATCCGTCACAAAATTATGGTATTAACTATCGTGTTATTTTATCTTAAGCTGTTTTCTCGTTTCATTGTTTTAGGGTCGACACGCGTTGATCTATGATATTCATACACCAAAGGAGACATGGGAATGGGTTGACCTTAAGGAGGTATTTTTGTTAATGTTTTACTGCAATATTTCTAAGCAACTTTTGGAGGGACAAGACACGCTTGGTTTGGCTTTTGTCTTCTTACGTCTTTACGGGGTAATGCCACGAAGGAACAACTGTTTTGTTTGTTGTTCGCCTCTAAACAATCGGGAATATATCACTTCGTGTGAATTTCCGTTGATTCGTGTATGAGTTTTGTGCCTAGTCCTATCATTTTGCCTTTGAAATTAAGAAGTTAATTTATATGTGGCTTGCAGATCCCGCAAGAAGATATCCAATGGGAAGGCGAAGATCCAGGCATATCTCACGGAGTTAGTCACAGTGGACACGGACGGGGCCCCAAGAAACCCTCGAACCGTACTGTTGGGCCGGGGCCTGGTAGAAGACCCGTGAAAAACCCACCTAAGAAGGATTTCCCCGCATCGCAAAACGGGACTTCGCAGAAAACATCGGATGATATTGAATTACGCAACACGGACGCATTGGTTAAGGAGGTACTAACGAGTTCGACTTTCTTGTTCAGTAACTTACTATAATGTTTTTTTACTTCATACATCAATATATATGTGTAAATACATGGGTCATGATAGGTGGAGACTGTGTTCAATGCAAATCACCCGGATCCTTTGGAGCTCGAAAAGGCAAAGAGATTGCTGAAAGTAAGATTAACCGAAACTTGTCTCGCAAGTTTTCTTTTTCTGTGGTACTTAGGTTATGTTTGGAACCAAAGACTTTCAAGGAGAATGTCAGGGAAAATAAAATCAATTAGAAGAAGAAATCATTTACCATGTTTGGAGTTAAAAAGAAAATGCAGTGGAAATTTAGGATTTTTCGAATGCATTGGATTTGACCCATAACTAAGCAGAGCCTTGAAGAAAAGGAAAAAAAAATGGACTTTAAAAAAATTTAAATCCTTAATTTGTTTATTAACTTTCATTATATTTGACGGTTTACAAGTTCATTTATTTCTTAATACGAATGAGGTATGCATTGCAGGAGCATGAACAGGCGCTTATTGACGCTATTGAGAAGCTTGCTTATGCATCAGAAGGTGAAAGTGGTAAAAAAAAAGTCCTAAATTTTTGTTTTGGTTATTTTTGTCGAAATCTGGCCGTTTTTGTTTTCCTTTCGGTTGCCGTCTTTCTTTTCAGCCCTAATCGGTTTACAAGTCCCGCCTAATGGCTAATTCATTCATCCCAAACCTGTTGACCTTATTCTCTTCCCACTTATCGATCCATTCCGAGCTGCTGACTTGATTTTCTTTCTCGCTTTTTCTTCATCATTGATTTCTATTATTATAATTATTATGATTATTTGAAATATTATTAACCTTCTTCTTTTACCAGATGGTGAACATCCATATCTATATGGTCAATCCATGGAGAAAGAATGAGTTTTCTGCGAGCGTCGTCGAAGACATTTGCGCACATGCTCAAGTTCCCGCTAATGTCGAATTGGAAGATCATTAAGAGGAAAAAAATCTTATTTATGAAGCCTTTAGGTAATATCAATTTGGCCTCTTCTAACATTTTGGATCTTAGTTTTTTTTTTTAATTACCAAAACCCATATGTAAAAAAACAATCTTGTTCATTTTGGCCCATTGCTTTATCTAATTTTTAGATAGTTTTTTTAGTATGTATTTGGGCAAAATTTAGATGCGTAATAAATGTACAATTCGATTTTTTTTTTCTCTTATTCAGGATCATTAAATTCGGACAATTTTGTTGATAAACATTTTCCGTTAAAAAAAACCAATAGTATATAATTAACCGGAAAATCGAACTAAAAGAATAATGTTACGCTAATTACATTTGAGTTAAATTGCTCAAATTTGAGATTATCTCTTGATATTTTTTTTTTTACCAATTTGTCCCTTGAATGTTAGAATGTATCAATTCTCAAAGTGAGGAGATATTTTGAATTCTCCTTTGGTAAAACTATCTATTTAAATGATTTTAGGTTACTACTTACCGTCTAGAACTACACAAGAAGAACATCAAAAATTGTTGAAAAAAAGGGTTTGATCCCATGAATTATTGGTTTGGTCCCATACCGAAGACTAAATTTTTAATTTTCAATAATTGCAGAGATAAAGTAATAATAATTTGCTGAGCAAATTTGTCATGCTATACCAAATATTAATTTGGCATTTAAAAAGTTTGAATCTTCCCGCTCTTCACTTGATTAATGCATGGTATAATGAAGCAAAATTAGTTCCATATTAATTAATAGGGATAATAGCGGCTAAAGTAGCCAAACTTTCATGATTTGTGTCGATAAAGGTCCAAACTGGATTTATAGCGGCTAAAGTAGCCAAACTTTCATGATTTGTGTCGATAAAGGTCCAAACTGGATTTATAGCGGCTAAAGTAGCCAAACTCGGTCAATCTGTGGCAAGCACTTATTCCGTCCAGTCAAACTTAACATCCGTTAGTCTATCGCCATGTCACTTACACGTAGCAAACTTTAGGTATTTATGCCGTGATAAAACCAAAGTTTGGGTATAACGTGTAAGTGACGTGGCGGTAGACTAACGGATGTTAAGTTTGACTGGACGGAATTAGTGCTTGCCACAGATTGACCGAGTTTGGCTACTTTAGCCGCTATAAATCCAGTTTGGACCTTTATCGACACAAATCATGAAAGTTTGGCTACTTTAGCCGCTATAAATCCAGTTTGGACCTTTATCGACACAAATCATGAAAGTTTGGCTACTTTAGCCGCTATTATCCCTAATTAATATTCAATTTCATTACTATACTCTTAGGCCTGCCCTTATATACAGTAATGGAATTATTAGACACGGGCAGCTTCGGTGCGTGGTACAGGTACACCCTGTGCCATACCCGCAAAGAGTTTACTCGTGAGTTGGCCGCCAACCAAGTTCTCAAAAATAAAAAGGCCCGAGCCCATGAGAAAGAAAGCTGGGAACGGGATCTCAAACCCGAAAGAAAAACCCAGGATGGGCACGAGTTTGCTTGTGACTGGGCTGACCGACCAACTTCTCATATTCGGGCAGGCATTGCCCGTTTATTTAAATGACGGGCGCATGTTTGTATTCTTAAAACAATTTTCAAGGGTCTTTTGTTTTGTTATGTTTTTAATCCGATTTAAAAGATATAAAATCCGTGTCCATGGAAAAGCCGAGCACGGGCTGCCCTTGCACTCGAGGACGGGCTTGCACGTTCTGTACACACAAGTTTCATGAACTCGACGCAACAATGGAGGCCAAACAAGCAAATGCAAATGAACTCTCAAATCTCAATACTCTATTTACATAATTTCTCACTGAATTTACACTCAAAGTACCAAACTTTTCCATATATTAGGTAAACAAGCATTGCAAAATTTGAAATGGGTAATCAAGAACAACTCAGAGACTCAAAAGACTGATTCTTTTTACGCCTTCTTTGAATCCTCACTCGAGTCTGCCTCGCCCAATTTCGATCCATACCCGCCGCTGAATTCGGAGCTCCAGCGATCGGTTTTCCTGCCTCCGCTCCGATCCAGAATCGCAGGGTTTGTTGACCCTGCCAGTGCAAAGTCGCGCCGGAGATCCTCCATGGCCTTGCGCAGAAGCCCGTTCTCGGCTTGCAGCGTCTCCAGCTGCCGCTTCATTGTGAAACAGGTTTCTGCAATGTCGGGATTTTCCAACGGGGAAGGGGACTTTGGTTTGGATGCAGTGATGGAAGATTGATCTGAACCGTCGTTGTGTTCGATCCCGATCTTGTTCATCACCAGAAACGGAATTTTCTGAAATGAAAACCCAGCCGTTGGATTGACTGAAAGATTGCGGGGTTTGATATCCGCCGGAACCCTAACTCCCCACCGGAAATTGACAACAGCACGTCCACGAATGGGCACGGCGGTCCTAGCTGCAATCTCCACCCCAGAAAGTAGCCCGGCGATGGCACCAGCGGTCGGTGTTTCCGTCGGAATAAGCGAAATCCTTTTTCCACAGAAAGATCCGGCGATCATCAACGGCGAATCAGCAACCTCCGAACTGTTGTCTTCACCATTCGGCAGTGAATCGACGCCGTTCGGGACCGAATCCGACGACGACTTGGCGTCAAACGACACCGTAGAGGACTGCGACTTCCTGATCGAGAAATCGCCGAAGCGAGGCTTGACGTGAAGCATGAACCTCGGGTTATGGTTGCTTCCGCGGCCGAGGAGGCTGAACTCGGCGCTCATCAGCAGCGGGCTCGCCGCCGACGGCGAGCCGAGATGGCCGGTCCCGGTCTTGACGACAACGGAGAACGGATTCCACGCATCGTTCGGACGGTACGCAAGCTTCACGGACGGACCTGACTCGAAGAACGTTCCGAGGTTGAGGGTGAGCTCTTTGGACTCGCCGGCCACGATCCCGGACTGGAACGGCAGGCCGAGGATGCTCAGAGGCACTTTGGCTCGCAAGAGAGGCTTCTGATCTTCGCGGAACTTGATCGAAGCTTTCATGGCGGTCTTTTTCCGAAACCCTAATTCGAATTTGGGGATTTTTGATCGGAGAAGAGATTGTTATGGAGTGAAGTAAGACACATTTTGGGTTTAATTTATACAAAGATTAATTTTCTTAAAAAAACATATATTTTAAATGGATTAATTAAATATTTTATTTTTTTAATATTATTGGTGACAATATTTTGGACTTATTTCTAACGTCTTGAGTTTGTTTAAATTTTTAATTTCTTTTTATTTTACGTTTCAAATATGTTTGAATTTTGAAAAACAATGCTACAGTTTCATGGTCTTAAATGGGGTATTATTGTAGTGAATGAATAGTGATAGCCCGTTATTATAGTGTTTATTATACTTTATAAGGTTTAAAATGCCGCTTGCCGATGTCGTTTCGCATTTTCCGTTTTACGGATATATCGCTTGCCGATGGGTATGTCGATGGGCAAATGGTAAAAAAAGGGCATGCCGCATGCCGCATATACCGCATATACCGCATGGGCATACCGCATGCCGATGGGGTTTTCGATGGATATTTTGTAAAAAATATTTGAGTATTTAAGCAAGATATTTATATAGGTTCAAAACTACATATTTAATAAATACAAGACATAATTGTATACAACAAAATACATTTGTAACTTAAATATATAGGTGAAATGTATAATGTTAAGTCACTTTATTAGTTGAAGTGTATAATATTAAGTCAAATTATTATGTGAAGTGAATATGTATGTTAAGTGTGTAATATTAAGTGAATATGCATGTTAATTGTACATGTATGTTAACAAATTTAATATTAGTTGAAGTGTATAATATTAAATGAATGAATACATATATATATATTAAGTGTATATGTATGTTAGGTGAAGTTAATATGTATATTTGTATAATATTATTTGAAGTTAATATGTATATTTGTATAATATTATTTGAAGTCTATAATATTAAGTTAAATTATTAGGTGAAGTGTATGTTAAGTGTGAATATGTGATATTAGCTATATTGTGCAAGTATAATTATTTTTGCCGAAAATTTAATTGGTATTTTTGCCAAAATCTACCAAAAGTTTATTTTTTAGCGAAATTCCATCCATTTTTCGCAAATTTAACACACAAAAGCGAAAAACGAAATTCCATCCACTTGCCCATGCGAAAAATGCGAAAAATGGTAAAAATCCAGCGAAACGACAGGGTTTTCGTTTCGCATACCTCCGAAAAACGAAAATCGGTCGAAATGTCGACCGATTTTCGCGAAATTTTACACCTTGTTTATAATATTGTATTGATGTTGATAATTAAATACCGGTGATGGTGACTAGGAAGGAGAGAGAGCGAGTTGTCGGTTCTCACCGGCATGGACACGGGGCGGAGGTGATAGCCTATGTGTTGCGAGTAGGACTGAGAAGAGGTGGTCGAGGTGGAGAGAAAAATAATTGAAATTAAATAAATTTGAGACCGAGTTATAGAATAGTAATATAAAAAATAGACATACTTAATAAAGTGTCAAACATATTAACATAATACAGTAATATTTCTTATATAAATTCAAAATCTAAATAAAACTCCTAACTAAGTGAAGAATTCAAGCGTGTAATAATAAAAATAATGAATAAACAAATCAAATTCAAAAGAATTATTGTTATTAGCCCTTTCCAAATATTATTTAAATTAGTTAAATTTCAATTTTTTTTTGTAAATTATCCACTAAAATAATTAAATTTATAGTAAAATAACGAATAATATGTCATTTTTGAGAAACATTATAATCATAAAAAAAAGTCATATTGTTATTAATTGAAAGGAAAAGTCAACACCAATAGTAAAAAAAAAGGTTCCAATTAAAATGTTCCACTACACAAAAATAATGGTAATAATTATGAAAGTCCTGAAACTTATTATTTTATCTTTATTTAGTCATCACTTTATAAAATGATTACATGACACATCTAATTTTTTTTATTTTTTATATATTTAGTTTTTTCATTTATTTTCGTTATTGTTCTTACGGAAATATATTTTTTTTCGTAGAGAAATGTCTCTGAATTAGGGGTGGAAATTCGGGTTGCGTGTCGTGTTCGTGACGGGTCTTAGTTGTTTTTTACTTATTTTATCTAGACTCAGACCCCCCCCCCCCCCCCATTGATTAATCGTGTTAGAAGACGAGACCCAGACCCGCTCCGTTTAAATAACGTGTTTATCGTGTCGACCCGTTTAACCCAATTAGTTGATACATTTATTTATAAATGATAAATTAATTCAATTTATACTCAGATAACTTAATTTATTTAACTATAATATCGAAGATTTTAAAGTTTTACAAGCAAATTTTTATGTTCATCAATTGTTATACATAATTAATTTAATAAAAACATAAATTTCATATATAATAAGTATAAAAACACTTAATAACATATATAAAATGTAGAAAATATAACTTTTTGCTCTTTAATCCTGTCTAATTGGGTCCCATCGTGTTATCGTGTTCGTGCCGTGTTTACCCGTTATTTAATCGTGTTAATCGTGTTCGACACGGTTGGACCCAGATCCATTTATGGTAGACCCAGATCCGTTTAAATCGTGTCGTAACCGTTTCGTGTTTCGTGTCCGGCCCCAAATTGCCACCCCTACTCTGAATAGTCAAATTGAAACGTCTGATTAGCCAAATAGCTAACTTTTTATTTTCTTTGCAAAATAGCCAAATTGATGAGGTGGCTATTTAATAACATATTTTATACCTATAATACCCCGTTAACATATTAACGTGTATTAACAAAGTTATTTTTTCTTAAAAATAAGAACATTTACTTGTTTTACAGAAAATCTATATTAACGTGTATTAACTGATTTAATTTGTTTAAAAATAAAAAATCGTGATTAAAATTTTAACAAATATTTAATTTGTTTTAAAATAAATTAACTTAGTTAATACACGTTAATACAAGGGTAATAAGATCTTTCGTGATTTATTAATGTGGTTGATTGATTATTTAGTAATATTAATCAAAAGATTGACTATTTTATAAAATAGTTTTTCTAATTTAGTTATATGACTATAGAGTCCTTTTTTTATTGGTAGAAGTGAAGCTAGATAAACAACGAAATATGATATACGAAATCTAAGCCAAATAGCATTAAAGAACCAAAATAATTAGCTTTAATAAAAAGCTTCAAAATAAACGACAATATTTTCTCCGAACCTACCTCAACAAATAGATTTCAATGAAAAAATAATTGGGCTAAAACGACATCGAAATATATAGTAGTGTTTTCTTCGAAGTAAACAAGCGACGATAAAATAAATTGCAATGTTTTTAAATAAATCGCTAGAAAAGCGGACAAAGGCAGTGAAAAATTCTTGACCGTCAGATCATCTCCGTGAGATCCATCGACGGCTCCAGATTAAAGGATTTTATCCAGAATAGCCGGTAGCAGTAAATACTCAGAAGAAGACGAAGACGAAGAAGAAGAAAACGATTTTTTTGTATTTTCTTTCTCTCAAAATTTTCCCGAAAAATCAGCCAAACAGAAGCGAGGCGAGAAAAACCTCGAAAAAGCTTCGTACTGGATCTGGAGAGAAGCTGGTAGTAGAACCTTTCTACTCGCGAAAGCCGACTCAGAGTCTAAAACCCTAGCTCTCGCTGACACTCGCCTGTAGATTTTCTCGCCTGAATCGGCTCTCTCATTATCTGTTGTTCGTAAGATCGGAGGATTCCTTTTTTATCAAGGTTAGGTTTCTTTTGGCTTGGATTCTTGTTCTTTTGAATATGATCTTGTCTGTTTATGAGCGGAAAATTTCGCGGGAAAATTTCATCATTTCTGGAGCTGAATGAGCTGCTTCGAGTCGTGGCTTCCATGCGGGTGCTTGTTGAATCATCCTGCTATTTCTGAAGCACACGATTAGCTTTCTTCTGCGAGAAAAGTAGTGTTTAATCTTATTTTCTTTGTAGTATTCTCATGCAAAGATATCTGTTGGTTTAGATTTCAATGAGACATTGTGTAAGTTTTCGAGTTCATACATGCATTTGGAGTGTTATAGTTTCAGTTTTGCATACTGATCTGAAGGATTTGAAGGTGTTATGTTGTTTATATATTTATACATTTATTTACGTATAAACATTTTATTTTGCAGGCACAGTTTGTTCCTGTCGATATAGGGATGGAATGTAGAATCTTTCGGATGGAATAGCTAGCTGAAATCCATGGCTTCCAAAGGTCCAAGGCCTAAACCCGATCATGAATCGAGAGCCAAGCGCCAAAAGGTTAGATTATTAGGAATGAGAATTCGTAGTTTGGTACAGTTTGCTGATAATATTTTGGCTCTTTTCAGTCTTTTGTTATGATTGTATGTTTATTAATCTCTGCTCGTTTATACACTGGCACGGGAATCTGAAAATGTAGTTATGATAAATCCTTAATAATATTAATTTTGTAATTTTGATGGAATTGTGCTCAGGCTGTTGAAATTCCTCGTGAACCTCGCCGCCCGAAAACACATTGGGATCATGTTTTGGAAGAGATGCTTTGGCTTTCAAAGGTATTTGGCGGAGAGTTTATAAGTTGTTGACTCGAAATTGCTTATGGAGTTTTTCCATATGTCGAATTTATTGTTGTTTTGCTCATGAAGTTTGTAATAATCAGGATTTCGAGTCAGAGAGAAAATGGAAATTGGCTCTGGCGAAGAGAGTTGCTTTACGAGCCAGTAAAGGCATGGTGGATCAGGCTACTAGGGGCGAAAAGAAATTGAAGGTTTTTCCTATATCCTTTGGTTTATAATTTTTTGTTATTACAAAGTGAATTTCCAAGTCTTAAGATTTGAGCATCTTTCGTCATAGAATTATGTTATTTTTCCTTTCCCCAATCGGTGGATCATTTTTTTGAGGTGTAATTTGTTTATACGTCGCTTGAGTAGGAAGAAGAGCAGCGCTTGAAAAAAGTTGCACTAAACATTTCCAAGGACGTGAAGAAGTTCTGGCTGAAAATCGAAAAACTGGCAAGTTCACCATTGATTCTTTCGTGAATTGAACCTATTTGTTTGTTCTTGATTCTTGCTGTTAGTTAATTTACTCACCGATTTGGTGATTCAGGTGCTTTACAAGCATCAGATGGAGATTGATGTGAAAAAGAAGAAGGCACTCGATAAACAGCTCGAATTTCTTCTGGGTCAAACAGAGAGGTGTGCATTTCGTATTTTGATTATATAAATTCCCCGGGATTTTCATGTTAACTTCTGCCTTTATGTTGAAGGAAATCTCAAATTACATTTATGATTTATGTATTTTTTTTTCTTCATACTTTTAGGTATTCGACTATGTTGGCGGAAAATCTCGTTGACGATTTCAAACCTGTTCAGAAAGATCCTGTGGGAGATCACTCTAGTATCAGAAACAAAGATGCAGATGAAGACAACGATAGTGATTCACCAGAGTTAAATGCTGGTATTCAATCAGATGCACCATCAGATTCAGCCAACACTGGTGAAGATTCTTATAATCAATCAGAAGATGAATCGGTTTGTGTTTCTTGTCCTTTCTTCATGAAAATAATTATTTCTTAGTTATAAGAAAATGTTAGGCTGTATTCTGTTAGGTGCTTATGCAATATTTGTGTCCTATATTGATGCTTAAAGTAAAATTTTTGGTTAGGATTTATATTAATTCATTGGTAGAAATACATACGGTGAGAATTTGGATGAAAATGTGATTTACTCTTGCCTTGTGAGAGGGGTTATCTCATTTTTCCTTTATGTTATTTGCTATGGTAGTATCTCAAATTGTATAATTATGTATTATAACTGAATAAGCTTACAAATTCTTCCAAATGTGACCTCTTTTCCTGAAACGGCTCTAGGAAGCTCAAAGTTTACTTTACTAGGGATCTGTGATGCAAGTTGTTTTGTATTTTAATTTATTTATTTTAAATCAGTCGTACATGGTTATGTTTTAGGAAGATGATGAGCAAACCATTGAGGAAGATGAAGCTCGTATAACAAAGGAAGAAAGACAGGAAGAACTGGATGCTTTGCAAAATGAAATAGATCTCCCTCTGGAGGAGCTACTCAAACGTTATACTAAAGATACGAGTGAGTCTCGACCATATTAACTTAGCTTATTTGTTTGTAAGAGCATTTTCTGTTAACTTGTCAGTATAACTGCAAGGTTCCTGCCTGCAATATATTTTGCTTTGGAAATTGTAGTTTTCAAAAGCTATTATCGATTATTGTATTTTTTAGGATAAAACAGAAGTTACCAATAACGCAGTTTACAAATTTTTGGTAGTAATTGTGATAGTAAATTTGGTTATACTGGAACTCGGAACTGGGTCTAAAAATAGAGACAGATACTGATAGCATTTTTTTTATAGCAATAGTATAGTACCACCACATCTACTGTAAATATGTAGTTACATTCCTAGAAACTGAAGTTTTAAGTTCCACATTATTGATAAATGCGATAATTGGTACTTAATTCAGTGTCGAGTTATTTTCTTAAAACTAGTTGTATTTTATGTTACATAATCATGGTTCTTATCGAAGGAAAAAATATGGCTCTAGTTACAGAGGCATCTGAAGATAATATGGAGAATGTTCCAGTAAATGAAGAGAATGAGCTGGTCATTACAGATAGCAATCATGGTAAGCTTCAGCAAATGGCAACACAGTTAATGCTTGAGTTAGTCATTATATTTAGTAATCTTTGGCATTTCTCTATTCTTATAATTATACAGTCAATGTCAGTGAACTCGCTACAGCTAAAAAGACCAAGGACAGCAATTCCACCACTCTCACTGGTCGCCGTTGTGTAAGTTGTATGTGTTTATTTGCCATTGTTCAATTGCCAGTAGTTTTGAGGGCTTGGTTAATAGCTCTTTTTCTAATTGCAGGATAAAAGTAATGGAACCGTTCGGAACTTGGAAAACCATTTACCAGAAGTTGTGGCCGGCGAAAATGAAAATCTTAAGGAAGTTTCCGAAGAGATAGCCAAACAACCCCCTGCTTATGATTTTGATGAGGAAGGGGTAGGTTTAAAAAAATGGTTTTCTTTGTACTCGTGTATTTATGAATGAGAAAGGAAGCCAATAGTTATGCAGTATATTAGTCTCGCAGTTTGTTATAGTTTCTCTCAAGAATTAGAATTAGGGTTAAGTCAAAACAGGGTAATGGGGCTCCACCGGTTCCAGGCCCGTAGCGAGATCCCTAACCCGGGGCTATAACATTCTCATACTCATTCATGCCATCTTCTAAAATTTAGCAAAGTGTTACTAAATTATCGTTTTCATGTGACAGAATGTTTGTAACCAAAGATTGGAAAGTGTAACTAATTATCTTTAGCTATATAGCAGATATATGTCTACTTCTGTCTTCTGTTGACTTGCTTTCTTAAACTTTGTAGGAAGATGGTGACTTTATTCTTGCTGCAACAGAAGAAAAGGTAGGAACAATGGGGCAGATCTCCCACTCTAGTTGTACTACTTGGAGTAGTGGTGTAACCGAGACTGGGAACCGGGATTTTGATGATTTTCTCCTCCTGGTCCTGGTTTTTTGGGAACTTCAAAAACTCTTCCCACTCTGGGATTGGGTTGTAAAAGCGGGTATCTGGGACCCGGATCGGTAAAAATAAACGGTATTTTTTCTCTCTCCAGGAAATCCCCTTTCAATGGGATTTTGCTGGTTTTTGTAGAACATTTAGTGTAGTAAAAAAAATATACTAAAAAAACCGGGACCAGGGACTTCTCGGTTCTCGGTATTTCACAAAAAAATCATTTTTTTTAAATGGGTGATAAAATCTCACCCTGAATCGGAGTCTATATATATCGATTTTTCTCACTTCCGTGAACTCGAATATGAGTAGATTTCTTAAACTTAGAGTAGGCTGGTTCATTAACTCTTCCCATAAATTCATATTTTGTCTTTTAAGAACAGTGTCACATTCTCATATATTCATAGTGGAAGATTTGTAATTACGAGTAATGTATGCCGATTTCATGTTTAGCAACTAATTAAAACTTATTATTATTATTATTATTTTCTTTTTTATCAAGGATGATGAGGCAACCTTGTCTGAAGAGGAGGAATTTGCGAAAGCAGATCCTAATAACCCGACAGATGAGGTCAGAGGCTACATTTAATTCCTTTATGATCGACTTTATATTAATCTTTGATGAACATTCGATCATTTTCGGAATCTTCTCCTGCTTATGTTGATGTATTGATTTGTGGCCACTTTGTAGATTGCCTTACTGCAGAAGGAGAGTGAAATACCCATAGAGGAATTGCTTGCAAGGTATAAAAAGGTAGGTTCAATGTGTAATTAATTATTATTCGAGTAATTGCCATCAATGCCCCCGAACTATGCTCATCGGTGCACTTCGCCCCCTTAACATTAGTCTTCGGGAAAACTGCCCCTTAATTTTCAAAAATAGCACGTTGCTTCTTTTGCTTTAAATAGGAGAACGTTAACATGCGCGCAAGTTGCCACACATAACTCATTTATATTTCGTCAGTTATATTGATTTCTCCAACATTATGAGTCTTTTATTCTACCTTTTTTTCAAGATCACAATAATTTCAAAATCAAATATATTGATCTCGTTCGGTAACTAATTCATACAAATACTCTTGAATAAGACGCGTTGCGCACAAGTTGACATTTTCCGTCATTAATTTAAGCATAGGTGGCAATATGCTACTTTTTAAAAAGTTTTAGGGGCATTGCTGTCAAATATTGAAGTCATGGGGCAAAGTGCACCAACATGCAAAATTCATGGGCATTGCCCCAATTACTCTAATTGTTTTGTATATAGCTCGCATCACATTTGATATTCTATTTTTATTTCATCACCTACCTTGTTCAACAGGATACTGGCAGTGACGAAGATTTCAATGAAGAAGATAATGATGGATCCGATTATGCTTCGGCTTTATCAGATGGCTTCGCAGATTCACCATCAACCAATGAACCACCAGGTGTCACTATGGAAGAAGACGTTGACCAGAAGCAGAACAGCGATTCTACCGATCCCGGTCAACACCAGCGAGTTTCACATTCTCCCACGGAAGAAGAATCGAATCATGGCACGACATCTGGCGGCGGAAGAGAGAGTGAGGATATAATTGCCGATGCCGCCGCCGCTGCCAGGTCAGCACAACCGACTGGGAACACTCTTTCCACTACTAAAGTGCGGACGAAAGTACCCTTCTTCCTCAAGTTCCCTCTCCGAGAGTATCAACACATTGGTTTGGACTGGCTTGTAACGATGTACGAGAAGAGACTGAATGGGATTCTCGCCGACGAAATGGGTCTTGGAAAGACGATCATGACTATTGCGTTGTTGGCCCATTTAGCATGTGAGAAAGGGATATGGGGCCCACATCTCATCGTGGTCCCCACAAGCGTGATGCTAAATTGGGAGACGGAGTTTCTCAAATGGTGTCCTGCTTTCAAAATCTTGACCTATTTCGGAAGTGCTAAAGAGCGAAAGCTGAAACGGCAAGGCTGGTTGAAACCTAACTCGTTCCATGTATGCATAACAACTTACAGGCTTGTCATCCAAGATTCAAAGATTTTCAAGCGAAAGAAGTGGAAGTACTTGATATTAGACGAAGCCCACTTGATCAAGAATTGGAAGTCGCAGAGATGGCAAACACTTTTGAATTTCAATTCAAAACGGCGTATTCTGCTGACGGGCACTCCGCTTCAGAACGATCTCATGGAACTCTGGTCGTTGATGCACTTCTTGATGCCTCACGTTTTTCAGTCTCATCAGGAGTTCAAAGATTGGTTCTGTAATCCGATAACAGGGATGGTCGAGGGACAAGAAAAAGTCAATAAAGAAGTGGTTGACCGATTACACAATGTTCTTCGACCGTTTCTTCTCCGCCGCTTGAAGAGAGACGTGGAGAAGCAGCTTCCTATGAAAAAGGAACATGTAATATATTGCAGGCTCTCGAGAAGGCAACGCAACTTATACGAAGACTTCATTGCCAGCTCGGAAACACAGGCCACTCTTTCGAGTGCAAATTTCTTTGCTATGATCAGCGTCATAATGCAACTTCGTAAAGTATGCAATCATCCTGATTTATTCGAAGGTCGCCCGATTGTTAGCTCTTTTGATATGCCTGGCATTGAAACCCAGTTATGTTCGTCTCTATGTTCGATACTCGAACCCGAGCCCTTTTCAAAAGTTGATCTCATTGACCTCGGTTTGTTATTTACCCATCTAGACTACAGCATGAATTCTTGGGAGAGCGATGAAGTCAAAGCGCTCGCTATCCCATCTAACTCGATCCAGACTCTTGCTGAAAAGTGTAAACTTGAAGAGATAGGGGTTGGAGATAAGAATTCCAAAGCAAACGGGTCAAATATATTTGAAAAAATCCGGAGAGCGATAATGGAAGAGAGGCTGAGAGAAGCGAAGGAGCGTTCAGAAGCCATTGCATGGTGGAATTCTATAAGGTGTGAGAGAAAACCAGTGTACTCAACAACCCTAAGAGCCCTAGTCACGGTGGTTTCACCCGTCGAGGACATTCACCGTCACAAGGCAAATCCCATTTCCTATATATACTCCACGAAGCTGGCTGATGTCATCTTATCTCCAGTGGAACGGTTTCAGAAAACGGTTGACTTGGTTGAGGGCTTCATGTTTGCGATCCCAGCAGCACGGGCCCCTCCACCTATTGGCTGGTGCAGTAAATCTGGGAGTTCGGTGTTTCTCCACCCAAATTATAAGTCAAAATGCACCAAACTTTTGTCTCCGCTTGCTTCTCCTTTCAGACCCGCAATTATCAGAAGGCAAGTGTATTTCCCTGACCGTAGACTCATACAGTTTGACTGTGGTAAATTACAAGAACTCGCTATTCTGCTCAGAAGATTAAAATACGAGGGTCACAGGGCGTTGATTTTTACCCAGATGACGAAAATGCTTGACGTTTTGGAGGCGTTTATAAATTTGTACGGCTACACTTACATGCGTTTAGATGGGTCCACTCCGCCCGAGGAGAGGCAAACCTTGATGCAACGGTTCAACACGAATCCGAAAATATTCCTCTTTATTTTGTCAACTCGTAGTGGCGGTGTTGGTATAAACCTAGTAGGGGCAGATACAGTGATCTTTTACGACAGTGATTGGAACCCGGCGATGGACCAGCAAGCCCAAGACCGATGCCATCGGATCGGACAGACTCGTGAGGTTCATATTTATCGGTTGATTAGCGAGAGCACCATCGAGGAGAATATTCTGAAGAAAGCAAACCAGAAACGCGCTCTTGATGATCTCGTGATACAAAGTGGAGGGTACAACACAGAATTTTTCAAAAAGCTTGATCCCATGGAGCTTTTCACAGGGCATCGATCAATGAAGTATATTCACAAAGAGAACGAAGTTTCTCCGTCCAATGATGATGTGGAAGCTGCTTTGAAACATGCAGAAGACGAAGCGGATTACATGGCGTTGAAGAAAGTTGAGCAAGAAGAAGAAGTAGAGAACCAAGAATTCACGGAAGAAGCGATAGGGAGAGGGGAAGACGATGAGATAGCTAATGAAGACGATCCTAAGGTCGATGAGCTGGCAAATCAGAGTGTCGAGAACGGTTTTATGGCTAATGAGAGCAATGCAGCAATTGAAGAGAAGGCTCTTGTGGTTGCTAATATAGAAGATGATTCGGACATGTTGGCTGATGTGAAACAAATGGCTGAAGCGGCCATAGCTTCGGGACAAGAAGTATCGTCCTTTGAGAACCAGTTGCGTCCAATTGATAGATATGCGGTTCGGTTTCTGGAATTGTGGGACCCGATTATAGACAAGGCTGCGGTGGAAACTCAAGTCAGGTATGAAGAAGCTGAATGGGAATTGGACCGTCTTGAAAAGTACAAGGAAGAAATGGAAGCCGATATTGATGAAGACGAGGAACCTTTTGTGTATGAAAGTAAGTTTATATTAGTTTAAGCTATATGTAATTGTTACGCCGCACATTAGTAGTATCCTAATTTCGTTCAATTTATGTCTTTATTACACCTTTATTTAAATTTGGCCTTATTTCTTTTTCGTTAAAATCCTTGCAGCATGGGATGCCGATTTTGCAACCGAGGCATATCGGCAGCAAGTTGAAGTCTTGACTCAACATCAGGTTTCGTGTAGTTCCTGTTGTATTTTAATCATGTAACAGTATGTATTAATGTAATCCACCGATAAACTTTTTTCAGTTGATGGAAGAACAAGAGTACGAGGCTCGGCTGAGGGAAGAAGAAGCGGCAAATGATCGTATGAAGTAAGACTAATCCATCTGAATGCAAAGTCACTCAAAACAAGACTAGAATATTACTTATGGAATGAGTATCATACATCAGAATCTTGTTTTTTTTTTTTAATTCAATCTTGCTACGTATGATTGCAGGAACGATAGGCCTATCTATCAGAAACCCAAGTCTAAGAAGAAACAGAAAAAGGCCAAGTTTAAATCCCTAAAAAAGGGATCACTAGCTTCCGAATCGAAATCCTTGAAAGAAGAACAATCATTGGACGCTATGTCCGAAGACGATGACACAAACACAATTCTCTCTCTTTCAGATTCACCCTCTCCCCGTTCATTTGCACCTAAGAAACGTAAAAAACCCGAACTCACAATAAACAGCGACGAAGAAAATACCTCAAAGAAGAAACCAAAGAAATCGAAAAAAACTCCTGTTAGGATATGCTCGCTGGAGCTAGATACCGATTTTCCAATTATGCTTTCGGAGAATCACGTCGAGCTCGAGCAGAAACCAGCTGGCAAAAGCAAGATGGGAGGAAAAATATCCATCAAATCCATGCCCATAAAGCGGGTTTTGATGATAAAACCGGAGAAGCTCAAGAAAGGGAGTATTTGGTCACGGGATTGTGTTCCAAGCGCCGATGTTTGGCTGCCTCAGGAGGATGCGATCCTCTGTGCCGTGGTGCACGAGTACGGTCCACATTGGAATTTGGTCAGTGATACACTTTATGGTATGACAGCTGGCGGGTTTTACAGGGGACGGTATCGCCATCCGGTTCATTGCTGTGAGAGATATAGGGAGCTCATCCAGAGATATGTTTTGTCAGCACCTGACAACCCTAACTGTGAGAAAGTCGGCAGTTCAGGTTCTGGAAAAGCCCTTCTCAAAGTAACAGAGGTAAATTTTTTAGAGTTTTTGACACAGAACGGTCCTCAAAACAGAATATTGTACTTATATTCTCCGTAGTAAAAAAATGTAGCATATTTGGTCCCCTTTTCCGGCTATAAAAGTAACGTAGTTGAATTAGTTAGGGACAAAAACATCACTTTCACATTTGATTTATATATTCAAATAATAATGATTTACAATATTTGTAAATTAAAGCGTCTTATTTAATAAGAATTTATGATAATTTGTCATAACAAAGTAATAATATATCAAGTATGTTATGATAGTTTATCATTAACTGTCATTTAATTACCTATTCGAAATTATAATAATTATAAATTATTTGAAAATTTATTTAAATTTTGAAAATAACGTTTTGTCCCGAATTTTAATTTCGTTAGTTTTTAAGGGAATAGACAAAAACGAGACCAAATTGCTACAGTTTTGGATTGCTGTATAAAATTTATGCATGGATCGGTTTTGACAGTGTCTAGCTGTATAACTAAACTTTTTTCTAAATCCCATTTAGGAAAATGTTCGGGCATTGCTAGATATAGCTTCGGAGCAGCCAGACACGGAGTTGCTCCTTCAGAGACACTTCACTGCACTCCTCTCGTCCGTTTGGAAGGTGAGTCATCGTGGTACTAACGAACGCTCGAAGAAACTCTCTTCCTCTCGAAGATCTCTCAATTCCATAAACCAGACTTCTCGTATTTCGGGACCCGCAGAGAGAATTACATTCCCCAATCCTGCAAAATGCAGCAGACTAGTGAAAGCTATGCTTCACGAGGTTGGTACGTTGAGAAATGATGACTATGCATCTTCGTCGTCGTCCACTTTCGGTTGCCTTGAAGATTCATTGGCTAACGCTGAGTGTTTGAAGTTGACATTGGAATTCCCGAGAGAAAGTGACGATTCGATAGATCCGATTCTTTCTGCTATGAACTTATCGGTAACTGGGCTGGATTCCCGCCCCGTATCTATTGGTGAGGATGATAATGAAGATCGTTTCAGAAGTTCATGTGACGTGGCCGAGAACCGTTTCAGGTAACATTAATTATCCAAATAATAGTGTCTATGGTGGTTCGTGTTTAACGTTTTCTAATAAAGTGCTGCTACCTTTTTTTCCCAGGGCTTCAGCCAGAGCATGTGCTGACGATAATCACGGGTGGGCGTTTTCGGTATTTCCCACGAACGATCTCAGGTCTCGTTCTGCCCCGAAGCTACCCTCTCTGGGAAAGCACAAACTAGCTTTGCTTGATCTGAACAAACCCTCGAAGGCCACAAAGTTCAAGAGGGCCTCGCCAGAATCCAGTGAGCCGTCCATTTTCTGGTCTCCGACGCGGGAGAACCTCAACATATTCCCTCCCGCTTCGCCTTTTTCCTCAGATGTCCAAATTGACGACATCTTCTCCGAGGTTGACCATTTAATTAATCAAGAAACCGAGCCTGTCGAAATGGTTGACCACATATACGTTCCGAGCTGTATCTTTGACCTTGATGATTGCCCTCTGTCACCCGATTTGACCGACATAGGGTAGGTTCAGTCTTGGGCGGGATTGAAATTTACCATTTTGGGCACTGACAGGTATATAAATTCTATGGCTCGCCGTTTCTCGGAGGAGTCTGGATTGGGGAAATTTTACAAAGTTTTTCGTTTCTCGCGGGGAAATTATGTGCTGTTATTTATTTCGAGGGGGTTCATTTTGAACATCTTTTGTATGACTGTTTGCACAAATTTTTTTCCCCGATAGGAATTAGTGAAAGAAAATTAAAGAAAAAACCACTGATTAGTTAAGATCGAAATGGAATCATGATTTTGCTCGAAGTACTAATTGTTGCCGTTTTTAACGGACTTGCCTATTTGACGGTTTCACAGTATAATCGTCTTATTTATAAAATGAGCTAGCATGGAAATGTAATTGTCATTTGGTTCCCCGTCAAAAATGTGACGCCAATGCCTTCTATTCGATGTTGCAGCGAGTTGCGTTGGTAAAATGTTTCTTTGTTTTGTCACGGGATATCGGCCTATATTTTTCGAGAGCAACTAAATATATTACAGCAAAAATAGTATGAAACATTAATGTTTTTGCTGTAAAATAAATGTAAAGTACGACTCATTAGTATGAATTAGGAGGTTTTATTTTTAACTTCGAAAATTTTGTTAATATCACATTTAAAATTCTATTAAATTTATTAATGAAATAATAAAAATTTAGTAAGTATATCCTTTATTTTGGCGTAATTCCATTTAAAATTTATTAATATATCATTCGCTTATGGTAGAAGAAATATTAGAGTGTCATCGACTATTTTAAGACTTCAAAGTGTCTTTTAATTTATTTGGCTTAGGGTGTGTTTGTTTGCATTAAGATTCAGACGTCTGAATCTTAATGCACATCTGAATATTAAGATCTTACATCTGGATCTGAATGCTTGAAAATTAAAGTCTGTTTGTTTTTTAACATCTGAATGCAGATCTGAATGTAATTTTATTTTCTAATTTGTACTATACTTATTAAAAAAATTAATATTTAAGATACTTTTTTAAATACTATGAAATATAATATTAAATATAGTATTAATTTTTAAATTAATCAAAATATTTATAATAACATGATTAATATTTCATAAGAGCATTTATTTTTTTAATTAAGTTTTATTAGATAATATTATTAAGTAAAATTATTATTTTGTGACAAAATTTTAAAAATTCCTATCATAAATAAATATTAAGATAATATGTTAAATATTATAAAATATAAATATATGATATAATATTAATTTTTAAACTAATCAATTGTTAGGATTTTATTCACGTCATTAAGTAATATTATATAAAATTTTAATACGAAATAATTAGTAGAAATTATTTATTATTAAAATAAATCCCTAATTTAAAAATTTATTTTTTGAATAAACGTATCCATAATTTTTTTTTGAATTAATTTATTATTTAGTTAATTATTTATTTAATAAATTATTATTATTTTTAATCTAGTTAATTTATTTATTAAAAAACGAATTTCATAGTTTTTTAAAAAGCATCAAAACTATATCTTCCCACCTATCATTGGATTCGTCTCGTCGCAACCTTTCCGATGATGTATTATATGAGTCAATCCGATGCTCGGAAAAAAAGTTATGGAGTTTTGAAGTTTTGAGGAGGAGAGAGAAAAATATAATAATAAAAAATTAATAACTTGGCCAAACAGACATAGAGCTGCAACTCGCGACTCCAATCTCAGAATCGCGACGAGTCGCGATGTTCTGGTGGGAGTCGCGACGCATCGCGACGCGAGGCGTGGAGTCGCGACGAGTCGCGATTCCTGCGCGTCGTCACGATCCCGCTCTCTCCCTCTCTCTCTCACTCTCTCTCACTCACACAATCACTCTCTCTCTCTCTCTCGATCAACATCGCGACGAGTCGCGACTCCACTCGCCGCGACGCATCGCGACGCGTCTTCTCGCGATTTTGGCGAATTCCATCGCGACGCGTCGCGGAGTCGCCAAACGCAGCTCTAAACAGACATAAGATATAACGTGAGAAATAGAGAAAATGAGATAAGATGTGGACAAATAATGAGAAGAGAGAGAAAAATAATAGGTTTTAATATCATTCAGATTGAGTTTCACATCTGACCGAATAAGTGGTCATTCAGACTTATTAAGAGGTTTTAAAATAAAAAAACAAATGCACTTAATAGCCCTGCATCTGACCGATTCAGATTCAGATTCAGATGTTTATTAAGTGCAAACAAACACACCCTCAGTGAAAGCTCACAATTTTCTACAATTTCTTCACGTCCCACTCGTTGTTAGAGTAAATATCACCAATACTCTCAACTTTTAATTGTGTATCAATTTATATCTCAAAACTTTATTTTGTATGGATTTATTCATCTAACTTACTATACTTTGTATCAATTTGTCTCTTGGATTTTTTCTTGCATCAACTTACCCTATGAACTAAATACTCTATAGTCTATATCATTTTTCCCATAGACTTATGCATCAATTTTCCTCCTGAACTCATCATTTGAATTTGATACATGTTAAAAAATTGAGAGAGAACTAAAATACAAAGGAATAAAAAAATTAAGGTGCGAACATGTATAAAATATAGAGGTCATTTAATGGGGAAATTGATAATAAAATTTAAAAAATTCTTGATACAAAATGATAAATACAAGAGACAAACTACAGGAGAACCTCATCAAATTATTACTCTAAATTCATAATTTTGATAAAATAATATTTTTGTATAGTTCAGACTCTAGCTAACGTGACTAAATTTTCCGTCGATAAATTAATAACTTTAATAACACAATAAAATTTTTCGGTCCTAACAATATTAATTCATAAAAGTTTTACTGTAATATAAAATAAATTTCAAGGGCACAATGATATTTACTCTGAATTATATATAATATATTAAATACAAAACTAAAAATATTAAAAAGATTTCCGAAATAACGCATATTTTAATGGAAATAGAAGATGATGGGTTTGAGTTTGACACTTCTTATCTTGTAGAGAAAGCTTTGTCTCAGTCTTATAAATTTACCACGATACCGAGCTCTAATCCGAGCCGTCCATCTTATCTCGATCGTACGGCTCATGATAAACCACAATAAAGTATAAAAAGTTAAAAGAAATAAAAAAAAGTAGTTCGTGCGAAATAGATTTGGGCGAGAAGAAGAAGAGGGAAAATTTTCGAGTCTTGAAATTTCAATCGCTTCTATAAATTCTTCCCTTTCCCTCTCAAATCTGATCTCCGACTTCGATTTCCTTGGCGATTCCTGCTCCAAACCCTTGCTAGATTCCACCTCTTCTTCCTCGATTCTCTGCGTCTCGGAGGAGCCATGGTTCGGAGCGTGAAGCGCGAGGCGAGCGGCGCGAACGCCGGAAGGCGAGCCGCGCCGGAGACGGAGCCGGCGGTCGCCGACGGCGGCGAAAGGGACCGGAGGCTTCTCCGGTCGCGGTACCTCGGTTTGAAGTCCGAGATCAGCAGTATGTTGTTTTTTTCTTTCTCAGAATCTTTCATGGCGTTTGGCTCTGCTTTAGGTTATCTTATTTGTGGAGCTTTTTGTTGTGATTTTGTGCAGAGAAAAGAGAGGATTTGACGAGCACGGATTGTGATAAGTTCAGCTCGATCATCAATGAGGTTGAGAGCTTGCATCAGCTTGGTAGGTTTCGGTTTCTTGTCATATCATCATAACGCTACTTTTGGGCCTTGTGTGTTGAGTTTTATTCGGTTTTGTGCATTTTTTTTTCAGTACGTAAACCGCGAGAGCAGGTCGCCGATGCAGAGGCTCTATTGGACATTACGAACACGTTGATGACCTCTGTGAAGGCTCACGGTGCTTCGAGCATCACTCCGTCGGACTTTGTCAGCCGTCTCCTCAGGGAATACGGGCAGCAGAGCGGTAGCATTGAGGGCTCGATCAGCTTGGATTTTTGGAAGGATGTCGGAGTTGCAGTCTCCCATGTGTTTCGGAGAGCTCCGGGGTGTCGAACAATGTACGAAATATGAACATGTGAATTAAGTCTATTGTAAAGTTACTTTTAGATTTTTTTTGTATAATTGTGTGTGTGTGTGTGATGGTCTTTCAGGATTGGGCCTATGGATGTTGAAGCAAAAACCCGGAAGCAGGGTTTTCGTAGGAGACATGTCAGGCCTACTGATAGGTCTAAGCCGGAGGAGGTAATCAAATGATCTATGCCGTTTTGTATGAGAACTCAAGTTTCCGATTTCAAGTACTTTTAGTAGAATGGAATATCTAATTTAGACTCTGATCATTCCACAACATTGTTGACTTTGTCGGTAGTGTTTATGACTTTACGTTATGATCCCAAGACATCGATCTCGTCACTGGGCTAGTGACCGAGCCCAAGCTCTAATCACCCAAGCTCTAAACTTTATTGCTTTGTCGATAACTAATAACGTTTTATATCTTTTAATGTCTATTTCACTTAACCTTTTTTTGTGCCATTACGCAGATTGATGATTCTGCCAAGGAAGAACGAACTGATACTGATAAAAACATGGCTACGATGTTTAACATATTGAGAAGCAAGCGAAAAGTTGGGCTTGAGAATCTAATTTTGAACAGAAAATCGTTTGCACAGACGATTGAGAACTTGTTTGCCCTTTCATTTTTAGTTAAAGATGGGCGAGCTGAGATTAAAGTTGATGACAAAGGCTGTCATTCAGTTGGTGAGTCTTCTATAATAGTCTCTTGTAAATATATATATATATATATATATATATATATGTTTGTTGGTTTTCAATTAATTTCCTGGTACTTATCTTGGTTTAATATTTTGTTTCGTTGTTTGACAGCGCCGAAAAATGCACCTGCTGCCGAGGCTGTAGCCTCGAAGGAGGTTGCTTACAACCATTTTGTTTTCAGATTCGATTTCAAGGATTGGAAGGTAAGAATCAACACTCTAAAAAAAAATATGTAAATGGTGATAGCTTTCTAGGAGTTGGGGTTAACCGAAATGAACCAAAACTGCAACTCCCGAACATACTTTGTAAGCAGCTAAATGTCACAAAACGCCTTTCCTTAAAGAGTTAGGCTAAAACTCTCCACAAGTACGTGTTAATCTCCTAAAACGGTTCAAGGCTAAATTACCGGTTTACCCTGCGCATAAAAGTGATAAATATTTAACACTAAAATTATACATCATTTTGCTCTCATATTATAACATAAGTTCATTTCCTTTTGCAGTTGATGTCTGACTATGTCGGAGCCGGGGACGAGCTGATGCCACACAGGTATCAGGAGCCACACGTGTCGGAAAGTCAACTCTACGAACCTCCCACATTGGTTAGTCAGCGCAATGACCCTCCCGAAGAACCCCAGACAGCGGCCCCAACAACGCCGATTAGGAAGTTCTCCCGAAACCGGGGCTTGGTTTTGCAGGAACAGACAGCTCCTGAAGAAGTGTCCCCTGAAGTTGAGATCGACTCAGTTGTGGAAGATTCGCCTGTATGTGACGGCGACGACGCACAGCGAATCCGGAAAGGGAAGCGTAAGCTTAGGTGAATATATATGGTTTTGGTGTAGCTAAGGTATAGGTTGCTGTATAGCTCGAATGAAGACTTGGTTCTTTGCTTTTATTATTAGTTAATTTAGTTTAGTGGTCGGAGATTCGGAAAATTGGGGTTTTCCGTTTTTTGTAACCGTAATTGTGTTATTCGGGTAGAGTTGTAACCGCTTCTAAGTTTTTAATCTGATTATCTAGTTTGAGATGGATCGGATCTGTTAGCGGGTATCAGTTAATTATCTATTTGACATATTGGTTGGTTATATAAATATATATATATATTCATGTCTAAATTGGCTACAAATCAAGAAACATAAATTTGATAAAGTAGTGAACATAATATAATGGTATATCGATTATTTTATTTAACACTAATTTATAAATAATACCCGACCCCAAATATTTGGTTAGGAATAGTAGCCAGCCTGTATGATCCTGTCATCTGGTAAAATTCGGGTATCGGTTATTGGTTTACATTTCGCTTATCCGTTAACGTCTCGGTTGTCGGTTGTTTATTCCCAATAAATTCAATTCGGTTTACATTTCAGTTATTAATTATATATTTCAACCCTGCATATTCTATAAATTCAATTCGGATTGTGTTTCTTCGCTATTGATTATTTATTTCAACCCTACCTATTTGAATAATTTAGTTTGTATGCTTTTCGGTTATCGGTTACTCATTTCAACATTAGCTATACGATTAACTCAGCTTGGTTTATGTTTCGGTTTTCGGTTTCTCGGTTTACATTTCGGTTATTGGTTACTCTTTTCACCCTACCTATAGTTTTATATGTTTCCATTATCGATTCGATTAATTTACTGTCTTCGGTTATTCATTTCAAACCTACCAATTTGATCAACTTAGTTTGGTTTCCGGTACCGTGTCCGTTATTCATTTCATCCATACCTATTTGATTAATACCATTCGGTTTACGTTTCGATTATCGGCTTTTTATTTCAACCCTACCAAGAAAGACGTAAGGGAGAGAGAAAACGTGACCAAATGAGTTGATATATCTCTGAATAAATGTTGACCAAATGAGTTTTGTGGTTTATAAACGCATAATGGAGTCTTTGGACAATATAATCCCTCGAATACTCTCTACTAAGCAAGACTTAAATAACATCATCGAAGCTAATTGTCCTTTGGAATATCGAGGGCTTCGAAGATTGGACTGTCGACACCGACTCCCATTGCGTTCAAGCCGTTGTCGACGTAAACGACAGATCCGGTTATCGCTGATGCCAGCGGCGATGCAAGGAAAGCCGCCACGTTTCCCACCTCCTCTGTTCGGGTTTTGGTTAGTACAATGGTTCAAAAGAAGTGTTAGACAAACAAAACAAAATCAATAAGAACGGAAACGACGATAGCAAAAGAATGAGAGTGCAGGAAGGGCGGTAACCCATTTTTATTAAAATTTTCTTAATCCCATTATCAGTTTTTCGGACTTGTGAAAATCAATCTCGTTAGTAGTTTCTTGAAAATTCATTTTTCCGACAACCGGTAATCGGCACCTGGAATGAAGAAAAAACAGTTTTCCCTAATTCGTAAACCGGAAGCCGGTCCGAGTCGGTATAAAAACCGTTCCTCTATAAAAACAATTACATGGTTTTTTCCGTTGAATATATCGATATGAAGTAGTGCGAGTCTGCATTGTAACCTTGACCAATGGTGCTTCTCCCATTTAAAAAAAAAAAAAAAAAAACTTTCTGTAATTGATTTTAAACTTGCTTGCCAGTATCAAAATACTGAAGAACTCGTCTATTCGTATAGGAAGAAGCAAAGCCGAAAAACATTAATCTAAAAAACAAACTAAATTATATACAAAATCAATATCGTGAAAATCGTGTAGTTTGTGGAGAATGTGTATTTATCAAATGTTTATGACTCACCGGCGGATAGTTCTTTCTGCAGGGGTGCGTTGGCCGAGGAATAATCGATCATCATGTCGATGAAACCGATTGCTTTTGCCGCTCGGCTTCTCAGTGGGCCTGAAATATCAATCTGAATCAGAACAGCTCAAGATTTCTCGTACCAAATAGGCACGCTCAGTGCTTATGTTTTTCGTTCCGTGACAGATATTTAAATTCTGAGCTCGATGTTCTTACCTGCAGAGATCGTGTTGACTCGGATTCTGTGTTTCCTTCCTGCTTCGAAAGCCAAAACCTGAACCAAAAGAGCAGAAGATAATGTACGAGGAACAATAAGAAGCTTCATATGAATGCAAGTTTATTGCTTAGTACTCACACGAGTGTCGCTCTCTAGAGCCGCCTTGGCCGAACTCATTCCACCACCGTATCTGCAATTCACAACAGACATTTCGTCATAAAAGGGACTAATTAAACTCGGTTCTATCAAGAAAAACGATACATACCCTGGGATGATCTTTTCCGAGGCAATGTATGTCAGAGAAATAGAAGCACCACCTGCCATTTCAACAACGGAGTAGCCATTCGGAAGTTTTTAGAACGTGATATAATACCGGAAAAAAAAATATTGTCAGTTATGTGCCTGGGTTAGATATGTGCCTGGGTTCATTATCGGAACAAAATGCTGGAGTAACGAAATGAACGAGTAACTCGAGGCAGATAGGGCCGCAAGATAGCCGTATCTCGACGTCTCCAAAAGCGGTTTCGTGACCTGTTCGTTGCCATTTCAGTACTCAAACAACAGCGATTGTAAATTAGCATCGTACAATATTAACATAATGCGCATACCTCCGGTCCGTTGGCAAGAGAATGGACGAGAATGTCGATACTTCCAAAATCCTGCTTCACACACTCGGCAACTTCCTGCATATATATATATATATAGATATAGATATATATATATATAGATATATATATTTATGATTTCAGTTAATCCATCGGTATTTGACGACTTTTGTATGCTATTATATGAGGTCAAAAATTTTACAAGACTGTCCAAAAAAAACCTGAACAGTCCAATTTGAAGAACCCGCGTAGCGTTTGTTCGTCTTTATCTGTCACCAGATAGGTCAAATACATCAGCAAACCGTGATAAGTTCATAAAAACAAACATAGAAAAAAAAAGTAATGCGAACTATACATCTTCTGGAACAGTTTCGGGATTGTCAAACACCGCATCCAGCGGATAAACTTTGGCTATTTCCATCAATGAACCGTCGGGCAATCTGAGGATTCCGACATTATAAGAATCAATGTTAAAGAGAAATTACAGTTTAACCAAAAAATAAACATCAGAGTATGAAATATAATTTTCCTTACTTGCGCGAGTCGTCAAACTTTCCTCGGCGTAAACTGGACTCAAAAATGTTCAGAGCCTGTATTTTATAAATAAATTTTCATATTAAAAAACCTAACTTTAAGTTCTAATTAATCGCACTTTCATATTTTTAAATGAAATTATCAATTCAATTTACTTACCGGCACCCATGTACCGAGTATAATTTCAGCACCAGCAGCAGCGAGAGATTTCGCTATCGCCCACCCGTAACCGTTATCATCGGCCACACCAGCAATGAATGCTCTCTTGCCTGCAAATTTACGTTCCATCATCAAATACACAACAATTCCAGGTAATGCTGCTTTATATATATATATATATATATATATATATATATATATATGTGGTGTATATATATATGTAAAACCGGTGATTGGGACCGGTTCTAGCCCCAAAAAATAGTTCCCGGTTGGTTTAATATATTAACCGGTTCCCCGTCTCGGTCATGATTCTCGGCTCCCAAAAAAACCGGTTGTTATAAAACCCTGAAAACCATGATTGAAACAAGGAATCCCAAAATAACGTTTCCGGTCCTAGTTTCACCCTTAATATGCCATCGCAAATTAAACACAAATGAGCCATGTTTGGAACTTTTGGACCTCTCAAATCGATAGGCAATCCCGGCAAAGGCGTTGCCTCAGCTTCTCCAGACATTGCCCGTGCAACAACATTTTCCCGTCCCTTAATAGCAGGACCAAAGGTGAAGCTCTGAAGCATCGATTCCCTCGACGAGATGTGAGAAGAGCTCGTTAGCCTCGTCCACGTTGTCGTTTTAGGCTTCGTGCCGAAATTAGCCGCGCCGGGGGCAAGAGTTCTCCGGGAACAGTTTACACATGGTTTAACCGCTACCCTGTGCACTCCATTAATCGCCGTCGAGCTCATTGTGCAAATCTAAAATAAAAACAAAGACTCAGCATTCAGCAAACAAAAAAAAAAGACAAGTTCTTTTCTCACAAACTATGCTTCTAAGTACTTAACACAATGATTATATAGATAAATATATAACATTAGAGCTAAAATAACGCTATAATTAAATTCAAGCCCTTTCTTTTTGTCCGATTCAATCTTTAGCATGATCAGCAGTTCATTACGAAATATAAATAGGCCTATTTACGGCAAAAATATCCAAAGATAGGTAAAAGGGACAGCACGATCCACTTTTTTGCTGCGGCGTATATCCCTGATGTTTTCAAAAATATAAATCCCAAGCACCAAAAATATACTAACTGGATACCTACACATGAAGAAGTGAAATATGGTATCACTCTCACTTAACTTACAGGAATTTTTACCGCAAATATTGCGACAACAACAATGCAATCAAGCTAAATCAATCCAATGTGCATCAGAGAGCAACGCTAAATGGGTAAAACTCATAGAAATCGTGGAATCATCGTCGCAAAGAAGCCACATTTGAGAGAGAAAATGCATGCACTGAAATGGAACGAAGAAACCAACACTCACCTGAGAGAGAGAGAGAGAGAGAGAGAGAGGAAGATCGGAACTTGGGCGATCAGAGAGAGAGAAGAAGAAGAGATCAACAATGGGTTTCTCGAGCTCGGTATAAATGGTGTGAATTTGTTCGATGAAATCGAAGTTTGCTTCAAGTTTGGTGAGCTTTGTTATTGCCGAATCACACACTAGTCTTCACACTTTGTGTAAAGACCATTTTACCCCTGTTACTTCTTCTTTTACCGAGGTTCGAATCCCCGTTATCGAGAAAATACCGGCAATCTGATTTTACGGATTTACGGACAGGTATAGTAATACGGTAGTACGTTATTATGGTTTTCCTCCGTAATAACTAATAAGTGTTCTAATAATAATAAAAATTGAGACGGAATCTGGATGACCTTCGCCTATTTAGTAAAAGAAAAATATGTTAATTACTATAAGCTTTGAAAACTCAAACCCAAACCTTGTTCTTTATAGGATTATAATACAACTTTATTGTTAGTAACGGCGGAAATAATTAATTATTTAATTTTTTTTAAGGACTGTAATTTGATTTTGTTAGTGATATAGGCTTAATTTTTTTTATTAAATCTTTTTATATTTATTTTTTTATTTAGAATGATTAACGACAGAAGTATATATATTTGACATTTTATAAGCACTGTTAACTTTTAGCGTAAACAAATTAATATTTAAGTTCAAATTTTTTGTTTGTCAAGAAAACGTCATTTGTTTTAAAATTGAATCTAACATATATTACTTTTGTCATTATAAAATATAGATTAAAAACAAAAAATTGCTGCTAAAAAATAGATTTATATCTCAATAATAATTAAATATTGGATATTTATGTGTTATTAATCCTATTTAAATAAAAAGGATTATGATATAATAGTTATGACATCACGCATATACATATTATATAGTTGCAATAATAAAATAAAAATAAATAGGTCATCATATTAATATCTGAGCCTCCCTAATATTTTCCCACTTCTCTGCTCACCTTTCTTCTTCTTCCTCTCTCTCTCTCTCTGGTTCTTCCTTTTGAGACTAGGGTTTGGGCGTATCTCAAATTTCATCTCCCTCCTCGCTGTCTGGATCATCGCTCGTTGTTTCTTCAACTGTTTTGGATTGATTTCCCATACTAATTCATCAATTTGGTCGAGATTCATTTGTCCGAGTCTGCTCGGATCTTCATCCGCCGAGTCATGGATAATCGCAAGCGAGGGAGGTCCGAGCTCGGCGCCGGCGCCAATGGCTTCAAGAAGTCCAAGCAAGGTTCGCTCTTTCTCTTGTTTGCATTTCACCTACCCTAATTTTCTCGACTGTGCTTTCGCTTTTGTCCGTCTCTGTGGATTGTTTGTTCGAATTCAGTATTGAAATTGTTAGTTATCATGAAAGCTAATAGAAGGTTGATTAGAGTTCCGAATTGGTAAAGATTTTTGGGAATTTCGCATTTGGAACCCTAATTTCAAGATTTATTAGCGAATAGGGAAGAATTTGGGGTTAAGAAGAAAACTTAACTAAGAAAAGGTAATTAATGTTTTGCAACAGAAATGGAGTCCTTTGGTGTAGGAAGCAAATCGAAGCCTTGCACCAAGTTTTTCAGGTTCAAATCTATTCCCATCTAAATAAATCTTATTAACTTTGCTACATTCTTTCGAGTGTAAAAATCTATGTTTTTGGTACGCCTCCTCGAGGCTTAATAACGGTCAATACAAACCTCGGAACCCACTGTAATCGCGAGGTATAAAAGTCGAAACTGCGTTAACAATGCTAAATTGGAGCTAGTTATACAGGTGTGAATTTGCTGCGATGGGTTATCGAGTTAATGAATGCTAGATGGTGTAGTAACTTAGTAAGTATAAATGAGGATCGAAACTTAGTCTGCTGCGTTTTTAGATTTACGGTTATAACTGCTGCGTTTTTAGATCTTAGATCTTCATCGATTTACGGTTGAATTTGATAACCGGGTTTATGATAAGATATAACGGCTATAATTGCTAACGGCCAGATTTTTTGGTTTTGTTTAGTTTGTTTCTTCTAATAGTTTTTTGTTATAAAAGTAGTTTTCAATTCACTTATGACGATCATAGATGAAGAAATGGAATGCTAACCTTTGATGATAAGTGATAACCACCGTTAGTAGGCAAGAATCGGTTATAAAACGAGCTGCTTAGTAATATTTGCTTGATTGAATCAAATTAACCATAACGTTGACTCTACTGCTTATTCATCGAGGCCGCACAACATCGTCACTGTCTTATTCACACGACTAACTTTTTTATTTTTGCTCGGTAACTATCTCCGTCATGGCCAAAGAAAAATGATCAGGGACTCGGGTACTATTGTTATTTCAAGTGTTAACCGACTACCGCTGTTTGAGCTGAATTTGACATGTTTCCAATTTGCAGTATGGCGGGCTGCCCTTTCGGAGAAGGCTGCCATTTCCTGCACTACGTCCCCGGAGGTTACAATGCCGTGGCCCACATGATGAACCTCGCTCCTGTGGCTCCACCACCTTCTAGAAACATCCCATCGGTGGGCCCCGCAGGGAGCGGCAGCCTCGTCAAAACCCGCCTCTGCAACAAGTTCAACTCCGCTGAGGGCTGTAAGTTTGGTGAAAAATGCCACTTCGCCCATGGCGACTGGGAGATCGGTAAGCCCATAACGGCCCCGCCCCACGATGACCCCCGATCCGCTGGCCCTGGCCCGGCCCGTTTCAGCGGCCCGCCTCCGCCTATGCCAGCGCCTTCCGGTTTCGGAGCCTCGGCCACGACCAAGATCAGCGTGGAGGCCTCTCTCGCCGGAGCAATCATCGGGAAGGGCGGCATGAACTCGAAGCTGATTTGCCAGCGCACTGGGGTGAAACTCTCGATCCGGGACCATGAGTCGAACCCCGACATGAGGAACATCGAGCTCGAGGGGACACTCGAGCAGATCAACGAGGCGAGCGTGATGGTCAAAGAGCTGATCTTCAACATTTCGGCCACCGCCCCGCCCAAGTCCCGCGGAGCACCAGGGAGCAACTTCAAGACGAAGATGTGTGATAACTTTGCGAAGGGCACATGCACGTTCGGTGAGAGGTGTCATTTTGCGCACGGGGCTGCCGAGTTGCGCAAGGCTGTCATGTGAGGTTTTTTCGAGTTAGAATAAGTTGTTTTTGTTGTAATGAGATTATTTCTTCTTGATTTTGAGTTTAGTGTAGCATAAGCTCTTAACTTCTCATGCTTCTTGTGATTAAAACTCTAAATTGATTTTTGTGATTCATATTGTTATTTCACTTCCGAACGAACTTTTACGGTTTACCATAGCTTAATAAGATGCTTTTATTATTGGCCTCCAAATTTTTTACTTCTGAACCCGGCTAATATGCCCCGTCCAGTCTACCGTACTTTCCTTGGGGTTTCGTACATTCCTCGGGTTTTTTCATTCTTAGTTAGCCTCCGGATCCTTATTCTGTTACATAGCCCTTCTTAGGTAGGGGTGAAAGTGGAACCGGGAACCGGAAAATTAGATGTTTTTAATACTTATATTAAAAATTTTGGATTTTTATTTTCGGTGCCGGTTCCCAGAACCGGTTGTAAATTTTCTTATGTTTTTGAAAACCGAAACCGGTACCAGAAAAAAGTAAGAAAAGATTCGTGAAAATGTTTGGCACTTGACATGATACAGAAACAAAAACTTAACACAAGAATAAAAACAAACAAGACTAAAAACTAACGAAGCAAAAACTTTAACACGAGATTCATTTTTTTTTTCTTCTTCTTGCACCGTTATACAACATATTTATAGCGCGTAATTCATAAATAAAACCAACACCACAATATATCCTTACAAATTTTATGAGATTCCATCACTATGTATGAAATTTACGAACTATCAACACTTTTTAAGTACTCACGTTAGAGCCTTGGAGGATCTTAATTCTTCATTTTTTATACAATCAAACTATATTTAACTTTAATACCTAAAATATTAATAATTTACTTTAAAATTAAACTATTGAGCTATGTTTGATATACTTCGAAATGAAATTGTAGATGAACTAAAAGCTTTAATTTTATAGTACTTAATCTGAAGAAACGATTCTTTTAAATACTCAAAGATCTTTTATTTCGACTAAAAACCAAATACACAGTCGCTTCAAGACATCAAATGCTGTCCCAATACGCTAAAACGACACAAATATGAAACAAACGACGTAAAAAGATAACCAGTCACAACACAACTACATTTATTTATCACTTCGTAACTGTCACCGCCGCTCAGCTGTACTGCCCGCCCGTGCTGTACCCCTGCCCCCCGGTGCCGCCGGCACGCGGGTTGTGCCCTGTCCCCGTGGCGGTGCTGACGGGGTGCGCTGGCGCCACGCCCTCGACCACCTGCCCAGCCGGCTGCCCCGTCCCGTGCCCGGGCAGGGCCGACATCTGGTGAGCTCCAGTGGGGTGTCCGGCCGCCCCGGTCGTCGAGTAGGTAGCTGTGCCCGCGGCGGTGTTCCCGGTCTTGGCGGCGGCATTGTGCGCGCGGGCCTCCTGCTTTTCGAGCTCCGCGTGCGCGATCCTCTCGTCCTTCTTCTGCGTGGCGATGTCCTTCTCCATCGCGTCTCGGGTTGTCATCCTCTCAGCCTGCCACAAATTCATATATATTATATATGTAATCTATAGATACATCTCAAAGAAATATACATATATATAATGTAAAATACCTTCTCTTGAAGAGTAGCTTTGGTTTTCTCCATTCCAGACTTAGCAGAAGCCGCCACGTTGGCAGCAGATTCCTTCACAGACTCCATGGCGTTCTTCCCTGATTGCATTCTCTGATCTCTCAAAGACTCGAACTTCCTTTCTTCTTCGATCCAACAACGTTCGCACTTAACAATGTGTGTTCAAGTTTGCCTGAAATAGAACTGTGAGTGGATAACCTTCGAGAACATTACTATTTATAGGCTTCTTTCACGTTGACACGTGGGGGAACGAACGACACGTGGGGGCTTCTTGGGACACGTGTGGAGTGGGAGCTTCTATGTACGATTGATATGCTGAAACGTGGAGGTGAAGCTTGTCTATATAATATGTGGCGAAACGTGATAGATGCATATATACACATATATTATACATATATATATATTATCATATTATAAATACATAGTGGTTAGGGTTTGTAAGAACTCGTCTTTTGTTTTTTTTAATGGTTCGAGGCAAATTCTAAGTCGGTTTTTTGTGTTGACGTGTGTAATAGTAAGTGAAGACACGTCTTGCTGCCGATAAGGACAAAATAGCATACGTATTTAATGGGAATTTTATTATTCCCTTCTAAACTTACAAAATAGAATTGAAGTTCGATTTTAATCATGTCAAGTACATTAGAAACTCACACAACTCTTGTGTTTAGTTGAATAATTGATCTCTTTTAAATTTTAATTATAAAACGTATATGTATTTTATTAGTGTAACAAAAACGTTAATTCAGTATAATTAAAGGGTACATTGCGGTAATAATATATAATTTTTGGTCAATATGAATTTCAGGATCCCTCAATCTTTAGCGTTAGCAAAAATGTGCAACGTGCATTGACTGTGAAATCCATTAATCGTTCTGTTAAGGGACGTTAACTATAACTGACGTGACATCGTATTATTGTCAAGTGGATAGCCAACTAGGTATGAAGGTAGGTAGAAAATACTCTTTCATCACCGCTCGAAATTACTCCTAACTGGCAAAAATCATAACTATCGAATTTGAACTCATATCAAGGCTTTCAGAGAAAAAATCACCCAACTTTTCTTTTCACGACAACTTCTCTGTAAGAATTCTCGAACAAACTATTCAGCTTTTCATGAAATAGGACTAACGAATTTCACCGGCATTGCATGTTGTGCATTTTTTTTAATACTTTAAAAGATTGAGGACTTGAAAGGCCGAAGATTGCACATCATTATCATAATATACCCTAAACTAAATTGAACATGTCACTATTAATTTGTGATCTTTAAAAATTATAGCAGTTAAAAAACAGAATGAAATATGTCGGATTATTTAACATTGAAAATAAATATTTACTTTAAAAAAAAATTATATTCAAAATAAATTTTATAAGATTTCAATGAACAAATAAGCTTACTAATTTAAATTTGATATTAAGCTCAGACGAATTTGAGTCATTCCACCAACAAATATATAATAAATATCTTTCAATATATTATTTATCACAACTTTATTCGACCTAGCAGCTAATTGAGTATATTTCATGTATCATCTAACCTTCAAAATAACAACTAATAGCCTAACTCATTCTGTATTCATATATCATCGAAACGTCATAATGTTGCATCAAATATTGATTTAAACTTAAACTCAATCAATGTTTTTTTTTTTAATGTATCTTTTTTATTTACACATTTTTAGATTTTTTTTATTTTTTAATGTTAAACTATACTCCTGTAGTATCCGTGGAAAGCTTATCATAAAAAATAAAATAAAAACAATCTACACAGGTTCTTGCATCTTATTCAAGTGATTTTAACAACGGATACATAAGTATCATCAATTTTCTTAAACAACTAATATTTGAATATAATAATAAAAAATCATACAAAACCCGAACTAACAATCATGCACTGCCCGGATATTTGTTCACAAAATGGCCGAGCAAGCGAGGCCGGCCGGGTCATTAGCTGAATGTACCACGAGTGCCGGCAGTGCCGTGGGTGGCGTGCATCTTCTCCTCGGCATTGTGGACTTTGGCCTCTTGTTTGTCGAATTCGGCTTCCAATTTCCTCTCGTCCTTCTTCTCTCTCGCCATCTCTTTTTCCGCCGGGGTGTGAGCCTTCACTTTGTCCACCTGAGATTCCGCAATTATATTTACGATAAGAACGTAGAGCGGCTAGAGCCTTATTTTCGCATTCGTGTATATATATATATATATATATATATATATATCTACTACATAAAATTAGAATTGAATTATATTTAGAGCCTTTTTTTTTAATCTCAATCATATTTTGTTTTCAAGTTCGGTACAATACCGATTTTATAGAAATGTATATTTTTTGGTCCCAATATCCGGTAACTAGCAGAATCGGCCCGTGACCGGTTAGATATAATATACAGGTATTTTAACTCTTAATATATAATCTATATACATTATATTATTTTACTCAATTGATTAACAAAAACGTCGTTAATCGAGTTTGAGCCAATAATCAGAACGCGCCGGTAGAAAATGCATAATTAATTTATTTTTTCTGGCAAATTAATATAACAAAATCAAGACATATAATATATTATATTATTTTTAGAAACCGGTTCCGGTCCCGGCATGACCTTTTCTTGAACAGTGGCCTTGGACTTCTCCATTCCGGATTTCGCCGAGGCTGCCACGTTGGCGGCCGATTCCTTCACGGACTCCATTGCGTTCTTCCCCTTTTGCATTTTCTTTCAACCTTCAAACAAAACAAACACTTTTCTTCTAAGAATTTGCTATCTTCGATTGAACAATGTTACCCTAAATCTAATCACGTTTGTGAGTGGATAAGCCAAGAACATCGCCTATTTATAAGCCATTCTGAGCAGACACGTGGAGGGAAAAACGCCACGTGTTCAGTTGACAGTGGTCGTCGGAGTCTCATGAAAGTTTCTACGCGAACTATATTAGCGTTGTGATATGTGGCACTTGTGCCTTGCCTACAAAACTTGTGGCCAAATATACGTGTATATATTATTATTCTAGTCTTTTTCTAGGTAAGGTTTGTATGTAAAGATCATATATTTATAGAATTCTGCGATTGACCCGGATCTCGTAATCGTTATATTAGTAAGCAGAATTGAATTTATTTACTAGATAGTAACTTGGTAAGCCCTAAATATTCGGTTTCAAGAAATTTAATAGGACACAAAGAGGAAGTGACTAGAGAAAAAAAAAATGAAGTTGAGATTACTAGTTATCTAGGACAATTTACGGTTGATTTACTTTTTTGTTTTTTTTTTTCTCAATAACGAGATATTTTCTAATCTTAATTTAATAAATTCTTCAAAATAAAAAAATTAATAAATTTAGTCCCACGTGTCTAGTCGAAAATTCTTTACTTAATAAATTTTGTCTCATATTATTTTATGTATTGTCAAAGTAAATTTTATAAAATACTTCTTGACGCAGTGTGTGCACACATACATAAAAGACTATATTTATAGTATAATCGCTATTTATCGGACTAATTGTTTAGGGCCAACACAACACTGATCAAGAATCAGACATCAAACTTATAATAATAAAGTGAGACCGTTAAAAGCGGTATAAATCAAGTGTTTAATTTTCGATTTAAGAAATAATAACTATAATGATCTTAACACTAAGGTGTCCTTTGTCTTTATTCAAATCAAAAGATATACACAAGCCAGTGAGAAAGCATATACACGAGTACTTTCAAAACGTAAGTACTTCATAGCTTTCTTGTGCAACAAGAAACTTCAAACACAAAGTCCATAAAAACCAAGGGACAAACGACACAAACTGCTCAATCACAGAGGACATAATTCTAGCTTTGCTCAGCGGTGGGTCGCACCAGTCCCAGTAGTGCCGTATCCGGTGTGCATTTTCGCGGTCTCTCGGGCGGCTTTCTCTTGGGCGTTGCGGTCTCTGGCCTCTTGCTTTTCGAAGTCGGCTTCCACTTTCCGCTCTTGCTTCTCCTCCCTCGCCATCTCCTTCTCGGCCGGGTTGTGAGCCCTCATCTTGTCAACCTAAAACAATTATTCGATTTCTTGTTAGATTGATCTCTTCACAAATATATTCAACATTAGTAAAGAAAAAACCAATCATTATTTCAAAAAAAGCTTGAAATGAAGTCCAAATCGTGTTTCAAAATACTTGGAACGGTTGCTTTATTAAAAAAAAAAAAATTACACACAAAAAAAATCTTTATCATTTGACTTGTCATTATTTTTTGTACATAATTTTTTTTAAATATAACGTATAATCTAGGATGATTTTAATTTTTCATAGGACTTAATATATTATTATGAGGTCCATAATTAATCAAATACATAAAAAATAAAAAAGTAAAAACCTTCTCTTGAGCAGAAGCCTTGGTTTTCTCCATGCCAGACTTAGCAGAAGCTGCTGCGTTGGCTGCTGATTCCTTCATCGACTCCATAATCACTTCTTAATCTCCTGATTATAACTCACTAATTACCACTCCCTCACTGTTTGCTCTTTAGTCCTGGTCGTTGATGGCCTCGTTACAAACATATCCGAGAATATATATACACTTGTATTCTTATAGCTATAGATGACGGAGTATTCTCATGGTATTGACACGTACGTTGTAGTAAAAGTGATACGTGGCAGCATGTATGCATGTAATATTGTTGCCACGTACGTATACGTACTTACAATATTGATTAACAAGTTAGGTTCTTACAAGATATATTTAACTTTACGTTTTATTTATCAGGTATAGTATACGTGGGGGATAGACATCGCTATGTGTCGACACGTCGACACCACGCTGATTTAGTGACACGTGGCTTTTTAACAATGTGTTGTCACGTTTGTTAATTCGAGTTTTAAAAAATATTTTTTACTTTTTGGATAAAGAAGGCAAGAAAGAATTTGTTTTCTATACACAATGCACCGAATTCAATTTGAATAGTTTTGCGTATGTTTATTAATTATAGTGATAATGGTATGAGTTGTTTAACTTGTTTAAGTGAGCGTAATATATGTTTATTAATATAACTTGTTTACCGATTAGAGTCGGTTTTGACTATTGGCAATATTTAACCCTTCGTTCTTTATACTTTATACTCATGTTTCAAAAATAATTCATTTTAAAATAGTATTAATTTGAAGGGTTTTATTGGGTGAAAATCGATTATCACTCTAATTTCATAGTATATTAATTGTCGATGGTATAATAACAGAATTTTTTATAAGCATTTAAAAACTGAGAGTTTAAACATTAATGCAAAGAGGAGAAAAACACAGAGAAACAAAAGAATTTCTCATATTCTTTAATTTTCATTTAATTGATTGAATACTGTTGTGTATATATATTAGGGGTAGCAATTTAGAGCCGGACACAAAACACGAAACAATTACGACACGATTGAAATGGGTCTGGGTCTACCATAAATGGATATGGGTTCAACCATGTCAAAAACGATTAACACAACTAAATAACGGGTAAACAAGGCACGAACACGATAACACGATGGGACCCAATTAGACACGATTAAAGAGCAAAAAGTTACATTTTCTATATTTTTTATATGTTATTAAGTGTTTTAATATTTATTATATATGAAATTTATGTTTTTATTTTATTAATTACGTCTTACAATTGATGAACATAAAAATTTGCTACTAAATTTTTTAAATTTTTTGATAATATAGTAAAATAAATTAAGTTAAGTTAAATGAGTATAAATTGAATTAATTTATCATTTACAAATAAATGTATCTATTAATTGTGTTAAACGGGTAGATACAATAAACACGTTATTTAAATGGGGCGGGTCTGTGTCTCGTCTTCTAACACGATTAATAAATGGGGCGGGTCTGAATCTAGATAAAATATTTAAAAAACGATTAAGACCCGGTACGAACACGACACGCAGCCCGAATTGCCACTCCAAATATATACCAAAACCTCATCTTCGTAAATAAAGTAACAAAATTACAGGCAAATGACTATCTTACCTTTCTAATTCTACCACAAATTAAATCAGTTAATCCTATTCAACATTTAACATTATTAATAAGTATACTAAATCTCTTATTAATTATGTTAAATAAAAGAAAATAAATCCTATATTTAAATCTATTAACTTAGTTGGCTCGCCTTGTCACTTTCTTGGTCAGGTTGAGTAGGACTTCCAATTCTCTCGTGACTTGACTACTCGAGAGATGAATTAAATTACCAAATCGATGAAAATATAGAGTTCTGTGAGTTTGTAGGAAGGCATAGAAGATCGGTGTGTTTGACTCCATGACCTAGAGGATTGTTTTGCAAATACATTGACGGTCGAGTTATCACCCGATCTTAATCGACCAAAAGTTTCTTTCTTAAAGGTAATATGGAAAGCCTCAATTCGAAGAAAAAAAATCAGTTTTTTTCATGGTTGGTTCCACGCCAAAGAGTCAACACGGTTGAATTCATCCAACATGCCATAATCCTCAGATTACGATGCTCCCAAGTGTGTGTTCGTTGTGTTTTTCATCTAAAGAAGAGCTCGACCATTTATTCTTCCAATATCGCACAACTACCGCCATTTGGACATGGCCTTTTTTTTTAAATCTAAATGTAGATCTAACGGACTTCACTTCTATCACTTATTTGGTGCAAATTTACAAAGTTCCAACGCGAAATAGAAAAATGGCACTCGCTACAACAAAAAGATTGGAGTAGTAACTGCTATATGGCGTTTCTAGAATACTCGCAACTAATTCTTCTACAACAACACATCATGGAATTTGAATAGGTTGATTGATAATATCAAGGATTTGTTTTTTGCTTTGGCCAATAAATCATTTGCCATTATCGACAGTTTAACCGATTGCTAATGGATTTATCGACGAAAAATATATAAAATATATATTAACTGTTTATCAAAATTTTATCGATACTTACTGATGGATTGATCAGTTATCAATGAATTTATCAATGGAAAACCAATAAAACATTTTTCATACATATTTACACTCAAAACATAACATAAAATGCTAACAAAACATAAAATTAATGAAAGTCTCATACAAAACATACCATAAATCAAGTCTTATACTAATGTCACATAACATAAACATAAATTGTTGAACATTGTTACATAAGTTGGTGTGAAATTTTAGTTGCACTTAATTTCCCTCATTAGCAAGGGTCCAAGAGTCTCACGTGGATAGATGACAAGAGTTTGATGATCTTTATATATACCAAATTATTGGGATGAAGGCTTGGGCCCTTAGGGTCACCCTCTTTTGTGGAAGGGAAAAGACTCACACAAATGCACCACCACCACCACACGCATGCGCGCGCTGCTGTCAAGACTGATCGGACCTGGCGAGGAGGGGTGGAGTGGGGCAAACATAATTATTTTTGTCGAAAGTTTAATTTTATTTTTGCCGCAATTAAACAGCAATTCAGAAAAACTTTTCGAAATTGAACAAAAAAATAGCTCAATAATGGAACATTTGCACTCGAAAAGATTGACTGAAAAGTACCTATCTTTTTGAGCTATTATTGAGCGATAAGTATTAAAAGATAATGATTAACAACGAACATTTACTGAGAAGGTCCTTCCAGCGATTATCGTGATAACTCGATAGCTCGTTGGATAATATTAATCATTGTATTTATTTTTGACTTTTCTCCTCGTGCAATGAGTTTTCGATGTATCATATTGTGAATCTATTGAGAGATTAGGCTGATACTCTTTAAGAAGTAGTCCATGTTTTTTTCTTTCTTATGGCATAGTTTGGTCTATATAGTTGGAGTAGTTTTAGTAAAAAGAAGAATTTGTTAGTAAAAAGGTGTCTGAGTTTTATAAAAAAAAATCGATTATGCAGCGCTCAAATCATATTCGTATTAAATCGTATTCGATTTGCTCAAAAGCCAAATCCGATTTATTCAAAAACCGCATTCAAAATAATTTTATTTTTAGATTTTGAGTTTAAAGATTTTACTCGTGACCTGAACAATTAGCTAATTCATTATTTAATATTAAAATTTCTATATTTGATAATAGTCGTAGTGTTTAAATTTTAATGTTGACATGACTAATTTTTTCCAAAAAAAATATTTTTAATATATATTGTTTTGAGTCTCTCTTAAAATCCATTTAAATTTTGACCTATGTTTAATTTTAATATATATATATATAACTTTTTGTTAAATCATTTAAAAAAAATAGACAACATTTTGATGAGAATTAAAATAGTAAATATTATAAAGCTTTTACTAAAAAATAAAAATAAAAAATAAAAATAAAAATAAGGTACTTATGCCGCCATAAACCTTTTCACTTTAACATATACATTAAATAGAAATTGTAAGAAATGTCCATTATGTATCAAAGGTTTAAAAAAAATGCCCATGCGTGAGAGTAAAAAATACACACAGTGGGCATTTTTCTTAAACATTTGACACAAAATAGGCATTTTTAAATCAATTGAAAAAGTAAGACAGTACTTTGATGAAAATTAAAATAGTAAATCTTTTTTAGTGAAAAAATCGAAACAAGGTATTTATGCCGCCCTAAGCTCTTTTCCCACCAAGCACAACCCAGTGTCGTTTTTGTCTTGTGGAGTCTGTGAGTCCCTGTGCCAGCCCATCTTCTCGCCGCCGCCAACTGAATCCGGAGAGGTACGCGTTTCTCAGCCTTCCAATATACGATTCCGTGATTATTAGGGTTATATATTCTGTGATTGATATTCTCGCAAACTCGCGAGCATTCGTACCCATTGGTTTTGATTCTCGCTTCTTGTTTGTCAATTTAATTCGAATCAGTTTTTGGCGCATTGAATCAAGTCGCTTTGCTTTTGTTTTTAGGCAGTGCAGGGCCGGCCCAACCCTTTCCGGGGCCTTGGGCGAATCATTAATATGAGACTTTTTTTGAGAGTCTGCAATACAATATTGCAGGAGCTATTAGATTACAGTATTGTAATAGACTACTCTTTGCATTTCATATACTTTTTTCTTTGCTTATCTCGACTATTTTCTTCACCTCTTACACACTCTCTTTCTCGCCAAACTTAGATCGACGATGTACGTTGAGGTTAACTGAAAAAAAAAAAAAAAAAAACCTCAGATTATCAGTTCAAGACGCACACTTGAATCTCCACCGGCGGAGGTACGTAGGTCTCTGTTTCTCAATCCATTTGTTGATCTTATCCTTAAAGCTTTCAAGCGTTTTTTTTTTTTTTTGGTTTCTATCTCTTCCTCTATGTTGATGGTTATGTGAGATTATTCATTTCGTATTCTTTGCTTGAATTGTTAGTGTTTGAGATTAATTGACTTTTACACTGTTTTATTGTGGTTAATGAGATGGAAATATGACAAAGTGTATTATTTTTTAATTTTGGAATTGATGAAACTATACTGTTTGATAAAATCACTCAATGAAATATAAACATTTTAGTTATCAATTTCCTCTTACTATTCTATTAACTGATAATCTCAGCGATATAAACAACGATATGAAATATATTTGTTTTATATATTGTTTGACAATCTCACTTGAATATATAAAGTAGTAGAAAATAAATAAAACAACATAAACAATGATTATTATTCATTGCTGTTACTTATTAAATAGGCGCAAACGAACGGATGTGCATAGCACATTTGCTAGTATACTGTTTGACAATCTCATTTGACAATCTTTTTTTTAAGTATACTATTACCTACAATAATGCATTAAATTGTTTACAAACATATATAATTTGATCAATCAGTGATACTTATAAGAGCAATATGAATTTGATTTTGCAGCAACAGAAGTCAACCAAACAAAGTATAACACTTTTTAAATATATGCCCAAGTCTTATTAATAGAATAATGCATGTGTATGTATATATTGTATATATATTTATGAGAATTTTTTTTTTTAAATCGATAATGTAAAAATCTTTTATTTGATCTAAATCATACAGACTTCTTTTTCGAAAGGAATATTGTAATAATCTTTTACCATATGTAAATAATGCATTTCTTTAAGAAATGATACTTTTATTACGTATACTACTCTTTGTGTCTAATTACATATAAATACCATGTAGTTAAACTTAAAAAAGTTTGAATAACAACATAAAATAAAAATCAAATAGCTTTAATACCATACGCATAAAAAAACATTAAACTATCAAAATTTCTCTTTGCTAAGAAAAAAAAACCCCGCAACGCGCGGGTTATATACCTCGTGTACACTATAAGAGAATAATTTTAATTGTTTATATATATTTATATATATATATATACATAACAAAGAGAATATTTACGATAGAAAAATGAAAATAAATTTTCGATGAATAAGTAAATTATCTAATGTAAAACCGAAAAGATAGTGTTGATGTTTTAAGTATTTTTTTTTAAACTCTTCACTAATAATTTAGGGAATAAGAGAATTAAGGTATAGAACTGAATAAGATATATTAAATTAAAAAATTGTATAATATAGCAGAACAAGAGAAGTTAACCAATAAAATATGAGAGAGGGTCCACTTTTCAAAACTTGTAGATATTCTTTACTGAGTTCTTTTTTTTTTATATGGGCCTAAAATACGATGTCGCAAGGCCTAATTGTTCAATTATTTCTCACTGGGCCAACCCCGTGCTTGGGCCGGGCTTGACTTATCGTATCTTAACACTCCATTGAAACAGACATCTGCAAAGCGAGGAGATGGGAAAGAAGGCGTGGCGGGCCAATATCAGCACCGAAGACATCGACGAGAAGTCGACCAAAGACGCTCTCTCTGCCGTCCCGACCGAAGAAGTCGACAAGTCCAAAGGTCTGAGATTTTGCTCTCTTGTTTGGATTGGAACTGTTCCAGTTTAATTCGAAGAAGAAAGCATGGTGATGCGTGTTAGGAACTTAGGAATAGGATATCTTAGTGATGCATTGTGTGCTCTGCTTCTATGATTCTATGATGTATGTCGTTACATTCGTTGTAGAATGGAACTGACTTGTTTTATTTCTCACTAGGGCGTTGCCCCAAGCTGCCCAGTGCCTGAGGCAGTGTAATCTGTTTCAGTTCTTCACATTTTCTTTCATTGATTCTTCATAAGTGAAAAATCTTGTTTAATATTAAGCCTTTTGGATTGAAACCAGGAACCCGAATAATGTTGCTCAAACCCGGATAATAGCTTACTCAAAACCCGCTTTTTAGAATCGGTGCCGGGTTTTGGGTTAAGGTGTTTATGGTTTTCGACTTTTTGCCCATGAAATTGTAATCACAATTCGGAGAAAATCACCGTTTTTTTTCAAAGTCGAATATCAAATCATGTCGGCGACAATCGCCATTTTATACACGTGAGTTTACGGGAATATTCACTTTAGATAGTTTGGTAAGGGTTTAACTTGTCCCCCAATCTTGCAGTCAGAGAGAATGGAACATGGAGGAGGAAAAGGCCCGGCGGATCTTCTGGAGGAAGCGGTGGGACTCACCGAAGGGAGAGTAGTGGTTGTCGAAGACTGCGTCGAAACCAGCGCCTCGTTTGTGCTTCACTACCTCCTCAAGCGATCCCTCTCCTCAAACGCCGTTGTTTTCCTCTCCTTCGCTCACTCGTTCTCTCATTACGATCGCATCCTTCGAAAACTTGTACTCGTCTTTCTCTCACTATATATATATATATATTTCGATACAATCCTCTCATATGAATTGTTTTCGCCGAATGTATCTAAATTTGCGGATGTTATTTTGTGCCAGGGTTGCAACTTAGCTGCTCAAAGGGACAATAATCATCTTTTTTTCTTCGACATGCTTATGTGGGAGTGCGCAGGTGAGAAAATAAGGTAACATATGAGCTTTTAGAACTCGATTTCGTCCTAACTGCCCATGCAGTGATCGGGGTTTCAAAAGTCTTAAATGGAAACGAGGACCTCAATGAGGCATAAGCCTCACATTGAGGCGTAAAGTATAAATTATTAAATGTGACGGGGAAACAGAAGAAATACAGATTTAGGTATCTTTTAGAGTTTGTAAGAACTTATAAAAATCCAAATATTTAAAACTAGTCCAAATCAATTTTAGAAAATAATCAAAACAGGGCCAAATTAGGCGGAATAATGAGGCTTAAGCCCTCGTACACCTCAGGTGCTGAAGTATCCGAAGCGTATACCTTGGCGAAGCCTCGAGAAAGTGAGGCGTAAGCCTCGTTGCAGGTTGCTGAGGTATAGGCTCGTAGGCATTTTTTCATGGCCTCGCCTCGAGGCGTAAACCTTACACCTCTAGTGATTTTGAAAACTATGCCGACTCATGGTATTCAAAATCTTATCCCTTACTTAAAACCTTTCACATTGTTTCTAAAATCTCTACAATCCGAGATACAGTAGTTTAGTCTTCTTGTGATCTCCGTGGCTAGTTAGATGAAGTCTTCCAATTTGAAGATGGTGTTGGCTTGGCTCCATGATTTGTTTTTCCTATGAAGTTGTCTGATGATCACATTTTTTATTAATTTTTTATTCTCAATTGTTTGCGTGTTCATTTGTTGCTTACGGAATACATAATTCGTTCATCTAGACGGGGATGCAGAGAAAGGCAGTGGAAGCGGATTCGTTTCTTCGTATAGGAAAATCGAGAAGCTAGTAAACGGCTTAGCTCAAAAGGGCAAGAGTGGTGTTACCATCATGATCGACGATGTTTCTCTCATGGAGGTGGCGGCGAAAGGATCTATGAGTCTCGTGTTGGACTTTCTCCATTACTGCCATACTTTGACATCCGAACTCGTAAGAACATATCTCCTGCTATAATATTATACTCCGGATTTATGTAGCAACGATGCCTTTGCTGTCTTAGGGTTGTTCGCTTGTTGCGCTTCTTCATGGGGATATTTACACGAGCTCGGTGCTGCTTCTGCAAATGGAGTATCTGGCGGAAATTCTGATTAAGGCGGAGCCCTTGGCCACGGGTTTAGCCAAAGATGTGCACGGACAGGTGACATTCTCGCGCACAAAATTGTTTTATGATTTTTCAATTTATATATAACTAGCATCTCTGTAGTTTAATTTGAATTCGAAAATTTTGTCGTGAATAAAACGTAGTAATTTAAAACGGTATCTGGATTAACTCTAATAGAGATATTTGCAACATAAATACATGTAACTTAGGTGAAAGGGGCAACATTTTGTTTTCTTCTTCTCGCGGCATATATTCTCGATGTTATCAAAACTGTAAATTTTAGGTACCTAGGATTACAAATCCAAATCCGATTTTGAGTTGTCTTTGCTTGTTTACCCCTTGTACTTGCCGTTTGTTGTCGGTTTATCTCTCAATCATAACTTGTTCGTTATTTTTCTCCCAATATTTCATCATATATGGAGTTTGTTTGGGACAAAAATGCGCCACTTGAAGTACCTGTCAAACAAAAGAATCGAATCAACAATATGCTTTCACTAAAATTTGAATAGAACATTTCTTTGTTCTTTGTTGCAGTTGACGGTTCTGAATAGTGTGGGACCCAGACGGAAGATGTGTAATTTTCATTTCAAAGTTAAAGAAAACAATGTCGAATATTTCTATCCGGGGAGCCGAGCATGAAGCAGATTAACGAGCTCCATTTTACAGAAGGGTTGGAACACAACACAGGATTTTGCAAGCCAGTCCATTATTTGGCGGGGTTTAATCGTTTATGGATGAGATACCAGATGAACGGGACTGGGACGAAACCGGCAACTGGTGCAATATTTTCAGCCCTAGTAATTTTGGTATTGAAGAAGGTACTCGTGAAATATTTGAAAATAGTGAACGACACATCAGACTCTCGTATGCAACATTTATTTCTCTAAAATAGGCTTATAATCTTTGAATGAGCTTTCTTTTACTCGTTAGTAGCTTCGGTTTCGGTAGAGATATTTATTTTTCGATAGCGGGTAAATGGTTGACGGTTTTTTTATTTGTTCGTCTTCTCTAATATGGACTTATAATTTGAGAATTAGCACTCTGTTACTCAAAAGTAGCTATGGTTTTCGGTATTCAATACTCTATAAGTCTACTATTTTTTAGAAGAAAAATAGCATTTATGGAATATTCAATAGTTCTGTTTTTGGTAGCTGTAAAATCGGTTAACGTTTTTTTTTAAAATTACTTGCTTTGCTATAGTTATAAATTTAGTATAGATTAATTAATTACTTGTTTTAGTTCAGTTATTTAATTTTTAGTTTTAATTAATTAATTGAATACTTAATTTAGTTGTTTTGATTTTATTTTCCTTATGCATCCGTAACTTAGACCTGTTAACCGTCCGCCGTTACCGAGGAAGAGGACGGGGAAGGTCCAATAAAATCGGAACCAGCATTAGCGCTCCGTTGGCTTTGCAGGTCGAGTTTACAAATTAAGAATGAAATGCCATTTATTTCAAAGTTAATCTAAAGTGCAAAGAAAACGAGGGTACATGATTTGATTTGGAACTTTACGTAATAAGTGCAACAATCAAAATCCATGCACGTGCATAGATACCACCAAGTACGTTAGTTATTAATTAGGTCGACTTAACGTGTAAGCTTTCAATTTATAAGTTATACAAAAATCGCTTAATGTGGCCTAGTAAATGGTCGCTTATGTCCCATCAAAAACGACACTATATATCATTTTATAATTAATAGCGGTATATAATTCTTAATATTTTAATTTTTCAGAACCATAAATTTTTCAATAGCAATAATAATGTGATGACATGAACAAGACAACAACCTAACGTTTATTGCATTATTTTATATAAATCATGCGTGTATAATATATATATATATATATATATATATATATATATCCGATTTTCGAATGATACAGTCTACACTCAAGCCTACGTTACTTGCAATGTGAATATTTAACATACTATTTAAGAGTAAGAACTATTGAGATAATCAAGTGATATGTGAAAGAATGGTTTATTAGATGAATTTTATAAGATAAACTTTCAAGATAACTTTATATATCTAAATCGATAATTCGTTGTAAAATAATCTATTTTCGAATAACTAGTGAAACTAATTAATTATGTAAACTACAAATTTGCAATACCGTTTGTAGAAAGAAAGAAAAAATTTGTAAAAGAAACTTCTTATATATGTTACAATTAAAAATTCGGCCAAAAATATTGTGTTTTACTTTTATTACCTACTTACATCCACTTAGTAATTCCGAATACTTATTGCTAGTTGAAAATAACAGTGGAAGATAAAAACATGAAAGTTCTATCATTAATTATCACTAACAACTTATGGTTATTTGAGTTCGTCAAAAAAAAAAAAAAAACTTATGTTATTTGAGAAAGAAACTTTGTGATTATTGTGTGCCGTTTACTCATGAACAAATCAATATAAATACTTCCTTTGCATTAAATGGCACAAACAATCTTCTACGATTTGTATTAAGTGTTGTGTTACGTAGAGCAATAGGTCTAACATCATTGTTCTTCTTAATTAAAGATCCATATTTCAGCGAATATATATATATATATATATATATATATATATATATATATTTTGTAGAAGACATGTGAGAAGTAGGCTCTCAAATTAAACAGCAAGAATTCCGCACACACTAATATTTGAAAATTTTGACACTATTCTTATGACCCTTAACCACATGTAGGTCATTTACCGACTTAACATACTTCCGTGTAGTATATACTTAGTGACGGAGCCAAAATTTAAGTTGCAAAGCAGAAAAGATCAAAGAATACACTAACTAAAAAAGAAACTAAAAGAAAAGGAGAAAAAATATTCGAACGATGTTAAACAACCAAATCGAAGCACTTGCTGGTGAAACGCACCTCTTTATACTATATAGTCAATTAGACTCCTTGTTTTTCATCATTTTCAATGACAACTTATTATACAAATGGAGGATATTTCCTATTCTTTTATTAGATCAAGTAAAAATTACTAGATTTATTAGAGAGAGAGAAACGAAGGTCACCAAAAGTAATGTCTTAAGATTAAGTAAGTTGTTTTTTTTAAACAAATGTCTTAAGATTAAGTTGAATCAACATAAGTGTACAAAAAAAAAATATAAAAAAAAATCATGGTACTAACTTAGATAGCAAATATAGATGAACTATTTTTTCCCCAATTGGTGATGAAATTGTAATCCATATATATAGCATTAATTGTATTATTTTGTATATTTATTTGATTCTAGACGTTTTTCTTATTTTGTCTTAATAGTAGATAATGGCTTTTCCATGTGAATTATTGGTTGATAATTTATTAAATAGTATCAACATTTATATTACAGATATATTTTAGATTTATATTTGAAGTATTTTATCAAAACTACCTTTATTATCTCACATTTAGTTGATTTGAACTATCTAAACTCCCAAGTGATAATCTTTTCTTTCACAATTATTATATACATAACATTTAATTAAAGATAATATACAGGATCTTATACGAGCTCTAAATTTTTACAAACTTTTAGAAGGATAATATTGTCTTTTACTATTGATTCGCTTCGCCACTACCCCGGAAACCATCCAATAGAGATAGGATTATAAAATTTACTATGATAAATAAAAGATTATTTTAAGAGATATTTTATCTTCAATCGAGGTATGTTGTCAACCGTTGAATCGGTATGAGCATCCAAATCTACGGCTGAGATTGAATGATGGCAAAATACCAATGCTCACGTGAGGAGGTCTTATTTGATTCGGCATCTAGTTAGAAAAGAAACAAATTACACTCTGCCTAACTTTTTATTTATGCACTTCAGTCCTTGAATTCTAATATATATTGCTTAAACGTCCTCTTTTCTTAAAAACTAGTATATAACCCTCAAATATTTGACGGAGAATATTGACTCGTGTCCAACACATGATTTACAAACAAAAAGATATTTTTAAAAATTTTATTACTTTTAGCCAATCAAAATCACAATAAAAAGTTGGTGCAACGATAATTTTTTCTCAAAATTCTAAAATCTATTCATTCATCATAAATTAAAATTTTTAGTGTTTTCAATGTCTCGTAATTCAATATGCTAATCTTGTAGGATAACATCTAATAAAAATAAAGTTATTCGAAAAAATTAATATTTTCTGATTGTAAATATTTTAAACTAAATTTAACGGCTTCTCGCCCAACGCCGGCGGTTTAAAAGTCTACATTTTCATCCTAATATTTTCTTACATGTTTAATGGAAATATAGTATATTATAATATATACATATACACGCTCAATTATGCCTCTAAACAAACATAAACAAAACAAGGTCGGCTCTTCGAGCCTCTAAAATTTTATTATTATTCATGATTAGTTTAGTACAAAAGTAAATACTTTAAAGCCCTCACGATTCACTCAGCATAAAGCCCTGACCAAACACGACAAAATCGAGGGCCAATCCAGGCGTACATTAAAAGTCAAAGGAGAAAAAGTTTATTTTTTTAACGCGGAGGGCCAAAGTGCACTAAATGTCAAGCTTCGAAGGGCGTCTTCGCCAAATAAGTGTAGTCAGCACGTGGGCCCCACAGAGAGGTCCACTGCAAGGCGGTGAGGCTCGAAGCAGGGGATTATTCTCTTTATTCGGAGGGAAATCGAAGGAACAAAAAAAAAAGCTTAAATAGAGAGGACAAAGCCTCAGAGAAACCCCTCTCAAATCGCCGGCCACTTTCTCTCTCCTCTTCTAGAGAGAGAAGCCAGAGTCGGAGGACCCAGAAAGCTTCGTCAATCTCAGGTATGCTCTCCTCCTTCCTCGCTCTCCAACTCTCCGTTCGTTCATGGCTTCCTCATTGATCTACGTGCGATGCATATGATGCCACTGTTACATGTATCACGCATGCAGTGCTCTTCAGATCTAGATTTCGTTGCGTTTAGGATCTTCATCGCCAATTAAGAACATGTAATGGTTCTCGTTGATTCTGTGTTCGTAATGATTGGATCTGAGTCTCGGTTGTTCTAATCTGTCTGTTAATCACATTCTAGTTCGAAAAGTTGGAATTAGGGATTTGCTTATGCGTAATCAGCATGAAAGGCAAAGGTTGGTGGTTTGTCTGAGTTCTTCAGGTTTTCTTCGATTTTTTCGTAAGTGAGTGAAGATCTTGGATTTTTCCGCTTTTGAGGTGGTCTCCCCCAGGTTTGGTCAGATTCCTCTTCATGGCATTCCCAACTTTTCGCCATTAGATTATTATTTTACTGGCAATTTGGATCCACGCGGAGCCGAACGTTTATTTTTTCACAATTTTATATTGAATCATGTCGGCCAAAATCACCTTTTTTATTATTATTATTGATATTGATTTCTTAGCTATTACAATATTCATGACATGCCTTGATTTATACTTTTTAAAATCGCCAACCTTTGTCACAATCTTTGGTCTTATGTCAATGGATTCTTCTGGTGGAGCATAGTGTTTATACCTGTGGTAGAGCTCTCCACGTGGGACGGGCAACCCGATGGTTGGATGCCCGTCTCACTTCTTTTGGTCAAAAACGGTAATTCGTCGCTATTTTTTTTTTTTATTATACCGAACAAAAATATTGTTTTGGTGGGCGCGAGCTGCTTGCGCGCTCAGAAAAGGTCTAAATGTGTGGCTTGGACTCCTCGCGTCACCCGTTAGGAGGGCTCGGTGCGTAAATTTGAGCATAATCATGTCGTTTAATAGTCAGGAAACAACTGTGTTTTACAAGCTTATTTACTGTAGAAAGTTTGGTGAGGATTTAATTTGACCGCACATGTAAAGCAAGTGCTCCTTTTGTTTGTGTGGTACTATACCCTACCGTTATAATAACCACATATATTGATACATCATATGCGTGGGACTAAGATTCTCCATGAACAGTAATTCTCAGAGCTTTGTCTCGTGATTACACATGTGGATGTGGTGGAACGCCATTAGGGAGGGAATGGCCCAAACTAAAAGCAATTTGTCATTATAAAGTAGTGATTCTCAACGTGGCTGGCTTTTTAATGCCATTTGTTGCTTGGAATTATGCACTGTCAAGAGGCATATTGATTTTTTTGCTTATTTCTTTTTGTGCTCCTTTTGGACTGTAATGAGGGTGTTTGGTTGTGGTGCGGGCAATTTGGTCATTTGGTGGGGTCAGGAGTTTCTCTTCATAGGTCCCTCTTTAATGTCGTTCTCTAGCTATCAAATCAGTGTATGTGTGTTTTCTTTTTCCTTCTTAAATTAATTGTTTTATGGTTTCTTTTTCTTTATTATGAGTCCTTTGAATTGAATGTGTCTGAGGGTTCAGAATAGATAGAGAATGGATTCTATCTATCATTGGGTTGGTGGCAAAGGAGTGGGAAAGTAAAGTCATCTCAACCTGATTTAAGTGGGTCCAAGCTTATGTTTTTTCCCTTTGATGCATGAATCCTTTTTATTTTCTCTGCTATAAAATACTTTTTTTTTTCTTTTCTTTCATCGGCCTAATTCAGCTTTCTTGAACTTTCAATTTTTGGGGTAAAAATATCTATAAATTAAAGAAGCTGTATATATATTTATATTACATTGTATATTTTTAATATTTTTCAAGGTATAAATCAAAAGCACCCATGAATATATTTTAAGTATCCGAAATTGAGAAGAAAAAAATAGAATATGTCCTTTAATTTCACACTTATCTTCTCGATAGTTTTGCCGTAAGTAAATTATTATAAAATAATAGTGATATGGCGAGTCTGGTTTTTAGTCAGATTTCAGGAGCTGAATTGGGGTGTGGTCAATTTCTCCGGCTCTATGATTGGGACCCTTGTGTCATTTATGTGAATTATTATCTGTCTTTGGCTTAATTTAGGCATTGGCAGGAATTGAATTCAGTTCTCTAATTATATGGTAGACCCTTTTGGGCATCTATTTTTAAAGTTTTGTAATTTAATAGATTTAGCAATCTGGGCCAATTAAAGTAAATAGCTTTTTCATTACACACATATATAATATATATATATATATGCTTTTCTTCTTCCTTCTTTTGTGGGATTTGTTTCTCGATCAGAAGGAAATCCAGATCTTTGTGAACTCTTAAAAAACACTTGCGTTTTGAGAATTGATTGTTACTATTTTATTGGTACTTATGCCACACGTATTCAGCTAAGTATTAAATTTTCTAGGTAACATTATATGATACGTCACCAATGATAAATTAATCACCGTCTGTTTGTTACTTCGTATATTAAGTCGAATACTCATTCCCTCTGCAGATCCTCCGAGGATGGGCGCTGGCGGCAGAATGTCAGTCCCCCCGGCCGGCAAGAAGCCGGAAACCGCGGCCCTCGAGCGGGTCCCGCACGCGAAGCCGCCGTTCACCCTTGGCCAGCTGAAGAAGGCGATCCCGCCCCACTGCTTCAAGCGCTCCGCCCTCCGCTCCTTCTCGTACGTGGCCGCTGACCTCACCATCGCCGCTTTTTTCTACTACCTTGCCACAACCTTTATTCCCGGCCTTTCTCCCCCGCTGGCTGCCCTCGCCTGGCCGCTCTACTGGTTCGTCCAAGGCTGCGTCTGCACCGGCGTCTGGGTCGTCGCCCACGAGTGCGGCCACCACGCCTTCAGCGACCACCAGTGGCTCGACGACACTGTTGGCCTAGTCCTCCACTCCTTCCTCCTCGTCCCATACTTCTCCTGGAAGTACAGCCACCGCCGACACCACTCCAACACCGGCTCCATCGATAAGGATGAGGTCTTCGTCCCGAAGCAGAAATCAGACATCCGATGGTACTCGAAATACCTCAATAACCCGCCCGGGCGGGTCCTGACGCTAACCATCACACTAACCCTCGGCTGGCCGCTCTACCTCGCATTCAACGTCTCGGGCCGCCCCTACCCCCGCCTCGCATCCCACTACGACCCGTATGGCCCCATCTACTCAGACCGCGAGCGGGCGCAGATTTTCGTGTCCGACGCTGGTGTACTCGCTGTTTTCTATATGCTCTACCGCCTCGCCGTGGCTCGGGGCTTCGCCTGGGTCGCCTGCGTCTACCTCGGGCCGCTGGTGGTGGTGAACGCGTTCCTCGTCCTGATCACGTTCCTTCAGCACACGCACCCGTCGCTGCCCCACTACGACGCGTCGGAATGGGACTGGCTGCGCGGGGCGCTGGCAACTGTGGACAGGGACTATGGCGTGCTCAACGGCGTGTTCCACCACATCACGGACACGCACGTGGCGCACCACCTCTTCTCGACAATGCCGCACTACCACGCCGAGGAGGCGACGAGGGCGATAAAGCCGATCCTCGGGGAATATTACCAGTTTGACCCTACCCCGGTGTACAAGGCCATGTTCAGGGAGACCAAGGAGTGCGTGTTCGTCGAGCCAGACCAGGGCAGTAACGAGAAGGGCGTTTTCTGGTACAACAGATTTCAATAAATTAATTAATAATTAATTTAAGAATATGTATTTCTAGCAGGGTTTGAGTTTGGTTTTTCAGTCCTTTTTTTTTAATTAAATTTTGCTAAATTTAGTTTTTCCCCTAGAAGTTACGAGAAAGCTAAATTATATATTGGGGAAATACTTGAGTTCTGAAGGGTATTATTAGAATAAAATAGTAGTTTTGATATGCCTGCATGAAAGTTAATTTAAATGGTGTTGGTGTTGGTCCATCTCAAATTTGTTAATGATCGATGGTTAATGACTTGGTGTGGTAAACAAAAAGATCGAAAACCGAATTTATCGCTATGGACTACTAGTTAAGCCAAAACGGTATTACTTTTACGCCACACATCAAATATGTATAAGAGATACTTTTTTTGGAGAACTATTTATAACATTGAATTCGTCATATAATATTGTTTTAGTTTGGAAGAACAAAACTAACCGCGTCACTGAATTTCAAATAAAATATTCCAAATTAAATTTAAATGGTATCAATTGTTGAGGTAAAAAATTGGCTCCATTGTCATGGAGTACTAATTCCATTAGTAGTTTACTTTAGAGCTCAGGTGCTCCCGTCAAAAGCTTGCTCGAACTGTCTGCGATCAACGAAGAAAGTAAAAGACAAATTTTATTTTTTTAAGAGATTCACCCCGTTTTGGGTGAAAAAGATACAAGCAAGATAAGAAATATTACAAAGGATGAACATGAAAAAATAATAAGTATTTTTCTATACAACGTGTGAGTAATTTTCTAATCTTTCAGCCTTTTTGCCTCTCTTTCCATCCTCCAAAAGGCTCCCTAAAACTGATGTTGAAGCTGTATATCTATAGATTTCCTCTTTGAATATTTGTCTACAGTGAGCCGAGTAAATGAGCCTTGAAGAACCGAGTAAATGAGCCTTTGATTCCGCCATTAATTCCTTTCTTTGAGTTGAAATCTTCTTTGAATTCTGTCATTTATTATCATGTCTTCAATTATGTACTTTAAGTGCTTAAATGCTCCTTTATTTGGTGTATTTGATGTTGTTAGTGTCCAGATTCGTTGGCCAAGTGACCAACTTGTCGCTCTGGTGACCGGCTCGTCGCTTGGGCGACCAGGTTCGGCATGCTGTCTTCGGGAGGCCATAGCTTCTTGCTTTGGTGGCGGATTTGCACATTCTATATATCAAATCGAAGCTTGAGATGATGACTTCGTGACCACATGACCAGTTCTTCAAGAATACTATTGTAGCTGATTCTATGAGGCAAGATATACAGACTATTCCAAAAAGTGGTAAGATAGTGGACTTCTTCCAACTAAGTTGGACCTGTAAAATGCCCAAATAATTATGATTCGGAGATATGAATTATACTTTCAATAATATGCTAAGCCCATTGGCTGTTTATCAAGAATTTATGATAAATGATTTGCCATTTATACTAATTTATAAATAGAAGAAATTGTACCTCACACTAATTGAATGCGCGAAATAGAAAATGAATACTCGCACATTTTAATAGTAGGGGAATTCAAAAAATCAAAATTTCTTAATGAGCAGGCCTGCCCCATTTGGAATATGGGCTATTAGGTAATGAAAGAGTCCACGGTTAAGCACATTTTAATGCTTAAAATCACTTACGCATAAAATGTAGGGTTAACGACGGTGAAAATATTCAAAGTTTGGTCAAAAAATCTCTCGTGTACTCAAAATTTAAAAGTGATAACAAAAATACCCAAAGTCGTTTTTGGGGAGTTGATCAATCCATTCTCGTAACGCCGTTTACTTACCCGTTAACTCTGGCCACGTGAAAAAACGTAGGTTGTTGACATAACAATTTTTTGTCACGTGGAGGAGCCCACATCAGTCTCATTTACGAAAAAACAACAAATTAAACCATTAATTAATACTATTTAATACAACTAAATGAGCCCCTTATGATTATACTTAAAAAAACATACTTGTCCATGTGGCCAGAGTTAACGGTTAAGTTAACGGTGTTACGAGAATAGAGTGGTCAACTCTCTAAATGAGACCTTGGTTACCTTTACCACCACTTTTAAACTTTGAGTACGCGAAGAGTTTTTTGACTAAAATTTTTAGTATTTTTGCCGCATTAACCCTAAAATGTAAGGTGATTCTCTAGTTAATAGAAATATATATAAATGCCCATTTTTTTTAATGGAATAGAAGCAGAAAGTTATATATAAATCGTGTAACAAGTTATATTATTTTCTATGAAAAATATCTACCGTGAAGTAATAGCAAAATTTGCAAGTAAAACACTGAATAGAACATAAATTAAAATATATTTTTGAGTAAACTTGGTCTATAATCTATATAGTACCGATCCCATATTGCGGAGTCATTTTGTTTAGACTTTTAATTTAATAGTTTATCGCTTATGTACCGTAATCATTAAATTATGAGTGTGTTTGGTTTAGTTTAAATATTACAAATAGTACAAATGCAACACTAAGGTACAAATTCTTAACTATTGCACTGCATACATACAAAAGATATTATTGTATAGCATAAACAACTATCAATAAAAAAAAATGCAATAAAATCGGTAATACAGAAACTATTTTAAAATGATAATTTAACAGTACGTAATAATATTTGTTAATGCGTAAAAATGGCTTCAACTTAGAGTCGGAACCAAGGTTCGGATCCCGAGATTGACCCGCTGAACACAAGGATGATTTGGTGCTGAGTCAACGCGGGTTGACTGATGATCGTCAAAGCTGGAGGCGGTCCCGTCGTCTTGGGTGAGTCTCCGGGTTGTCGTTGACGATCCTTGGCGAACTTCCTTGGTGGTGGCAAAGTCCGGTTCACACGGCGAAGCTCCTCGTCTGGGCGGAGTCCTTGTCTTGGTAATGTCCTCGTTAGGGCGAACTCCGGTCTTGATGAAGCTCCGAGCTAGTCTTGATGATTCTTCGTGCTTTTCCTTCCTTGGCGAGCTCCTATGGCGAGGGACGACCTGCAAAAAAGGGTAGAATAGGCCAGTGCCCCGTCGCTTATGGTTGGGCGAGGCTGCCTACGTATCTCAGTTTAAGAGAATCAGGTCCCACGTAGTTCGGGGTTAGTGATAAACGGAGGGTGAATGACGATGTGGTTTGACTCGTCGGAAGTGTCGTTATTGGCGGCGCGGGGGTGACCCGTGGCCCGATGACTGGGTATTACCGGCGTGATGTGCTCTTCGTCGACCTCGTGGGTGCCGGCAAACTCACTGTCGAACTTCCCTCGTGTAGGCGAAGTACAGTGAGAGCCTTGACCTGACGAGATGTGCTCCTTCGTCGACCTTGTCGGGGTAGGTGGCCTCGTATGACGAAAGGCCTTATCCCGACGAAGGGAGGCTCCGTCTCTGTCGACCTTGTCGGGGTAGGTGACCTCGTATGACGAGGGGCCTTGTCCCGACGAAGGGAAGCTCCGTCTCTGTCGACCTCGCAGGTGGTGGCGTGGTTTCCCACCTAGCAAGGGACGCCTTAGCTGACCCGTCGAACAACCTTTCTTCTCAGGCTTAGGACTCTGCTTCTAGATCGATCTCAACTCTTAACTCAAGTCCTTTCCTCCTTAGAGTAGACGAGTTTTTAGAGAGAGAAAGCTAGAGAGAGAAGCTCTGGAGAAAGCTGTGAGTGAGTGTGAAATGAGGGGGAGAAGGCTCCTATTTATAGGAAAGCAACTCCTAGAAATTGCACCATGGGGGCCTGCGAATTCCCTGGGAACTGCACCCCTTGGGGCCTGCGAATTCCCTGGGAATTGCACCCCTGGGGGCCTCCCATTTCCCTGAATATTGCACCTTCAGGGGTCCTGCGAATTACCCTGCAACAGGGGAGTTGTCGGGGCCCCTTGTCGCCTTGTCGGCTTCGTCGCCTCGTCGCCTTGTCGGCCCCGGGCCTCGCCAATGTCTTAGTTCTTCAGTCCTGGGCCTTTGGCGTTGGTGATGGACCTCGACTTACCATGTCAGGTTTTGACTTTCCTTAGTGGACTTTGACTTTTGCCAAAATAAACCCAATTTTTATATGTTACGAAATATGCACGTGACAATATTCAAACCTAATACATAAACATTGTATAACTAAACATAATATAATAAATCGGTAGTACTCGTGCCAAAACGGTAATTAACAAATAAAGCAATCAGTGGTTTTGATTACCCCTTCCGTTATAATTACTTTTGCACTATTTACCGTATTTTTATTAAAATAAAATCATTTTTACTACCTCACTATCCCTAAATTTAATTTATTTTTTTTTTAATTTTTTTTTATGAAAATAAATAATATTCCCCAAAAATGTGTGCATGCATGTTTGTGTGAATCTACGCCTATCTTTTCTAACATAACATGAAAGCACTAACTTTTTGCAGTCCATATTAGGTTAAAAACGTGCTAAAAGTTATTGGAATTTGATGATCTAATTGATACGAATCTAATCCCCTTTAAATTGAATATACTAATGTTTGAATTATTAATTATTCCCTTTAATTTTCTACATAAAGAGGCTTTGTTTAAGTATACATGATTACCAAAAGGTAAAATAGTCTCTTACATATTGAGAGAGTAGTTAGTTAGAATATAAGATGGTTCCATTTAATCTGGTCACGACTCACATGATTATGAAGAATTTATCACATTTCAATATCTTTTTTTTGATACTATGATTTGTGTCATTTGGAAAAGACTACTTGCCATCTTGATTTTTTATATTGCGTATCTAAAAGACATTATTCATTAATTTTTAAATACAAAATTGTTTGAGCATTCGGGTAAATCAAAGGCGGAAAGCCGAAAGAAAACACCAAGAGAGAACGTCAAGAGAGAAAGAATGTCTTTACTTTTTTTTTTTTTTTTTACAGAAGATTGTGGATATTATCGCATTACTAGATATATTCAGTGTATGAACATGTGGCACTATTGTCAAGTTTTACAAACGTAAAGGGGCACGCATTTCCGTCCTATTAGGTTTGAACTCATGACATGGAAGAGATCTGTAATAAAATTATCACTAGGCTAAACAAACATGGTTATTCAAACTTTAAGTTATACACGAAATAAATATACAAAAAAAATATTACTACATTTATATAGAAAAAAAATTATACTGAAAAATTTAGAATTCAACTAGATACAAAAAATTAAGACTCAGACTCTCTGTCCAACCGTAATTTTTAATTATTATTATTTTGCAGAAAAATTAATTTCCGGAATCAGATTCCTCTCTTTCTCTCTCTCTCTCTTTTAATTAAAAACTAACCTCTCAATCAGATTTCTTTTCTTTATCAAGAAGCTAAAGAAAATTTTAAAACGATAATTTAATTGCAGTTTTTTTTTTATCATTGACAATTGTTTATGATATTATATAGTTACTTTACCTTCTTAATAATGTTCATAAAAAGGGACTTAAGAAATAAGAGTCACAAGTTGAGACCATGTATGATGTATGAAAGAAATATTTGAGTATAATATTAAATAAATAAAAATTAATTTGCACAATTGCTCCATGAGCTTGTGGGCTTTGGCGGGATTGGTCATTGAACTTTATTTTTGGCACGAATACCCCTTAAATTCAAAATTTAGTGCAAAAAGCTCTAACGGGTATACCCACATCCCATCCCCACGAGTTGATATAAAGGGTAACACATGTCATTTTTCTCCTTTTGTTCCCTCGTTATCCTTTTATTTATATATATTTATATATATGCAATACACATGTTAAAAAATGGGATAAAAAATTTTAGTGGTGTTTGGTAGCCAACTCAAACTGTTTTGTGTTTTCTCTACTCAGAGTTTTGTAGATGTAGTGTAAAACATTTTTGCAGATGATTTCAAATATATGTTTGGTACAAATTTTTGTTTTTCTTATTCAAATGATGAAAAAATAGAATGATTGTTTGGTACATGATTTTATTTGTTAATTTAACTTTAATAACATTTTTTATACTTTATTAAAATAAATATGATAATATTAATAATATAAAAAGATATTTGTATAAAACATAATTACTACATAATCATATAAATTAAAGAAAATCATGTTTTAACTACGTAAACATCATGAGTAATGATTCCACGTGTCATTAAAAAATATAATCGTCGGATATTATCATTTTTATCTCAATTTTACTCCATTTTTTTTAATTTAAATGAGGCAACCTCATCCGTCCTTACGTTCGATATAACAAAGATAAATAAAAAAATCATTTCTTGAGGCCAATGTGAGGTGCCCCTCCATTGTTAAAAAAATTTAAAAGTTTCCATAGAACAAAATCAAGACCACCAATATTAAACAAAGCCCTATATTTAAGTGGTGTAAAGAAATTGACCCAAAAAACAAGAACAACAACACCAAGAAAATTCAAGAACAAATTCAGCAAACCCAGAAACTGACCCAACAAATTCAGCATCCAATTAAACGACCAAGAACAACAGAGATGTGTTAAAAAAATTACTAAAAAATATCATAAACAACAACCAAAATTAAACCCCTATATTTTAAGTTTCAGAGTCCCAGTTATAGATTTATAATTTCCACCGAACGACATCATGAAATTTACGTAAAAATGATGCGGTTGAGCTCGGCAAGAAAGAGAAGTCGCCGCTCGGTGGAGGACGACGCTTAAAGAGAGAGCAAGGTTTATGGCGAAGAGGGAGAGACGCTTAAAAAATAAACAGAGTTAAAAAATGTGAAAAGAGCTTTTTGTGTCATCTCAGATTTATGAAGGATTTAAGAAAAAGAAAACAAAAGCAAAAGAAATAAACTCAGCAAAATGTCCCACCAAACACCCAATCATTCATTTACTTTTCACTTTATATTCTGATTTTTCTAGAAAAGAACTTTTAGATACATAATTTTTATACCGTATTTTCATGCATTAAAACTTAGCAGTCAAATCTTTAGTTTAGGTAAATATGATCTATTGGATATTAAAAACGAGCAAATGTTAGAGAAATCAAAACCGTAATTTTTCCTTTCATATTTCGCAAATTGAATATTAGAATTTTGCGAAATCACGAGCAAACCCCGAATTTTATACTATTGTTTATAGGGTTATATGGAGCGCCCCGCACAAAATTTCGAGTTGAGTGAGTATTCATGCCAAATAAAAGTTGAAGGGGTCAACTCCTCAAAATTTAATAAGTAAGGGGCAATCATACCATACCATACTTACTTACAAAAACAAAATATGTATATAAATATAAATATGAATATATATATATAGGGAAACTTCAATTAGTATGCCCGGACAACATGTGTTTTTAAAAAAGTACCCGAATTTGTTAAATTACAAAACTATGCCCCAAAAGTGTTTATGTAAAGACAAAAAGTGTTTATGTATATTTTAAAGTGTTTAAAAGTGTATGTAAAGACAAAAAGTGTGTTGAGGGCATGGTTTTGTAATTTAACAAATTCGGGTACTTTTTCGAAAACACATGTTCTATCGAGCATACAAATTGAAGTTTTCCTATATATATATATATAGAGGTCGTGCGAACCAACCGTGTGTGAGTTGGCTCCCTCGAAAGAAACATCAGCATTCCTACTCCGCACGTGCCAACCCGTCGCTGCAACTCCAGAAATGACTGTATTGCCCCTGAGAAGCCATGCGTACTATTAGGTGGGCCTTCCCTGGGCCGGCCCACCAGACACACGAGACCCGTGTGTTCACTTTCTCACCCGTGTCACTGTCACGTGTGTGTTTATGTCATGCTGACGCAATACGAAGTACGTCACATCAGGCATGTGGGCATCGGATCAGACGGTTATTATTCTCTGTCCACTCGGTATCCTCCTACGTGTGTACACTGTATATATATATATATATTTGTTTATCAAAAATAAATATTATGGTGTTTTACTTTTGTGTTTGATAATAAATTATTAAAAAAATGGTCTACTAACGATTTTAATATAATACTCAAGGTTCAACTTATCGAATTTACCGATAAATCGATTACCGTTTTCGATGGATTAATCGATAGCTTACCGATTAACCGACGAAAAACCTATAATACTGTAGCTTACCGATTAACCGACGGAAAACCTATAATACTTTAGCTTACCGATTACCGATACTTTTCGATGATTATCGACGGATTATCGATACTTTTCTATACTTTTTTGACGAAATACTTATAAAAAAATTTAAGCTTGTATTTGCCCAAATTTTAAAATAATGTTTTAAAAATATAAAAACAAAAAGCATGTCATGATAATTATTGATTCTATTTTATTATCTAATAGAATTTCATGATATAAAAAACAATATCATACACAAACATATATAAATAAAATCATACATAAACACATATAATTCACATCACATCAACTTAGAAGACTTTTGTCACAATTATGAGAAAATCCAAATTAATCTCAAATCTGAAAATAAGTTACACTAAGATTTCATATAATTTTTTTTAAATATTTAATCAATGAAAACACCAAAAAAATGAATATATTACCTCACAAATCACAAAAGATAAACTTAGAAGACTTTTGCCGTAATTATGAAGAAATCCGAATGAAGCTCAAATGTGCAAAGAAAATATACCAAAATCACAGATTAATAGGCCAATAAATGATTAATGAAATAGAAACATAAAAATTTGAATAAATTACTTCAAAAATTAAAAAAAATATTATTTTTTAGACTTTTTACACAAGAAAGTCTTGTAATATGAAAATTCAAGAACTCAAAAGCTCAAACATTCATATTTCTTTGTAACTATAATATTTTGAACCCAATACAATCAACAAATTATAACAAAGAATGTACATTTCGAGTAAACTCCTAAATTCAAAACTTTATATACTTTTGCCTAATAAGCATAATAATCCGAAATTAACCTAAATCTAACAAAATAATTATAAAATAAGTCATCAAAACATGTTTTCATAAAAAAAATATTCATAAGAATGCAACAAAATAAACAAAAGATGATAAAGTTCCAATCTTTACTCATTTCTAAACATGAATCTCATATAAAACTAACTCTTTATATTTTAACACATGAAAATGCCCTAAAAATCGTATAAATGAGTATATATCAAAGAAGAAATGATTGATTCATATAGATTTAACTTTATAAGTCATTAATTTACCAAAAACTACAAAAAATTCCAAGAAATTTGGTTCAAAAATGAATAAATCAAAACTTTAGAAAATTATGCCAAGAATCGATTAATCAGTGAAAATATGATAATTTGTCGAAAAATTCGCAGCTTACCAGTTCGAAAATCAAGTTTTCGTATAAGATTTGGTCGTCGGCTGTCGAAAAGACCGAAAAGTCTCGGTTTTCCATTGGTAAGCTCAAAAAATGTATAAAATTTGGTCATCGGCTGTCGAAAAGACCGAAAAGTCTCTAAAAATTAATTTTTTTAACTGACCGAAAAGTATCAAATTTTTACACTAAAAATAGCGAAAATCGACTGGTAAAAAGGTTATCGATTTTCGAGATTATCGTCGAAAAGTTCATAAAACGATAACTGGTGTGACGGAATATTTACCGATAACTACCGGTAAGAACGAAAATCGTCGAAAATCGTCAAAAATTGACGAAAAGTCAAACCTTGATAATACTCCAAAAATAATTTTAAAATCTGGAGCCGAATTGCATCCAGATTCGAAATTAGATTCCAGATATGTTACCCGCATATTGTGGATTTCAGATTTTGATTTTTCCATAACCGAACACCTTGAATTCAATTTATAAATCAATATTTAAGATTAAAAATACTTTTAGTTATTCTTATTTATCTTAATCACTTTTTTTCTTCCATATTTAAAACCAATGAGTGGTAATTAGAACATGCGGGGAGAAAGTGTGATTTCGTTTTTAGCAATACACGAGTTTCATTATCGATACCGCTTTTGCTCTTGAAAAAACGGTTACACCTAATAAATCTTCGGTACAAATGGGTTTTCACTTGGGGCACTGGCACTCAAATGCAAATTAAATATGTAATACTATAATCTAATCCTATTGGATTCAGGATTCCGTTTTACGGTGATCATTCGGTTTTAGAGCTTTCGACTTTCAAATTAGATTTCTTCTATAAGGACTCAATTCCAAGTCGCGTGTACAGAATGTATATGTTTGTTACATGATCATAATTCATAGCATTTAATTTTACCATATGAAGTTATGATATAATTTAGGGAATATATATTATTACTACATTTAAACTTAGAAGGATGCAGAGAGTAATTAGTGAAGATTCTCAAGGTTTGCATTGAAAGGTAAGCAAATTAGAGTTTCTAATTAGTTAATTAAACCTTGTACGTAATCTCGATATCTGTTTGTTTTATGCATAAAATTTCATTATTATATGACAATTAAATAACTGTTTTTATCCTGAATTGTAATAATTAATTAACTTCATAACCGGCCAAACACATTTATTTACTTAGTGGTTAATATATTATTACTAACATATGTGATGCAACTACTTTATGACATATGTATTGATACCATTAATTATCCTCATAATTTTGTCTATTAGTGGTTAACCTTTCATTTGAAAAAATATATTTATATACCCTTTATTTTAACATATATATATATATACAGTAATATAGATATAGATATCTTCTTCAGTTAATTATAGTTATAACTTAAGATTATATTAAATTGATTTGTACGGATTATTGATGATGCTTAGCTAATAATAATTAATATGATAATTTATAAATTTGAACTATATATTATGATTATTGGGTGGTTATTAATTCTTACCGACTTATTATTATTATTTCTATGTATTGTTTTATGTTTGAACTTTTGTTTGACATTCCACTCTCATATTTTCTGAACACAAATAAATAAATAAATATTTAGCGTGTGGTTTTGTACAAAACTACAAATTGTGATAATAAAGGTAAAGATCACTTAATTAATTCTTAATAATACTTATACTGTATAACTGAAAGTCTTCTTCAATCCCATCCCATTAATGTCAATGTTTGTACTCAAATAAGAAGTATATAAATCAAATTAAATTATACCATTGATATAATTACTAAAATATCCAACTTGCAATATAAATTTGTGTACACTATATATATATCTTGAAATTAAATTGTATGGTGGCACTTACTAGGCTTAAAAAATTAGTGTTACAACTTTCAACTACTGCTTATTACATACAAGGTCCTAAGTTTAGCCTTAAAAAAATAAATTATTTTCCATTTAGTTTATATATATATATATATAATTGTACATATCACATTCGCATATATTGGGTTGTGAATCCTAATAGTAATAAAATTAATCAAATGGGTGGTAAATCTTTCGCCCGGGAGTTAAGAGCCCAGAGCGTATAGATAAATTTTATAACTGGAGACTTATTTTACGAGATATATTTTAGATGTTTCTACGTGTCTTTTTTATGAAGTCTCAATTTTGAATTTAAAGTTTGTACTACTTGTAGCACAACAACAAAAGATAGCGTAAGAAACATAACTGTAATACTGAAATTCTGATAGAAAAGTATTAAAAACAATAAACAAGTGACAATAGGACATACCTCTTGCACACAAGGTAAAATAATATATTCTTCGTGTCATTTTTATATTTTACTTTTTATTTTATTTTGTTTTCTGATTTAAAAATTAAAGTTTGATCTTAACAAATAATTCCGTCTATTTCAATTTGCTCCATAGCATTTTATTTTATATAATTTAGGGGTATTGCTGGATTGTAATGATCAGCTATATATGTATTTAGTGCTAATAATAAAATAAAATAAAAGCTATAAATCTAGTATGATTATTTAAAATTAAATACGTGATTGGCATCCTTTATGTATAAAAGTGCACGTATTTATTTATTTATTTATTTCTAATATGAAACTGAATCTCATATATACAGTATGTTCTGTAACGCGGTTATGTGTACGGCTGTCGTTTATGCAAACCATGACATTTTTTGGTTCCAACTACGCGGATTCTCTGCAAATCTTGTGAAGTAATTGCGGTAAAAGTACTCTTAATTAATCGAAATAGTCAATTCCGGTGATTAAATGCTAAAGTCGTGAAATGTATCTTTTAATTGATTATGTTCAATGTGTCTTCGCTCTCCACAACTATATTAATTATTGTATTTTTTTTCTTTCAAGTTTTGCATATTTTCAATTAAGTACTTTAATTTGAAGAATACATGTGTAAGTGACTCAACGTTGATGTAAAATCTTACAACTTTCGATGAAGTTTGAGAGCATCTAGCAGTATTTTGTGAAAAATTAAGTATTTTTATCATAATTATCCTTATAAGTATTTTTGATATGGAAGTTACTGAATTGCCCTTTTATGCATTTGCTCAATATTGGACCCCATGATCCCATTTAGTGCAAGACTACTATTTTTGTCTTCATGTATTGGCGATTTACTTTCATGCCCTCATTTGGTATTAGGTTTTCACTTTTGTCATGATAGTGAAATGTTGAGCATAAAAAAAGGTGTTAATTTATTTATTTATTTATTCTTCAATGATAATTAATCTAATGGTAGGTTATTAGTGGCAACTACGACATTAAGTCTTCTTTATCCAATAAATATAGAATTTCGAAATCGACTAATTTATCTGGTAAAACGGATTAACAAAATTTCTTAGAAAACTATTAATGCCCGTTTTACTTAAACAGATTGGTATTGTCGTAATGGATTATAATATGGACCGTCATGTCCTGATTAAAGGAGAATTAAAATTTCTATTTTCAGATCTACCATAATTTCAAAAAGAAAAAAAAGAAAAAACAGAACATAAATAAAACCCATTCTTCACATTTATACGTGTAGAGAAAATACATATGTTAAGAATGGTATAATAACATTTAACACGATTATAATGACATTATAATACCAACTTTCTTTGTAAGGAGAGAGCTCAAACGATTGAACATTGAATTTTCATTATTGAGGCAAAAGTGTAAATTTTGGTGAGCGAAGAAAAAAAACCAACTTAATTATGCAATATGATAATGTTAAATATGACAAGATCAAAAAAATCTTTATTTAACTTAACCAAATGGTATATTACTTTGTGCTTACATGGGAATATGATCGGATGATGACATGATTAAAGAGCCTAATTAATCTCATTATTAATTGTCTAGAAGGTTATTTATACAAGAAAGAGACAAGGTTGATTAGTTGGAAGAGGAAAGAAAAATTCCAAGGTGAGAAAGTTAAAAGAAGATTAAAAGAGGAAATATACTTACTATACTAACTAATCATGATTTAAATAATATTTCACTACTTATGCCTTTGGGTTCACATATAATTTATAAATCATGATTTAATGTTGGGGGGTTAAAAGGGGAAAAAGTAAAGAAGAAAATTCGCTTGTGTTTTTGTGTTCCCATACAAATTACCCATTAATCAACCTAAAGTTTATTAATATATATATATATATATATATATAGATTATGATGTTTAGACATTAAAAATGAAAAAATAATTCACAAATTGGGAACTTGGGGGACCACTCAGCAATTCCATGCACTTCATTGACTCTTGCAAATATTTTCTTTTTCATATATATATATATATATATATATATATTCATCCAATCCTTGCTATGATCACCAAACATACAGCTTGTTTATTATTTAATTTAAAATTAAACACTTCTTCCTATATTATAATATTTCTTCCAATCAAAATAAAGAAACAAATACAAGAAAATAAACATATAATATATACACACATATATATATATACACACACTATATCTCCGCATTATACATCAAACCTCTCCCTAAAATTATTATCTTTCCAAAACTCATCAAAACCCTAAATAGGTCTCTAATGGAGCGTTTCATGGCAAAGAAGCAAAGCTTGATCAAGACACGCATGTCAACCACTTCACCATCATCTCTAGCCATTCACAGAGACTCGCACTTAATCTCCAAGGCAACCCAGAAGCCGAAAATCCGGATAATTCACATCTTCGCCCCGGAGATCATCAAAACCGACGTGGCCAACTTCCGGGAGTTGGTCCAGAGGCTCACGGGGAAGCCGGCGCCGGCCGTGAAAGAGGCAGCGAGGCCCAAAGCTCTTGGCGAGCACAACGGGTTCCCGCGCAAGCCCTTGGCGAAGAGAGTGGACGCGAAGGGCGGGTGCGCCATCACCGAGCTTCTCGGGTTGGAGGGCTTCAGTAATGTGAAGGATCAGAGGGTCATCAAAGAAGAGGAGTACCATCATGATGATCATCAAGATCATGGTGTGTGGAGCTTGATCAATGGCCATGATCATGATCATGATCATGATGATGGTATATATCATCATCATCATGGGAACACCATCAATAACTCAAGTGGTGGGTTTTTGGATAGGTTTGCAGATTTGGAAGGGATCATTGAAGAGCTCAATAGTGGTGAATTCCCTTTGCTTATTCCTTCACTACTAAACCCTAATTTGGAAGCTACTAATTCTCAATCTCATCATGTGCATTATGGGTCATTTGGAGTTGGAGGGCCACAACTTGCTTAATTAGTTATTTATATTTTTCTTCCTTTTCTTTTTGGGGGATTTTGAGGCTTTTTTTTTTTTTTTTGGGTTTTGACAATAGAGCAATATGGAGGGTTTATTGGTTGAGATTTGAGGGTAATTATGTTTTATTTGAGAGTTTATTAGTGGATAATTGGATGATCCATATATTGTACATGTAAACCCTAATTATTTCCTCATTGAGTGATGATTCTGATCATATGATTTATGATTTCTTCTTGTAATTATTGTTATTATTTGGACTGATATATTTGCATACCTATACTTTTTTTTGTGTTCTATATTAATTAGTGTACTTTTGCCTTATCTTGATGAACATATATCATTTGGAAAGATAATGTTGTTTGAGTGTATACTTGGATTATTATTAGCTATAAAGTTTAGCAATTCATTTATTTATTTATTTATAGTTTATCCAATGTATGGTATAATGGGTTTGTCTCATTCCATGCCATGTTACATGTGGATTTTCTCTTTTTCTCTATACTTGTCATATAAAAACAAGAACGTGCAAAAACTTAAAGCCAAATGTTATTGCTTTTCTTGCAAGATTATACAAATGGGTAATACCGTAATAGTACTTAATATTTCTATTTTTTTTAGTGACATATGCAAAATATTTTACGGTAAAAATTCCCAATGTTTTATATCGGCCAAATTCTATCTTATTCTTACTTAAGCTCAATCTTTAATAGAAAAGCGGATAACATATTTGAAAATTATAGAAATACCATGTATCCAAGACCTAATGACACTGCTAAAATTCTAGTTAATCGATTAAAAATTAAATAAAATTCTGGATGACAAACAATATAGTAGATATTGGAAACTTCATCCGTGAAAATATATATATATTTGTTCTACTAAATTTTTGTAAAACATTGACTATTTATGCCACTTTTAAACCTTAAATAGAATAGATCATATATATGTATTATGTTATCCGCTTTTCTAATTATTTTTCTAATTATTCTTTATCCAATCATCTTTTTGTTTTCTTCACAAGTCGTCTTCCACTTGTCACAAAATTAGTGATAAACTATAAACAATATTAACAAGCACATCGAGACAACAATAATTCAGATCCTCCTTTCTGAGATATTTCCATTAATTAATCTAAGTCCCTAATACTTTTTATTATGACATAATCTAGCGGTATATAACATGATAACTTTAGATAATATTTAATCAAGGTATGACAAGTTGGCAGAAATTGACATGCACACCTCAAAGAGAAGTATGTATATATATTAAAATCATTAATATGCTACGCAAGTTGATCTTATAATTATCCGAACAAGGCATTAATGTTAAATTATATGCATATCTAATTCCAACCACAAATTAAATAGTATTTTAGATTTCTTGTTAGTAGGAGTGTGCTCCCTCTTTGGGTTCCTTCTTTAATGACATAAGATTGGAATATGTGACTACCATGTCGAAAGTTTAGGGTACAAGGCAGCCTTACATTTTCGAAATATATTAGAGATCAAATATTTTAAGATACCGAATATGTTCCGACTTAGATCAAATGAACCTTCGAGATCGGTTGAAGATCTTCCGGTAAAAATACTTAGGATAAAGAAGTCTTAATTCACACTTCATAAAATGTTTGTGAAGAACGAAATATACTAAAAATACTAAAAATCAAATACGATCCGACTTGAATTACATATAAATAAGCTTTTCGAATAATCTTTCGAGCACATAAAAAATCGTTTGAAGGTCACCGCACAAAAATACCCTTAATACAATAAGCCTTAGTTTTCACTGCACTAATTAACGTTTGTGACAACCGAAAAAAATAACGAGTCACGTCGAGAATCGCCACAAAGAGCAAAGGAAAAAAAAAAAAGTCGTTGCGTGCTCCGATATAAGTGCTTCAAGTACGCCTGCAAGACACAACTAGCGCTGTTAGTTAGAGTCGGCGAGGACGACATGAGGAGGAACAAACTACACACCACTCTTCTCCACACATAAACTAAACACGTTTTATCTTGTCTTATTCGGAAAAAATTCCCAGCAATACAAAATACAAAAGCTCGCAGTTTGATTAAAAATATGCACATATAATAATCTATTTACTAAACCTTTTTGTATAGGATAAACACAAGTTTTCCCTCAAGAGTGTAAACGTTATTTTATTTGATGTGGAACTATGGTGTAAAGTCAACACTTATATATATATACATAATACAATATATATATATATATATATATATTTAATTGCAATTTGTAAAAACTAAATTGTGTATACAGAGCACGGTTAACGCGACCTTAAATTAGGATAAGAATATATATATATATATATATATATATATATATATATATATATATATATCAGATTCATAGCACCTATCTAATGATATATGTGTTAACATGTTGTGTACTATATATACATAATACAATTATTATCTCGAATAATAAGAGAAGAGACTTGTGATTGATACCATTATCATTGTGATCGTTAACTTTTTTTTATGGGTGATATTATTATTCAAAGTTACAAATTATAATGTACTTGTATTATTACATATATTCAGTATAAAAATATGTGGCATTATTGGATAAGTTTACATGTGTAAAAGGGACACGTATTTGCGTTTCATGGAGTATGAACCCGTAACCTCTTGAAGAAGTAGTGGAGTTACCACTATGCCGTACAAGCTTGATTTATTTAGCTACATGTATATGAGTAAGTAAATCAAACAAATCTTATACTTTTTGCTTAATTTAGGCAAAAATTCAGCGAAACTCGAACAATCTTGACTAATGATTCGCGAACGAATATCAATCGAGATTCTTTCAAAACTCGTTGAATTATAGCTCACGTTGAGATCTATATACATTGTTCGATACAATTTGAAAAAAAAAATGTTTTATGTCATGGATACAATTTTGCGTTATCATTTTAGTTTTTAATTTTATAAAAATCGAATATCTACCGAATAAAATGTGGTGTTTACTTTTTTTGCTATGTACATTCGGATTTTACTTGGTGCATTTTTCTTTGTTTCTAATGTTTGGTAGTGGTGAGTGTTGTGGCTAATATTTTGGCCTTTGAAATATTTTCTAAATAATTTTGAGAATATTCAAAGTAGTAACGGCATGCCCAAAGAGGTGACATAAAAACCTACCATTTGACAAAAATTGTGACATAAAAACCTACCATGCCTCTTTCAAAAAAAAAAAAAAAAAAAAAAAACCTACCACGCCCAGTGTTTTTTCTATCAAGTTCACGTACATATACAGTCTCTCTAAGAAATTATTAAAAAAATATATAAAATAACAAATTTACTGTTAAAATATTTAACTTCTTCATCACTATTTCATACAAATTAACATAGGAATGTAAAAAAAAAAAAAGATTATTTCCGTACATAATTCCAAATAGAGTGACTATTGATTACTATTAGAGTGGCAATTAGGTATTTGGATTATTTCGTCAAAAAAAAAGAAGGTATTTGGATTATGTAAATAATTGTTAGAGGAATTAAAAAACTATAATGGCTCTCAAGTTAATTAGAAGGCAAATTATGGTTGTGAATTGTGATGCGGAGAGTGTTGAAATAAGAAAGAAGCATGTCAACTTATTTTAGTCAAATGTGTTCACACTAACAAGAAACCCTTTATAACTTGTGCAAATCCAATACCAATGAGCATAAGATCAATAAATATATGTTTATATATATAAATATTCCAAAGGAAAAACAAAGCTTGCAAGTTAGGTCGAAAAAGGGTTGTTAAAAAAAATATTCAACTCTTTCTCGAACCAGGCATTTGTAGTAAGTACCAACAAGACGACCAAGACTTTGGTTTTTAAGTCAAATGATTCAATATTCGACCATAACAAGTTCCAACTATATATACATATATTAATATATATAAAACATATATATCATCTAGTTTTGAAGATTGTATCTTATTTGCAACTTGAACTCTTTTATCTGAATCCGATTGTCCCTTGGATAGTTGGACTTTACATCCGTATCTAATTGCTCCCCGCCCGTTAAATATTTTGACGTATTCTGTCATATTTTAATGAAAACAAAATCACAATAAAACGATGAAAATGATAAAGTTTTGAAGGTTCCGTTCATGATGAAGGATGGCAGGCCGAAATGGACAATACCGCCAAAAGTGAGAGTCGAGAGGTTTACAAAATTTACGGTAAAAGTTTAGGAGTTTGAGACAGATACCCAAAAAGACGAATTTGTACTTCCATTTTTGATGAAGTGGTAAGCATTAAACATTTAGAGAGGGATTTAAATTCATAAGATATTTGCAATTTTTACCACTATTTATAATGACCCTACCAAAGTATTAAGACATTTTTTTTTAAATAAGTAGATACAAATTGATTAATGAGAATCTAAGCATCTGAATATTTATTCAAGAGGAGGATATATGTGTATATACGTGTGTAAATATATTAAGTTTGATACATAAAGAGAGTGTTCAGCTCTCGTACTCTGCGATGGGTTCTGCAAAGGAATTTGAGGGCGCGTCCAACCGTGTGAGAACCTCCGGAGCTCCACTCGTATCTCTTGTTATCTACAAAAACCAATTTATATTAGAATCTCATTAAATTAAACTCGATAAATTACTAATCTCGATAATATAATAGCATTCTATGGTCCTTACGTTACATTATTATTTTATTGAGGTACTACTATACATAGATGACTAGGTTAACCTTAATATTTTACGAGCATTTACACGAAAAATGGTATCGATTTTCTGATGATTCGATCGGACCAAACAATAAATTCTACCGAAATCCGGCCGATGGGAGTTCACCGATGCGAGGAATCCCTGTTAATATTTATTCAGCGAATCAAACGAATAAAGGAAGGAGCGCTCTTTTGAGAGCACAGTTTAGTCCTCAATAGGTGCCTAAGTCCAAAGATTAATTAGGTCTAATTTTTCAATAAAATACCACAAATAACCTTAACAAAGGACATAAAATGATTCAGCTAATTGACTGAAATACCCTTTCTCTTTCAATAGGTGACGATAGCGGGTCTATCAATTTCTTTGTTGAAGAGGATTCCCATAAATCTTTGTGTCAAATCATGTAGACAAAACTATTATTCTTAAACAATTGGTTCCATATATAGCCCCATAGGTGGTCCATTTCGGTGTCAATCGCACTATAGGTTGGACCGGTTTCGTGTAGTTTTTGTACGCCCCTAACAACTTGAATGGAAGGCTAAGCTAAGATGATCAATTATAATACAGCAACTTATCAAACAAAGCTGCTATAATTAATGGCGAATTTAACTGGATCTAGATAGTGCTTAAATGAACCCGAGCCAAGAAACATCACCGGAATATGAATTTCGTAATTACATATCGAAGGATTTTCAGTAAAGAGAGTATTGAAAGGGTGGATAGGACTTACGAGAATCTCATCGTCAAGGTAAGAGATCATGAACAGTCTCTGGTAGGTCCCACCTGTAAGAAAAACTCCAAGTTGTTGAAATCATGGTAATGACCATTTGAGCTAAGGGGTTCATACCCGAGCAACAGTGAGTTTCAGTTATATAAGTGCTGTTGTAAACGATTAAATAAATAGTGATAAAAGCTAGGTGTTTGAATCATATTTGATGAAAAGTAAACTGCAAGAAAAGTGAGAGATGGCCTACTGAGAGGAAGTCGGAGGCCGGAACTGAAAGCGTCCCTAATAGGTAAGGGAAGTTGCTGTATTGTGTTAGCCGCCTGACCAAATGCGCTTTTTAGCTGTTGCGGAACCGTTTCTTCGATGATCTGTGGAGTCTCGAGAATGCCCTCAGAATACTCTTCTTTCATCCGCAGTGGTCCCTCGACCGACAGTTTGGTCGACAGAACAAACTTGTTTTCGATCTGCATTCTGATGGGCATGATTAGATGCTCTTGGAAACCAAATCATATAATGCAATCGTATAAGAGGTGACAAGCTTATAGCGATTTAAAGCAATACCGAGTTCAAGAGTTTCAAGATCGCAGTGACCTTAGCATTTCCGTCCTTAATCACGACATCCATATTTGACAAATTAGCTAAATTTGAAGGAAATCTCCTGCAACGCGTTTTTTCACTTGAATCGTTAGAAGACCACAAACACTACAATTGAAACACGGAAGAACCAAACCCAAAAAAAAACTCACTCAAATAGAAATCTAGCGGCGAAAAGACCCGGGCTTCCTGGTCCAAACCACTCGAAATTCCACCGACCTTCCAAGAACGGCGACCTGATCAATGATCATCTGAGCACAGAAGTGAAAATCCAATCCCAATGAAACATCAAGGGAAATTTGCGAAAATCCGTTTCGCTTAAAGCATTTGCTTACGTTGTTGGACGAGGCGTCGGATTAAGCCGCTCGAGCCCCGTTATCCTCTCATTCACATCAATCCTCTGCATATCACTTGTTTTCCCTGATACCAATGCCTCAAAACCCCCGGCATCTTTAAACTGAGGCCATGATTCCCAAACAAACACATTTCTCAGTACCCAAGTTGAACGAAATCCCGATTTCGAGCGTCGAATGAGATTCGCAGATTAATGGAAACCGATTCTATCCGAAGCTCAACCAAAAATCCAGAATATTTATCAAATGAAAATGTACATTCAAGTAACTGAGTACTACAATTCACAGACATTACCAACAAAAGCACCACAATTACGCCGATAAATCTCAAAAAATGAGAATCGAACAAAAATTACAAAACAATTTCAGCTGAAATCCCTGGCTAGAATCGAGCGGAGCTGAGAAATTACAACATACCGCGAGAAGGAGCGACTCCTTGGCGGAGAGCCTCTCCATTTCCTTGGCGTAGTTCGCCGGAGCTCCCTGCACGGACTGCTGAGCCGTTGCCCTGCAGACGAGTCTCCCCGCGACAGCGGAGCTTTTCCGGCGAGTCTGCGGCGGCTTCGCCGTTCTACGGCAAGTCTCCGACGAGGGAGAGCAGCAAGTGCTGACGGAGGAGACTGAGGAGAGCGAGCTCTGTAACTGTAAGGACGCCATTGGAGACCGGAGAGAAGTGACGATGAGAATTGAGTCAAACAAGAGTTTGACTTTTTAATCGACATTTTCAGATTAATTATTTTTTATATATATTTTTGGAGAGAGGGGTAGTTTCGTCATACCGAGAAACTCCATGTATGGTGGGTGTTGGTTTTTCTACCACCTATATTTGTATATATATATCTTCCTATTTAATAAATGAGCAATTTGCTTTAAAGGCTAATAATAAATTACTATTATAAAATTTTTACTATCAAAATTCTTAAGTACAGTATAACCTCTATAAATTAATATTGTTGGGACCGGCAAAAAATATTATCTTATCGGATTATTAATTTATACATTAATGAAGAAAAAAAATTAGTCAGCTATAAGTATATAAACATCTTTGGTAACAAAAAATTATTTCAATTTATTATATCGAGAATATTAAAGTATCAATATTAAGAATATCAAGAGAGGCTATTATTATGATTTAAAAATATTTTATCATAATACCAAGGTAAAAATATAAAAGAGCTCAATGATATTAAAAAGGAATGACAACAACTTCTTAGAATAGTGATAGTTAAAGTTGTAATAGTTATTATAGAATCATATTTAAAGAAGACTACATATTTAGTGATGTAATTTTATCTTTTTATTTAATGTGATTTTATAGTTATTTATATATTTTTAATAATTATTTATGTAATTTTTTATATTGAATTATTAATTTATATATCACTTGGGACCTATATACTTACTAAAAAAATATTATCTTATAAATTTAGCGAATTATTAATTTAGCTAGTTAGGCTCGAGTCGGGACCAGACAAAAATATTATTTAATCGCGACTATTAATTTATAGAGGTTTTACTGTATGCTGTAAAATCTTAAAACTAAAAAATTGAATATTGACATGCTTTTAATAATAGATGAATAATTTTTGTAGAAAAAAAAAATAAACATAAAAAATATAGGTTGTCAATAAAAATATATTTATCTACTACAAAAATTAATTTAATCTTCGATTAATGTATTGTTCTCATGAATTTGGTATGTTAGTGCATTTCTTGACTAATATTATAAAATAATAAAAATATTTTGGAAAACTTTGTATCGTAAGAACGTATTACCATTATAATAAGCAAGTGTTCTTAGGATTTGTATTAATTAAACTTTTCTATTTTGTCGATTAATTAAATATATATTTCTTTGATTTTCACCTTCATACTTTACTGTTGTTTCCTCCAGCTTCCTCCTTTACTGTCTCTTTGTCGTTTCCCCGTTATCTTTTATTATTTTGTCGTTTTCATTTGTAATGCCGTTTCACTTTTTTGTCGTTTTCATTTGACTGACATTTCTTGTTCTTTTTTTTTTTAGATATTTCAAATTCTATGTCGTTTTTTCGAATTCAAACGTTCTAAAATACTTCCCGTCTTGCTACGATTGTCGTTTTGAACAACATGCTTTTCTTTGAGGATTAAAAGCCCCTGGGCCCCTACAAGTGCCTGTTCGTTGCCCGAGTTTTACAGCGTACCGGGTTAATTTTAGCTTAAACCTGCTTCTTTTTACTAAAACCCGATCGGTCGCCCTACCACCCCACCCTGTTGACCCAAAACCGATCCACAAATAAAGCCTAACTTTCCGGATTCTCGAAAAGAATGAATGAAAGAAGAAAAAAAAAACCGACAAATTTATATTGGATCTTGGAGCAGAAAATAGAAAATCGAAAATAATAAAAGGAAGAGAAGTTCAAGTACAAGAAGCTCTTCTCTAGTGGTAAAATAGTAAGCAAATAAAAGATTCATACCCTATTTCTCTAGCTCCCATCCTCCTAATCTCTCCATTCCGGGATCGTAGCTCGTGAAGAGTCGAAACTCGTTTCCTAGCTTGCTTGAATGCCGAGGCCTGAAACCGCAGGGGCGCAAACCCAAGAGCTCAGCTGCTCGATCTTTCTGAACCGCTCCTGCAAGATCGACACATTCGAACACCATAGTTCAGGTTCATTTTGCAAATATTTGTTTAACAAAAAAATCGAGAAAAACTGGAGTGAATAGTACCGGTTAGAAGAAGAACACGAGACTGCCCCGGTCGCCTGAGAAACGATATAGTTTGCGCAACTTTCTCCAAGCATTCCCGACTCTGACACCACGGCAACCACAGTTTAAGTTTATTCATATTCGAATATCAGAACCAAATTCAAATGAAGTCATAAGGGGTATTTAGGGTTATCCGTGAACAATTATAAGAAAACGGTTTCCTAATCCTTAACCTATAGCTAGGCGCCTAGGGGTATTCCGGTCACTCTTACATCCCGAAGAGAGCTTTGGTTGTGTTCTCGAAAGAACGAACAACCATACTTATAGTTATTCAATTGCTTTGATCTGACAGGGATTCACTATTCCGGTGAATCGAAATCGTAACTTATTTCCATTTCGGGTCTATCGAAATCGCAAAGCGTAATTACTGCTCAATCAAACTCATTAATTTCAGAAATAGTAACTAAGCAGAGACACTGATATGAAACTTGATATGATTGATCAAAGATTCGTTCTTGCTCACCAGATATGGAGGATCAGCAACAACCACATGAAACGCGTTCTTCAATTCCAGAGGCAATTCCTCAGGCTGATTGTAATCGTAGAAGCTGAATTCCTCGCCGTACTGTTCGAACCGCTTGTCGAACTCCAAGAGCTGAATCCTCGCATCCGAATCGACATTCTATGAAGAGAGAGAGAGAGAGAAGGATTCGTTAACCTAGAATCCTGAAACGGAGCCGAAAGCTACGGAAATGGCAACCCTAACCTTGAGGTAGGCGTAGAGAGTAGGGCAAGCGATGCACGCGACTCGCGGCGGCTCCGGCAGCGAGCGGCAGAGCACGAGGATCTCTGCGGCGAGAGTCTCCGCCGTTTCGCGGTCGTACCAGAACTGGCTCAACCTCCAGTCCTCGGCGACGAGGGCCACCGCGGAGTCGGGGACGGAGTGGCTCTGCTCGGCGAGGAACTCCTTGAGCGCGGCGAGGGCCTCGGAGCTCAGCTTCGGAGAGTCTTCGACTTCGTCTTCGTCTTCGTTGTGGTGGTTGTGAGTGGTGGGGGAGCTAGGGTTTCTGGGAAGCTGAAGCTCTTCTTCCATGGCGACAGAGAGAAGCTCAGACTTCCGAAGTGACGACGAACTGTGAATGTGTATTTTAATTTTGTCGTGCTAATAGTAATGTTGTCGTTTTAATGATCGTTGATAAATACGACATGTCACTCATCTCTAAGGTGTATATATACCGAGTTTATTTGGATTAGTGGTAAATCCACTACGCACATCTTCAAGATGTCACAGGTTCAAACCCCATAAGACACAAATGTGTACTTCTTCTACATATGTGTCGCGATTTAATGACAATAGTACCCAAAAGCCACGCAAACAGTGCCGAGATTCGATCTCGTCCACTAATTTACGGTCCACTAAAAAAAGATGGAGAATATATTGAATTTCTTATCGGGTACCTATGCCGCAAATATCTCTTTCTTATAAGATATATTAATCTTGTAGGAAAATAGAAAATCAAATGAAGGGGAGCCTATGTCGTACGAAAATAAAAACGACATGAATAGACGAGTAGATGACCAACGACATACATATAACGAAAAGAAGCGAAATATATAATATATAATATAATAAAATAAATTACAGTATATATTTGAAACCCTAATTCTGTTGGAATTCTCAGCCGCTGGAAGAGGAGGAAGAAGAGTCTGAAGCTCAGCCATCAACGCCTCGTCGATTTCCTTCGAATCAATCATGGTATGAAGCTCTCGAATTCTCTGCAATTCTTCTTCTTCTGACATTGTTGTTTTCGAATCCAGATTATCACGGAGAAGAATCGCCGCGAGATCTCCAAGTACCTCTTCCAAGGTACGATCCTCCGCCATCTAGGGTTTCATCGCACCACCAGCTTCGTCTCCTCTCTAATGGCAGTTTTCTGGTTTCGGTTTTGGTTTTGTCAGAGGGCGTGTGCTACGCGAAGAAAGATTTCAACCTGGCGAAGCACCCGGACATCGATGTGCCGAACCTGCAGGTGATTAAGCTGATGCAGAGCTTCAAGTCCAAGGAGTATGTGCGTGAGACCTTCGCCTGGATGCACTACTACTGGTACTTGACCAACGATGGCATCGAGTTCCTCAGGAATTACCTCAACCTGCCCTCCGAGATCGTCCCCGCCACCTTGAAGAAGCAGGCCAAGCCCATGGGGCGCCCCATGGGCCCTCCCGGAGATCATCCCCGGTGAGCCGCTCGAACCTGAGTCCTTGTGATTGGTTTCGCTTTCTGTTGTTGCTTGTGCTTGAGCTTTGTTCAACTAGGTCAAATAAATACATGGGCTTTTAGCTATTTAGCTAGGTTTGTAGGCTTTTTTCTAGTAGAGAGTCATGACTAAATGAGCTTTGATAGTGTGCATGCCCGCCCGGCAACCACCCCCGCCCCCCGAAACCAAGTGGAAACTTTGGCACGTTGCCTGTGTTGATTTTGCTTTTTATTGGTCTGGGCTTTTAGCTATTTGGCTAGCATTACTGGCTTCCTACTTTGTACTTTGTAGTTTCGATAGTAGACAGTAATTACGAGTTGAGATTAGATAGTATCGGTAGGCCCGTCCGGCAATCGCCCCCAGTAATCAAATTTTAACTTTGGCTCGTTTCTAATGTTGATTTCGCCTTTTGCTGATTTATGTTGTTCCTAGGACTTGAGCTCTGTTGTGTTAGGGAAAATAAAGATGTAAGCTACTGTTTTAGTCTGGACAAGATATGCTAATATTCTTTGAATTCCTGGTCTCTTTTTTGAGCCTCTATGTTTGGCTTATATGCGATTGTCCTCTGTATGTGACTCGAATCCTTGAGTCTTCGTGATTGGTTCTGGCATTGATTTCGCTTTTAGTTTGTCGGAATTGTCCCTAGTGTTTTGAGTTCTGTTATTACTTATTTTAATGTGCACTTTGCTGAGTTTTCAGTTGCTTACTATTAAATTCCTTCGTTGGTTCTTGACCAGCCAAGCGTAACGATTACTCGGTTCATAATTCGACATCGAAATCTGAATACAATTGCGGGTTTTGTTTGTAATTATGCAGTGGCCCGCCTCGCTTTGACGGGGAGCGCAGATTTGGTGGTGACCGTGATAGCTACCGTGGAGGTCCGCGTGGTGGCGGTGGTGATTTCGGTGCCGAGAAGGCCGGAGCGCCATCTGAATACAGACCATCCTTCGGGGTCAGTTCTTTTCTCGTGTATGTTGAATCCGTAGATGCTCATTGAGTTTAGGGTTTGATGATCTCACCATTTTTGACATTGCAGGGTGCCGGTGGAAGGCCTGGCTTTGGTCGTGGTGCCGGTGGTTACGGTGCTGGCCCGGCTAGCTCCAACATGGAATGATGAATTTTACAGTGTTGACTCTTTGAATGTATTAGGAGGATTCGGCATCAATTTTGCTATTTTGTTAAAATATTTGAGACAATATGTCCTTGAGTTGAGTTGGATCTATATAGTGATCTCTTTTTATCTACTTTGAATTTATTCTCGTATAATTTTACTTTAAAGCAAATTATGTCATCATTAATTGGAATCAAATTAAAATAATACATGTAATGATGGAATGATAGGTAATGACCTTATTGGTATTTGGCAAGGTTTAAAATGCTGCTTGCCGTTTTCGTTTCGAATTTTTCGTTTTACGGATATATCGCTTGCCGATGGGTATGCCGATGGGCAAATGGTAAAAAAAGGGCATGTCGTTTACCGGATTTATCGCATTTTTCGAATGGGCATACCGCTTGCCGATGGATATGCCGACGGATATTCTGTAAAAATTATTTGAGTATTTAAGCATGATATTTATATAGGTTCAAAACTACATATTTAATAAATACAAGACATAATTGTATACAACAAAACACATTTGTAACTTAAATATGTAGGTGAAATGTATAATGTAAAATCACATTATTAGTTGAAGTGTATAATATTAAGTCAAATTATTATGTGAAGTGAATATGTTAAGTGTTTTATAATAAGTGAATATGCATGTAAATTGTGTATGTATGTTAACAAATTTATTATTAGTTGAAGAATATAATATTATATATTAAGTGTATATGTATGTTAAGTGTATAATATTATTTGAAGTGTATAATATTAAGTTAATTTATTAGGTGAAGTGTATGTTAAGTGCGAATGTGTGATATTAGTTGAATAACAAAAGTCCCACATTGATAGATGATAAGAGTTTGGTGATGTTTATATACCAAATATTAGGGACAAGGGCTTGGGCCCTTAGGGTCATAGGATTTTGTGGATGGGGGAGAACTCACACAAATGTACTACCACACGCGCGCTGCCGCCATTCGGCCGGCCGAGACGGGGTGGGGTGGGGTGGGGGCAAAGTTTAATTGGTATTTTTGCCGAAATCTACCAATAGTTTATTTTTTTTTTGAAATTCCAGTCATTTTGCGCCAGTTTTATGAGTAAAAACGAAAAACGAAACGAATTTCGCGGCATTTGGGAAAACGACAGCGGTACGGCACGGATGTCGTTTCGGTAGTCTCCGGAAAACGAAAATCGGCACGATTTTCGAGCGAATTTCGCACCTTGGTATTTGGCGTAAGTAATTACTATTTCCATGAACAACTTGTCGTTGTAATGGTCAAACGACATTTATTTGGAGCAGAACCGGTCTCTTGTCTAACGCTTCTTGAGTTATTTAAGAAATAGATGCCAGTCCCATGAGCTGAGCTGGAGCAGCTTATTGCAAAGATATTTGACCCTCGCCCCTTTAAGAGCAATTGTGAAAATATTTTTATTTAGTTGTCCGTGTTTACATATGATGTTGAAACCGAACCTTGTTGAATCTCTCGCGAACAAGTCGATCTCAATGTGTTTGTTCTCTCATGAAATACTGAACTAGATGCGATATGAATAGCAGGTTGGTTGTCGCACCATAACTTTTGCCGGCAAAGAGTCTTTGAGGCGTATCTTTGTCAGTAATTGATGTATCCACATTATTTAACATGTTGCTTATGCCATTGCTCTGTATTCTGACTCAGCACTAGATATTGACACAACATGCTGCTTCTTGCTTTTCCATGAGATCAAGTTCCATCTTACAAAGACACAATAGCCAGTGGTTGATCTCCTATCAATTTTGGATCCTGCCGAATCTGCAGCTGTAAAACATTCAATGGAAGTATGGTTGTGATTTGAGTATAAGATTCCACGCCTTGGTGCTCCCTTCAAATAGCACAAGATCTGCTCTAATGCTGCTCAATGTTCAACTGCCAAAGATGCCAAGAATTGGCTAACTATGTTGACAGAGTATGCGATGTCTGGGCGTGTTACATTGAGGTAGGTCAATTTGCCGATCAATCTTCTGCACCATTCACGATCATCCATTGATTTTCGCTCTTTTGTAAGTTGCATATTGTGAGTCATTGGGGGCACAACATTGCTTGGCCCCTAATTTTCCTGTCTCGGATAGTAAATCAAGTATATACTTCCTCTAAGACAAGTATATACCTATTTTGCTTCTCGTTACTTAAACACCCAAGAAGTATTTTAATATCCCCAAGTCTTTTTGTGTGCAGCTGAATCTGGAAGAAGCTTTTGAGAGACAAAATATCAATAGTATCACTTCCTGTAATTATGATGTCGTCAACCTAAACGACAAGGAGAATGATATCGTCTTTCGTATTCTTGAAAAACACAGAGTTGTAAGATTTGCTTTTTAATAGGCCAAACTGTCAAGGGCCTGTCTAAACATTTCGAACCAAGCATGGGGACTTTGTTGTAGCTCATACTACGCTTTTCAAAGACGACGCACTTTCCCATATCCCCGAGCAACAAAACCAGGCGACTGCTCCATTTATACTTCTTCATGTAAGTCGCCATGTATGCATTCTTAATGTCGAGTTAGTGTATGTGTCAATTATAAGTTGCCGCTAAAGAGGTGAAAAGTCGAACAAACATTCCACTAACTGCACCGAGATATTTTTAATTTAATGACAATAGTATCCGAAGGCCACATAAAACAGTGTCGATATTCAATCTCGTCCACCCAATTTAAGGTCCACCGAGATATTTTAATTTAATAACAATAGTATCCGAGGCCACATAAAACAGTTTCGATATTCAATCTCGTGCACCAATTTAAGGTCGACTAAAAAGGATAGAGAATATACCGCCTTGTTTACCTATGCCGCAAATATCTCTTTCGCGTAAGATTATAATAATGTTGAAAGGAAAATAGAAAATGATATGAATAGAATCCTATGTCGTACGAAAATAAAAACGACATGAATAGACAAGTAGATGAGAAACGACATGAATATAACGAGAAAGAAACGAAATATATAATATGAAACCCTAATTTGTTCGGATTCTCAGCCGCTGGGAAGAGGAAGAAGAGTGAATCTCAGCCATCAACGCCTCGTCGATTTCCTTCGAATCAATCATGGTATGAAGCTCTCGAATTCTCTGCGATTCTTCTTCTTCTTCTGACATTGTTGTTTTCGAATCCAGATTATCACGGAGAAGAACCGCCGCGAGATCTCCAAGTACCTCTTCCAAGGTACGATTGGATTCCGCAATCTAGGGTTTCATCGCACCACCAGCTTCGTCTCCTCTCTAATGGCGGTTTTTTGGTTTTGGTTTGGTCAGAGGGCGTGTGCTACGCGAAGAAGGATTTCAACCTGGCGAAGCACCCGGACATCGATGTGCCGAACCTGCAGGTGATTAAGCTGATGCAGAGCTTCAAGTCCAAGGAGTACGTGCGCGAGACCTTCGCCTGGATGCACTACTACTGGTACTTGACCAACGATGGCATCGAGTTCCTCAGGAATTACCTCAACCTGCCCTCCGAGATCGTCCCCGCCACCTTGAAGAAGCAGGCCAAGCCCATGGGGCGCCCCATGGGCCCCCCCGGCGATCGCCCTCGGTAAGCCGCTCCAGCCCGAGTCCTCGTAATTCGTTTCGTTCTGGTGGTCTGCGTTGTTGCTTGTGTTTGAGCTTTGTTCAATTAGTTCAAATAAATCAATGGGTTTTAGCTATTTAGCTAGGTTTGTGGGCTTGCTCTAGTAGAGAGTAATTACTAATTCAGCTTTGATAGTATTCGCGTGCCCGCTCGGCAATCACCCTCGGTTACCAAGTCGAAACTTTGGCACGTTTCCTGTGTTGATTATGCTTCTTGTTGGTCTGGGCTTTTAGAATTACTGGCTTCCTCTTCACTTTGTACTTTGTAGTTTAGATGGTAGAGAATGACTATTTGGGATTTTTTGATAGTTTATGTGGGCCCGCCCGGCTATTGCTCCCGCTAACCAAATCGGAACCTCGGCACATTTCTTGTATTGACTATGCTTTTTGCTGGTTTGTGTTGTCCCTAGTGTTTGAGCTCTGTTATTTTTATGTGCACTTTGCTAAGTTTTCAGTAGCTTACTATTAAATTCCTTGGTTAGCTCTAACTTTGTACTTTTTAGGTTAGCCAGCCAAGTGTAACGATTACTCGGTTTATATTCGACATCTAAATTTGAATACGATTGTGGGTTTTGTTTGTAATAATGCAGTGGCCCGCCTCGCTTTGACGGGGAGCGCAGATTCGGTGGTGACCGTGATAGCTACCGTGGAGGTCCGCGTGCCGGTGGTGACTTCGGTGCCGAGAAGGCTGGAGCCCCGTCTGAATACAGACCATCCTTTGGGGTCAGTTATTTTCTCGTGTATATTGAATCCGTAGATGCTCATCGAGTTTAGGGTTTTGATGATCTCACCATTTTTTAAATTGCAGGGTGCCGGTGGAAGGCCCGGCTTCGGTCGTGGTGCCGGTGGTTACGGTGCGGGGCCGGCTAGCTCCAACATGGAATGATGAATCTTACAATGTTGACTCTTTGAATGTTATAGGAGGATTCGGCATCAATTTTGCTATTTTGTTAGAATATTTGAGACACTGTGTCCTTGAGTTGAGTTGGATCTTATGTAGTGATATCTTTGAATCTAATTTTAATTTATTCTCGTATAATTTTACTTGTAAAGTAAATGATGTCACTATTAATTAAAAAAAAGGGATAATAGCGGCATAAGTCCTCAACCTTTACTCAACTGGGGCGGCATAGCCCTAACCTCATTTAATAGCGGTATAAGTACCAAAAGATGATTTTCGTCCGTATTTGATTAACAGAAGTAGTCAACGTTTGCGTGGTCAACTTCTCGTCAACGTGAACGCCACGTAATCCGACATGTCACCATACATGTCATCCTCGCTTCATCAAATTTAATGCAAAATTAATGGCGATTGCATTAAATTTGATGACGCGAGGATGACGTGTATGGTGACATGTCGGATTACGTGGCGTCCATGTTGATGAGAAGCTGACCATGCTAACGTTGACTACTTCCGTTAGTCAAATATGGACGGAAATCATCTTTTGGTACTTATACCGCTATTAAATGGGGTTGGGGCTATGCCGCCCCAGTTGAGTAAAGGTTGAGGACTTATGCCGCTATTATCCCTAAAAAAAAACAATAAAAAAATGATGGAACGATAAATAATGACATTATTTGGATTTAACATAATAATAGTACTTTAGATGTTTTGAGAGGAATAATGTAAGCTTGAAGCTAGAATCATGGAGCTTCTCTACTATCTTCTTCACTCGTTCCACCATGGATGGACTGAGATAGTTGACCCAATCACCAACTTCGCCTTTCCTAAAAAAATATTTGTATTCCAGTGTTTCCTCACTCACATGTCCATGCTTGTTCACATCCAATTCCTTCATGCTCTTCAAGCTACAAAGCTTGACTATTTGGTCAACCACGCCACCGGTCTCCTCCTCGGAGAAAGGAAACCCTACAAACTCCGCGATCTTCTTCACTTGCGAAATCGTGTCCTCCAACACGTCCTCGTACTTCAAGAACAATACTTTCTCCGGTTTCTCCAAGCTCGCCTTCCAGTACCCTAAGACATGGTCCCAGAACGGCCCCGAACGAGCTGTCTCCCTAGCAAAACGTCTCGACACATTCCTCCAGTGTCCAATCCGGCCAGCGATTCCAGGTACCGAGAGGTAGGAACTTCCAGAAGGAAGTGATGGTGTCCTCTTTTGCCCTCATGGACTCCTCCATTTTTTTTCCTTCAATATTGAAGGGATACGATATGATATAAGTGCATATATATATACATTATTTTGTATATATACACGTTAAAAATGTACCGATCTATATTAAATGCATATTTTTATGTCTGTATATGCACATTAATGTAAGACCTCCTGAAAGTTAATGTCGTTGGTTAATCGCTACACCTAGTTTAGTTTAGGTGGTTTTTATATATATATATATATATATATATATATATATATATATATATATATCTTTGGATTTGACTCTTATTTCCATGGTAAAATTTTGAATGTATAATAGATCTTTGGTTTTTTTTTTTTGCATATAGATCTCTAATGTCTTAAGTGATGTACTTGTTATCACTAGACCAAGCATATCTTGTCAAATTTCGAATGATTAATCCATAAACGTGTATAATCAAATTCCGAATGTATAATCTAGTCCAATCTTGTTACGTTAGCTGTTTTGATAATCAGATTCCGAATGTATAATCACTTACGTGTTATTAGTTATAATTTTTTACATCAAGATTTTTATTAATGCCGAGGCAAGAATTACACAATGAAATTGCGATGCCAACAAGGAATATATAGTATCGAGACGACGACTCGTGAAATTTGAGTAATAGATATTGGGCACCACAACATGCGGAATTACAATTTCCTAAGAAAAAAAAAGAGATATTGAATATCTTTCGTGATGGTGCTAATATCTTAGATGGCAAAATCTTAGTTCTGCGAACATATATTTCAGAGTTACTTCGCCCAACTCCTATAATTAGAATTATCGGCTTGATTCATGCTTACGATTCATGCTTACGATTGAACAAAAGCCACCTTTGTAAGCCTATCGAACAAAAAACTCTTTGAGTCAAAATGTCAAAGCCACCGATCTAGTTTTGGACGAAGCTTCAAGGAATATATTCGATAAACTGCACATTTTGAAAACTCAATTTATTTTTTGTTCTTAGAGGTGTATGTATATCACACAAGTGTGATATCTATTATCTATAGGGAAACAAATTATTTTTTTTAAGTATAAAAATAATATTTTTTCTTGAATTTTAGACAAAAAAAATTATTTCTTGATATTGAGTTTTCAGAATTATAAAACTTGATGAATTATTTTGAAATATTATTTTCTAAAGTTTCCTTATCTGTTTTCTCTATCACCTTAATGGAGGAGAGGGCAGAGTGGCAGTGCTAACGTGAGCTGGGTGTTATGGTCCACGCCTGCCCGCTCAGTGCTAACGTGAGCTTGGTTGTGGCCCACAACAGTCCACACCCTCGGGATCAGGTTCTCCTATAGTCTGATCTCAACTTCTTTTAGGATAATAAAATTTAGGGATAATAGCGGCATAAGTACTCAACCTTTACTCAATTGGGGCGGCATAGCCCCAAACCCATTTAATAGCGGTATAAGTACCAAAAAATGATTTCCGTCTATATTTGACTAACGGAAGTAGTCAACGTTTGTGTGGTCAGTTTCTCATCAACATGGACGCCACGTAATCCGACATGTCACCATACACGTCATCCTCGCGTCATCAAATTTAATGCAATCGCCATTAATTTTGCATTAAATTTGATGACGCGAGGATGACATGTATGGTGACATGTCGGATTACGTGGCGTCCACGTTGACGAGAAGCTGACCACGCAAACGTTGACTACTTCCGTTAGTCAAATATGGACGGAAATCATCTTTTGATACTTATACCGCTATTAAATGAGGTTGGGGTTATGCCGCCCCAATTGAGTAAAAGTTGAGGACTTATGCCGCTATTATCCCTAAAATTTATAATTTCTATCCAATTGTAATTATCTCTTATTTTTATATAACATTATAAAAACAAACCATCTTTTCTATAATACAAAAAACCGTAGCTAAATTTCCCATCTAGCAGTTTACTCGTAAAATATAATCAAGTTATCAAGATAACTTTATATATTGATAAATCTTTCTATTTTCATTTTTTCTAAAAATTTATCGGTATCTTTCAGCCATCGATAAGTCTATAGTGTTTTTTTTTTAATATGCATATGTGTTAAAATATCGACCTAGATTTACAACAAAATCAAAAAGTAATATTTTTGAGGCTTATACATTGAAATTTAACCATAAAAAAATTCACGAAAAAAATATGTAATAAATTCCACAAGAATTGTTATTTTAACATATTTAGTAGCATTAATTTATTTTATACGATTTCCAGTAGTTATAACATTAATGGTACTATAAAATATAAATTATAAAAATTCAACCATGAATACGAAACATAGATTATACCACGGTTTATAACCATAGCTTAAAATTTACACCACGTACGCTATTTAGGCCTCGAGTGAGGTAGGAAGTTTGCTACGAGTATTTTTTTTTGGCACGGGTATATATATATATATATTTTTGAGTTTTTTGTGTTCTTTTTCTTCATGTTCTTGACATTAATATAGCGTTTAAATGTTCATATAGCGTTTTTTATGTTCACATGTTCCTATGGTGTTTTTAATGGTAATTTTATATTTGTGTTATTGATGTTCATATTTCGTTCTTTAGTATGCGTATGTGTTCTAAAATATTGACATAAAATCTACTTAAAAAAAGTAAGGTTTTTGGGGCTTATACATTGGAATTTGACTATAAAAAATTCTCATGGAAAAATATGTAAGGATCAAATTGCGGACGATAAATTCTACAGGAAATGCTACAACATATATAATAGCATTTATTTATTCTACACAATTTACAGTCGTTAGAATATCAATGGTACTATAAATTATTAAAATTTATTTTCGGACTTGTATTATATTCGTAATAAGAGTTGTAGTCTCCGGTGGGACTTATAATTAAATCCAACCATGACTACGAAACATAGATTATACGCGGCTTAAAACCGTAGAGTAAAATTTATATCACGTACGGTATTTAAGCCACGAGTAAGGTAGGAAGGCCAAAACTTTGTGCAACGGATATTTTCATAATAAGAATAAGCTTGGGACACAAAGATCTCGAATATGTAAGCTTCTCGGGTTTAGCTGAATTTTGTTGTTTAAGCCTTTAAAACGAAGATTTTTGGTGCGTGTCAATTTTTTTGGATTTTTGTGTGTAAATATTTTTCGTGTTCTTGACATGTATACAATGTTTTTAATGTTCATATGGTGTTCTTCATGTTCATATAGTGTTTTTAATGTTCTTTTTTATTTTGGTGTTCTTGATGTCCATATTGTGTTATTGAGTATGCATACGTGTGCTAAAATATTGACCTAAAACTTACAATCAATTCAAAAAGTAACGTTTTTTGAGTTTACACATTGGAATTTGACCATAAAAATTTCTCATAAAAAATATGTAAAAATTAAATTATCGACGAGAAATACAGCAAAAAATGTTACATCGTATATCGAATTTTAATAAATAAAAATATATACTTCTTAGGATGCCTCAAAGAGAAAGAGTCGAAGGACGCCGACGAGCCTTTTTCTGCGAAGTACCTAGGATGCCTCAAAGAGTCCAAGTAGTTTGTGACTTCAAGTATTTCTCGAGCTCGTCTTCTCCCGCTCTTCAAGTATTTGGTCAACCACGCCGCCGCTTTCCTTCTCCCCGGAGAAAGAAAACGCTACAAACTCGGCGATCTTCTTCGCTTTTGAACACATGCCCACACACTTCAAGAACAGCACCTTCCCCGAATTTTCCAAGCTCGCCTTCAAAAACCGCAGAACAACAGCCTGAGCACGCTTTCCCCCATACAAACACACAGCAGCCCGGAAGAGCGCTCCCCCGCAAGGTAATATGCATTCCAGCAGCAACGAGTAGGGAACGTGCGTGGCGTAGCGCCGCTGCGACAGAGTGGCTGCAGGGCTCTAAAGACACTGTCAGGCACGAGAGCTCGAGATTCAGGACGAGCATGTGCGGGTTGGCAACGGAGATGCAAGGCAAGGATGATGTCGTTGTCCTGTTTCCTGAAACGCTTGCCGATGCAACAACCTTGGTGTATGAATTCAGTTACACACGCACACATATGATGTGGTCAAACGGAAGAACAAGGTTTGGTTTTATTGAAAGAAATATTGGTCTCTCATTGTGATTGAAGTCGTAACCAAAAATCCTAAGATACAATCGAAACTCTTGTCCGAACTACGATACAACAGAAAAGCCTGTTTGAATACAAATCAGGAATTGAATGCTACACCAAGCAAGCAAAGAATATAAATACCAAAACTCTACTAATTCTATCCAAAACTGCTCAACAAAGATCACAGTACCATTCCCACTTTCTCCGACGATATGTGCGCGCACGCGCGGGCGATCAGGGGCTCGTAGTGGTCGCCTCCGGCTCCGCACCAGCCCGTCCCTTTCATGAAAAGGAAGAACGGGACCTCGCATATCTCGCTTCTCGGCCGGTGCGGGAGGAAGAAGACGCAATTCTCTTCGTCCACCATCGCGTCCGACCCGTGCGCCTGCACCACGTAGATCTCCCGCTTGAACTCCGTGGCCAGGCACTCGATGGCGATGTCGTCCCCGAAAGCCGCGGCCTGACCCAGCCTGTTCTCCTCGACCGACAACAACCCTTCCTCCGTGTACTGCAGCGTAACGATGTCGAACTCGTCGTCGGCCGAGCCGGAGACCGACATGTACTTCGCCCAGCTCGGCCCGTCGTCCACGGCCAGGCACCGCTCCTTGTAGATCGACTCCGCCGCGAGCTCTCTCTGCATCCCGAAGAGGACGAGCTCGTCGATGGCCGCGTCGAGAGCCTCGCGGTCCTCCTTCCTGGCCAAGAGCTTCACCTCCTGAACGACGTGAATCCCCCAGCCGGATCCGAGATCCGGCGCGTACATGTGCCGGATCGCGCACCCGATCGCCTCGACCTCCGAAGACGCCGCGGATCCGAGATCCTCCAGGAACCTCCGCACCGTCCGCCGCCGCAGCTCCCGCGCGTCGATCTCGCGCTCCACCGTCGACGCCATCGCCTTCTCCGACGCCGTGAAGAGGCAGTTCCCGTCGGCCGAGACGTCGCCGCCGTGCGAGAGGCGGAAGACCACCGACCTCGCCGGCAAGCAGTTCTCGTCGTCTTCTCCTCCGCGCGGCTGGTGCTTCCAGAGCACGCCCTTGGCGTAGAGCCTCTGGAGATTCCGGCGCTGCTGCTCCTCGAGGCCTACGACGGTCTCCCACGCCGAGGAATCGACCAGATCCAGAGCCTCCATGGGCGGCGGCGTTGACTTGGAGTCGAGCCATGGAAGCGCCGCCACCGGAGACGGCGTGGCCTGAAGCGTCTCGCCCACTCCAGCTGAGGAATCGCAGAGGAGCTTCCCCATTGGCGATTGTTGCCCCAAAAATCAAGCTTTTCTTGGTTCGAGTTTCTTGCTGTTCTTCGTCGGAGACAGAGGAGAGAGAGAGAGAGATTTGTTAGGGTTAACGGATACAAAGAAAGAGGAACAACAACGTGACAACTATACCCTTTCAAAAATGAAATTCTATTTTTATTTTTATTTTTATTTTTGTCCCAACTGCCATGGACACTCACACAACTATAATCTCGTTGAGTTTTTTTTTTTTTTTTTTCATTATATATAAATGGATTAATTGTATATTTAAATAGGGGTGAAAAAAATAAATACGAAATTAAAAAATGATTAATGAACCAAGTGAAATAGTATTATAACTAGTAAAATAGTAAATCCGGTTCAATAGTGAAAGTCGATATACTCGGTGTGAAAACGAGGCAAAATTACGTAAATGAGGTGTGTGTTTCACTTTCAACGGAGAATTTTTAAAATTTATCAAAAACTAAAATTAAAATATTTATGGATAGTAAGTTGTAGTTAATTGCGTTAATAAGTACTTAATTTTCTTGTAGTAAGAAAGTACGCACGTTATTTCTCAAAAAAAAATTTAAAAATATTAATAGAAAGGGAGCCAAATAATTAGATTAAATCTAAAAAAAATTAAAAAATTGTGTGGAATTGTCATTGTGTAGCTCTATTAATATTTTGTAATAGATATTGAATAGTGCTAAAATGTTTTTAAATAGACAAAAACTGAATATAGATACCGTTTTAATATGGATATGTTTCGGACTATAAACTAATTCAAATACGCACCAACGCAGTCCCAGTTTTTCAAAAGAATGTGTCGTTTATAATGATAAATGACAAGAATTTAGAAGGGACTATGCAAAAACGACATGTCATATACTATAGTTTGCTTTGGAAACGACAAATCTTCCATCATGTATAATAGCAATCCTTTAAGATGAAACGACAATAATATTGAGGACTGGTATTTACATTACAAGATACAGAATAGCTATTTGATTTTGAGTACTAATTGATCATTTCATTACAATCATACCTCACTTTACGCAAATGGCGATCGAGGTCCCGAGTCCAATTCCCGTTTAACGGTTACAATAATTCGGATCAATAAGTTCTGAGTACATTGCCGAATGAACGAATGAACCAAACATTTAACGGGTCGATAGAAGTTCGAGTACATTACCGAATGAACGAATTAACCGAACATTTAACGGCTTTTGAATTGACGATGATGTCTTTTGAGCAACAATTATACAAACTGAAGAACACACAAATTGAAACACAATATATATAATATACTAGTAATACTTTAGATGTTCTTAGAGTAATAAGTGAAGGTCAAGCCAGAGCCATGCAACTTTTCTTGAGTGATCTTGTTTACTCTTTCGACCATGGATGGAGTGAGATGGTTCATCCAATCACCGATGACTTTTCTAAAAAAGATTCTAAATTCAACCGGTTTCGGAGTACTCATAGTTCCATGCTTGTTCACGTCCAATTCCTTCATCTTCTTCAAGCTACAAAGCTCAACTACGCGGTCCACGGCGCCACCGGTCTCCTCCTCCTCGGAGAAAGGAAACCCTACGAACTCCGCGATCTTCTTCACCTGCGAAGACGTGTCCTCCAGCATGTCCTCGTACTTCAAGAAAAACACCTTCTCCGGCTTCTCCAAGCTCGCCTTCCAAAACCCTACCACGTGGTCCCAGAACGGCCCGAACGAGCTCTCGCCCTCGCAGAACGCCCCGACGCACTCCTCCAGCGTCCACCCCGGTCAGCAACTCGGGTGACCCCCAGTGGCGAACTTCCAGAAGGAAACGACGGTGTCGAGAGGGTTCCGGCAAACGTACACGACGCGACACTCGGGGGAGCGCCCGTCGTCCGTGATGGATCCCGGCATTAGCGCGTAGGGGACGTGCGTGGCGAAGAGATTCCCGCCGTTAAGGGAGGCATTTCCCAGGCCCACGTACTCGATATTCGGGATGAGCACGTGCGGATTTTCGGTGAGCAACGGAGTCTCGTCCGGCGTGTAGGCGTGGCGGTTGACGACGGAGAACAAGAGGGCTTTGAGCCACGTGGTGCCGGACTTGGGGTGCGAGGCGAAGACGATGTCGTTGTCCCGAGCTCGGAATTGTTGCTGAAACTCGACCACATTTCGAAGCAAATCGGACCGAATCCAAGCGCCTTGGTACAAGGTTGAGCTGGGTTTGGCCCAACCTTTGGCTTTGGGAAGCTCGGAGAGACCACTCTGCAACTCCATGATCTTTTCTTCGTTCTATTAAGCTCTGAACTAAATATATGCATATATATATAAATAGCGACGTGTATATATATAACATTACAAGTGTAAGTGAAAGGTGGCTGGTTTTTGGAGATGTGTTAGTTTGGTTAAGTTAATTAAATTACATGTGGCTCATCGGATCTCTTCATTCTTGATGCATGTGCACTGCACTAGCACGTTTCAGCTCTATATTATATATATAAATACAAAGCAAAGAACCGCAAATACATTATAATCTTATAATCTTGTTAAATTAATAATATCAATAAAGTAATATTTTTATATAATTCTGACTTTAATTAACATGATTAAATTTTATCTACATAATATAATAAAATCTTAAGCCTGACCGTATAAATTTATAGAAATTTTACTATACTTAATATTTTTATCCGTACGGAATAAATTTTTTTCTTTCTTTCGAGGATCTAGTATTCTGTTACGAGATATGAATAGCTATTTGAGTAATTGGTTGCGTCCAATACATTTCTAAGATATGGTCTCATATGTCATATTGAACCAGATTTCTCCTTACAAATATATTCAAATGTCTATTTTTTGTATATTATTGCTTGCTGCTCAAATAAAATACATTGTATAATATGCCCCTCCAATTATTTTATTATTTTTTATTTTAACTTTGTACTTACTTTTTTCGCTGTTCATGCCACTTTATCAACAGACCAGACCGGACCAGACTCAGTATACTTTTGCCGCAATAATCCTTTAAAAACCTATCATAGGTCTTTAAATTAAAAATGAAAAATTCAAAACCACAGGAACAGCAAACCTATGGGTTTGATTTTGATTTTTAATTTTGTTTATGAATTATAAAAAATGGATTTTAATTATAAATAAGAATATTTTGAAAAGTCGTTTGGTTATTTTTTCTATTTAACTTTTTTTTAATTTCTATTTAGTTTAAAATACGTCAAAATTATTGTTTCTCACCTATCATTAATTTTTTTTTTTCTTTCATTTTCGTCGTAGGTTTTCTAACGGCATTTTATGACTCCATTTGAGGTTCATATGTCAATATGTTTATGAATATAAATTACTTATACAAAAATAAATGCGAAAATACTTTAAATATTTTTAGATGAGTTCAAGCCTGAATCGTGCAGCTTCTCTTCAATGACCTTGGGAGTGAGATGGTTAATCCAATCACACCAACTCCCTTCTTTTCTGAAAAATATTTAAATTCGATAGGTTTGTGTTCCATCTTTCCATGCTTGTTCACCTCTAATTATTCTTTCATGTTCTTCAAGCTACACAGCTCAACTATTTGGTCCACCGCGCCGCCGGTCTCTCCACCAGCTCCTCGGAGAAAGGAAACCCTACTAACTCGGCTATCTTCTTCACTTCCGAAACGTGTCCTCCAGTATGTCCTCATACTTCAAGAGCAACACCTTCTCCGCCTTCTCCAACCTCACCTTTCAATATCCTAGCACGTGGTCCCAGAACGGTCCGAACGAGCTCTCTCCCTTGCAAAACGTCTTAACGCACTCCTCTAACGTCCATTTCGGCCAGAGGTTTGGTGAGCCGCTAGGCATGAATTTCCAGAAGGAAGTGATGGTGTCAAGAGGGTTCCGGCAGATGTAAACGATCTGGCAGTCGGAAGAGCGCTCACCAGCGATACATGCCGGCAGCAGCGCATAGGGCATGTGCGTGGACTAAACCCACTTTGCCAGAGATTGGATATTCAAGTCGCTGCCAGGGCATAAGCTCGAGAGTGGGGACGAGCATGTGCGAGTTCGTGGTGAGCAAGGGATGTCAGCCGGTGTGTGGAAGTGGTTGGCGACGGAGAATAATAGGGCTTTCAGCCAAGTGGTGCCACACTTGGGATGCGAGGCGAAGATTATGTCAAGGTCCTGAGCTCGGAAGTGTTGATGAATTGCGACGACATCGGAAAGAAAAAACTCGGAGTTAATCCAACAACCTTGTAGCAAGCTGAAACCAGGTTTTGCCCAACCTTTGGTTTTGGGAAGCTCGGAAGGAATACCCTGCGAATCCTTTCCCATTCCCTATTTTGCCCTCATGGACTTATCAATTTTTTTTCTTCATTTTGAAGGGATTGATTGTATATGAATTATACACATATGGACTGATCTATATATATTAAGTGCATATTTATTTATATCTGTATTTGCACATTATAAGTACTCGGATACCTAATTTAGTTGGTTAAGTTTACGATCGAACTGTTCAAGATCATATCACTTGTTAGGTCCAAATGCTCAAAGAAATACTATATTCAGAAATCGGCTAAAGCGGAAACACCCATACCCGATACAACCAAGAACACCCAAGAACAACATCGAATTTATGAAGAAAACAATTTACCATTCACAATACTAGTCTTTATTTTCTTTATACTCAGTCTTCTATTTTCTCTCTACAGACCTCATTCTATGATCTATCTCTCTAAAATAAACATTAAATTTAATATCAGATCTAAAAGATACAATTGTACTAACAAGTGCATATTTATTTATGCACATTAGACACTCAGAGATTATTACACCTAATTTACTTGTTTAAGTTTTGATTTCTTCTTAGTTCATTCATTTACGAGTTATAGTAATTAATTTTGTTAAATGTATTATCCAATCGAAAATTTATATTTCGAATTTGAGCGGTTCCCCCGATAAGATAGTTAATGGAAAATGTTATGAGATGCTAATAAAATATATATATATATATATATATATATTTTTATAAAATCGGCTGTCTTCAGTACTCTTAATTTAAAATTCTACCCAACAAAGTGTGTATTTTAGGTGAAAGAAAATGTTATAGATCTCTAAATATTTATTTAAACTCATTTCTTCAGTTATCTTATGGATATATACAAAATTTGAGAAATAGTAGTCCTTGTGCCGAAATTAAATTTATAAACGAACATAATGACTAAGGCCATGTTTGGTAATCAACTCAAAAACTTTTTTTTTTTTTTTTCAGTTCTTTATAACCGTTGTGCAATAAATTATTGCCGTTGCTTTCAAGTAATTGTTTGGTACAAATGTTTATTTTTATATTTGAAACTGAAAAAATAGAAAACTTGTTCGGTACGTACAATTTTCTCTTTTTAAACATCAATAATATAAATACATAATTACATATATAAATATTGTAGTGCAAGTCAAATACATTAATAAGTGTACATGACAACACATTATAGTGCAAGTTACATATAACAAAAGAGAGAAAAGTGAGATGGTTTATTTGAAAACACCATAAACCCACTTCTTAATTTTGTTCGTGGAACATCATAATTATTCAAGAAGTTTTTTTTCCAAATCTGTCTTCAATAATTTACCAAATATCCAAACTCCTCTCTTTTTTTCCTAACATTTTCACTTGAAAAGTAAAGACTCTTTTTCAATGAAGAATTAAACAGGGCCTAGAACAACTTTTTTAATCAACAGAACTCCCGGCTATTTTTAATCTACTGAAAATTTATAAAAAAAAATGTTGATATTTATTTTATCTTTATACCGAGACTATCATATAATTTAGATTATATGATTTTCAAGGATTGCATTTCTTAAAAAAGGAAAAATTAAAGAATTCCGTCCATGTAATTTAAGTGGACTTTAAACCAAGTGGACATTAAAAATTTAAAATCATAATGTCGATATTAAAATCATATATAGTGATATAGATCATACCGAACCATGGCATGGTCCATGGCCTATCTTATCTAACCCTATCACTCACTTTACGTGGTATGTAATTGTTGGGAAAAAAATGGATAGCATTTATCATCGACTATCTCATATGAATATTATTTCAAATGGAGATTTTTTTCCAATTAATAATAGAATTCAATTAATAAATCGATTGCTGGATCTCGTTGTTTTGTACGTTCTTAACTAGGTCAATTTTGTATTAGGATTTTTTTATTTTTATTTTCCACACGAAAACCTCATGAAATTGAAATGAATTTTTCTTTGGTAGAGCACTATGCTCTATAAAATACTCAACTAGCTTTGCGATTTCAATGGACGAGATGTTAGGTACTGATAGTCGCTAGCGACGATGACATTTGTAGTCGCTCTAAGTAAAATTGTCGTGTAATGACGACATTGTTTTCATCATGAATAAAAATATCGTCGCCATGTCATTGCAACCTTGCCGGGGGCAAGTCACTTGTAGCGACGGCATCTTTGTCGTCCGTATACCATATAAATCAACTTATAGCGACGACAATGTCGACGCAATATGCAACGACAATTGCTGATCTTGTCGAGGTATTGCAACAAAAAATATCATCGACATAATTTTAAATTAAAAAAGTTACCTTGTAAATTTTTATTTATTTATATATAAAACGAATTATATAATATTATTAGTGCCACAAGCACAAATGCTCTTTTAAAAAGTGACAATAAGTATTAATTTTTTTTTTCTTTATTGGACAAAGTGGTCAAAATCTGTTAATATTATGTTACCAGTATTTTTTATAACCTAGAGTTTGACGACTTTGTCTGCAAAAAAAAAAAAATATTCATCATCGCGCTTTGAAAGAGCCGGTAATAGCCCTATATTTAAATAACTAAAATAGAAATGAGATTCGATTTCATTAATATATTAAACTGCAAAAAGTTGAGAATACATAAACAAAAAAGTATTATAAAGCTAAAATTACATTAAAATTTTAACATAATAATGCAAGTCTTTAATTAATTTAGTCTTCTTAATTCCTCGGATGTTGCGGGCTTATCGGCGGTGGCGGTTGATCAGAAGCAATACTATGTCCTCAATTGACGACGCATATCGCCAAGTCTACACTGCTGGTCACTCGAGAAATTCCGAAGGAATACGAGTTGGCGCGACAAATGACGGGTATAAGAACTCAAGAAAAGTAGTTCAAGAACATGACAAACCTATCAAGCTTGAAGAGAAATTAAAATAACAAACAATATTATTAGAAAAACAAAAAATATAATATTAAATCTATTTAGACGAGTAAGTGAACGTCAAGCCAGAGCCATGCAGCTTCTCGTCAATGACCTTGTTTACCCTTTCCGCCATTGATGGAGTGAGATGGTTCACCCAATCACCAATTTCTCCTTTCCTGAAAAATTCTTTGAATTCTATGTCCCAGGCCTTTCCATGCTTGTTCACGTCCAATTCTTTCATCTTCTTCATGCTGCAAAGCTCGACTATTTGGTCTACCACGCCGTCGGTCTCCTCCTCCTCGGAAAAAGGAAACCCTACAAAATCGGCGATCTTCTTCACCTGCGAAAACGTGTCCTCCAACATGTCCTCGTACTTCAAGAACAACACCTTCCCCGGCTTTTCCAAGCTCGCCTTCCAAAACCCCAGAGCATGATCCCAGAACGGCCCGTATAAGCTCTCTCCCTTGCAAAACATCTCAACGTACTCTTCCAACGTCAATTCCGGCCAGATTTTTTGGGAGCCGCTAGGCATGAATTTCAAGAACGAAGTGATCGTGTCGAGAGGGTTCCGGCAGATGTAGACAATCCGACAGTCGGAAGAGCGCTCACCGGTGATACACTCCGGCAGCAACGCGTAGGGTATGTGCGTTGCGTACAGCCGCTGTGCCGGAAAGCGGATGTTCAAGACGCCAATGCCAAAAGCCAGACGCGCAACCTCGAGAGTGGGGACGAGAATGTGAGGGTTAACGGTGAGCAAGGGAGTGTCGGCCGGCTTGTAGATGCTGCGGTTGGCGATGGAAAACAAGAGGGCTTTGAGCCACGTGGTGCCACACTTGGGGTGCGAGGCAAAGAGGATGTCACGGTCCTGAGCTCGGAACTGTTGCTGGAACGCGTCGACATCGGAAAGAAAGTCGGAGTTAAGCCAGCAACCTTGGTACAAGATGAATTTTTCCCAACCTTTGGCTGTGGGAAGCTCATCAGAAAGATCACCACGCAAATCCTTTTCCATTTCCTCTTTTGCCCTCATGGACTCCTCCATTTTTTTCTCTTCCATTAGCAAGGGATTGATTGATATCTCTTCGGCATGGATTAAGTTTGTGTATATATACATATATAGGGAATGTATATGTTTATTTTGGCTGTATATATGTTTATACTTGCATTTGACTTACAAAAATTGTGTGGCTCAGTTTATTACACCTTATCTATTGTTTTGATTATTAATTTTCCGATATTAATGGTAATGGCCGGGTTGTTTAATATTTATTTAAATTCACTTCTTTAATTATCTGATGGGCATATAATTTTTTTTTTAAAAAAAATAGATAAACCATCGGGTATAAATTTATACCCGATGGTTTATCTTGGCTTTGATAAACCATCGGGTATAAATTTCGAAAATTGATAATCCGTTTCAATGTATGTTTTTCGAAAAGTAAACGTTGATTGTTCTGTAAACAAGTTAAATGCTAAATAATCATTTTAGTATTTAGGTAGAATTGCATTTGCGGCACAATCTCATGCACATGCTTGCTTATAAATTAATCACAAAATTTCTACTCTGCGGAATAAATATGTTCGATTAAATTAGAGTACAATTTTTGAAATTTATTATATAAAAAACAGAGTCCAACCACTGTATTTTAAAAATCTATAATCATACTCACATATTTCAAGGCATTTATTTTTATTGAGAAATTATAATAAATAGCCACATTCATATGTTTACATTGAATTTTAACAAATTTAAAGTTTTTATTTGCAAAATAACTAAACATTATCTATTTTGTCAATAATTAATATGGTTATAATGGTTAATATAACTATATTTTATAATGATCAGTACAAATATTAACTAAACATTTGTTATTTTATCAATTTTAAACTATTAAGTTGGCTATTTAGTTTAACCTTCCATATTTATTTATGTAATCACACGCACACGCACTCTGTCATGACGTACCCTTATTTAAATAAATTATACTCATACACAGATTACAGATATACTATTATTTTAATCCCATAAATTTCTTACTATTTAAATAAATTACACTTGCTGTTGGAAATATTTAAACAGAAAATTACCAAATAAAATTTTAATTAAGAATTATTAAAACACAAGGAAACACAACTTGGCCCTTTACCCACACAAATATATATATATATATATTGTGAAATGAAAGAAACTAACATAAAACTCAGAACATTTGAACAGAAGAATAGATAGTAGTTTAATTAATAAGTGAAGTTCAAGCCAGAACCGAGCAGCTTCTCTTCAATAACCTTGTTTACCCTTTCCACCATTAATGGACTCAAATGGTTCACCCAATCACCAACTTCTCCTTTTCTGAAGAATAGCTTGAAGTCTACCAGATTCTGACTCGTCTTTCCATGCTTGTTCACCTCCAATTCCTTCAAGTTCTTCAAGCTACAAAGCTCGACTATTTGGTCAACCACGCCACCGGCTTCCTCCTCGGAGAAAGGACACCCTACAAACTCCGCGATCTTCCTCACCTGCGAACACGTGTCCTCCAACATGTCCTCGTACTTCAAGAACAACACCTTCTCCGGCCTCTCCAAACTCGCCTTCCAAAACCCCAAAACATGCTCCCAGAACGGCCCGAACAAGCTTTCTCCCTCGCAAAACGTCTCGACGCACTCCTCCAACGTCCATTCAGGCCAGCAATGTGGGTGACCCCTACTTGCGAACTTCCAGAAGGAAACGATGGTGTCGAGAGGGTTCCGACAAACGTACACAACACGACACTCGGGATAGCGCTCGTCCGTGATAGATACCGGCATTAGCGCATAAGGAACATGCGTGGAGAAAAGATTCATGCCGTTAAATGAGACATTTTTCAGGCCCTCAAACTCAAGATTTGGGACGAGCATGTGCGGGTTTGCGGTGAGCAATGGGGTTTCATTTGGCGTGTAGACGTGGCGGTTGACAACGGAGAACAAGAGGGCTTTCAGCCAAGTGGTGCCGCACTTTGGGTGCGAGGCGAAGATGATGTCTTTGTCCCGAGCTCGGAAGTGCTGCTGAAATGCGGCGGCGTTTTGAAGTAAATCGGACCGAATCCAAACGCCTTGGTACAACGTTGAACCAGGTTTGGTCCAACCTTTGGTTTTAGGAAGCTCAACAAAATCACTTTGAAACTCCATTTTTTCTTTCTTCAAATGGCTATATATGAATTAAGTTTATATATATATAGAGAGAGAGGTGTGTAGAGTATATACACCACATTACAAGTGTATATATATATACACATATGATCGGAAGATGCCTTGTCATGGCTCACGAGGAACATAAGGAACAACAAGCGATTACCCACAACTACCTTTAAAAAAAATAATCAGCCTTCATTATTTATCAGCAATTATCTTTTAATATCGAATAATTTATAAATGTTTAGTATGATATGATATCATTCCGTTGATTTTTTTTTCCTTTAAATATAAATGGAGTAATTAATTATATTATCATTTGTCATAAGCAACTCATATCTTATACTTATATATGTTAAAGATTTGTTGATCTATTTGGTAAGGATTATTCTGATGAGATCATATATGAAATTTATAATTGTCTTTTTTCTTTTTCTTTTTCTCTTTTCCAATTTACACTGATATGCGTATCATTGAGTATCTTAATATTCAACATAAAATATACAACATAAGTGTGATTTACATTATCCCTTTCTTTTTTATTATTATTCTAGCAATGAGAAATAATATTCAAATAAGAGAAATTTTATTTCTTAATACTTTTTTTCTAATTAAATAAATGAAAAAGTATAGAATTTTAGAGAGAATTAAAACAATGAGCATTATAAATATTGGCCTTAAAAAATAGTGAATTTTTAAGAACTATTCCTTGAAAAAAATGAAAGAAAAAAAAAAGAGTTTATATCACATAATAATAATAATAATAAGCAACTTTAAAAAATTTATCCGTACAAAATAGTAAACTTGAAGAAATTTGACAGTATTAGGTACATTAGTTTATGCCATTGTAAACAGGGCATAGAGACTCTTATACCAACATACTTATGTGCGTATGCTGAAATCTATAAATAAATAAATAAATAAATAAATTAAGCATTTTTTCACATCCGTCTTCCTTTCCCTCTTCTCTGTGCTTAGGGCATTCTCTGCATCTTTTGGTTTCGGTTTCGGTTTCAGTGTTCTCGGCGTCCTTCGCTCTCGGTGTTCTCGGTATTCTCGGCGTCCTTCGGTTTTGGCATTCTTGGCGTCCTTCGGTTTCGGTGCTCTTGGCATTCTCGGCGTCCTTCGGTCTCGGTGTTCTCGGCGTTCTCGGCATTCTCAGCGTCCTTCGCGCTCGGTGATCTCAGCATTCTCGCGTCCATCACTTTGAGTCTCGGTGTTCTCAGCATTATTAATGTGAAGCAGTACTGGTGTTCGATTTATTCATGTTCTGAGCTTGGCGTTGTAGAGCTCGTGCTTCGGCTGGAATGGAAGTCTAACTACGCCACTGATTATAAATATATAGAATTAGATACTTATGATTATAAATATATAGAATTAGATACTTATGCCACTTAACCCATATTTTTAAGCATCTACATAATTATCTAATTGTACGTTAAAATTGAATTCTTACCGTAATTAACCCATCTCTTCAAACTAGGAGTGGAAACGAAACAGGGGTTCGGGGATTCAACTTCTTTTTTTTTTTGCCTTGAATCGAGACACCAATTTCTTTTGTCCCAGTTCCAATTTCGGTTCTCAAAAATTCCCTAATTTTTCAAATCAAAATCGAGATTAGAAACGGGACTTGCATAAAATTCTCAATTTCATAGTCTAAATTCAGAAACAAAATTCGGGACAAAAATACAAAATAACATGTCCAAACTACCAAACCCGAATACTAAGGGCCTGTTTGTTTAGCTTTTTATAAACATGTTTTTTATGTTTGTTTTTAAGTTTTGGTTTGAAAAATTAGTTCGATAAATCATATTTTTAGAATATTGTTTGGTTAAATTTTCTATTTAACATATTTTTAGAAATAAAAACTGAAATCATGTTTGGTTAAGTTTTTTTTTTTTTTTTGTAAAAATTTTAATCTATTTTTTAAATAATAAAATATATATAAACTCAATTATGAAATAAGCTAACAAATAGACATAAAATATATGCAATGCATTACATTGCTTATCGTATACTATTTAATATATATAATTAATATAATTAATATATATATATATATATATTTAATAGACACACCCATGGTTTGATATAGAAAATATATGCAATGCATTACATTGTTTATCGTATACTATTTAATATATATATATATTTAATAGACACACTCATGATTTGATATATAAATATATATATATATATATATGTGTGTGTATGTGTGCAAGAAGATACGGTTAATCATAGTGAGGGTAGTTGTGTAAGAACAATATATCGTGGTGAGGGAGAGAAAAAATAGGGGCGTGAGGAAAAAGTGGGAGTTGGATGATGAGAGAGAAAGACAAAAATAGAAAACACAATTGGGAAAATACCATATACCTGTTTTTCATGTTCCTTTGTAAAATTTTCAAACCAGAAAATAATTTTTCTAAATCAATTTTAAAATACTTAACCAAACATGAATTATCAAATTAATTTAACACTTTTTGAGACCAAAACACAAAAACGTGTTTATCAAAAGCTAACCAAACAGGCCCTAAGTCTAATCCTAAAATAATAAATTAAAATACCCTCACATGCAGAGGGTATTTGCGAAAAAGAAGAATCAACAATGGACAAAGGGAGAAGATGTAGGCGTTGAGCAAATGGAGGAAAAAGTAAGGGATGAAGAGTGAAATCCTAATTATAAACTACAAGTACAAAATCGAAACAAAACTACACTAAAAACGATGACGAAAATATATTATCACTAAAAAAATTACATGTATATTTAAAACTGGAACTGGGACAAATTAAAAACTAAGGTGGCGTTTGGTTAACTGGTTTGAGAAACCAGTGTGAGAATTCAGTCTACCAAACCAGTTTGGGAGTTTAATTTTTGAAACACTGTTTGGTTAGTTTTTTGTTAATCTGTGGTTGAATATAAATGAAAAAAATACAATAAAACACAATTTATGTTACCAAAAAGAAAGTTTATTTTATTTGAAAGTAATATATATTAATATTATGTCTAAAAAAATTGTCATATAATACAAAACGTATTCATATTTCATGATTCTAATTACATGTTTAAATAATATAATATAAAGTAGTAAATATTCCGTTCAAGAGTTTATATCATTGTAATTAAGTTAGTGTTTAATAATAAACATAATTTAAGTATATTTGTTAATATGATAGTAATATCATTAAAATTTATTTTTAAATATAAAAATGATTTTAATAATTTATTATATAAGTTAATTTCATAGTTAATATCTTATTATAAATAGTACAATAATATTATAAAATGATAGAATATTATTATTGGTTTATTTTGTACTATTGAGTTGAAGATCAAAGACAGAAAACAACTTCAAGTCGTTTTCTGTTTTCCTTCATTAAAATTTCAGTGGTTTGCGAGACCGGTCTCGAAAAACAGAGACAACTGACAACCCAACGTGGTCTGCAAAACCAATATGATACTGTTTGAAACCAAAACTAAAAACTGGTCTCGGAGACCATAACCAAACGACCCCTAAGATTTCGTCTTGATTCTAGAATTTAAACTAAATTTCTTGGATATATTTAAAACTTATCAGAAAACGATATCGAAATCAGAACAAAACCAAAAAACGGATAAAAAAAAATTCAGCCTTAGTTTTAGGCATCGACATATTTCTCAACCGTGTGTCAAAATTTTCAAAGTACGGATTAAATTGGACAAAATTCTTTCAGTTGGACCAGTTTATAAACACTTGAGAAATTTGGGGCTGTTGTTTGGCTGCCGAGAAAGCGAGGGAAAATCGCGGAACCAAACTTTCCCGATCCCAAATCTCATCGCTGTCGAAGCGAAAACGATCAAATCGACTCAGGTGAGGTTTCTCTTAGGTTCATGCGATTGCAAACTTCGAGAATTTCGCTTCCACTGTTCTTGTTTGAGCTGTTTGGTTTCTGAGAAGGTGAGGGAAAATCGTATAAAGAGACCATTTTCGATTTCTCCAGGTTCATCGCTCTCAAAGCTGAGCAATACGACTGAATCGCGAGCTAAAATTCAGGTTCCGCGTGAGAAATTGAGTGCAAGATTCAGCTTCTTAGCTTTAGGGTGTGAGAAATTGAGCTCAGAGCTTAGCTCTAGGGTTTCCGATGGCGACCGCGACGTACCCGCCACCACCGCCATTTTATCGGCTCTACAAAGATTACCTTGAAGATCCGAAATCAGCTCCAGCACCGCCTCCGCCGATCGAAGGGACGTACACTTGCTTCGGAGCCACTTACACTGTGAGATTCTCGTTGAAAACCCAAAAATGAGGCTTTGACTATCACTTGCTTTGCGATTTCTAGTCGGTTTCTGCGTAAATTGATCGAGTACGACCTTCATTGCTAACTTCTTTTCTGCAGACCGATGATGTGCTTCCGAGCTTGGAAGAACAAGGTGTTCGCCAATTATACCCGAAAGGACCGAACATCGGTATGGAAATTGTATAATTTGTGCTTAACATGAAAACATTTTGCGTCAAGAATAGTTTTTTGTCCTGTGAACTTAGTGTGGGTGCATTCAACCCTGAAAAATCCCTCTTATCACCATGCAAACTGACAGATTAATAGGTCGATAAGTCGGCAAGATAGGATTATAGAATATCGGTGTACTACTTGAAAATCATATTTCATTTTGTTTTCTGATCTCTTTTCGATTGGTCATGTGTAGTTTTGCAGAAAATGACTTTTACCCGTTGTTGTCAACCCATAAAATTCCTATAATCACCTTCGAATTGAAAGATTAAAATGCCGAGAAGTCGGTGTAGGAGAGCTATTGAATCTTGGTGTACGATTCGAATAACTTCACGACAAATACGGATTCATTTTTCTGATTTATGAACGGTTGAATTGATTATTCGAAGTTAGGAAAATATTACTTATACCCAATTGGTTCGGGTTTCATGGAATTCTTATATGTTTTCACGGCCTAAATACGCCATATTAAACCTTGCTCGCTGCTGTTTATTTCTTTTGCCATGGAGATCTTAAGATATTTGATGTTTTTATGTGCTCTTTAGGCTGCGTTTCTAACACGGATCCGATTTGATGAACCCTTTCAGATTTCAAGAAGGAATTGAGATCGCTGAACCGAGAATTGCAGCTTCACATCTTGGAGCTCGCCGACGTTCTTGTCGAGAGGCCGTCGCAGTACGCGAGGAGAGTGGAGGATATCTCTCTTATATTCAAAAACTTGCATCATCTCCTCAATATGCTGCGACCGCATCAGGTAAAACCCTTATGGGATTCAACTGCCACATTTCACGAGTTTCCCATTGTTCGGTTTTATTTTATTAGCATATTATTACTATTTTATTGACTTATTTTATGTTTTAGCTGGTTGAAACTTACTATAATGTCTTAGTTTCCCTCCTTAACTTTTTTTACGAGTTTACCCTTTTGAACTTTATGTTTTTATCAGCTTACCCCTATAGTAAAGGAAAGTCGAACGCGGTTTAACACATTTGGTTTTCTTTCTAACAGAAAAAGTCATATGTTCCGCTTTTACGTTTTTACCGTTTGCATTCTGCTTGACTGTGTTGGGTCTTTATCACGTGGCAGGCTCGAGCGACTCTCATCCACATTCTCGAGCAGCAGATACAGAGTCGGAAACAAGCCGTGGAGGACATCAAAAGGTAATCTAACATTCTACACTCGGGTTTTCAAGTATTACGTCGAGAAAAATGGTTGAATATTTTATCCTAATTTTTTTGTTTTGGGATTTTCTTAGGAGGAGAGAGGAAGCTCAGAGAGTTCTCAAGGAGGCACTAGCGACTTTGGAAACTCAATGATGCGTATTCTTTTAGCGTCAAAATTAGATTTTTCAAATATTTGTTCGGAAGCTAGTTGGAAATTTTAAAATAAATAAATCTATTTTCTTCCTATGTTATAGTAAATTTCATGTCCCATTTTCCTCTTGATTTATTTAATTTTAATTTTGCCCGAACTAATCATATTGTAACTTTCGTATGGGTTTGCCTTCTTAAATTAATCATTAAATTTCGGTTTTCTCCTTAATCGAAACACAGTTCCGTTAAAGTTTTTTTTTTTTTTTTAATGGAGTGGCACTATTAGTTATTATTATAATACGACAGAAATGTCTGAGTTTCAATTATTTGTGGATGAATGGTGAATCATGAGATGCAAAATATGCAAAATCCAAAGAAATATAAGATGCTTTTTTAAGAGATTGATAAACATCCAATATACTTCGGGTAATTTCATACAAATTAAAGCCCAAACGTAAATTAAAATTAAAATTTAGATTGATAAGTTTTATGAATAAAAGTGAAATGACACAAAAACACTGATTAATTCGACAAAAACGACTTTGTAATATCAAGGTTCAAACTTCAAACGACCAACTCGTAACCGCAAATTTATATGTTTAATAATTCATTTAAACAAAAACAAGAAGGGAAAAAATAAAAATAAAATTTTAAAAAAATGAAGAAAGAAAGAAAGATCATTGAAGCTAGTCCACGTAATAATAGTACACACAATCTCTCTCTCTCTCTCTCTCTGATGGAGCTCGCAGTCTCTCCCTCTTCACTCAGAGGAGGACAAGCTTCAATCCCTCTTCATCATATCACTCAAGCAACCATTAATGTAACGAAAGTCTCTCGCTTTCCTTCGAAATGCTTCAGCAAGAGCTCGCTCTTGCTCTGTGGCCAAGCGAAGCACTCGACGCCTTTGTTGAACCGCCATTGGAGGCCCAACTCCATCAGGGTAAGCTTCAATTTCGTCAGAAATGTCTCCAATGATTCTGTTTTTTTCGATAATTTTGTTTAATGGCTCCAAATTAAGTTTCTTTTGCTGATAGTAATTACTGCCCACTTCGCGGATTGTATAATGGTGCATTTTTTCTTCCAGTTTCGTTTCTATTTCAAGGGATAATTGTGGTGAAAGTAGTCAAATTTATTGAAAGTTGCATGGTATATTCTCAACCTTTCGATTGCGCTTTAGCGCCATTGATAGCTTAAGAGCTTAATATGGCGCACTATTTTTTATTACTTTGGGTACATTTGCCAAATTATCCCTTTTAATAGACTTTTGATAATGTCGATTGTTTTAAGCATTACCGTGTTATAATTTTTGCAGGCCTGCGCTCAATCAGGAGCCGCCGATGCTGGATCGAATCCGGTAATTGACAAAGTTTCGAGCTTTAGAGATGCTTGTTGGAGATTCCTTAGGCCCCATACTATTCGCGGTACAGCGCTTGGATCTTTGTAAGTTAACCTCATCGATATACTTTATTAAGTTGCGTATGGCTCGTTTCATTCATGTACTTTTTTAATTCTTTTTTGTGTTTGTGCAGTGCTTTGGTATCGAAAGCGTTGATTGAGAACCCGAATTTAATAAAATGGTCTCTCGTGTTGAAGGCGCTCTCGGGCCTATTTGCTCTTCTGTGCGGGAACGGCTACATAGTTGGCATCAACCAGATTTACGATATCGGTATTGACAAGTACGCTGCAAAAATAGATACACGCGGTTCTATTGCTTTATAACCCTTTTTCGATTGAATTTACTTCTAAGAACCACAGATAGGCATGTCATGTGTTTCTTGCCGATATTAAAACGGAATGTAGGTTTACTGGTGTTGAGGCATTGTTAATATTTTGAATTTTTCATGAATAAACTTGCGGGTTCTAGAGAATCTCGTGAATATTTCAGCATTGTTAAAACACGAGATAAGAAGTAAGGTTAAATGGTCTTGGTCCTCTGTTTGAATTTTTTTAAAGGGAAGTTTGCTTTTTTATACCCTCTTTTTTATTTTTTGAAAAATATACCCTCTATTAAAAAAAGGCAAAATATACCATTTAAGTGCATTTTTTTTACTATACTAGCCTCTATTTGTTTATCTTTTAATTAATTTAATAAAAAAATTAAAATCGCTTAACTTAAAGATTTGTAATATTTTGACATTTTGGAAAATAGATGGTATATTTTTGTAGAAAATATAACTAGAGGGTATAAAAGAACAAATTCTATAATTATGATAGCGTGGAAATTTTGGATTCTTGTAAGTTAAATGATAAGAGGGTATAAAAAAAGAAACTTAAGTAAACTTTGAGGGTATATATATACTAGAGGGTATAGAAAAAGAAAAATTCCCTTTTTAATAATGAAATTTCTGTAAAATGGAAGAATGAAAAACGTCTTGTAAGAATTTGATGTTTATGTTTCACGTTCAGGGTAAACAAGCCTTATCTACCGATTGCCGCTGGGGATCTTTCGGTAAAATCCGCTTGGTTGTTGGTGGTGTTTTTTGCTGTGGCGGGCCTTACCATTGTGGGATTGAACTTTGGTCCAATCATTACTTCTCTCTACACTCTCGGTCTATTCCTCGGCACCATCTATTCCGTTCCTCCTCTCAGAATGAAGAGATTCCCCGTTGCAGCATTTCTTATAATCGCTACGGTAACTTTTTCTTTAATCTTTTCGTTGCCGACCTTTAAACCTCATAGTTCTTGTAATTAGATATACATAAAATTTAAGAGAAAAATTGAGTATCTATGAGCGATAGTTAGGGGCAAAAATAAAAAACTAGACTAAAAAAACTCACCATTCATATCTTTCCATTTTGACCAAAATACCCTTATCACTCTCTCCTCTCTGTGTTGGCAAAAATCGAAGAGTTTTTTTTTTAGGTCACCGTATTATCAGTAGTAGATAATTTTTTCAATATCAAACTTGTGAAATTCATTATACTTTTACATAACTGTAAAGCTCTGAAATTTCACCGTTTAAATAAAGTTTCCCGCACGATTTCCTCAAGAAACCTTAATGGGAATTTTTTTACCTTTTTTCTCTTTTGTATTGCCTCATATTCCTTGAAAGAAATTATACTTCGATGGTAACTTAACAAAATAAACTTATGCAGGTTCGTGGGTTTCTTCTCAATTTCGGCGTATATTATGCCACCAGAGCCGCCCTCGGGCTTACATTCGAGTGGAGGTTCGTTAATTTTTTATAATTAAAAGGCTCGTAAGAAAATTAAGATCAATAAAATTAAGTGGTAAGTCGTATTTAAGCTTGATAATGACGGAGGCTTTATCGACCAAATTTGGAACAAACATTGACAAAGATTACAAAGAGACAATACAGAATGATAATTCTAATTGCATATGTTTTACTTCAATGAATTCTATTATCCTATAAATATGTTTATATAAATTAATCGCGAGCTCTATCTTATATTTTTAGCACTCCGGTGGCGTTCATCACTTCGTTCGTGACACTCTTCGCTCTCGTCATTGCTATTACGAAAGACCTTCCTGATGTAGAGGGGGACCGAAAGTAAGTCCTTTAATAGACCCGTAATTATTAGTTTTTACATTTTTATGTTATTATATATTTTAAGTAATAGGGGTTATTTTCGGTAAGTGCTGATGTAATATTTTGAATGTTTTTTGGTACCTCTTAGACATTACGGGGAGAGTTTCCGGTGAAACTCTCGAATTAGAGACCGGGGTGTCGTTTATAAATAAATTCTCGTTTTTATTTGATTATCAGTTTGGGCCCTGTCATCTTTATTTCGAATGTGTTTATCGTGTTTAAAGTTTTGACTTGTTAGGTTATTAGTGTAACCTTCAATTTAAGTATTTCTAGTATCCATATAGTAGAATGAATATTGTTCATATATTAGTATTTTTGAATTTTCCCTTTATAAACACTTCCGAGTCCGACCATAAATATTTATTTTTTACCAAAAGGAATCCTAGCCTTGCGAATTTCTCTTACTCAATTTCGTCAAGACTACTTAGTTTCTTTTCTGGGTAGTTATATTTTAACCAGAAATGAATGTTCTTATAGGTACCAAATATCGACTTTTGCAACAAAACTCGGAGTCAGAAACATCGCGTTCCTCGGTTCGGGGCTTCTCCTGATAAATTACATCGGTGCCATTGCTGCGGCTATTTACATGCCTCAGGTAAAACAATATTTTTTTAGTGGATTTGATCATAGAAAAACGTGTCAAAAATTCTTATATTTTTTCGTTTATTCTTTGTTCATTTACAGGCTTTCAAGTGTAACCTAATGTTGCCATTTCATGCAACCTTGGCGATTTGCTTAATTTTCCAGGTTTGTCCTTCTCCAGTTAACACGGAAAAAGTAACGTAAATTATTTGAAAATTTGTAATTTCTTCATTAAAACCCGAGCAGATTTTTTGTATCTTAATTAATTTATTTCTTTATTTCGGCTTCTTACAGGCCTGGATGTTAGAAAAATCAAATTATACCAAGGTAAGATGAATGGAATCATTTCACTCCATACATTAAAATAATCAATTATTTTCCCCTTCAAATGTGATAGTGAATTTAATAACTTCTTTATTATTCATTTTCGTTTTTTTTTCCCTGATTTTTGCAGGACGCAATAGCGGATTATTACAGGTTTATATGGAATTTGTTTTACGCGGAATACATCGTATTTCCTTTCATATAAACGCGGTAAAAGCTACTTAATCTGTATTCATTTTCCAAATTATAGAGATAGAGGATCAAGTATACCTCTAACAAGGTGTTTGCGTACATTGTATATGTACAGGGTTCGAGTCTCGTGACATTTTTTTTTCTTCGAAATAATGCTTACCGTATTGAAAAAATACCCTTAATTGTTTCGTTTTGTCCGAAACAAACAAACGGCAATGAAGGAATTGGAGTCACTTTTACGCGCTAGGAAAAAAACCTAGTAAAAGTAGGTTTCTTGAATAACACTCTACCACATAACTGGTAACGATATCTTCCCGCTCAAGGAGCTGTAAAAAGTCGATTTTCCTTGATAATAAAAATATTGATGCACTGATATTTTCCTTCAATACCAGAAAAGCCACAAAAGAATCAACTGGTATAAAAAAAATAGTGACAAGATGAATGGCCTAAGAATGAAAAAATTCCAAAACTGCCCTTCAGGTACGGGCGGACTACGCGGTACACGGCTTGTAAAAAATATATTCAAATATCTTTATGTTTTAACTTCTTATGTTTAATTTTTATTTTTTATCTTCAATCATCCCGTCCCATGTTTCTTAGCTCTCGGGATTTGTATCCTAGTTCCGCCGGTGCCTTCAGCCTAATCGATTCTAGTCTAACCCTAACGAGTTTTGAGACATCAAGCCCTTCTGGTTGAAGAACCTGGACGGATTTCTAGGTGAAGAAACCGAACCCTTCGATCTCGGTGACAAGTTGGCCTGTTCCAAAACCCTAAACTGGAGCTCCGTCGGGTAGTCTCGCATGCAGCCGATCCTGGGACCGGCCCCTGTTGACCAGCGAGTTGACAAATGTTGTGCCAACTGATACGACCTCATCCCCTTGTGCGAGTCGATCCGCCGCATGATCTTGTCTTTCGGAATTTCGTCTTCGTCTTCGGACAAGTTAGACTTGGCCACCATGAAATCTTCCTCCGTCAAGAAAGATTCCTCTGCCGTCTCGTACCCATCGTCGGTCTCCGGGTCGGGTTGCGGGGTCGGGATCTCGAGCTTCGTCAACTTCGAGCACAGCTTGCTCGGTAGCCTCGAGATGAGAGGGGCAACATTGTGTTCATGAGTTAGGATTCTCAGGTCTGGGTCGAGACGGCCGGAGTTTAAGCCGGGCTCTGACTGGGAGAGGGTGCTTTTTCGGATGGTGCTGGTTCTTTTGATCTTTTTGGAGATTGGATCTTCGTCTTCGCTTGGGCTTTTCTGTATCAGCAATGAAAATTGATGTCATGATTATTGACTTACATGGAGAATTTGACGGTTTTTCCTCCTGGTCCCGATTTTCCAGACATTAAAAAACTCTTTCCAACCTCGATAGCGGTATTTTCGGGAACCAATAACTAGTATTTTAACAGTCCAAACCGAGATCGGTAAAAATGCTCGCTTTGAACCGGGATTTACCGGTTTTCAATGATATACATATTAGCACAATAAATAACTTTGATGAAAATAAAAGGACCGAGAACTTTCGAGTTCCGGTATGTGAAAAATCGACAACGAGCAAAAGCCGGAAATAAATACCTTGACGTTAGTGAGATCTACATTGTTGTCCTTGAGGAATGACATAAACTCCTGAAAGTTTTCTTCAGTTGGGAGATAATGCCCGCTATGTGGCCAAACTGCCTATCAAAATACAACGGAAAATGAATAATTAATTCCGATCCGATGGTCAAGATTAATTCGCCGTTATAATTATATAAATATTAAATTTGGAACCGAAATTCAAGATCTGTTTCTTCTTAGGCTCCCAAAATTAGAGGACTAATGCCAATGATAATTATCAATTCGGATTTGTTTTAATGAATCTTCGTGTCCACGTACCTTAAGAACACCGTTTTCGACTTCTAATCGGCCAGCCGATAGAGTGGCCCCACCGGCCAAGAAGCTGGAGTGCTGAAACGTGCCTTTGCTTTTCATCCCGACATACAAAGCCTTCGACGTGCTGAGAACAAAGATCCATTTGGTGTCTTTGGGTCCTCCCGTTGTGTCGATAATTTTCCCGCTCTTCACGTACTCGAATTTTCCGTCCCGAACGACGACCTCGTAGGCCTCGCGTTCCGTCTGCAACATTAAGCATCGAGGCAAACATTTTTAGATTTATTTTTTTATTTTAAGAGAAACGTTTTCCAATTTTTTTGTATGTCGTGGGCTCGAACCCTGCAAGTCAGGCTTACCGGGCCGAGATATTTGATGCATTGTTGTTGAAGTTTCGTCCGAGGGCAGATCTCAAGGTTCACTTCCTTCCCTTGCCCTATATCAAGCCTGCATTTTCAATCAAAATCATAATGCATCAAACACACAAAAACTAAGCATTTGTGATCAATTAAACAATTAAATTCTTATATTACCAATAGAAGAAGGGTTCTTTACTCTCGCAATGCAGCCACTTCACGTAGTAAAACTGAAGGTTGTGGCCGTAGCGATGCCGGGGATCGATCTGTCGAAGAAACAAGGACGGTGTTAGGCGAAAAAGCGACTTAAACCCTGTTTCTCGAAGCAACACCGGTGCTTTTTTATAGGGTTAATAGCAACAAAAGTACTAACTGTTTTGTTTTTCGCGTTCATAAACCCAATTTTTTTTCTTCTTCCATGGCAATCTTCCTAGTGTCCACTATTTTTCTTCATTCCAAAATTTCGTCCATTTTTCATTCGATTTAGCATAATTTTAGATTTGTCGTTAAATCTTGAACACGTGTCACTTTTAAGAAAAAAATTAAACATTTTTGTTCTCTATACTGAAACGGACAAGACGACTAGTGGATGAAACTTTAAAGAAAAGGAAAGCAAAATAGTAGATATTGCGAACTTTAGCGATGAAAAAAATTTAGGTTTATGCTACCACAAAAATCATAATATTACGTACTTACGGGGAAATTAACTCTTGATTTATATGCGGTGGGATCTGAACTACATATTTCAATTTTTTCAATGATGTAAGTTTAAATAATCAACCGACTTCCGGACTTACCGCTTCGAGCCAATGCTGCAAAGCGAGCTTACGCGCCTTTTCGTCCTTAGACAAGCCTTTTCCCACTTGAGGAAACGGTAACGCCGTTTCAGAGGCAAAACAGAGGAGAGGACAAGCAGATCCGAGTGTTAATCCTAATTAGCAATATCTTTAAAAGGCTTAATTATCTAAAAATCACCTTGGCAGCTCTCGTCCTCGCCCGAGACCACCGCGAAATCGCAGACTCGGGTTTCTCGATGTCGAAGAACGAAATTGAGCTGCGTTTTAGCTCCGCAAAATCGAGCAACTTCCACCTAAAGACAAGCCCAAAAATCTCAGAAAACAGGGTTTTTACCCAAGTAGAATTCGGATACTTTTCGTGATTTTTCCGGGGGGGAAAAAAACACGAGAAATCGAGGATATTTTGTTTTGTTTCGAGAGTCTAACCATCTCTGCTCGACCATGACCGCGCAATCCGCGAGCCTCCGCCGTGTACGGAAGCTCTTGTACACCTTTTGCAGCCTCAGAGCCGCCTCATGGTTCCTCTCCTTTTTTCCCGCCTTTTCCCCACCCCGGAAATCCCGATTCTTTGGCATCATTTCCCGACCAAACCCGTCGATCTTCGTACTTTTCTTTGGCGTTTTGAAAGACGGGATCCTCTGCAGGCTGAGCGAGCGCTCGAATACAGACTTGGCGGAGCCGTAAGATCTCAGCGCAGCTATCGCCGGTTCAGAATCGTGGCCGTTGAAGCTCATTGAGCGGAACAGGTTGCTCTTCGCGTCCCGTCCCTCGAAGCTCAGCGAGCGGAAAAGGGGGTCGAAATCATCGAACGAGCAAGATGACAGTGTCCCTCCCATTTTGCCCAGCATGGAATTTTATCGTCGTTCCCCAAAAACCTGTAAAAATGGACCAAGAACATCATGATGTGTATGTCTATATATATATGTCTGTAAACAAACATGACCCACGAGAAATAATATATATATACCATTGTTTGGGACATGAAAGTACCTTAATCTTGAGAGGGGTTGGTTTTTCAGACGTGGGATTTTGTATGAGAACGCAGAGAGAGAGAGAGAGATGGGGTTTATAATTGGCAAATGAGAACGAGAGAGAGAGCGGAAAGAGTGGAGGTGATATTATTACTCACTAGCTATGGCTGATATATATATATATATATATATGTATATATCAACTGTGTTATCCTGTGTGTGTGTGAAGAAATTGTGCAATGGGTTTTCAATGGGTGTGTAGTTGCTATTCTTGCATGAGATATATATAGCACATCAGAGAGACAAGGACGGTGGAGAATACTATATTATATTATTATCATTTATTTATTTATTATTATGGCTGTTATATTATATATATATATAGGTTATTTTATTATTCATCAAGTAATAATAATAAGGGTTGGACTGTACTGAAGTGTCCCGTTTCCCAATCTAAGTCAAACGTGGATTTTTTTGTGGAAATTTTGGGTAATACTTACAATCTATAATTCTATATATATATATATATATATATGGTCATATTATTCTAGCCACCCAAAAAGGGATAATTCTAGTGAGCAAAATAATATATCATTTGTAAAAGACCTGTTTTCTCTATATAATATGACTTGTTATATATATATATATATATATATATCAATGTTTTTGGGTGTCGAAGAGATCGAGCTCAATGTCGTTCCATAGATGTTGCAGTATCATTCAAATTATGATGAAACAAATTCCGGTATAGCCGATGAGACTCGATATATTCGAGTGTTGAGCGTTTCGGCGCTCCCTCAATATTTATTAGGCTAATAATAATAATAAAATAAAAAAATATAATGATAATAAGTATAAAAAAAAAAGAGTGCAGAAGTAAAGCATCTAAACTAAAGGTAAGTCATGACTGAATGTGGAGGTACTACGGTAGACAGATATATTTATATTATTATTGATATTATAAATAATTAATAAATGGATTTATTAGATTATAAATTTATAACCCAACAAACAACTCATGTGGTATGCGCCATATTCCCATGCACAGATTGACAGCTACAACAGATCGTACTACTTACTCAGTGGTACCGTCTTCGTACGGACGCGTGCGACGTGGCACTCAACCACGAAGGTCGTACGAATCTACCTTTATCCATTTTCCACACACACATATATATATATATATATATGTGATTGTGATCTGTGATATGTGTATGTATATATACGTACACAATAAAGACCATAAGAGAGCACCGCTCATATTAGTATTAAATTTGATTATATATTATAAAGGGAGATTCGTGTTTTCTTTTAGTGTCCCCACAAAAGTAACATCAAAAGTGACTACTGAGTAGACCAATCCAAACGGGTGGGCGCGAGCAGTCCGCGTAATATTTGTGAGCGTGAGTAGCCTGCCTCGTTCTTTCTGAGAGTTGGGATGCCCTCGGGTTGCCTTGTCCGACATGGAGAGCACTGTTGATTTTAATCTCGTTACGTATTCTCTGCATGGATTATTTTTATTAAGTTTTATTTATTTTGATTAAATAAATAAACACGTTGAGCGTCCTAGTCTTTAGGAAAGGGGGTTAGGATATATAGTTGAATTAGTGGAGTTTCAACGTGGGATTATGGCTGAAAGATAGGACACGATCACCATGTATCCGTTATTGTTATTTTTCTTTTGCCTATAAATAAAAGCAAAACACGCTGCAAGCTTTTTAACGCAGCACCACAAATCGACTCTCTCTCAAAATATCTCGTGTTTATGTTTACGTGAGCGAGTGCTCGGTGGTGTGTGTGTTCAATACTCCTCTCTCGCTCGTCTCTGCACCAACAAGCACTACTGGTGTCCGTACGGGTCGGCACGGCCACGACCCGTTCATGGCAACCCAACTGCGGGCTATGGGCAGCCGGCACCCTTTTGCCCGCTTGCTTAATTTGTTTTAGCTTTGTAATATTATTTTATTTTAAATGGGAGATCATTTATATAAACAAAAGATTATAGGGACGAGTTGACTGTCCTTAGATTGGCGACGGACAAGTTTTCCCTGCCCAGAAAACGACGCGGTTTTGGATAACTCTTGCCCGGGTCGGGCCCACTCCGACTTTTAATGTGATAGCTGCAAACCTAAACCCACTCGCTTTTACGGGACAATCTCGACACAAGCCTACGTGCATGAGGAGCTAGCATTGAGCGAAGACAACCTTAGCAACCACACCCATTGACGGCGCCATGCCAGGGCCGGCCGTCGCATGCTGTATGGCACTCTTTAGTTCATTTCTAATTTATCTCATATGTGTATTTCTTTTTATTTTCTCGAAGTCTTTACATTATCTCTATATACGATATAAATATATATATATATATATAATTTATCCTATCTGTCAAGAAGAAGTGAAGCACCGACGATACATGGTTGTTATTCTACTTGTGATAAATATTTACAGATAATCTCCTATACATTAATTCAAAATTAAAAACATGAAGCCGACTATATTATCTTTTTATTACATTACCTAGTTAACAATAATGTAGTATTTTTTTTATGTGCTTTCAGCTAAAGCAGTCCAAATTACCCGTGGGAATCGCTTACGACTATTTTTTTTCCGTCAAAATCAGGCTGCAACGAATGAGGAATCCCGCTGCCAATGAGCTCCCATCTCTTGTAAAAAAAGTTTCTAATTTGACACATGAATTAAATTAATATTTAGATATAAAGTAACCATATATATATATAGTAGCATAACTATCTAATAGTTTAATTTTGTGATAATGTTAAAAATCAGTCCCCGTTTTTAATTAGATTAACAATATTTCAGATGTGTTCTTAAGAAAACTCCTTGCCTCTTAGAAGTGACACGTTGCCTAAAACTTAGTAGCACTACATAAATTCTATTGAACTTATTAAAAAAGATATGTAAAATTAGAAGAGAAGTAAAATAATAAACATGGCGAGTTTCAAGTATAATATCAAGATTGTAAGAAAAAAAAAATATATCATAAAATAAACACTACTAATCTATCTTATAATATATTATATTCATACATTGATTGGTAATAGTATTTTCAAGGCTAACTACACAGAATGCTTCTGACAAGAATTGAATCTTTAGATAAATCAATGTGAAATAAGGAAGGAGCATTGAAATTTCTCAAACTTTTTGGTCACCTCCATTTTCTTTGTCTCCTTGTCATTCTCAACTCAACCCACAATTTATTGATTTTTGAAATTTATTTTTCATTTTTCAAGTACCAATCTATGAGCACTCTTGTGATGATGTACTTTTCAATTAGTGGAGTAAGCAGAACAGAAGAAGCAAGTCTTTGTTAAACAAGATTTTTAATGAGGATTTAAAAATCTTAAAGTTTGATCGGGGTTTGTAGATGTACCCCGAACTTTGAAAGTTGACAGCTCCGTAACAGTAAGTTATTATCTTCAATTTATATAATAAAAAAAATTGTAATTGTAAGTTATGGTCTTATATTTATAATAAATTACATATATAATTGATGTTTTTATATTAAATCAAGACTATATATAATTATAGAGTATAAATGTTATTAAACTTGTTAATATTCATCGATAAGTTTTTCCGAAAAATCCATCGGTGAACCAATTACTAGTCAGCATACCAGTAAGGAGGTGGCGGTTTTCAATCGGTGTCGGTAAATAATTCCTCGAGTGTATACGCCCCTCCAAACTTTGTTACTCGGCATCTAAACCCCTTGAAATTGAGATTTATGCAACTTCTGTTATCTTCTTACACATCTCTAATCAGCTTAACTCAAATACTAATTATAAGGTTAGTATATATGGTTTTGTCTGAAACAAATTGAAATCTTTACCGTATCAGCTCGTAATATTTAACATTTGCAGCGACTTCAAGGCAGCTGAATCCCCCGTCTAGAGAGTGGATGCGCCATCAAGGTGACGAGGCTGCATGCTTTGGTGTTTCGGTTGACTACGATGGTGTTAATTATCGCTAACGGTAACAACGGGGTTGATGTTCCGGCAAAAGTGCTTGGGGAATTTTGCTTTCCCAATATGCTAGTCAAGGAGCTGATAATGGATATTCTCTGGAAAGATTTGGACATGCTCGTGTGTGCCGGCCCACCCGGATTCCTCAGCCCGTATTGTCTGTTTAAACAGGAGCATCCGGGCTCGGAGAAAATATTATCGGCGACAAGGTAGAAATTATTCTTTACACATAAAAAAACTAAGTAATTTTTTTTATTATTATTAAATGTACACGGAGGATATTTCATCAATTTTATTATTCTTCTCAAACAAATTTGGGGCCTTCAAAAACTTTAAACTAATCGATACGATTAGTGATCATCATCAACATATACCTTGATTAAACACTGATTAAACACATACCTTGAATGTCTTTTTTTATTTTTATTTTTTATTATTATTATTATTATTATTATTATTATTATTATTATTATTATGTCTTCTTTTATTATTATTGATGATAATAATAAAAGAAGACATTCATTATCTGATCATTATGAAAATTCCCATTTCGTAAATAAACAATATGTATTCCTTAGACTCAAATGGTCAAAGAAGCAGAAAGTTACAGAATCCCAGTATCATAAATAAATAAAATAAATTCAAAATCTGAAAGAAAAATTATCCCAAAATAAAAAAGCAAAAACTCTATATGGTATTGGTGTTGAGTAGTTTCTCTTTACAAATCTGAATTTGTCAATTGTTACCTTAAATTTGGTTTTCAAGCTCTACCTTATCATTTTCTGTCGGATTTAGAATTTCCGTCGACCCTAACTTTGCTTCAAGGTCCTTCACCGCAGAGGTTAGTGATCGAATATTTTGTGCTTTTTCGAATTGACCCGGTTTCGATGCCTGTAATTAAATACAAGAAGTTCTTAGTTTGGGATCAAGAGAGTAAAGTACATTGGAATGTAGTTTACAATAACATGATTAAAATTAACCCGGTAAATATAGTATAAACACCGGACTCTGATGGTAGAACCCGTGTGGCAGTGGATGGACACGAAGTATACCACCATCCAGCTTCCGTTAGTGAACGGACACGTGTGGCACTGACGGATGCTGGACGGGGTCTACTTTGCTATCGTTTTTAAGGTTTCGGTACTTTAACTGCTAAAAGAAGAATTAAAACATGCTGCTAGTCTGCTACAACTGAAAAAAAAAGATACGGTATTTTGCCGCTAATAACCCTAAAAAGGTTCATTTAAAATATAGAATATAGATGCTTACATTTTGCAGTCTTTCTACTCGTTGTTCAAGATCTTCTTGAGAAGATTCCTTATGAATGCTCCGAAGAACGGCGAGCAAATGAAGAGGAAGACCGTTCGAAAGATGCTGCTCGAGCTTGCAGTGAGGTACAGAAGAAACACAACCCGCTGAGTAAAACGGGCACGAAACGAGCCTCATCGAACAAACCGTGACGCAGTGGCGATCCATATCCCGCCTCATGATTTTGCAATTACACATTTGCTCGCACATTATCATCTTAAACGGACAGTTCGAATCGTGCCTCTCCGTGTTTTTCTCGGAGAAAAAAACGTTACACCCTTCGCTATCGCAGCTCAAGGTCCGAAAACCGCACTTCAAACGATGCTCGGTGAGTTCTTCTTCGGACTCAAATCCCGTGTTGCAGTGGTACTTATTCGTGTAATCGATGTTCTTGATTAAAACTTGGGCTAAAGCTTCCCTCTTATCACTCAACCAGAACCCGTTCATCTCGAGCTCTTGAGCGAAATCGTCGATCTTGTCCTCTCTCTTCTCGCTAAGCATGTAGCCCGAGACACGGCTGAACAAGTTCGCCTTCGATTCCGCAAACTGCTCAATCAAATCGGAGATCACGTCATAAGGGTGATCAAATGCTGCATTTTCCGCACCATTTTCTTCAACAACGGTCTCTGCAACGAAGCTTTCGCTTCTCAGCGTAACGAACTCCGCCATTTCTTGTCTCAATGCAGCAGCCACAGAAGCCGGAGATTTAAAAATGTCGCCAGACGTGCTGTCGATGCAGGCCGTTGCTATCCCGGGGATGAACGCTTGAGCGATCTTATGAACTAGTTCGACATCGTAAAAATCGCAATGGAAGATCGGAACTTCTTTCTCTGCTTTGTGTTCCGCGTTCGCTGACGGACGATCCAGGCCCGAAGACACCTAAAAACGAGATTCACACGCAATCAGAACCGAGAAAAAAGATGCAAGAGTTCTACACTTCATCAGAATTTCTCACTAAAAGCAAAAATTCCATCAACCCTTTCTTAATTCCATTTGAATTTCTCGATTATAGCATAAACTCCATTGACATAAATGGAGAAATCTGCAATTCTGCAGATTAATCATATAATCTAACAAGATATAAGATAGAATTCGAACAGAACACGCATCAGAAACATCCCCAAATTAAAATCCTGAAACCGAGAAGAAAAGAGGAAGATCCAAACAAATTTTCCTCAGATTCGAAAATTAATATCTCGAATCGAATGAAAAATCACCTCCATTTCGTTCTTCGCGATCATAGATCTCCACTCTGTTAGCTTCTTCAAGCTTCCAGATCCATTTTCGGAAATCTCGCATAAGCTTCAAACGCGCCCTTCGCGCGTGAATTAATCGATTGAGTGGCGAGCGTGAACTCACTCGCCTCGTGAGAGAGAGAGTTTCGCAGGAAACTCGCACGCCAAAAACTATCAGTAATAAGCAAGGTTTTAAATACCGCTTGGCGATATCGTTTCGCATTTTTCATTTTACGGATATATTGTTTGTCGATTGGTATCTCATAAGTAAATCGATGGACATGTTGATGGATATATCATTTCGCATATCCTCAAAAAAAAGATTTTCGATGGGCATGCCGATAGATATTCGAGAAATTTAATACCTTGGTAATAAGAAAATATGAATATGTAATACTCTTTCCTGTTTAAATTATTTAATTAAATCTATAATTTAAATAAATTAAAAAAAATTGTGCACAATTTGTTTTGTCTCGGACTCTCAGTTTCGGTATCAATCCTAAATCGTATTAAGAAGAAAAAAAAAAATCCAGAAATTTAGTTTCGACACGAGGATACGAGAACCGAAACTGGTACAATATTTAAAAAAAATTATTTGCATTTCGGTTTCAGTTTTAAACATATATAACTTTTATTATATGATAATTTTGTTTAGTATATTCCGTTCACAATTGAATATCTTAAATTATGTTTTTATATTTCAGATTTATTCGATTTAACTTAACTGTCTAACTAAATTATTAACAAACTTTATAAAATCTTTAGCCATTTTTTAACAAATCATATATATATATATATTATATCATTGGCAATAACCATTGTTACCAGTGCTGCTATCGTTCTTGCAAATATTTGCGGCACAAGTAAATATTTTAATCAATGTGTCGGAGTCAGACAATATACACACACGGTTACTAGAACCTTTTTTTTTTTTGAAGGACACGGTTACTAGAACTTACTACATCATGTAAGTGAGATTGTATTTGAGCTCGATCGCGTCGAACATAATTCAACACAATCGAATAACGGACGTACACGACCCAGATACAATAATACAATGAGACTCTCCTCTAAACTCAGTAAAAAAATTGAAATAAAATTATTATAAATTTGATGTAGGTTGCTAATTAATTTTATATATTTATATTATATAACTATATTCGTTAAATCATATAAATTTACGGTATAAATTATTTTATATTTTATAAAATTATGATTTATCAAAAAGCTAAAATAAACACGATTAATAAATAAAACGGACTATATTCATATCAAATGAGAATTAAAAAAAAACGATTAGCCAGTGAAACAGTGAAACAGTCATTGCAAGAATTATAACATTATTGGGGTTATAATGTTATATGTCTGTTTCTCTTATAAAAAAAATGTTATATGTGTGATTAATCTTGAATAAATTATAGGGATAATAGCGGCAAAAGTGGCCAAAGTTAAGCTAAGTGTGCAAATAAGTGGCCAAACTGATTTAATATCGGCATAAGTAGCCAAAGTTTACCAAACCGTCGACAGTACAAATTTCATCCATTTCATGTTAACGCCGTTTGCCATGTCATTTCCACAAGTGTTGAGCTTTGGCCACTTATTTGCACACTCGACCTAATTTTAGCCACTTTTGTCGCTATTATCCCTTATTTTTTTACGTTCCAAAGTATTTTTTTAGGTTTATCTAGATTTTTTATGTTTTTTTTTCTTTTTCTTAAGATTTGACTAAAACTTGATTTCCGAAATAACTGATTCCGTTTTTTAAATTTAGAACGCTGAATATCACTCTCAATTTTGAAAACATTAAAATGTGTTATCGGTTTCACATGTAATTTACGATCATAGGATTTGACATAAAACCTCTATATAGTTAATTGTTAGGGACCATTATATTTTTTTAAAGGAATTGGTACGAAATACCCAATTAGCCACAAGTTTTTTTTTTAATTACTCATTGTGTGTATTAAAATGTACTAAAATATGTATGTTTTAATAAGTTTGTACAAAATAAAAATTTCGTTAATAATGTTGGCCTAACATTGTTAGTTAGAGTCGAGACTAAAATCGAGACTTTGTAATATTATTTTATTAAGATATATTTAATTGTTAGAGACCCTAAATTTTATTTAGCGAAATACCCATTTAGCCACATTTTTTTTTAAATTACTCATTATGTGTATTAAAATGTACCAAAATGGGTAGTGTTTTAAAAACTTTGTAAAATGAGAATTTCGTTAATAATGTTGGCCTAACATTGTTAGTTAGAGCCGGGACTAAATCGAGACTTAGTAATATTATTTTATTGAGATTATTAATTTAAATGAAATTTTACTGGACAAAGTAGTATTTTTGGTCTATAATGTTAAGGCTTCATGGTTAATAGTTTGGCACACCCAGATACCATAGTTTTAAAAAAAATAAAAAAATCTAACAGTAGCATCAATGATTTGATATGGGTTTTGAGATTAGTGAAAGTGACTAATACCTTCTTGTTCTGTTTCTTGTTCTGTAAGATGGTTTTCTTTTTATTTTTTCTATTTCGCCCCCTAAATCATGATCATGTAATTTGTACAGGGCCAAAAACCTCAAAAATCTCTTAGTACTGTCTATCCCGTACCCTGGTGAACCAAACAGAGCGTAAGTCTTCCAAGCATGGAGAGGCTAAACTAATCACTAGTAACCCTTACATTGTGCGCAAAGTTAACAAAAATGTTTTTTTTTTTTCATAAGTTATGTTTGGTGATTTCAAATGACTAAGTCCATAAAAGCATGGTACAATAAAATTTCATAAAATTAATAATCTTAATAAAATAATGTAAAAAAGTCTCGATTTTAGTCTCGGCTCTAACTAACAATGTTAGGCCAACACTATTAACGAAAATTTTATTTTGTACACACTTTTTAAACATACCTATTTTAGTACATTTTAAAACACACAATGAGTAATTTGAAGAAAAAAAAACTTGTGGCTAAGTGAGTATTTCGTACCAATTCTTTTAAAAAAATCTAATGGTCCATAACAATTAAATATATAGAGGTTTTATGTCAAATCCTATGATCGTAAATTACATGTGAAACCGATAACACATTTTAATGTTTTCAAAATGAGAGTGATATTCATCGTTTTAAATTTAAAAAACGGAATCAGTTCTTTTTAGAAATCAAGTTTTAGTCAAATCTTAAGAAAAAGAAAAAAATAACAAAAAGAAAAAAATCTAGATAAACCCTATAAAATACTTTGGAACATAAAAAAATAAAGAATAATAGCGGCAAAAGTGGCTAAAGTTAGGCCGAGTGTGCAAATAAGTGGCCAAAGCTTAACACTTGTGGAAATGATGTGGCAAACGGCGTTAACATGAAATGGATGGAATTTGTACTGTCCACGGTTTGGTAAAATTTGGCTACTTATGCCGATATTAAATCGGTTTGGCCACTTATTTGCACACTTGGCCTAACTTTTGCCACTTTTACCGGTATTGTCCCTAAATTATATTAGATATTTGGCATAAAATAAAATAAAAGGAAATTATAAAAGGAAATTAAATAAAATTCGCTGTGTGGCTGACCGTACAGTGCCACGTGTACTCTGCGAGAAACGCACTGTTTACCAAACAGAGAGCATATACACAATCGGAAGATCTCTCCTTTTTCTCGCTAGCCCTAGAAAATTTCATTTTCCCGGGAAGCAAACAGAAAATCCTGACCCATTTCTCTCCGTCCATGGCGGTTTCGCAGGATTTGTTAACTCTCGCGATTCTCCATCTAGGTTTCTAAGCCGCACGCTCCGTCTGCTTTCATCAATCAATGGCGCTCTCGGAGGAGGAGTGTTCGTCGGCGAAGTCGAGATCTTCGTCGTCCTCGGCGGCGTCGAGCAGAGGCGGCGCCGGCGCCGGGAGCAGGAACCACTACCTCGCCAAGTGCGTCCTCCGCGGAAGCGTCGTGCTTCACGTCGTCTATGGCCGAATCCGCTCTCCGAACTCCTACGACGTCGTTTTCGGCAAGGTTCCTCTTTCTGCCTCAAAACTTTTTCTTTCGGTTTCTCGATCAGACGCTCTCATGATCTTGACAGCGATCTTCGTTCGCAGCTAGCTTCGAGATGTAACTTTTTTGTTCCTCCATTTTTGGTTAGGAAGCTTTACAGTATAGTAAGGATTCAGCGAACAGTCTATTGATTTAATTGATTGTTAGTAGTCTCATATGAGAAAATCTTTCGATCGATCCACCGTATGAAATGCCTTTTTGAGGCGCTTCTTGGGTCGGGTGGTGATTTCTTACCTCGTGGCGTAGGGCTCTTGAGGCCGAGGCGAGCTTGAGGCGCTCACCTCATGAGAATTTCTTTGTTATTGATCGGCCGAGGTTTGAAATTGTGTTTTTAAGCCTTAAAGCGGGTATATCAATATTTCGACATGTTTATTTTGAAGCCTAATTACGCGAGTTCTAATTCTCATGAAAAAAACTTTTGCGTTATGTAGATAAATGTTTACAAGCTAGCTTTGTATTCGGAAAATAGACTGAAATTTGTTAATAGGGCTTTTCGCGACCTTGAGGAAAAATTGTCAAAATCCCTGTTCCCGGTCCTGCTTTCATTCCCCGCTCATCTATTGAAATGGTTTCAGGAGACGTCCTTAGAACTTGTTGTAATAGGAGAAGACGGGATTTTGCAATCTGTAAGCGATCAGCCGGTGTTCGGGACAATTAAAGATCTTGCTGTTCTTCCCTGGAAAGGCTCACGAAACCACCAGGTCTGTAGATAGTTTGATCGAGATTCGAGGCAAGAATTATTCCGTGCTTTTTAATTATCATCACATGTTGATTCTTTCTTTTCCCTGGGTAGATGATCGGCAGAGACTGTGTACTAGTCCTTTCGGATTCTGGGAAGCTCTCGGTTTTATCTTTCAGCAATGAAATGCACAGGTACGTGATGGACCTTTATTTATCGTTGGTTTTATTTTAGTAATTTAGGGCTTTTATTTATTTAATATTAGGTTTTAATTATGATTTGCAATTAAGTGTTAATAATGGGCTTTAGGATTAATTGTGTTAGTGGGCTTTAGTGAGGTTGTCGACTAGGGTTATAAGGGAGGAGATATGGATTGTTTTGGGTGTGTTGTCTTTGGTCGATTTGACAGAGAACGCCAAGGAGAGTGACGGCCGAGCTCTCGAAGGATTCGTGCCTCTGTTTCGCATTTATTCAATAAAATATTCGGGAATTCATCACCTCGGTGAATTACCGTTCTTCTCCATATTCTCTTTATTTGGTTTCTGCGATTTATTTTCCGGGATCTATCAAATTGGTATCAGAGCATAATCTTGCGACCTAGAATGACGAAAACTCGATCAGCGACGGACGAGCCAAAAGGAGGCGAGCGATATTGCAGCGCTGTTCGACAGCTTTCGCGCCGAGCTGATGGACAGTTTTCGCGCCGAGATGGCCCAAGCCATGCGCGATTCAGTGCAGGAAGCAGTGGAACAAGCAGTGGCGCGCACAGACGAACGCCAAAATCGAGCGATGGCTGAGTCGGACGCACGCGTAGGCGCGCTGGAAGCGCAGATGCGCTGCCAGGTTGAGCACAGCGAGCGCAAACTCCCTCCAGGAGGGAAGAGGGACCACCGACCAGGCGAGGGCGCGCACGGGAACAAGGGAAAACAACACGACGGCCCAGGTCAGCGTGTCAACAGCGCTGAATTTTCCCCCATGCGGTCGGGAAACCACGGTTCGGATTCAAACTTAGCCAAAGATCCGGCCTTGGCGAAAATTCTCTCGGCTAACCCGGACGACCGAGAATGGGTTTCACGGATTACAAAGGTGTACCATGAGGAACTCAAAGAGCGAGAGCGTTTGGCTCGCACTCAACACCATCGGGACGAGCACATGGGACAGATTCCACTCCGCACGACACAGCTGCCACGAAAAATTAGCGAGGACAGCGAAGATTCCGACGACGAGACGGGCATAAAATGTCAAAACCGTAGACCGCCGGAGTACCGCGGCAATGGGGGACAGCGCGAGGCACACGGGGACCGAGTACGACAACTACAAATGCCCGTGTTCGAGGGGGCCGATGCCGAAGAGTGGGTGTACCGAGCCGAGCGGTATTTCGAGGTCAATGGAATCCGGGGCTATGCACGCGTGAACTCGGCCGGAGTATGTCTAGAGGGATCGCCCCATTTGTGGTACAAGGGGAAGGTTCGGAAGGATCCTTTTCTCGGTTGGCGAGACTTTAAAGCACGGTTGTTAGCGCGCTTTCCGGATCCACGAGGCAAGTGCTACAATGACCAACTTGCGAGGGCTGCTCAAAGCGGGACACTCAACGACTTCATTAACGAGATCGAGCGCTTGCAGGAACACTTACCACATTTGCCGGACGATGTGTTTAAGGACGCCTTGGTGCGCGGGCTGAAACCGGAGCTTCAAACGATGGTGATGTGGGGTCGCCCGCAAACTTTGGATGCGGCGATTGAATTGGCGATGCTCACGGAGTCTTGCGGAGTGGGAAAGCAGCGAGCACGGGACAGCAACCCAAGTGCCCGAGCAGCGACCGAGAGACCCTCCAAAGACCTAACCGAAGGCGAGTACGCGTCTCGAAAGGCTCGAGGTTTGTGTTATAAATGTGAGGAGAAGTTCTCGCCCGGACATCGTTGCAAAGTTGAGATGCGAGTCTCTCTCGTTGAGGATCCGATAAAGGAATTGGAAGATTGTGTGGAGGAAGAACTTATGACGTGACGAGGGAATCGGACGACAAGCTTGAGGACAAGCTTGCTTTCGAGGGGGGAGTAATGATGGACCTTTATTTATCGTTGGTTTTATTTTAGTAATTTAGGGCTTTTATTTATTTAATATTAGGTTTTAATTATGATTTGCAATTAAGTGTTAATAATGGGCTTTAGGATTAATTGTGTTAGTGGGCTTTAGTGAGGTTGTCGACTAGGGTTATAAGGGAGGAGATATGGATTGTTCTGGGTGTGTTGTCTTTGGTCGATTTGACAGAGAATGCCAAGGAGAGTGACGGCCGAGCTCTCGAAGGATTCGTGCCTCTGTTTCGCATTTATTCAATAAAATATTCGGGAATTCATCACCTCGGTGAATTACCGTTCTTCTCCATATTCTCTTTATTTGGTTTCTGCGATTTATTTTCCGGGATCCATCAGTACGTTCATTTGGATTTTTCTGGGAACTCTCTCTTTATTTTGAGTTTTTTCGCAATGTTGTTCAATTCTGCATTTTTTTATGTATATAGGAGCTGATCTTTAACTTTGTCGACTTATTATTCATACCAATAGGTTCTTTCCAGTGACACAAATTCAACTTTCAAGTCCGGGAAATCTGAAGAATCAGCTTGGGAGACTCTTAGCTGTTGATTCCAGGTGAAGTAAAAAAAAAAGCTTAAAGAATGCTATATAATAATGTGCTGGTTTTTAATCTTCTTTATATCTTTGGTTGTAAATTTGACATCAAGAAATTATACGGTTACAGGATATCTAGTCACAGATTTCAAAGATAGGACACGAGGCGTTAAAATTTGTAGACATTCTTTTGTTTTTGTTTTCACTTCTTATTCGTTTATTTTTTCTCAGTGGAACTTTCATTGCCCTAAGTGCCTATGAAGATCATGTGGCAGTGATTTCGGTTTCAGTGTCTTCCAACAGCGATATTCTGGAAGAGGTGCTTTTTTTTTAATTTTTTTTTTATGCAAAAGTGCAGCTTATTCTTTATTAAACTCTCTTTAGATATCGGAGATTACATCTTAAAAGTCTTATACTCTTATTTTCTTATTATGTATTGATAACCTAAGTTTTGTATTATTCAGACAGTATGTTGTCCTTCCGATAATGACATTGAAAAGAGCAGTTTAAATGGCACCATATGGGGCATGTGCTTTGTTTCAAGAGATCCCTCACAACCGAACAAGGGACAATATCCCGTACTAGCCATTCTCATAAATAGGTACGAAGTTATGAGTTTTTCCTTGAGTCTTCTCTCTCTACCCCTTTCATGTTCTTTTGAGGTTTTCTTATAGGACCCGAGTTAGGAAACCAAACACGAATTAATGGTAATTTACGGAAGAGATGATTTCTTGATAATTTTATTGAACTGAATAACAAACGTAGCGGCCGTTCCTTCGGGATAGGCACCTAATACAGGGATTAGGAAATTTCAACCCTATGTTTTGCAAACTACCAAAAACTCTCCTAATGGTTTCGTAAATAACTCAAATTTCCATGCCCCGGATAGCCTACATCATAAATAATAAATTTTATTCAGTTAAGGATGAGATCTTTTGCTTCTTATTTCAGGAAAAGAGCACTTCACAACGAGCTTTTGTTAGTGGGATGGAACTTCAGAGATAATGCCGTTAATGTGATATCTCAATATGCTGAAGCCGGACCTCTAGCACATGACATTGTGGAAGTCCCTTATTCTTATGGATTTGCGGTTATGTTCCGAGTCGGTGATGTTCTCTTGATGGACCTTCGAGACGCTCACAACCCGTGTTGTGTTTATCGATCAAGCTCAAACTTTCTACCTCATGCTGTTGAAGAGCAAAATTACGTTGCTGAGTCATGCAAGGTACACCATGAAGTTGATGATGAAGGTCTCTTTAATGTCGCTGCATGTGCTTTACTGGAGCTCCGAGAGTACGATCCGATGTGCATAGATGGTGACGGCGAGAATGCAAATATTAGCTACAAACACGTGTGTGCATGGAGTTGGGAACCGGGAAATGTTAAAAACCCGAGGATGATCTTTTGTTTGGACACTGGAGAATTTTTCATGCTTGAATTTTGCTTAGATCCTGGTGGTATCAAGGTTGCTCAATCCGATTGCCTCTATAAAGGCTTACCGTGCAAGGGCCTTTTGTGGGTTGAAGTTGGGTTTCTTGCCGCTCTTGTTGAGATGGGTGATGGAATGGTCTTGAAGTTGGAAGACAAAAAATTGACTTTTAGTAGCCCGATTCAGAATATTGCTCCAATCTTGGATATGACGATCGTAGATTATCACGACGAGAAACACGATCAGATCTTCGCGTGTTGTGGGGTGGTCCCTGAGGGATCATTAAGGATCATTCAAAGTGGGATTAGTGTAGAAAAGCTTCTTCGAACGGCTTCTATCTACCAAGGTATAACCGGGACTTGGACAGTTCGAATGAGCGTGAAGGATCCTTATCATTCGTTTCTCGTGCTATCTTTTGTTGAAGAGACAAGAATATTATCAGTTGGTTTAAGCTTCACTGATGTTACGGACTCGGTTGGCTTCAAACCAGATGTCTGTACTTTGGCGTGTGGCCTTGTGAACGACGGATTACTAATCCAGATTCACCAGAACGCGGTGAGACTTTGTTTGCCCACTCAAGTTGCTCATTCAGATGGAACTTCTTCGCCTTATCCAGTTTGCGTATCATGGAGTCCACATAATATGACTATTAATTTAGGTGCTGTTGGGCACGATATGATTGTCGTTTCCACTTCTAATCCTTGTATCTTATTTATTTTGGGTGTGAGATTTCTATCGGAAGGTAAGTACGAGATCGTTGAAAAGCAACAGTTGAGATTACAGTACGAGTTATCGTGCATCTCTCTGCCTCAACAACTTCTTGAGCAGAAAGGTACACCCCAATCCGGAACTGTTAACATCGGTAAATATATTGTCGTTGGGACACATAAGCCTTCAGTGGAAGTTATGGTGTTCGATCACGATGAAGGACTAAAGCTTCTTGCTAGTGGGACAATTGCACTTACAAATGTCATGGGAATCGCTATCAATGGCTGTGTTCCGCAAGATGTCCGGCTTGTATACGTTGATCGGCTTTATGTACTCTCTGGATTGAGGAACGGCATGTTACTTCGATTTGAATGGCCTTCAACTTCTACTATTTCGGCTCTGAGTGCCCGGTCTCCTGTTATAGTGGATGCAAGTCCTGTTCTATCTAGCATGTCTGAAATAAATAATGATGGTAGTTTTCCTGAGAAGATGAAGTTCCGAGGTCATATAAATCTTCAGTTAATTGCTATTCGTCGGATCGGCATTACTCCCGTGTTCCTAGTTCCTATGAGTGATTCTCTCGATGCTGATATTATCGTGTTAAGTGACAGACCATGGTTGTTGCACACTGCAAGGCATAGTCTCTCTTATACATCTATTTCGTTTCAGTCTTCTACTAATGTGACACCAGTTTGTTCCGTTGATTGCCCTAAGGGTATATTATTTGTTGCTGAGAACAGTCTACATTTGGTGAGAGCTCTGCTCAAATTATTTTTATGCATCTTCTTTGATGTTTGCGATAGGACCCGATACTAAAACGTATTGTTAAACACAAGCTAAGAGAACTTAAGTCAATAGGTACCGAAGCGATGATCACCTGAAACTTTATTGCAATGAGTGAGATAAACAAAGAGGCGTTCGTTTGAGTACACAGTCATAGCTCACCAGAATATGTCTCGAGTCTAACCGACAAAGCTATAGGGTTTCCTTAACTTTACCTTATTGTTACCGAAATTAACCCACTAATACTTAAATCATCTAATAACAAAATAATTGAATCAATACTAAATTACCCGTGTAACAGTTTGTAAAATAGTACTCTCTCAATAACAGTTTCCAGTTTGTTTGAGTTACGAGCTGTTTTACTCAATTTTTTTTAGGTGGAGATGGTGCATAGTAAGAGACTTAACGTTCAGAAATTTAATCTGGGTGGCACGCCCCGGAAGGTCGTTTATCATAGTGAAAGCAGGTTACTTCTTGTGATGAGGACCGAGCTGAGAAATGAAGAATGTTCATCAGATATATGTTGTGTAGATCCTCTGAGCGGGACGGTGCTCTCGTCTTTTAAACTTGAACGCGGGGAAACGGCAAAATCTATGGAGTTAGTGAGAACCGGGATCGAACAGGTTCTTGTTGTCGGAACCAGTCTGTCTTCTGGTCCAGCCATAATGCCCAGTGGTGAGGCTGAGAGGTGTACCATCTGTTTCCCACATTCTGATTTCTGCTTATATTTGTCTGATACGTATATTATATGTGCATGTGTGTATATACATATATTAACCCTTACTGTTCAACCTCTTAGAAAAACATTCAATTTGTAAAGTTTGTTAATCATTCTTTTAGTTTTGAAAAGGGAATTTGCAAAAGCGAGTCTCAAAATTAGGCAATGATAGCTAAGGCTTAAACGTTTAGGTATGAGCTTCGGCGATTTCTCGGTGAGCTCACGGCCCATGAGGAGATCAATCATGTGGGACTGTATCACCATTTTTGCGATGTTCGTAATCAAGATTGCCACTTATAATTAGCAGTCATAGTTATTGTTTTCTTCTGCAGAAATTGGTTAAGCTCTTAGAGAGAGTAGAGACTATTACTTAGGAGAGAATGACGGGTTATTGCTACCGTTTGTCATTCCTTTCATGTATTGTCAATCATAAGGTCGTCGATCTGCTGAAATTCCACTTTGAATAATATCACATTAACCCATTGGGTGTTTGAAATCATGTTTTTCATTCGTATGGCTATATCAGTTATCAGCGTTATCCTAACTGAATTTTTTTGGGCAGTTCAAAGGGCCGACTTATTGTTCTCTGCCTCGAACACGTGCAAAACTCAGATACCGGTTCAATGACATTCTCTTCAAAGGCAGGAACGTCTTCTCAGCGAATGTCACCTTTTTCCGAGATTGTTGGATACACCGCAGAACAGCTGTCGAGCAGCAGCCTTTGCAGCAGCCCGGATGATGCCAGCTGTGATGGAATCAAGCTAGAGGAAACCGAATCATGGCAATTGCGTTCGGTTTATTCAGCCACGTGGCCTGGAATGGTGCTTGCAATTTGTCCTTATCTCGAGCGCTTCTTTTTGGCCTCTGCTGGCAATGCTGTGAGTCAGCAATTTTTGCTGTATTTATTTATCTTGCTCTACTTAATTTCCCCCTAATTATCTTTTTAAGAACATTGTTATAACTTAGAAGTAAAAGGGACATATTTGTAAGAGCAAAGTAAGACAACGCTATAAGTTTAGGGGGGGCTGATAATTACTCTTATTATTATTCTTATGAGGACAAATGTTACAGGAAGCCCCCCCTGCCTTTGTATGTTTTCTTATGTGAGGGGGCTATATAAGGACAAACATACAAAGTCAAGGGTGTGATATAATCATTTTACAAATGAGGGGCCACATAAGTTCAAAAAAATCCAAAGTCAGGGGCTTCATACCAACATTTGTCCGTATTATTATTTTTTCGGACGCTAATTTAATTTCTTCTTTTATTTCAGTTCTACGTCTGCGGTTTCGCAAGTGATACTACTCAGAGGGTGAGAAAATATGCTGTTGGGAGAACTCGGTTTATGATCACATCCTTGACTGCGCACTTTACGAGAATTGCCGTTGGTGATTGTCGGGATGGCATACTTTTCTTTGCTTATCACGAAGTAAGTAGGATATTTATTCTAACATCTATTTTATGTTTCGTTTGCACGAATTTCCATTTCCCTAGTTTCTATTTTTAGAGTAACTTAGTGTAATGCCTCCTGCATGTTGGTGCATCCCCCCCCCCCCCCCCCCACCCCTGAACTTTTGTTTTTGGCAGCAATGCCTCCTAAACATAAAAAAATAGCACAATGCACCCCTAATTGCTTGTTGACATCTTACCTTTTTTTTGCATGTGTATGGCAGGGGGATCGTAAGCTAGAGCAACTTTACTGTGATCCGTGTCTAAGAATCGTTGCTGACTGTACCCTCATGGATCTCGATACCGCCGTTGTGTCAGATCGGAAGGGGAGCATCGCTGTTCTTTCATCTGCAGGTTATTTAGAAGGTACAAGACCGACTAGACAATGATCAAACTACGTTTTCAATACAGAAAAAAAGCTTTTAAAATAAGTATCTGGATGTTGACTAGAGGCGTCTGCCTCGAGGTGAGAAAACGCCTTTTAAATCTTGCTTAAAAAATTATTTATTTTTTCATTGGAATGTTACTAGGAAGGAAAAAGTAGTGAACATTTTCAAACTCAGTCACACCTCTGTATAAAATTTTCCTGCGTTTTGTTTGTGCACGTGCTGAAAATTTGATAGAAAGTTTTATATGTTCTGTTTCCCAGATAATGCCAGCCCGGAATGCAACTTAGAGGTAAGCTGTGCCTATTACATTGGCGAGACAGCTATGAGCATTAGAAAGGTACATCTTTGAATTATGTTTTCATACGGTTGTGTGTAATAATATAGTTGTGTTTCAGAAAGGTACATCTTTGTATTAATTATAGTTTCTGAAACCCCGATTCGGTTTTCCTCTTTCTTTGCAGGGATCTTTTTCATATAGATTACCGGCTGATGATACGTTGAAGGGGAGCAATATGAAGATTGATTATGCACACGATACAATTATCGCCAGCACTCTGCTAGGAAGCATAATAACTTTTGTTCCTCTCTCAAGGTACTTCGTTGTTAACTGATCCATCTAAAGACTTAATAAATAATTTTGGTGCTGAAACCGGGCTGGTATCTGGGTTTGTTGCGAAATCCGGAACTCTGATCTGAGATTTGGGGTTTGCAAAATCTCACCATCCTGGTAAATTTATTTCCGTTTGATAATTAGTTCGAGGTCCTATCGTAGACCTTATCCATATTTCTTATATTCGTAACTAATAAACATGGTTTGGTGTAGGCAAGAATATGAAATCTTAGAAGCAGTCCAAGCTAGACTTGTGGTTCATCCGTTGACTGCTCCTATTCTCGGAAACGATCACAACGAGTTTCGTGGTCGTGTAAGTCCGGTAAGAGAAACCCTTCACAAATTTTATAAATACCAGAATAAAAAATAAAAAAATTGATGTTACCGAACATAACCGATCATAAATAGATTCTTGGTGGAAAATAATAATCCTTCCTTCGAGCCTTCAAAACTACACTTGACTTATCCGGCTCCTTTTACATTGATGTATATATGGCGATAGTACTTACCTTTTATTTTATTATCCGTAAGGACTCCAATTTTAATATATATACTCATATACACATATACATGTGTATATATCTACTATATCTATAGCTGTTCAGTGATATATATACGCTATTTATATCTGTTGCAGAGTGGAGTTCCGAAAATTCTGGACGGCGATATGCTCTCGCAGTTCTTGGAACTCACGAGCATCCAACAAGAAGCGGTAATGTCGTTGCCACTCTGTACAAAAGACGCCGTAAGCTCAAGCACGAAAACGTCTCCACCTTTCATATCCGTGAATCAGGTCGTGCAACTCTTGGAGCGCGTTCATTACGCCCTAAACTGACCGCGTTGTTTCCGTTTTCCTTTCACTACGGAACTTCACTCCCAAGCTCGCTTTTGAGCCAACTCCAATCAAGAAAAATCGCAAAACAGAGCTGTCCGTTGCAGAACCGAACCGAGTTTGACGATTGCGTTGCAGCGAAAACTGTGCAGAAGTAGGCTATGGAGAGACTAGCGAGATAGGTACAGCATGACGGGAAATATTGCGAGGCGGGAGTGATATACATAATTTTTTTCGATTCGTTTACATGTAATTAATTCGTGCCTTGCCTGGTTTTAAAATAATTTGGGGTTAAAAGTATGAAAACTTGTTGAAGATAGGCTGATAGATGAGCATACTCGGATTTTTGTAACTTTGGTTAATTGTATTTTTTATTTGTGAGTAATAATTTATTTTCTTTTCGGTTCATCGATATGTTTGTAACATGCAATGAACATTGAACAATATGTTTGTAGTTTGTACGACACCATATCCAATAATTTTAAAGAATATACAATTTTTTTTTGATAAATTAATAATTTTAAACAAACAACAATTTTTTGCGGTCTCACTCAGGTTTAACTAGTTAAATTAATAAGTCATTATAAATATTTAATTAGTTATAAATTAATGATTCATTAAATTTATAGTATAATTTTTTTAAAGATATATAAGTCCTATATAATTTAACATGAAAATAATAATACATATATAATCATGAAATTACAATTAATAAAATATAAAATTACATAACTAGTAAGAAATAAATTTTAAATAAAAATTAAATACACTAAATAATTAATCATGTAGTTTTTCAAAATATAATTTTATGTCTCTTAAAACTTTAACTTTAAGCTTTCGCACAACAGTAAAAAATAAGTTTATCGTCTACGGCCTAAAGTACGTTTTTCATTTGAACCACTTTTTGTAGGCGTGGCAATATAAGGCCGAACACGAAACACGAAACGCTTACGACACGATTTAAACGGGTTTGAGTCTACAATAAATGAATTTGGGTTCAACCGTGTCGAATACGATTAACACGTTTAAATAGCAGGAAAACACGGCACAAATACGGTAACATGAGCCAATTAGGTATGATTAAGAAACAAAATGCTGCATTTATGCATTTTATATATGTTATTAACTGTTTTAATACTTATTATATATGACATTTATCCTTTTTATTTTATAAATTAAGTTGTTCAACTGATGAACATAAAAACTTGTTAGTAAAAAAAGTTTAAAATTTTAGATAACATAATCAAATAAATTTTTTATCATTTTAAAATATGTGAATCTTTTAAATGCGTTAAACAGGTAAACACGATAAACACGGTATTTAAATGGGGCATGTATGAGTCTTATCTTCTAACACGAGTAATAGATGGGTGGGTCTGGGTCTACATAAAACAACTAAAAAACGATTAAGACCCAATACAAAAACGACAAGTAACCCGAATTGCCGTCCCTACATCTTTGTACCGTTTTTCTGAAGCCACCAACTCCTTTACTTTTGCTTCGAAGGGTAGATTCGTAAGATATACTCGATTTGTAAAGGGAGACTACTTGCAATTTATATATATATATATATATATATATATATATGTGTGTGTGTGTGTATGCACTTAACAATAACCATCCCAATTAAGGTAATGAGAAATGGATATTAAGGAGGGTGAGCTTTCTGAGCTTCCCAAAGCCAGGGGTTGGGCCAAATCTGGTGGTTTTTTCAGCTTGTACCAAGGCTGTTGGCTTAACTCTAACATTCTTTCCGACGTCGTCGCGATTCAGCGGCAATTCCAAGCTCAGGAGAAAGACATCGTCTTTGCCTCGCACCCCAAGTGCGGCACTACTTGGCTCAAATCTCTCTTGTTCTCCGTCGCCAACCGCCACATCTACACGCCGGGCGACACTCCCTTGCTCAACAAAAACCCGCACGAGCTCGTTCCCACTCTCGAGCTTTTGCGTGTGACTCACGGGACATTTTCTTTGGATCCATGCATGGAGTTGATCATCACCCAATCTGCGGTGCAGCGGCTGTACGCCACACATCTTCCCTACGCTTTGCTGCCAGTGTGCCTGGCCGGGGAGCGGTCTTCTGATTGTCGGGTCGTGTATGTTTGCCGGAATCCTCTCGACACCATCGTTTCCTTCTGGAAGTTCATATCCAACGCTCCCCATGTTAGGCCGGATTGGACGTTGGAGGAGTGCGTCGAGACGTTTTGCAAGGGAGAGAGCTCGTTCGGGCCGTTTTGGGACCATGTTCTAGGGTTTTGGAAGGCGAGTTTGGAGAGGCCGGAGGAAGTTTTGTTCTTGAAGTACGAGGGCATGTTGGAGGACACATGTTCGGAAGTGAAGAAGATCGCCGAGTTCGTAGGGTTTCCTTTCTCCGAGGAGGAGGAGACCGCCGGGGTGGTTGACCAATTAGTTGAGCTCTGTAGCTTCAAGAACATGACGGAATTGGATGTAAACAAACATGGAAAAACGAGTAACGCAAAATTACAGTTTAAAGATTATTTTAGGAAAGGAGAAGCTGGTGATTGGGTCAACCATCTGAGCCCATCTATGGTGGAAAGTGTAAACAAAGTCATTGAAGAGAAGCTTCGCGGTTCAGGTTTGACGTTCACTTATTCTTCTAAGAACACTTAAGGCACTTGTATTGTACGTTTAAAGTCTATTTGTAACAATTTGGGTTTTTGTTGTTACATTAGCAATTCTATTTCTAGTCGATGGTACTGTCTGTCGTATCGTTTGAAGCAGAAGATATATATGAATGCTGCGGGACAAACATGTAGCAAAAAACCATTACCGTCTTGAAAACGGCTTGAAGATCACTAAAATATGGAAAGTGAAATTTGGGCGAGAAGTTGAGCATTTGACGATAGTGTGACGGTTTTTCACTTTCTTGCACTTGATAAGTTGGCGATAAATCAATTTAATCGTCGACAAGTCTAAAAGTAATAGCTATATGCCATACGTTATCGGTAATTGGTACCTCTCCAAAACAAAAAAGATAAACTAGTGATGAATCAACGATTATCGAGATAACTTAAACCTTGACTATAATACATTAATTAAAAAAATTTGTAGAACAAGGTCCTGATGCCTAGTTTTGGGGACTAAAAGACCCGGTTCTCGGACCAAAATCAGGTTGGGACCCACCAAAAACCAGGCTTCCGGGTCAAAATAGATTTAATTCCCCTCTTAGTCCATACATAAAGGAGATCGTGAAGAAGGTATATGGAGACAAATTATTATAAAATTATTAAATTAGTCCTCTATAAATTAATAACGTTGATTGAGTTTCTTTTATTTAGCATGACTCCGAAAATTGTTATCAAATTAATATTCGATAGATTAATAATTTTGAATAATATAATAAAATTATTGAGTCCTACATAATAAATTTATGGAGATTATAGCCTAGTTTGACACTGTTATGCTATTATAAAAACCAGAGTAAGTTTTCCCAAAAAAATTGCTCGATAGATCACTCGATTACCGTTTTATATTATATCCATAGATAAAACCGCTACCAAACCATAAACCCATTGAAATGATAAACCCATTGAAATGATAGTGGTAATCGGTTTATTGGAAAAAATGATAACCTAAACACTGAAAAAAAAAACTTTTAAAAGTAATGGAATAAAATGTTAAGCAATTTAGTGTTTAGTTAAGGAATTTATAATAATAATTTCTTAAAAGTAGTTTAACATCGCATTATTTTAAAATACATAAAACAATATCTTCTTACCTATCAATGATTCTTCTCTTCACAAGTTTTTCAATGCTAGATTTTGTAAGTTAATTTGAGTTATAAAAAAAAATATAAAGTTTTTAAGTCGTATATAGAAGAAAAAAAATAAAGATAATAAAAACCAAAGAAACAAAGAAAAATACGTATAACTCTCAAAATAATTTTTTTAAAATCATCAACTTGTTACTTTTTAGTTTTGCCTAGTAAAAAGTTTTTTTTTTTTTTTTGAAAAAAAATAATTTCGTTTTAAATATAAAACACAATATACTCTCTTTAAATTTAAGGAAAAAAAAAAACAAAAGCACCCCTCACCAAATAATCTCAAATATGGCTTATATTTATAATTTGATTACTCGTCCATAGAAAATAGAGAAGAGTGCACTAGAATGTGAATATTTATTCTAAACATATACGACAAAATTAATAATTTCGAGTGGTTGGCAATTTATCGAATAATAATTTTTAATATTGATTAGAGTTTGGACTGTATAAAATTATTATTTAATTGAGATTATTATTTAATTTTGCCAACCATGTATACTTAGGTAGATAATGGAGTAGGTGAAAGAAGATCAGATAAATCTTTTCCATGATATTGTGCATTATTGTATCATATTATAATGAATGATGTGGCATATAATATATATCCCTTCTTGTTCATAATCAATAATGTAGCACCATTGTATAATATTATAATCAACAATGTAGCATATAATATATATCCCTTCTTGTTCATAATCAATAATGTAGCACCATTGTATAATATTATAATCAACAATGTAGCATATAATATATCCCTTCTTGTTCATAATCAATAATGTAGCATCATTGTATAATATTATAATCAATAATGTAGCATATAATATATCCCTTCTTGTTCATAATAAATAATGTAGCATAGAAGATCAGATAATTCATTTCCAAGCTTGTTCATAATCATAATCAATAATGCATATTAAACGTCATGACTCTCAATCAAACTCGTATATTTCCATATATAATTGATTTTGATAGCGTAAAATTAATAAGGGTTAATGACGGCGAAGATAGCCAAATTTTGTCAAAGAACCTCTCGTGTATTCAAAATTAAAAAATAGTGGCATAAATACTCAAAGTCGCATTTAGGGAGTTGACCACTTCATTCCCGTAAGCCGTTAACTTACTTGTTAACTCTGGCCACGTAAACAAACAAGGGTTGGTGACATAACAATTTTTGCTACGTCGAAGATCCCACATCAGCCTAATGACTACACTTAACAAAAAAGATTTGTCCACGTAGCCAGAGTTAACGGGTAAGTTAACGGGTTTACGAGAATGAAGTGGTCAACTCCCTAAATTAGTGACTTTGAATATTTTTACCATCACTTTTAAACTTTTAGTACACGAGAGATTCTTTGACTAAAATTTAGATATTTTTAACTACATTAACCCTAATTAGTAGTGGGGCTGGTAGTTGGAAATAATGGATGCCAACTTTCGCAAATCACCATAAAATAATCTTTCAGAAATTATTGCTATCATTGAAAAGCGAAATATATTATTCAGCATTCTAGCTTTATAGCTTTGTTGCGATCTTTGTCCCTAAAAATATGTTTTTATAGTTACTTTTATTTACTTACAAGATTGTTAAATTTTGCGATTTTCCATGAAAATATCGATTGATTTTTGTTTTTCGAGGATATGCGAAAGGAAAACCTTTTCGTTTCGCTACTTTATTACCATTTTTTGCGAAATTCGCATGGGCAAGTGGGTGGAATATACTTTTTCGTTTTCGTGAGTAAAAATTGCGAAAAATGGTTCGAATTTTGCAAAAAATCATATTTTTGGTAGATTTCGGCAAAAATACCAATTAAACTTTCGGCAAAAATAAATATACACTTAACATACATATTAACTTCACCTAACATACATATACACTTAAATACATATTAATTTAATATTATACACTTCAACTAATATTTAATTTGTTAACATACATATACAATTAACATGCATATTCAAATAATTAACATACATATTCACTTCACATAATAATTTGACTTAATATTATACACTTCAACTAATAAAGTGACTTAATATTATACATTTCACCTACATATTTAAGTTACAAATGTGTTTTGTTGTATATAATTATGTCTTGTATTTATTAAATATGTAGTTTTGAACTTATATAAATATCTTGCTTAAATACTCAAATATTTTTTTACAAAATATCCGTCGAAAACCCCATCGGCATGCTGTATACCCATGCGAAAAATGCGGTATATGCGGCATGCCTTATTTTTTTTTTTTACGATTTGTCCATCGACATACCCATCGGCAAGCGATATATCCGTAAAACGGAAAATGCGAAACGACATCGACAAGCGACATTTTAAACCTTGATTTAAAGTATTGGTATTCAGATATTTCATTTCACTTAATATTTTTTGATCTTAATTACAAATTCTCCCATACACGACCGACACAAAATCGTTATGCCCATGCTTTTAGTTTCTTGTTTTTCTTGGAGTTAGAGGCACCAATCTATGATGAAGAAACAAAGCCACAAGTTTTTATGTAAAGGGGATCAGGTTGACATATGATCATATAATGTAGACCCAGGGTTTGCAATGTGTGCGCATACATGTAATGGCGGTAAAAGTATTTAAGTTATATTTAGTTATAACGGTATAGATCCAAGCTCAATTTTCAGTGGTGAAATTTTAAGTCTAAGCTTATTTAAGTGGAGTGTATGCATGTCCAAAGCTTGTGATGCCCAATCCCCTACACCGCGGAATAATCGAGCTTGGTATAACTTTAGTACTTTTGTCACCGATTAGTGTGTATATATATTAATATTATGTGCACTTAATTCATATCCGAGAGATCAATCAAGCCCTCCCGAATCGAAGAAAAAAATGGACGAGTCCATGGCTAAAGAGGAAATGGGGAAGGACTTGCATGGTGATCTTTCTCAGCTTCCCAAAACCAAAGGTTGGGCTAAACCTGGTTTCAGCTTGTTCCAAGGTTGTTGGATTAATTCCAGCTTTCTTTCCGATGTCGTCGCGTTTCAGAAACACTTCCGAGCTCAGAACAAAGACATCATCTTTGCATCTCACCCCAAGTGTGGCACCACTTGGCTGAAAGCTCTCTTGTTCTCCATCGCCAACCGCCACATCTACACTCCGGCCGACACTCCCTTGCTCACCACGAACCCGCACATTCTCGTCCCCACTCTCGAGCTTTTGCGCCTGACTTATGGCCCTGGTAGCGAATTGAACATCCAATCCCCGGCACAGCGGCTATACGCCACGCACGTACCCTACGCATTACTGCCGCAATGTATCATCGGTCAGCGCTCGTCCGATTGTCGGATTGTCTACATCTGCCGGAACCCTCTTGACACCATCACTTCCTTCTGGAAATTCATGCCTAGCGGCTCGCCAAACCTCTGGCAGGAATGGACATTGGAGGAATGTGTTGAGACGTTTTGCAAGGGTGAGAGCTCGTTCGGGCCGTTCTGGGAGCACGTTCTAGGATTTTGGAAGGCGAGCTTGGAGAAGCCTGAGAAGGTGCTGTTCTTGAAATACGAGGACATGTTGGAGGACACGCATTCGGAAGTGAAGAAGATGGCCAGGTTTCTAGGGTTTCCATTTTCCCAGGTGGAGGAGATGAGCGGCGTTGTTGACCAGATAATTGAGCTTTGTAGCTTGAAGAACATGAAAGAATTGGATGTGAACAAGCATGGAAAGATGACACACAAACCTATAGAATTTAAATATTTTTTTAGGAAAGGAGAAGTTGGTGATTGGGTCAACCATCTGAGTCCATCCATGGTCGAAAGTGTAAACAAGATCATTGAAGAGAAGCTTCACGGATCTGGCTTGACGTTCAGTTACTCGTCTACTTAAGCTATTAAATAAAAACATTATTACATTTGAATCTGGTTGTAAACATTTGTGTGTTTTTTTTGTTCTTCTTATTTTGTGTTATTTCCTTATTAGTTATTACATTATTGTTTTGTGCTAATTTGGTACTAAGTTATCCAAATGAATTTCATGTGTGTTACCAAACCATTTTTTTGTTTCTTTGATCAGTAGCTGAATTTTGTTATTCGTGGTCAAACAATATTATTGACAGCGTTATGATAAGAAACAATCAATATATAACTTCTCAAATATTTTTTATTTATTTATAATTTTTAGGGTTAATGATGGCAAAATTGCCTGATGTTTGGTCAGAGAACTACTCGGGTATTTAAATCTTAAAAGTGATGATAAAAGTACTCAAAGTCACATTTGGGGCGTTGACCACTCCATTCTCGTAACGCAGTTAACTTATTCGTTAACTCTGGCCACATGTACAAACGTGCGTTGCTGACATAACAATTTTTTTCTATGTGGACGAGCCCAATCATTAGGGGTTTAATTCGTTGTAATGTCGCAAATGAGGCTGATGTAAGCTCGTCAACGTGGCAAAAAATTGCTATGTCAGCAACGCATGTTTGTCTGCGTGGCCAGAGTTAACGGGTAATTTAACTGCGTTACGAGAATGGAGTAGTCAATGCCCCAAATGTGACTTTAAGTATTTATGCCACAACTTTTAGACTTAGGGTACACGAAGTGTTTTTTACCAAATTTTTGGTATTTTCGCCGTCATTAATCCTAATTTTTATTGATTTCCATAGAATTTTTGGTTTGAGGAAGCGGTAGGCTCGCGAATTATAATCGTGGGTCCTCCTGATAAATTAGTTTATTAAATTTTTGAAGTATTTATATAATCACATATTCATTTTTAGGCAAATTAAGTATGTGCAATTAATTTTCTCGAACAAATAAATACAATTAAACCAGACAACTTTCATGGGACATACCCGATCGAACATTTATTAATAACTGTATTTATCGTGTTGATTTATTGAAAACTAGTGGATTGACACCGCGCTTCGCGCGGTGGCGATAAATTTAATAAAAATTTAAATTTATTTATTTGTTTGTTGTAATATAAAAATGCATTGTCTCAAATTTGTCGACTTTTTTTTTTTGCAATTATTTTTATATTAAAATGTGTAAAATCGAAAGACCTATATATGCTATGAATTCAACCATTGCTAAATTTTTTTGTTTAATGTTATTTTTGGTTATTTTTTATATTTTTTGTAAGAGCACATATATATTCAAATATAAAATTTTCTAAAAAAAATGATTAATAATCAAATTGCAAATCATTAAAAAAAATAAAAATTATAGCTGAAAAATCAATAAGAGTCTACAAAAATACAACTCTAAAGCTAGCTTTAAAAGCGAGTGCAAATTAAGAAGAAGGAAAAAAAAATATTCAAAAAAGTGACTCATCCAAAGCGACTGATGGTAATTTGTAGCGGAGACGGTATTTCGAGGATGAAGGGGCGATGAGCCTTTTCTTTTATAATTAAAAATAAAAAAATAAGAGAAGAGTACATGTTGAGTTTTGGAGATCTATCACCTAAAGAATGAGAGATATATAATAGATTTTAGGGATAATAGCGGTTAAAGTAGTCAAACTTTCATGATTTGTGTCGAAAAAGGTCTAAACTGGATTTATAGCGGTTAAAGTAGCCAAACTCGGTCAATCATTAATTCTGTCCAGTCAAACTTAACATATGTTAGTCTATCGCCACGTCACTTACACGTTATATTAAACTTTGGGTATTTATGCTGTGATAAAACCAAAGTTTGGGTATTTATGCCGCGATAAACCATTTTATATATTTTTTCGCTTGTTCACATCATCTAAATAAAAGTTAAAATATTATAGTTTTTGGAGGACTCGAACTCATCACTTTCCCCCTCATTAAAAGGACAATATAACCATCAAACCATATTCACTTCACGTTATATCTTGACAAAAAAAAAAGAATATACATAGAAATTTATTGATAAGTGATCATAGTAATAGAAACATATGTATTTTTCGCACCGAGTTCGGGTTGACTAATTTGGAACGGGGTGAGTTGAATTTTTCGGACCGGGGTCGAGTTGACTTTTTTAGAACGGGGTTGAGTTGAATTTTTTGGACAGTGGTCAAGTAGAATTTTTTGTACCGGATTCATCTTGACTTTGTCGGTACAAGTTCGGGTTGCCTTTTTCAGAACCAGGTTGAGTTAACTTTTTGAAACAGGGTCGGGTTAACTTTTTCAACCTGAATCTGGTACAAAATATTCAACCCGGCCAAATTTTGTAAAAGTCAACCCATGAGTCTGAAAGAGTCAACCTGACCCCGTTCCAAAAAAATCAACTCAATCCTGGTCCAAAAAGGTCAACCCAACCCCTTTCCTAATAACTCAATCCGAAACCGATGCAAAACATATGTTTCTATTACTATGCCACTTATTAATAAGTTTCTAGTTATATTCTTATTTTTGTCAAGATATAACGTGAGGTGAATGTGTTTAGTGGTTATGTTGCTCTTATATGTGGGGGAAGTGATGAGTTCGAGTCCTACGAAAGCCGTGATATTTTAACCTTAATTTAGATGATGTCAGCAACCAATTTTTTTTAAAATAGTTTATCGCGGCATAAATACCCAAACTTAGGTTTTATCACGGCATAAATACCCAAAGTTTGCCACGTGTGAGTGACGTGGCGGTAGACTAACGGATGTTAAGTTTGACTGGACGGAATAAGTGCTTGCCACAGATTGACCGAGTTTGGCTACTTTAGCCGCTATAAATCCAGTTTAGACCTTTATCGACACAAATCATGAAAGTTTAACTACTTTAGCCGCTATTATCCCTAGATTTTATAAGAGATAACAAAAAACGCATATAAACCTTTTTAGGCTTCTTATTTTTTCTTAGTAATAAATTAGCATGGGTTGGACTTCTTGATCATATAGATATGAGATGCATTTTTTAATTGAACCTTTTAAGCTTAATCGATATTAGTTGTGGCTTGTTATTAATAAAAATATCATCAAGCAAGTAATCAAATCAGTATATAAATATTGATTAAGAGATGAATCATCATAACTGTATCATAATTATACAAAGAATCTTCAAAAAAAAAAATCATTTCATCGTCATAAAATTATCAATAAACAACGCAATATATAGTAAATTGCTCGGTCCAACTGAAAGAATTCAGATGTCATTGTGCCACTCCCTATTCTTAAATAACTTCACCACAAAACAAAAAAGTTACAACTACGAACAAATAAAATTAACATGATAAAATTGCAATAGTGTGTGATTCACCTGCAAAAACAAACTCAAAAACTGTCCTAAAAAAATATGAAGATTTGTAGAAAATATTAACAAAATATAGACTATGATTTAAACAGCAAAAACAGACTTACAATGTCAAAAACAGGGCAGAAGCATCCCAATAAAAGCAAATTAGTCTTGATTCTTCAACACATGGAGAATCTATATAGAATTCAAGTTATATAGCAGCGGTTCTTCGCTGTCAAATCATGAAAATGAAGCAAGAATTACCAATAGTTGACTAAAATAATATAACATACACAGGCAATATAAAGCCATATAATCATAACTTCCAAGAGATACATAGAAAACGAAACCCAGCAACTACCCAAGAGGAAGCCCGATTCTGAAACCAACTATTGCCAAAAACTGGTCACAAATCCCCCTTTTTCGATTACCTGCAAAATCCATCGTTTCCGAAAATATAAAAATTATAAATATTCATGCACGATATATTCTTAGAGAAGTCGACTAAGTGAAACGGAGAAGAAAGCTTGAGCCATGAGGCTGTGAGCCGGTCGAAACAATCGCTCAAAATTGTCGCCGGCGAGGACTTCGCTCGCTGCCGCGTCATGGAGCGGAACAGTTGCTCTGCAATATCGGAGTTGGCAGAGGAAAAAAATGATAGGAGATCGAGCGTAGAGAGAAAAGGAGAGGGTTTGAATAGGTTATAAAGGGATTTAGTGGAAGAATACATAATCCCATCAATACACAACCAAACACTCAAATAAATATTGAGTTATTACGTATCCTTTGCATTCTTTAAAAGGATTCTTTATATTCGCTACACTCAAAATTGATCGTTACGACTTATAATGCAAAACAACTAATGCACAGATGATTTTTTTATCATACAAAATCGGTGAAAATAGGAACCCAAGAATCCTTTTATATATATATGAATCAATTTGCATTAAATTCATACTGAATTATAAAACGACAAATAATCAATTTGCATTAAATTTGTTCCTTAATGTGTACGTGATAGTAGCTTGTATGGTTTTAAATATCCGGATATGTCTTCGATATATCCACGACGTGTCCAGAAAATGAGAAATGCGAAACGATATTCGCAGGAAACCGATATATCCATTTCTTCCATTTATCTGTCGATAAGAGTTATATATCTGTAAAAATGGAGAGTAAAACGACATCGATATTGGCATTTAAAACCATGCTTCGTATTTATGTTCGTACTTCGTAGTCTATGTTCGTATTTATATTCGTACTCTATGACTTTATCATGATGACTAGCTTATTTTATGTTATGTCGACATAATGTTATATGTTTGTGTTATGTTATGATTTGTGAGTGTGTTTTCTATGCTATAACTATGTGTAATATTTATTAAATATGTAATTTAGAAACTATATAAAAATATGATTGAAATAATAAAAATATTTTTTAAAATATCCGTCGATATTTCGATCGGCAAGCGATATATCCGTGAAATAATGCGATATTATCGGCAAGCGATATATCTTTTTCTTCGGATTTATCCATCGACATGCCCGTCGGCAAGCGATATATCCGTAAAATGGAGAGTGCGAAACGATATCGATATCGATATTTAGAACCATAGTGTGTACTGTGTAGGGAGGATTTTTTATTTTTAACTAATTAAAAAAATTAAAAATCTTAAAAATTAGAGAGTGAAGATAGTTTGTCAATGCTCAAAAACTGTCCTTTTATATATATATAGATTGAAACAGTGATCCTAGAAGACCAACGACGAGAGACGAGACGAGCAACAATTTAACAATGACAGCAGCAGCGGCTACATTCAATTCAACTGCAATAAGCTGAAGAGAGCGAGGCTCTAAGCCTCACAATTATTGGGTTGAAATCTTTGCTTTCTGAATTTATGAGATAAATAAAACAATGGAGACAAGGGGTTTTAATAACAAAAATGAAATTGGAGGATCTTAACTAGTTATTCATTTGTCTGTGTGTGTAGTGCACCAAACAACCATACATTATACATATTTATTAAGTCAAGTGGTGGTTAATATAGTCCCATTCTCTGTGTATATATAATTAGTATAATATTGCGTTTCAATTCATATCCGAGACCAATCATCAAACTCTATCATACATTGAAGGAAAAGAAAATATGGAAAATGGCCTGAATTCAAAGGGTGATCATTCTCAGCTTCCCCTAGCCAAAACAAAAGGTTTGGCGTTGTACCAAGGTTGTTGGATTAAATCCGAGTTTCTTCCCGATGTCGTCGAGTTTCAGCGACACTTCCGAGCCCAAGAGAAAGACATCATCTTTGCCTCGCACCCCAAGTGTGGCACCACTTGGCTCAAAGCCCTTTTGTTCTCAGTCGCCAACCGCCACGTCTACACGCAGGCCAACCATACTCCGTTGCTCACCGAAAATCCGCACATGCTCGTCCCCACCATCGAGCATTTGCGGATAACTCATGGATTCCCCAGTTACTCGAACAACCTCACTCCCGCACAGCGCTTGTACGCCACGCATATTCCCTACGCGTTGCTCCCGACATCTATCGCTGGTGGAGGCTCTTGTAATTGTCGAGTCGTCTACATCTGTCGGAACCCTCTCGACACCATCGTTTCCTTCTGGAAATTCATTAGCGGCTCCCCGAACATCTGGCCGGAAGGGACGTTGGAGTCGTATGTGGAGACGTTTTGCAAGGGCGAGAGCACGTTTGGGCCTTTCTGGGACCACGTGCTAGGGTTTTGGAAGGTGAGCTTGGAGAAGCCGGAGAAGGTTTTGTTCTTGACATACGAGGACATGTTGGAGGACACGTCTTCGGAAGTGAAAAAGATCGCCGAGTTTCTAGGGTTCCCTTTCTCCACGGAGGAGGAGACTAACGGCGCGGTTGAGCAGATAATCGAGCTTTGCAGCTTGAAGAGCTTGAAGGAATTAGATGTGAACAAGCATGGCAAGGGAAGTATCGTTCCTATAGAGTATAATCTCTTTTTCAGAAAAGGGAAAGTCGGTGATTGGGTTAATCATCTCAGTCCATCAATGGCGGAAAATGTACAAAAAATGATTGAAGAGAAACTACATGGATCTGGTTTGACATTCAAGTACTCGTTAAAGTAAGCTTCGATAAAGATTGAATTATTGAGAAAGTTGTTTTAAGTCCTTTTTTTTAAAGCCACATGATAATTATTTGATGTTAATTTTTTTATTATTATTATTGAAGGTGCACTTAATTATGTAATATTATGTTTTATTTATATTTATTCCATAATTAATTAAGCAATATTAGTTTTTATTTATGTATAAGTTGGACTTGTATACAATTGCACAAAATATTATCTTATAAATTTAGCAAATTATTAGTTTAGCTAGTTGGTCCCGAACAAACAAAATATTATTGAATTAAAATAACGATGTTCTTGATTAATCTAAACAAAATAAATTGGACCTCCAAATACACCTTTAAAGGTTAGGGACCAGAAAAAAAATATTATTTAGTAAAACTTATTAATCTATCGAGTATTATATTAATATAACGAGAGGTTATACTGTGGTTAATGTTCTCCAACATATTAAGAAGAAGAAAAAATTAGACCTCCAATATTCTTTGACATTGCTCTCTAAAACCGTCCTCTGACCCAATGCACTTACCCGTGGCCGGATTATCGCCGAAATTGGTGAGGGTGACCTCCTCGAGATCACAATTCACCGCAGGCGCGACGCTCACGACTTTGTCCTTCGACGCTGAGAAGAATCCCTTCGTCTTCTCTATCAACCTAAAGAAGAAACCAAACTCTAAAAAATATGTTTATTGAATGTAATAAAAAAAACATTTAAAAAGTTTAAACGTGACAATCATCAATCTCGTGAGCCGATGATAGGGCAAGAGAGACTAAGTTGTGCAATCCCACATCGCTTGGGCAAGGGGATGTGCTGGGACGTTCCCGAGACTGTGCAAGTATGGGATTGCATGGTTTTCGGAATCATACATGTATGTGACTATATGGTCAAAGGGGCTTAAAAGAATTGATTGGTATGTACTACCTATGTCAACAAGATACACCTGGAATGGGTGACCTCCTGGGAAGTTTCTCGGAGAGCATGCGAGTTAGGACAAAGCACGCTGAAAAGACTTATGTTGGCCTCTGGGGACAGTCGTCAATTCGATAGAGAAGCCGAGGCGTGATATTAAATGCCACATGAAATGCTAAGCGACAATCAAATAACATAGTAGTGCCACATGTGGCAATCAAAAGAATTCCATATGACATTTGACTAAAAAAGAACAGATGAAAAAGTAGATCAACTTAGATTGAATGACGTCAGATACTTTTCTTCACTATTATTTTTATCATACCTTGAATACTTATGCCGCAATTAATCCTATTAATTAACTATAATTCATTCTCACAAACAGGACGGTAGCTATGTCAAGTTGAGATAGTTTAACAGTATATATCTCCCTAGTGTCATAAGTAAAGAGAGATATATCTTCCCTTCTATAGTGAAACAAAACCAGAAAGGAAAAAAATGGAGCAAAAGCAAAGTGAAGAGGGAAAGGGCAATGAGTTAGTTGATCTTTCTCAACTTCCCAAAGCCAAAGGTTGGACCAAAACAGGCGTTGTCTTGTACCAGGGCTCTTGGGTAAGGACTAGGGTGATTCAAAACGTCATCACATTTCAGCAACATTTCCAAGCTCAGGACAAAGACATCATCTTTGCCTCTCACCCCAAGTGTGGCACCACTTGGCTCAAAGCTCTCTTGTTCTCCATCGTCAACCGCGACATCTACACATTGGCCAACACTCCGCTGCTGACCGAAAACCCTCAAAATCTCGTGGGATCTTTTGATTTTGCGCCATACAGCCATGCCCGCTGGAGCGAGTTCAATACCCGCACACCGGAGCGGCTACTGCTCGCGACGCACATTCCCTACGCGCTGCTGCCGGAATCGATAGCCGGAGAGCAATCTTCGAAGTGTCGGGTCGTCTACATCTGCCGGAACCCTCTTGACACCATCGTTTCCTTCTAGAAGTTCTCTATCAGCGGCCACCCGGATTGGTTCGGGCCGGACTGGCCGCTGGAGGAGTGCGTTGAGACGTTTTGCAAGGGAGAGAGCATATTTGGGCCGTTTTGGGAACATGTTCTAGGGTTTTGGAAGGCGAGTTTGGAGAGGCCGGATAAGGTATTGTTCTTGACATACGAGGACATGTTGGAGGACACATGTTCGCAAGTGAAGAAGATGGCCGGGTTTTTAGGGTTTCCTTTCTCCGAGGAAGAGGAAACTCATGGCATGGTCGACCAGATAGTTCAGCTATGTAGCTTCCGGAACCTGAAGGAACTGGATGTAAACAAGCATGGAAAAGGAGATTTCATTCCTATAAAGTATAATCTCTTTTTCAGGAAAGGCGAAGTTGGTGACTGGGTCAACCATCTCAGCTCATCAATGGTGGAACGTGTGAAGAAGATAATGGAGGAGAAACTACATGGCACCGGTTTGTCGTTCAAGTACTACGCTTGATCAAGCTTTGATAATATTTATCTATATATCTTTTCATAATATCTATCTGTAAGAGAATAAGGAGGTTCTTCGTGAAGAAATCTCAAGTCTCAACTTGTTTTTATTTATTTTAGGGTAAATGAACAAAATGTTCATTTTGTGTATTATAATCACTAAAAAAAATTTTGGGTACATAATTAAAAAAAATGAAACATTGGGAATCTTAGCCACAGTTTACCCTTATAATATATATATGCCACGTGGGCGAAATAACAGAAATTTACGTTTAGCGTTAACGGAATAAACTTTAGGTATTATAGCCACAAAAATTTTTTTTGGGTATATAATTAAAAAATATGAAACATTGAGTATTTTAACCGTAATTTTGGTATCGAAACAGGTCTAGATTTCGGTTTTAGGACCCTGATGTACGTATTGTCAAGGCCGTCAATTCGGTACATTGTACACCAAATTCAGACATATTTGAGCTAAAATTACAGTCAATTACAATTAGCCCTTGCTCGAGCGCATCTCAAAACAATCCGAAAATGTCAAAAATTATTTGGATAACTTCAACCCTATTTGCTAAGACGCTTTTTCGCACAAATTAATAATAATAAAAAAACTCACTTTTTGGTGAAAAATCGCACTTCGTGTTCGGTTTTACTTTAACCAGTAACCTGGCCAAGGATATTGCAATAAGATTATATAACTTGAAGGATGGGTATTGATGAAAGAAAATGTTCAAATTATTAATGTATATATGGCAAAAAAAATTATGAAACATTTTAATAAGCCAATTAGCTAGTTTGATATTTTTTTTTTAATAATATAGGCGCTAAAAAATGTGTGAAAGAATTTAGAAATGACCCGAGACAGTGGCTTTGAAGTAATTTGAGCTCGTCCTAAGAAATGTGGGAGTACATAAATACATGCACTCGAAACTTTATATAAAGTCACAGCTAAAATACTCTTTTCTAAGTTCAAATTAACTCTTTTGTTATTTACGATTTTCAAAATTATTTAACACGTAAATACAGACATGAACAGCAAGGAGCACATGGTTACATATTCTATAATATTGGTGTAATTGTTTATCTCGAAGATTAGGTGCAATTAGTTTAAATCGTCCAATAATGGAGTCATAGTAGTTAATTATGTAACCAAGTTTTTTTTTTTTTTTTTCAATAGTATTTAAAGTTGCTTCCAGCGGCTAGTTTTCTTTCCGTTAATTTTTTATTTTCACAGTTAAAATTTTGCCACATTGGTTGCCACGTCACCCAACCACGTGACTTTTTTTTTTGTATTTATTTATTTTTATTTTCTTAAGCATTACTTTTTTATATCGCTTTTGGGTTGCCTTTTTTACACCGGGCGCGAAAATCGATCTAAAGAAGTCAACCCAAGCCCGGTATAAAAATGGCAACCCAAAACTGGTATAAAAAAAGGTAATGCTAAAGAAAACAAAATGTCACGTGGTGGTCAAATGCCACGCGGCTCGGTGATCTGGCAGTCAATGTGGCTAAATTTAACGGTGAAAATAGAAAATTAACAGAGAGAACATTATTGCTAACAGAAGCAACTTTTGGTACTATAATTACAAAAAAAAAAAATAATAAGCCTTTGGGTGTATATTAAAAAAAAAACATTGAGTATTTTAGGTGCAGTTTACCATTTAAATTTTTTTAAAACATTGAACTCGTTATTAATACAGACATGAACAGCATGGAGCACATGGTTATACACATTCTATTATATTGGTGTAATTGTTTATTTCGAAGATTAGGTGCTTTATTTAAATAGTCCAATAATGGAGTCATAGTAGTTAAGTACTTGTTATATAAAATTATTAATTTCCAAAGTAATAATCAAATCTCGAGGAGGATCACATAATCGAAGTGTGATCCCCATTTTGAATAGAATATGTAAATCATGATTGATGATAAAATAAATACAAAATATTGATTCGAGATTGGTTGTTGTCCCGATTCTAAAACATCTTCCACTATAATGTTGAGAGTGATGGGTAATCTACACGAAAGCGCTACCGAGAATCGATGGGGGTGGTTAACCTTCCCGCGAAATTTTTATATTACGTATTATGTAGTAAGGGTATAATTTTCATAGGTTTAATTTTTGCTTAAAGGTTTGCAGCCGTCATTAGTGCGTTTTGTTGCACAAAGTGACAAAGGCGAGATTGAGAGTGTAACCAGAAATTCCGATTGAGAGACTGATAGTGGATCGATATTTACAAACGCAAGAGGACGTACGTACCTTCTAGGGGTGCAAAGAAAACCCGAAAACCGGGTAAAAACCCGAATCCGAATCCGTATCCGAATTTAAAACCCGAATCCGAATCCGAATCCGGAATTCGGATCCGGGTACCCGGTACCCGGTTTAAAACCGGGTTCGGGTACCGGGTAGTGAAATCTTAAAAACCGGGTACCGGGTACCCGGTTTATTTAATTTTTATTTTTTTAAAAAAATAATTTAGGGTTAGGGCTCGACACTCATCTCTCATTTTCATTTCTCATTTTAGGGTTTCATTAAAATATTTTTTTAATTTTTGATGCGCGGACGGTGAAATTATGATGGAAAGCCGGAAGAACTCGAAGTGCTTTATCATATGTTTTTTTAATGCATTTTAAATTTTAGACAATGGATGCATGTTTTTTTATGTACGAGACATGTGTAATGTTTATTTTGAGATAATTTAGTTTTTCTTAAAAAAATAAATAAAACGGATCCGGGTAAAAACCCGGATCCGGTTGAAAATCCGAACTTGGTTTCCAAACCGGGTACCGGGTACTAAAACCGGGTACCCATTTTCAACTACCCGGAAATTCGGGTACCCGGATTTCGGGTATCGGGTACCGGGTAGTAAATTTTAACTACCCGGAAACCGGGTCCGGGTACCGGGTACTTCAAAAAAACCGGGTACCCGACCCGGTTTCACCCCTAGTACCTTCTACAGTAGAAGCGAACAAGTATAATTTTGGTGTCAAGTTTCAATTCGTTTTATTACTTTTATTACTTTTATCGTTTTCTACAAATTTGGGAATTAGGGCTAAATTCTTAACATATAAGACAACAAAATATTATATGAAAGATAATGGTGTAAAAGAAAAAAAAGGTTTTAGACCGCATCCGGACTGAATCACATTTTCAAACATGCAACCCTATTAAACTGAGACTAGTTTAGTAGAAACCGCATACAGATTAAAACTGGTTCAAGGTGGGTAAAAAATCTCAGAACCGTATTCTCAAACCCTCTTTCACTATATTTTTAGTTTTTTTCCATTTTATCTCTGTTTTTAATGAATTGTTCTCTTATTTATAAAATTTAATATTCTCATGCTATTTTTTCTTATTTAATCTTCTCATGCTACCGAGATAAGGATTTGTAAAATTCGAGTAGTAGCAAATAGAAGGTCTCAGACTCGTATTTTAGTAAACGATTTAGCATAAAAAATTATTTTCTATATTATAAATATAAGGTTTAGATCATGATTAATTAACCAGGATCCAGATTTTAGATCAGGTAATTAACCCTACATCCAGAAATCCAGTTTTTAAACATTTAATATATATATATATATTATATATATATATGCGGGTTTTGATTTACCAAAACTCGAAATCCGGATCCAGGTTTGAAAAGAAAAAAAATCGAGTAACCGGCCTGCTTTTACCCCTAAAGTAAGATCTAACACATATTGGTGTTGTGGCATAGCTTTGTTTAAAAAAAAAATTACTTTAGTTATAGTTCTTGAAAGAAAGAAAAAACTATTTTTAAAACAATTGACTAAAGATGATTAAGCGTTTGGTAAAATAAATATATTTAGAGAAAATGACTAACATAAACTAAAAAACCCTTTTTAAATATATATAGAATAAACCAAAAGCTACGAATCCTAACTTTCAAGTATGCCGTACAAACACAAGATGTGCTTGGTGTATTGGTAACTACTAACAAGTACATCACTTACAATAATAGAGATCTTGAGTTCGAGTCACCATGAGAGTATGGGTAAAATTCAAAGATCCTCATATATGTAAAAGAAAAAAGAAAAAAAAAGTATGCCGTACAAACATTTAACAAAGTTTTTGTGTGTTTTGAAAAAAATTTAAAAAATAGTTTTGCCAACACACCCCTAGTTTTTGTACTTATTTATATATTTGTATAAGATTAATTATTTATATAATATTTAGAAGGGACAACACAGATCTCAAATCAATAATTTTGTCTTCACCCGACCGACGAACCAACCCACTATATTTATTTTATCATAAAAATTCCAGATACTTATTTTATTTATTTAATATAGAAATTCGACCGTCCCGACGTTCGCTTTTAAGTTGATATGAGATTTTCTTATTTTAATTTTTATATATTATTTAAATTTCAGAGGCATCGTATTAGGGGTGACAATTTGGAGCCGGACACGAAATACAAAACGGTTACGATACGTTATAAATGGGTCTGGGTCTACTGTAAATGGATCTGGGTCCAGCCGTGTCGAACACGATTAAATAATGGGTAAACACGGCACGAACACATTAACACGATGGGACTCAATTAGACACGATTAAAGAGCAAAAAGTTACATTTTTTACATTTTATATATGTTATTAAGTGTTTTAGTGTTTATTATATATGAAATTTATGTTTTCATTTTATTAATTACGTCTTACAATTGATGAACATAAAAATTTGCTAGTAAAATTTTAAAATCTTCAATAATATAGTAAAATAAATTAAGTTAAATGAGTATAAATTGAATTAATTCATCATTTATAAATAAATGTATCTATTAATTGGGTTAAACGGGTAGACACGATAAACACGCTATTTAAATGGGCGGGTCTGAGTCTCGTCTTTTAACACGATTAATAAATGGGGCGGGTCTGGGTATATATAAAATAAGTAAAAAATGAATAAAAACCGGCACGAACACGACACGCGACCCGAATTACCCTATATCGTATCATTATTTATGAGAAAATCAATTGAGTAAAGTTAATGCACATTCGGTTTCATATTGCTCTATATGCCCTGTCGTCTTTCATAACTATAATATTCTAGTGACATCTCTGGAAACGGCTGGTAAAGCGGCTTCTGCCCGCGTAATTTAAACTAACGCATTAGCGATAACGGCACGTGAGTTTAAGCCTGATTTGTTTTTACGAGCGAATTTGGGTAAAGGTACTTTTACGTTTTACTGGCCAAGTGAAATACTTCCTTATTGTATTCGTTTGGCTATAAACGGAATTTTTGTATATAGTACAGGATTCAATACTCATAATATATCCATATAATCTCTCTTCTCTACATATCATAATATTAACTTCTGTCTCTCTAGCAAAATGAGTGAAGACAAGTTCTTGGTATCATCCAGCAACAAGGATGATCAAGAAGGAAACAGTGACTTGCTCGATCTTATTTCCCAGCTTCCAAAGGCGAAGGGCTGGCTGAAACCCGGCGTCACGCTGTATCAAGGCTGTTGGTTCCCGCACGACGCCCTCCGCGGAGTCATCGCGTTTCAGCAGCAATTCAAAGCTCAAGACCAAGATATCATCTTAGCCTCAAACCCGAAAACTGGCACCACTTGGCTGAAATCTCTCACGTTTTCCGTCATCAACCGCGCTCGCTACCCACCATCGAGCAGCCCTCTTCTCATCAAAAACGCCCACCAGCTCGTAATCTCACTCGAGCAGGCACTCTTCGTCGTACCCGCGTTATTACCTAGCCTGAGCACCATGAACGCGCCGAGGCTGGTTTCCACGCACATGCCCTACTCGTCGCTCACAGACGAGATCAAGGGCCCGAGCGGCGCTCGGATCGTGTACGTCGCCCGAAACCCTCTCGACACCATCGCCTCCTTCTGGAACTTCGCAAACCGCGGCCACCCGCGGCGCCACTCCGGCGAATGGTCGATGGATGACTGTGTCGACGCGTTTTGCGCGGGCGAGAGCTGGTTCGGGCCGTTCTGGAGCCATGTTCTAGGGTATTGGAGAGCAAGCTTGGAGAGGCCGGAGAAGGTGTTGTTCTTGAAGTACGAGGACATGTTGGAGGACACACTTTCCGCAGTGAAGAAGATCGCCGAGTTTCTAGGGTTTCCGTTCTCACCGGAGGAGGAGAGTGACGGTGTGGTTGAGGAGATGATCGAACTTTGTAGCTTGAAGAAACTGAAAGAATTGGATGTGAACAAGAATGAAGAGCTTGGGAGTTCGAAGATGGAAAACAAAATATTCTTTAGAAAAGGGGAAGTGGGAGATTGGGTCAACCATCTTAGTCCGAGCATGGTTGATCGTGTGAACAAGGTGATTGCGGAAAAGTTGTGCGGTTCGGGTTTAACCTTTAAGTACAAGATCTAAGCTTCACTATGTCTTATGTATTTTGAATAAAATAAATCATGAGATTACCCTATTGTAGGTGTAACTCATTGTTTAAGCTTTATGAAGCTCTTATCTTAAAATTTTGAATGTTTTCCATTTCTAATTTAACCTAAATATATTTCAAATGTTAAACTTGATCTTTATGACTTTATAATCTTTTCAAGAGACGTAGAATGCTTCAGTAATTGTAACAAGTATATTATAGCTTCAATTTTCTATTTTTAGTCCACTAGATCCTACTTATAAATTATCATGTAATTGTTAAAAGTTAATATATAGTGCCTAGAGTTTTCTATGGCTACGCTATTAAAATGGAGCTCCTAAACCTTTATAAATTTCAGAGTTATTTTCCATTAATTGCAAATTCACTAGTGGCTCAGGCATTGGTAAAAGTAAAACTTCCCTTAATTTGAAGACCAAAAGAACACAAAAGATCAGAATAATGGAAAAAAAAAAGGGGAAAGATGACTTGGTTGATTTTTCCCAACTCCCCAAAGCCAGAGGTTGAACCAAACCCCCTATCAACTCAAACAAAAGGGTTCTTGGATTACGGTGCAATTTATTTCTACTTCTTAAAAATCAGAATTTTTTTATTCCAGGTTTAAAAAAAACCTGATTTTATAGAAACCAGAATGTCGATGCCGTAATTACAATTCATCTGCACCAGTTGCTAATTAAAAAAAAAAAACAGAAGCAAGCTCATTGTGATCATAAACCAACAGATGATTTAACAAAATAAAAAGTATCATATTTAGTGATAAGAAAAATGGATAAATTAAGGGTATTAAATGAAGACAAACAAAACTTTATAGCCAAAATTGCGATAATTATGTTGGGTTTTTCGATGACTTTTCTCAATCCCGAGGCGGAAATCACGGGATATCATAGAACAATAAAGATCTAGAATAATTGCGAGAATTAAGATATCGTTTAGAGATCGTTACCAAACTTTGGTACTTTTGCCAACTGTACCGAATAACTGCCGATTCCTTTGATTCTGGAGCTTGCTGAATTTAGGATTTAACGCCTCAAGTGTTGCGCCTCTATTTTGTCCACCACGTCACTCGGGAACGTCTTAGATGACCGGAAAACACCTCGGAGGATAGGTTAGATCCTTGTCGGTGTTTAGATGATCAACCGTTGATTGAATCGGGGAGCAAGCCAAAATTCGACTACCAAGGGAGGGAGCTCGAATTTCTAGGTGGCTAGGGTTTATCTTGTGTGTTTAATTATGAGTCATATTAGGGTATTTATAATATCCTATGGTCATGACCTAGTGGGCTTTCTAAAAGCCCACCCATTGGGCTTTCTAAAAGCCCAATCATGGATTAATTAATCTATTATTAATTAATATGAATCATAATTAATACTTGAGCCCGAATGGGCCCATAATGTCGGTTATGGTTATCGGGTCGATATCCGATAACCCGAGAGATACAATATCGGGTTCGGGCATAACCAACAATCTCCCACTTGCACGAACGCACCGGATTGGCTATCTCCGTGCATGCACTGCACATAAAGTATTACTCGAGAATGCCGCCTTGGGTTAGATGTACATTCTCTCAGCTACTCATGCCTGGTTCATCAAAGTTACAAGCGAAGTTTGTTTCATTGTAATTTAATCATCATACTCTGTTTCCGTTGCGAGTTCGGTGTGACTCTGTAGGATTCTGTAGTGTTGGCCACATACTCATATGAGTATGCAAGAAGTAAGTGGCCTCCACCTAGACTTAACTTCCCCCAATCTACAAAACTTTAAATCCTCTTTTATAGATTAATCGAGGTGAACCATGTGGTTCTTTACGATTAAAATAAGGTATATGACTGATTCCTTCAACATCTTTTACATCTCTAGATGAGGCACAGGTCATGGTTTGGAACACCTGTTAAGCCTTGATCTAATTTTCTGATTCAGGTATAAGTATTGAAACAACAAAACAAAATCTCTTTTGATTTGCCTGTGGCCACATATTTCATTTTACTTATACTATTCAGAAGGCCCTGAGTGTATAGCCCCAAAAGGAATGGGGAGATGCATGTTTTCTTGAAACGTCATTCCATCCTACAAGGTTCATAACACGCCCAACTACAGCTGTAATGACTTTCCAGTTACGGTAAGCGTTGATTTGTAATCTAAGCATGCAACTTACCCAGTGATGGACTCATGATGTTCTCAAACTTTGGAGTCTCTTCATATCTCTAAGTTTCTCAGTGTCCCCTTGTACCAAGGTTTCTTTTCCATGTGAGAATACTTAGAGTGCGAGTCTTCCAGCACTGCTAGTCATTCCGACTAGTGCCTACATGTATAAGAATATCTCTTAGATATCAAGGACCCCTTCCTTTTATCTTAACAACATGTAAAAGTCAATTATGAATATCATTGATAGTCCCTCTTTGTTTCTTCATAATGATTTCTTTGACTGGGGAAATTCAAGAATGTCTTGAAGACATCTTAGGAACTACATTTGTATAGCTTGATATCAATGATTTTGAATAAAATATTGATATGAGCCTTTTAAATGATGAAACTTGCCTTTTAAAGAAACAATATTGTGCTTCAAATTTAATGTATAATAGTTACATAAAATTTGTATTTGAACTTTATACTTTTAACAAAATAAAGTAAGAGTTCAACGTGTTAGAATAGATCACAAGCATCTAGACTCTTCTAGATCTTGTATGACCATACTATTCTATTGATGAAGCCTTGGTCATCGGGTCAACCACGTTTATTTCTGTATCTACTATTTTCATCGCAACAACCTTCTGATCAATTATGTCTTTGATCACTGAGAACCTTTCTCTTGTTTTGTGATCTCAGTTTCTTGACTCGTGCCTTGGCTCCGTTGTTTTCAGCAAGGAGTCGCACTGGATCACCAATGCCAGAAACTACACTGTGATCAGGAATAAATTTCCTGATTTAGAAAGCTTCTACAGCTGCATCTTATGATGCTATATACTCAGATTTGATGGTCAAGTCCACTACAGTAGCTTACTTACTATTGTTCTAAATAACAGTACCATCATTTAGGACAGAGTATATATTCTACTTGCGATGTGAAATTATCCCGATTAGTTTGGTGATTTGCATCAGTATAAGCGATAATGCTTGACTGATCAACATTGTCGTAAATAAGTGATCTTTCATTGGTCCTGTTAAGGTACCTGAAGATATTATTTACGATAGTCCTGTTAGGCTTGTTTTGTTAAGGTAAATGATACATCGAGACGGGTACATAATATGGCTTTCTTTATAAAGCCATTAGCAGTAGTATAGAGAACATTTTCTTTATGTTTGTATTGCTTTGACATTTCAGAGCACTGCTTTCTTGAAAGATGCAACTCAAGAGTTACAGAATAAGTCCTTAGTTTTCTTGTTCATACTGAACCATCCTGCCATCCTTTCTATGTACTAGGACTTATTCATTCTTTACTTTAAAGAATTTCCGTCGTATCATTTTCTATCCTTTTAAAGGACTACTGTGCTCCCACTAGCTTTCGTGTATACACAAGGTTAATCTTTTTTTTCGATGAAGTCTAATCTCATTAGTTACTCCGTTGAAAACTAGATTTCATTTGAGAGATGCTTGCTATAGATCATACTTGCACGTATGTATCTATTTGACTCGCATGCTTCAGAAACATGTTATGAATCAATGAAGTTAGTTAGGTTGTGTATAATACATGTTCCTTTTCAGAGTCATATTCTGAAAACTATCTTCATATCCATTTGCCTGATTCTTAAATCATAGTTGGCAATAGCAAGCGAAATCATAATTGACTTTAGTCATGGTAATAAGAGAAAACGTTTCTTCTTAGTCTTTACTATAGGCTTGTTTGAACTATTTCATTACAAGTCTCCTTTTGTACAGTTGTACTTTACCATTCATGAATATCTTCCCTTGAAGATCTACGTGCATCCTATGGGCATAAACCCTTCGGGTGCTTTAACTAAGTCACATACTTAGTATATGTACATGATTTTATTTGATTGCATGGCTCCTAGCCATTTCTCAAGGTCTTCACCTTTAACCGTTTCATTGTAAGTGGTGGTTCATCATTGTTATCTAAGTATTTTGTTCTTCTGTGTTCAAAACGAGAAGTTCCTTTTCTTAGTTTCTTTGATGTTCCTTATCCGACTTACACGGTTTTTGTGTCATACTAGGTTGCTCAAACGCTTAATCATATATAAAGAATTTTACATTCGGCTTGACTTTCTTCCACGATCCTATCTGGAGTTTAGTCAACCATTGGTGAGCATCCTCTGTGTTCATCTTGAGTTCCTCGAGATTTTGTGAATTATGTACTTCATGAAGTGCATACTTTCTCCCACTAGACTTTCTAGGAAAGATTTCCTTTCTTAAAGTCTCCGTATTTGTCACAACTATTTTGCGTATTAATTTTCTCGTAAACGACAAAATGGGTTTTATCCCTTATCATATCTTTATATGTTATCATCGGAATCACTTTTCATGATACACTGTAAAGTGTGGTAGCACCAAGTTAAAAGTGCATGTCCTTTTATAAACATAGGCATATCATTGTACTAACAAAGTCTAACAGAGTTTGTTGAGTTCTCTCGATACACCTCGTAAAATGAGGTGTATCGAGAGAAATAAATGATCAGACAAACCTTTTGTCACTCAGGAAGACTTTATACTTATTGCTCAAATATTAATTGTCTCGATCGGATCGAGGACCTATTATTATTTTGTGTATTTTGGTTTTCTTCTTCATTCTTGAATTCCTTGAACCGGTCAAGTGATTTCAACTTTTGTCTTAATTAAATAGACATGATTGTACCGACTGAAGTGATCAGTTGGTAGTCATAATTAATGAAGTACCATCAGCCTTCCTAATCCTTATTGTGCATTTGACCACATACACATGAACATGTGTGGTTTAATGCCACAATCAATCTTTAGTGTGCCCATTTGAATGAGCCTTTTGTCATATAGTCAGTTAGACAAGATTCGCATTTCTCGTAAGATTCATAATCAGAACGATCAAGGTGTCCATCATTATGGAGCTTGGTGATGCGTCTCTCGTTATTGTGACTTATATGACAATACTTGAGATATGCTATATTGAGTTTATATGGTTTAAGCCTTTTCCATACAACGTTAAATATCATATATTGAACATGTATCCTTTAAAATAGTCAAACTATCTTAAAACGCTTGTACCTAAAGAAGAGTCATTACTCTATATATTTCACCTCTTTCAAGACAAGTCAGACAATCCTTGTTATCTGTAGTGAAAGCACTTTTAGATTTTTTGAACCTAACCTTATGTTCTATCACATCGCATATGTGATCATTTTAAGATTGGAGTCCCACTCACCTTTTGTTGTAAGAGCCATTATTCCATTGCTCTTTGTTAAACTTGATCACAAACAATTTGTGAAAGTTGAGCAAGGAATCCTAAACGATTTCAATAGAGAGATCATTAAATATCTTATCATTTACATGAGCTTTTCTTCAAGGTGAGTTATCAATTTCCTAAATTATAACCAACCTCAGAATTTACAGACTTTCTGGAATTCTATAAGTTCTCTGTAATCTTTCATCGCTTGTGTTTTAACCTGCTATACACATATCTTCAGAAGATATTGATTGAACTTCCATGTTATAGTGATTTTATGCTTTTGAAAAGCATTTTATCATTAATTTCGAAATGCTTCTTATAAGCATTCTTATCAGTTCTGGAAGTTTTGTCAGGTGGCTCCAAATGAGTATTCATCTATTATGAAAAATCATTTCTTTATCAAGGCTCTGAACATTATTTCAGAAGCCTTTGCCATTCCAAGGAAATCTCTTTCCTTTTGATTTGGAAACTCGTTTCCATGTTCTTTAAAAACAATTTTCAAGTGGTTCTTTGTTGACACTTGTTTCACATACATTAAATGAAACAATTAATAAACACATTACTAATTCTAGAGTTTTACATGTAAATTATAAAGCATACATTATAATAAAGATGTAACAATTATATTATAAGGACTTTATATAATATTTCATGATTTGTTAATGAAAAAGTTACCATCATCAATTTCATTAATTAGTCACCCAGAGAAAGTCAACAATTGCTCTAATATCCTATATTATCTCTGACGATTAGAAAAGAAAAGACAACTTTTTATTTATCATTCTAAACGATTTCATAAGAATTGTCTACGATATCTAATCTAATTAGAGTACTCGTTTAGGTAGACCCACGGGGTGAATCGGCGGACAGTATAGGTCGCCCTACGCGTCTAAAAGAGTGTATAAGAGTACTCCCTTGGGTTAGAGACACACTCAAAATGTTTCTCAATTAGATCGAGGACCCAGCCGGTGGAAGACATTATACCTAATATTTATTGAGGGGTTTTAGGTGATCCTAACTTTTGTCTTAAACTAAACATAGTTAACTAATTAAAAGGTTCTAAGAATTAAGACAATGAATATGTAATACATAATCCTATTTTGCAAAACATATTCTATGTTGAATTAAATATACTTCTGAAAGTATACTCATATTTATATATATATATATATATATATATATATTATGAAATTTTTTTAAAGATAAAACCTTTTACCTTTAAATAAAAGATGAATAAATCACTTAAAGATAAAATATCTTTAATCATGATTTGTCCTTTTCCTTAAATGAATAAAAGATAAATAACTATCTTCATAGATAAGATATCTTTAATCATGCTTTGTCATAATACAAAATTAAAAGATAAATAACTATCTTATAGATAAAATATCTTTAATCATAATATACATATATCTTTTATTTCCATTAAAGATTATTTCTTTTCTATTACTATAATGAATAAAAGATTACTCATTATCTTAATCTAATTAAGAATTATTGATTATAAATAAAATTTATAAACAAACAATTTGTGAATCAATAAATGAATAACATAATATTAAATGGAAACAAATTTCATAAGATTGATAATAATATTAAATAAATCATATTTATTAATAATTAATATCATATATTAGATTTTCAATACTCATATTTAAAGATATTTATAATAATTATAAATAAAATAAAATAAACACTTTAAATCGTATTTTAAATTAATTAAACATAAATATAATTAAATATCAAATACCGGGATACAAGCTCGGGATAAACCCGAGCTTGTACGGGTTGCCCTCGGGCAATCCGAGCATTACGGGCAGGGCAAACAGCCCCTGCCTTAAGTAAATCCAATTTACTAAGTTTATAAATTTGTTTAAATCTTGTTTATTTAAAATAATTAAAGATTTAAACAAATTTATCATTAAATAAATTTCATTTTAATTTAGAGGGGTATAATTGTAAATCCAATTTACAAAATTAAAATTAAATAATAATTAAATTCATAATTAAAATTATTAAATAAAATTAATAAAATAAAATTAATAATTTAGGGAAGCGGGTCTGACTACGGGCTTCGGGTCAAACCCGAAAAATTAGTCAACTTAACGTGGTGGGCCCACTGATTGGTCCACCACGTTTTGGTCAATGCTGGTCAAACCAGCCACCCCTTGGGCTGTTTGACCAAAGCCCATTTTGGGCTTTCTTTGTGCTGGGCCCAAGCCCATATCGAATGGAGGCTAAGGGTGAAGCCCTAGGGCTTCACGTGCGCAGCACGTGCGCCGTCACCCTTCGAGCCGCGCCGTTGCCCATCGAGCCACGCCGTCGCCGAGCTGCCCGTCTTCGCCGTCGTCACAGATGCTCGTCGGAATCGCCGTGGTTGGACGAGGACTTGCTTCATCGTCGGACTTCGTGGCCGAGGTGGTTGTGCGACCGGCTTCGTTGGGCTCACGGTGAGCGACGTCTTCGTTGGCCGGAGCTCATGCATCGTCTTCGTCGCACAAGCTCGCCGTTATCCCCGTCGTCAAACGACGGGAATGCACGACCGTCGTGCGTGGAGGAGATCGGCGATCTCGATCTTCGCGTGGGTTTGTGGGTCGTTCTCCGACCCGCGAAAGTTTGACTTGGGTCAATACCCGACCCGCGTGAATGGATGTGGGCATGGGCCATCCGAATGGCTGGGCCCCAAAATTTCACACGAAAAATTAGGGTTTCAGAAACCCTAGGCACCACACATCCCAATGCATGTGCCGGCAAATTTCGTTGCCGTTTTTAGTGATTCCGATAACAATTTTGCTCCCATTAAAACTATTAAACCCTCTAAAATTACAGAAAATAATTTCGTATCTAAATACCGGTATGTTAATTTTTAAATAAAATCCAATCCCGATTTAAATCCGGATCCCGAACAACACACAAAAATTAACATAATTAATTTTCTAATGCTCCCACTGAAAATCTAATCACACAAAAAAATTTCTAAAATTATTTCGGTCAACATATCTAATTTTCTAAAATTACTCAGACCGGCTCTGATACCACTGTTGGGTTTTTCGATGACTTTTCTCAATCCCGAGGAAGAAATCACGGGATATCATCGAACAATAAAGATCTAGAATAATTGCGAGAATTAAGATATCGTTTAGAGATCGTTACCAAACTTCGGTACTTTTGCCAACTGTACCGAATAACTGCCGATTCCTTTGATTCTGGAGCTTGCCGAATTTAGGATTTAGCGCCTCAAGTGTTGCGCCTCTATTTCATCCACCACGTCACTCGGGAACGTCTTAGATGACCGGAAAACACCTCGGATGATAGATTAGATCCTTGTCGGTGTTTAGATGATCAACCGTTGATTGAACCGGGGAGCAAGCCAAAATTCGACTACCAAGGGAGGGAGCTCAAATTTCTAGGTGGCTAGGGTTTATCTTGTGTGTTTAATTATGAGTCATATTAGGGTATTTATAATATCCTATGGTCATGACCTAGTGGGCTTTCTAAAAGCCCACCCATTGGGCTTTCTAAAAGCCCAATCATGGATTAATTAATCTATTATTAATTAATATGAATCATAATTAATACTTGAGCCCGAATGGGCCCATAATGTCGGTTATGGTTATCGGGTCGATATCCGATAACCCGAGAGATACAATATCGGGTTTGGGCATAACCAACAATAATTATATAAAATAAACCTTATGTGTCAAAATTTTCATGATGATAAAAAAAAATTGTCATCCTTCAATGGTGGTACTCACAATGATTTGAGTATCCGGTTTTATCATTGTTAGCTCGGGACATTCTTACACTCCCGGTCTTAATGGTATCACTGGAGGTGGCCTTCTCATGTGCCGGAAGAATGTAAGAGCCTCGTCTCAAGTCAACGAAGTAACTTATGGTCGAGATCCTTATGCTTTCAAGAGGTTGAATTTTGGCCGGAAAACGACAAGAAGATAACGAAATCATCAATAAAGAAATGGCGGATTACTTTAGTAATTTTCAAATGTAATTCGTTTTTAATTGTTCGGTTTATCATTGTACTTTCCGACTTCCGAGTCTTTGGTTTAATTATTTTACTTTTCGTACCCGACTTCTGAGTTTGTTGAGTAAAAAAATGCATATTTACTTTATTTTTTGTTGTCTTATAATTATTTCATATTAACCTATAAGTATTCAAACACACAAAATAATTTTAAAATTTAAGAATTTAAATTTTAAAAAAATCGGACTAAAATACTTTAACCCTTAGTTTGAACCAATAAAATGAATTTAGGGATTAAAAACGTATATAAACATTTTAAAGCTGAAAAAATTGGTTTATCCGTGTAACGCCCCGACTGCTTAATCGAATAGACGACTGTCCCCACAAGCCAACACAAGTCTTTTAAGCGTGTTTTGTCCTTACCCGCACGCTTCTCGAGAAACTTCCAATGAGGTCACCCATCCTGGCACTACTCCAAGCCAAGTATGCTTAACTTTGGAGTTCCTAAAACGTCCCATCAGCACTTCCCCTTGTCCAGGCGATGCGAGACTGCATAACTTACCCGTTCTTGCCCTCTCGGCTCACGGGATTGATGAATGTCATAATCCGGGTCTGTTTTTTTTCTTTTTTATATATATAAATAAAATGGCCAACCGGATATCTTGTTGGCTCTCTATTTACAGGATTTACTTAACTCAAGAATGAGATGAATTTGATGTGTTTGTAACGTGGAGGGCTTAACAAGGCTCGGTTTATAACAGAGTCTTTGTATCCGCCTGAACCACATCTGAATTTCCATGTAACATAAAATATGTGTCTTTCAAAAGATTACCCCGTAGTTTTGTTTACGGTGCACTTTACACCCCTGTGTATAGAATATTCGGAATGGTAATATTAGTCATAGGAGATCGTACCCTGCTTGACTGCTTGAATATTTTGGTCATTTTCTCCAAAAGCTCGTTGGCCAAGTTATATTTCTCGGTTCTTTCGTACATACCCAAGAGCGCTAGATGAACTTGTTTTGCAGTGCCCTTTGAAATACTTTCTGAACCGCCTCCTATAAGAAAGAAGATTGAGAAGATATAATTATTGTCAATGTAACGGAGAATACGAACTAAAAATACGGAAATACCGAGTTCATAGGAACTTCCGTACTCGTTTTTCAAATTAAATCATGCCACCCAAATATAAATTATGGGAGAGAAATAAATCATTTATTAATGAATCTTTTCTAAAAAAATACCGCATTATTAAAATTTGGAACTTTTTTTTTTTGAAAGATTAAAATTTGGAACTTTAAAAGTGGTATATATCTAAAACTTGAATATTAACAATTTATTAATATGTAATTTTAATGAATATATTTTTAGATAGCGGGGCCCTATTTTATTTTATTTTTCGGCAAAAACTCCTACAAACACAAGACCGGCCTTTGACAAGTGGAACTAATCGAATCATAGACTATGGCAAATGGCAAGACATCTACTTACATAGACCAATTATTAGAACGAGCATGATCCACCACTCAATAAATACATAACACACAACATAACTTTGTACATATATAATTGCATAATTATAAGGAATGAAGTGAGTAATATTTCGTTGACAGTTTTATCAGCCCAAACCACAATACAATTCAAGCATTTGTATGAGCCATAATATCAAACTGACAAACAGTTATCTTAATTAAAATCATGGAAGTTTACGTTTGGCACATCTTATTTAGTTTTGTTTTTATTTTTAAAATAAACTAAACCGTTTTTCAGGTGTTTGGCAAAATAGCTTTTTCAAAAAACGCAAAATCGATTTTAGATTTTTGTACATGAATTGTAAAAGCTAGAAGTCGTAGCTTTTGGTATTTTCTAAAAACAAAAATTCGGTTTTAGTCTATTTTAGTCTTTTTAGCCTAAATAATTTTTTTACTAAACCCTAAATTACTTTTTGTTACTAGCAATAACTATTTTATAAACAATTTACCAAACACATAAAAATTAAGCTGTGCCAAATAAAACCAAAGTCAAATATAAATTTCAAAACAAGCAAACAGAAGTACACAATCAGCCAAGCAAAGGAACTTAAACAGACTAAATCTGTCAAGTTTCTCAACAAAGTACAAGAAACCAATCAACCATCAAACAATTACTAGTTACCATCAACAAATTAATTTTATCATTCAAAAAGTTAATAAACCACTTCAAGGCAACGAGATTATTTACCAAAACGTTATGTACAAATACACTCGATGAATCAACAACTTGGATAGTCATTATTGAGAAGAACATGAAGAAATTTAAAAGAAAAAGGAGACAATACAAAATGTATATACTCCAAACGACATGTCACCTTTTGTTGCCAAAACGACATGTAATTTCTTCTTCTTTTCTTTTCTCTTATTTTTTTAATAAATCACAGAAATGATTATATGTGTGTATATATATATATATATATATATATATATATATATATATATATATATATATATGCAATTAACTCATAACCATCACATCATCTACAATTGAAGAAAAGAAGAATGGACTTGCATGTTGATGTTTCTGAGCTTCCCAAAGCAAAAGGTTGGGCCAAACCAGGCTTCAGCTTGTACCAAGGTTGTTGGATCAGATCCGACTTTGTTTCAAACACCGTTGCATTTCAGCAACTATTCCGAGCTCAAGAGAATGACGTCATCTTCGCCTCGCACCCCAAGTGCGGCACCACTTGGCTCAAGGCTCTCTTGTTCTCCATCGTCAACCGTCAGATCTACAAGCCCACTGACACTCCGTTGCTGACCAAAAACCCGCACGAGCTCGTCCCACATCTCGAGCTCCGTAACCTAGCAAACCTCTCAATCAGTGATCTGAACATACACTCTCCGCAGCAGCGGCTTTTTGCCACGCACATTCCCTACCCGCTCCTGCCAGAATCTATCACGGAGGATCAGAGCTTTCCTAAGTGTCAGGTCGTCTATGTCTGCCGGAACCCTCTCGATACCATCGTCTCCTTCTGGAAGTTTGCCACTGCAGGCCATCCGATTTGCTGGCCCGAATGGACGCTGGAGGAGTGCGTCGAGTCGTTTTGCAGGGGAGAAAGCTCGTTCGGGCCATTTTGGGACCATGTTTTAGGGTTTTGGAAGGCGAGCTTGGAGAAGCCGGAGAAGGTGTTGTTCTTGAAGTACGAGGACTTGTTGGAGGACACGCGTTCCAGAGTGAAGAAGATGGCCGAGTTTGTAGGGTATCCTTTCTCTGCGGAGGAGGAAATCGGTGGCGTAGCTGACCAGATCGTTGAGCTTTGTAGCTTGAAGAACTTGAAGGAATTGGACGTGAACAAGCATGGAAAGGCGAGTCACAAACCTGTCGAATTCAAACTCTTTTTCAGGAAAGGAGAAGTCGGTGATTGGGTCAACCATCTCAGTCCATCCATGGTGGAACGCGTGAAGAAGATAGTGGAAGAGAAGCTACATGGCTCCGGTTTGACGTTCAAGTATTTAGCTTGATCAGAGTATGACCCTACATATTGCTATGTTATCTATCTGTAAGAGAATAAGGAGCTGGTTCTTCATAAAGAAAGCTCCAGTGATCTCAAGCTACTTTGATTCAATGTGTGTCAACAATTTCATGGGTATCCTAATCCCTGCTTTGTATTTTGAAATTATGTTATTACATTAGTACTAGTCGTGAGTTTTTCCCACTGGATGATTAACTAACTAAATTATATAGTAATTATCTTCCCCAAATCATTTATTTCTAAAATACACCCTGAATTGATGCCTGCTTACCCAAATCATCCATTGTCGTCTAGACTCGGTTTTAGGACCCTCATGTGCGTTTTGTAAGGCCGTCAATTTGTATGTTGTAAACCAAGTTCAGACATTTTAGTTAAAAATTACAGTCGATTAAAACTAGCCCTTGCTGGAGCGCATCTCAAAACGCTCCAAAAACGCCAAAGTTATTTGAATAACTTCAACCCCATTCGTTTTTTCGAACAAATTAACAATAATAAAAAAAAAATCTCACTTTTTGGTGCAAAATCGCACTTCGTGTAATGTAAACCAATTAACTTGGCCAAGGATTTTGTAGTAAGACTATATGACTTGAAGGATGGGTATTGATAATAGAAAATGTTCAAACTATTAAAATGTATATATGGAACAAAAATAAAAAAAATTATGAAGCATTTTTACAAGCCAATCAAGGTTTTAAATGTTGTTTTCGACGCCATTTCGCTTCTTCTGTTTTACGGGCATGTGGATAGGAAAATAAAAAAAAAAAAGACATGCCGGAAATACCGCATAAATTTCGCGAGCATACCGCATGCCATTCGGAATATCGACGAAAATTCTGGAAAATAATTTTGAGTATTTAGGCAAGATTTTTATATAACTTCAAAATTATCTATTTATCACCATAAAACATTAATAATTAAAAATCACACTAGTAATAATACATTATATTAATAACCTATAGTTGTATTTATATGAAAATAAGAGTTATAACTGTAATTAGTAGAAAATATAAATATAAAGTTATAATTAAAATAAAACAAAATATTATATAGATAGGTTTGTAGTTTTTCAGGAGCATGCCGCAACTCTAAAAGAACGGGCCTACCGAAGTCATGCCAGGGAATTTAAAACCATGAAACCAATTAGTTAGTTCGATGTTTTTTATAACCTAGGCTAGGAGTTAAAAAATACGTGAAGGAATTTAGAATATGACACGAGACAGTAATCAGAAATTACGCTGCGTGAGGTAATTTTAGCCCGTCCTACGAGACGAGGAGCACATTGCTCTCAATTTTTTTTTTATATAAAGTCACTGCTAAATATTTTTTCTAAGTACTAATTAACTCTTTTGTTATTCAAATTTTCAATAATATAACGTATATATAGACATGAACAGATGGAGCACATGGTTGCATTTTATAATATTTTGGTGTAACTATATATTTCGAATATTAGGTGCATTATTTAAATAGTCCAATAACAGAGTCATCGTAGTTATTATATATTATATTATAGTTTTCCAAAGTAATAATCAATCTCGAGGAGGATCGCATACAATCGTCGTGTGATGCCAATTTTGAATAGAATACGTACGTAAATTAATAATTGATGATAAAATAAATATAAAATATTTATTTGAGATTTGTTGATATCCGTTTTGTTGATGCTTAAAATTAGATCAAAACTATAGCGCCCATTTGCGGAACTTGGGCCGTGCTCATCGGTGTCTATTGACTTTTCTTGGGCTTCGACTCTGCAATCTGTTGGATCAGACCCTCTGTTTTATTGTCGAACCGGAACCAGATCCTCCGACCACAAAGTCCTAAGACTATGGATATAGGTTAGGGACCGTAGAGAACTGGAGACAACTCGACAATCGGGCCTTGAGATTTCTGCAGCACTTCCGCTCTAGCTAGTTTCCCTATCCGTAGAATCAGAAAAAACCCAGTCAGGGGAACGGGATAGGATACCTCCCTATTCACCTTTGACGCTCAACATTAGTCGAGAATTTTACTATATATATATATATATATATATATATATATATATATATATATATATATATATATATATATTAGAGAGCGTTGGAATGAGTTACCGTTATGATTGAAATGAAACTATTATTTATAGGATGGTCCAGGGACCTTGAGGCAATTATAAATTGCTTGTTTTAGCCCATGAATTTAAAGATATTTATTTTTTGCTCTTTTTGGGTTTGCCGGTGCGGATTCTTCCGTTCCGGTGAGATAAATTCGTTAATCGATTTTGCACCCGCAACATCTTCCGGTTCAGGAAACGGATACGAAGGGTGAATTTTATTAATTAATGGTTTTTTCATTTAATTATTATCTTCCTTTTTTGACGTTTGCGGGTGCGGATTCTCCATACCTGATAGATTTAACAATACATGGACAACACTATGATCCGGTAATAGATCACCTCAGTAATGTGATTAAGTTCATCAATGGTCGTTCACGCCTTAGAAATTCACATTTCTAATCTAGACCATAGACCTTTGAAGTTCTTTATTTGTGATAGTCAAACTTCCTCACAATAGACTAATTGTGATGACTAAACACGATAGAAAAGTTAAAGAACTAATGATAAACATTGAATTAAGATTCTCTATATATAATCCCAAGATAATTATATAAGATTAACGTTAATTAGCACTATTCATTCCTAGGTAAGCGACCATAATCATATACTAGCGAGATTAGCATCTGAATAGATGGCATATGTAAAATACGTCATCACGTTTCTCATCGTCATCTTCTTCACGAATTCGTTGAGTTGTCCGTCCTGGATTAGTTCCTCGATCTGTTTCTTAAGATTCCAACATTGGGTCGTCGTGTGCCAGTGATCCTAGTGAAACTCGCAGTATCGGCTCTTCTCTCTTTAAGAGTTTATCATTGGCCTAGGGGGACAAACTTGTCTCCATGGAGGCTGAGGATCTTATTCAGCGATGTCAGTAGAGGAGTGAAGTTCGTATCCTTCCACAACTTCTCCAATCGTTTTGGTTGTTCCTCTTGGCTACCCGAGCCTAACTATTGTCGTGACTTCTTTCTATGTGCTCGTCGTCACCGATCTTGGTATTGTCTTGGCGCCGACTTCCTTGGTTAGTCATGCTTCAGTTTTTTAAGTATTCTTATACTGAGATGTGTTGTTCCGTTCTCGCCATTAGTTCTGCCATGGACGTCGGCCTCTTCGTGACGAGGAATCGTGTGAAGTCTCTTTCTAGTAGGCCATCGATCACATGGATGATGACGTCATTATCAATGTAGTCGGCGACCTTGTTCGCTTCTTCGATGAACCTATTGAGGTAGCCTTGGAGGGTTTTATCTTCTTGCTGCTTGAGGGACCACAAGTAAGACTTTTCTTTCCGCTGCATCAGCGAACTTGCGAAATGAGGGATGAAACGCTATTTCAATTCTTCAAAGGATCCTATGGAGCCCTTCAGGGGTCGCTGGTAACATTCAAAGACGAGACCCGCAAGGATGAGGCAGGACGCTTGAAATATCATGGAAGCAAAGCACTTTTTTACTCGCATCAATTGCTGGTATTGGACAAGTTGGTACGTGGAGTCGATGGTCCAGTTGTAGACGAGATTTGGCAGGAAGCAGAGGTCTCCGACGATGTCTTCCGTGAGTAGGTGGTCAGCGAAGGGGGAGAGGGTTCCTTTGATTAAGCTTCGGACGGCCGGGCTCGCATCTTTGCCTGCCATGAGGTCTTGAACCTTTGTCTCTAGTGCATGGACGACGTCTCCTAGCCCGACTTTGCTTGCTAGTGTCGTCGCCGGGGATGGTATCGTGATGACAATCTCGTTCCCTATTGCTTAGCGTGCCGGGACATTCTGCGGATAATTAGGTCTTCCCGACAGCCTCATCTCGTCGTTGTCGTTGTCGTAATCTTGGTAGCTTCAGTGGCAGGAAGGTTTGCGTCGGCGATTAATGCGTTATCTTAGATCTTCACTTTCAACAGGGTGGTTGAGGTAGTCACCGAGGTCCTGCACGTCTTCTTGGCGCATTTCGGCGTTCGTGCGTTGTTGTTGGCTGAGTCTTCGAGCTTTTCTATTTTCTGCTACTTGCTCTTCTCTACCGAGTCGGACAAAGGCCGATCTTCTTGTCGTTTGGGACTGTGTAGGTCTATGTGGTTGGACGTTATCCAGGGCTGGTGATCGTTAAATCTCAGGGTCACCCCTCTGCTTTTGCTCTGCCAGAACCATGTCTTCACCGAGGACTTCTTCAACGATGATGTCGTATCCAAGGCGTTTGGAGACTAGCCCTATCACTCAAAATAATGAATCTTCAATCCGCGCCATTTGCGTGTCCTGTTTGTCGTTCCCAGGATCTAAGCACGCTTGTTTCTGGTCGAATGTGCACTCAGGTTTGGCGTGTGTACACTTCAGCCCGCGTGTTTTGGGCGACGATTGTTGGGGGGTGAGGCGTCGTGCTCTCTGTTGAATGAATCGACATTTCTGAGAATGGAGAAAGGTCGTGAATAGGTTGTTGAGGCGACCAAGATGGCTCCGTGGTGTTGAGCCATAGTAAAGAGGTTCGCATAGTGAGAGGCTTCATTGTCTTAGCGGTTGCGTGGCGGAGATCTCGTTGATGACGTGATTTTCCTTTATTTGATGAGGAGCGATGGTTCCGAGATCGTTGATCCACTAGGATGGTTCTAAGGTCGTTGGATGTGCTGTGAAGGACTCGAGGCTTGAACTTGTCGGAAGCCCCTCCTTATAGCGCCAAAATGTTGATGCTAAAAATTTTATCAAACACTGTAGGGGCCCAATTGCGGAACTTGGGCCGGGCCCATTGTTTTCTATTGACTTTTCTTGGTCTTCGACTCTACAATCTGTTGGATCGGACTATCCATTTTATTGTCGAACCGAAACAAGATCCTCCGAACCGTTACCGCAAAAGTCCTAACACTTTGGATATAGGTAAGGGACCATAGAGAACCGGAGACAGCTCGACAATCGGGCCTAGATATTTCTGTAGCGCTTCCGCTCTAGCTAGTTTCCCCGTCTATAGAATACAGAAAAAAAAAAACAAGTCAGGGGAACGGGAACGGGTACCTATATTCACATCCGACCCTCAACATTGGTCGACTATTTTACTATACATATATATATATATACATATAAGAGAATGAGAGTTTTATAGCTATAGAAAGCGTTGGAATGAGTTACCATTTTGATTAAAAAATGAAGCTTCTATTTATAGGATGGTACAGGGACCTTAAGAAATTATAAATTGCTTGTTTCAGCCCCTCAGATTTAAAGATATTTATTTTTTGCTCTTTTTGGGTTTGATGGTGCGGATTCTTCCTCGGGGGTGCGGATTCTTCTGTTCTGGTGCGATAAATTTGTGAATCAATTTTGCACCTGCAACATCTTTCGGTTCAGGAAACAGACACCCGGTTGAGTTTTATTAATTAAATGGGTTTTCCATTTAATTATTATCTCCCTTTTTTGATGTTTGCGGGCGGATTCTTCCGTATCGGTGCGATAAATTCGTGAATCAATTTTGCACCCGCACCATCTTCCGTTTCTGGAAACGGACACGCGATGAGTTTTATTAATTAAATGGTTTTTCCATTTAATTATTATTTCCCTTTTTTGACGTTTGCGGGTGTGGACACTTCCACGCGGGTGCGGATTCTTCCGTTCCGGTGCGATAAATTCGTTAATCAATTTCACATCCGCAGCATCTTCTAGTTCGGGAAACGGACACCCGGGGTGATTTTATTAATTAAATGGTTTTTCTATTTAATTATTATCTCCTTTTTTTTACGTTTGCGGGGGCGGATTCTTCCAAAAGGGTTCGGATTCTTCCTTTCCGGTGCGATAAAATTGTGAATCAATTTCGCACCCGCAACATCTTCCGATTATGGAAACGGACACATGGGGTGAGTTTTCTTAATTAAATGGATAATTCCTTTTCATAATTATCTCCCATTTTTTACGTTTGCGGGTTCGGATTCTTCCACGCGGGTGCGGATTCTTCTGTTTCGGTACGATAAATTCGTGAATCAATTCTACAGCTGCATCATATTCCGGTTCTGAAAACGGACACCCGGGGTGTGTTTTATTAATTAATTGATTTTTCCGTTTAATAATTATCTCCCTTTTTTGACGTTTGCGGGTGCGGATTCTTCCGTTCCGGTGCGATGAATTCGTGAATTAATTTCACACCCGCAAATAGGGCTGTAATTAAAACCCGGAATCCGGTTTTAAATCCGCATTCGCACCCGCATCCGATTTTAAAATCCGAATCCGAATCCAAAATCTAGATACGGATATCCGGATCCGGATTTGAAATCGGATACGGATAAGGGTTTTGGTATTTAAAAATCCGGATACCCGAATCCGGTTTAAAACCCGGTTTTTTTTAATATTTTAATTATTTTATTTTATTTATTTTATGTTAGGAGTACTTATTTATTTGTAATGCTTTTTTTTTTAATTGTCATATCTTTCGCAGTTGATGATGATGTTGACACTTGATGATGCACGGGAATGAAGAAAAGATGGTGCGGAATGAAGACGGGGATTTGAATGCATTTTTAATTTTATATGTATTATGTGATAATATGTATTAGATTTGTTCGGTTTTTTGGACAACAGGAAAATATGTAGACTTGTACGGGTTTTTTAGTCGTTAAAATTAACTTTTTTTTTTAATAAATAAAAACCGGATCCGGGTTTTGAAAACAGATATCCGGATTTTCGGATATCCGGAAATTTCCGGATATCCGGTTTTTCGGATCCGGATCCGGATACCTATTTTCAGATATCCGGTTTTTCGGATCCGGATTCAGATAATTCCGAAAAACCGGATATCCGCTCCGGTTACACCCCCTACCCGCAACATCTCCAGTTCAAGAAACAGACACCCAAGACAATTTTTTCCTGGTTGGGCCTTAATACAAATACCCATAATACCAATTCTAACACATCTTCCAACAAAACTCCAAAATATTATGTGTTCTATTTAACACATTATACTTTCTATCTTAGATATTAGTAGAAATATATATATATATATATTATACATATGTATTTAAATCTTGCTATAGACTTTACATTTTTCTATTTCTGTGTATCCATTTCGTCAACTTAGACTTAGACTTTAAATGCTATAGATATTAATGAAGGAAAACAAAAAACGACTTGAAGTTGTTTTGTGTCTTTAGTCTTCAATCGTACAAAATAAAACAATAATAATAATATATTATCATTCTGTAATATTATTATATTATTTATAATAAGATATTAACTATGAAATTAACTCATATAATAAATTGTTAAAATCATTTTTATATATAATTATATTTTTTAATGATATTACTATCATATTAACAAATATATTTAAATTATGTATATTATTAAATACTAACTTTATTACAATGATATAAACCCCATAAACGAAATATTTACAACTTTATATTACATCATTTAAACATGTAATTAGAGTCATGAAATATGAGTAATTTTTGTATTATGACAAATATTTTTAGACATAATATTAATATATATTATTTTTAAAAAAACATACTTTCTTTTTAGTAACATAAATTGTATTTTATTGTATTTTTTTCATTTAAATTCAACCTCGGATTAACAAAAGACTAACCAAACTTGTTTCAAAAATCAAACTCCCAAACTGATTTGGTAGACTAAACTCTGAGACTGATTTCCCAAACCAAATTGTAAAAATGGTTTCCCAGACCAGTTAACCAAACGTCATCTAAGTCGTTTGTGACTCAAATATATATAAACTATGTATAAAAAAATCTCACTTTTATATTCAAATTATAATCATAATTCTTTTGTCACATTTATTTTTTCTTTTTCAAATTTTTTGGAGATGCTTTTATGTACGATTTGTTCGTATTGATTAAATTTTATTTTATTTTTATAAAAATATCATCGAATTTGTACTTATATATTTGTGTAAGGTTAACTATTTATATAATATTTACTATTTCGTGGGGTCAAAATTTGATCTCAAATCAATATTTTGTCTTCACTCGATCGACGTGCCAACCCACTACACTTACTTTACCATTAACTATACATATACCTACTTTATTCTCTATAGAAATCCGACCATCCGAAGGTCGATTCAACTCGATATGAGATTTTTTTTTTAATATTTATATATTATTTGAATTTTGGAGGCATCGGCAGTTGGAGTAATCGCGATTATCGTTCGATTATCGCTGGAAATGAGGTTCTCGATAAGTTTTTTCTTAAATCGTTGTTGCTTTATTTTTATCGTGATTTTTCGAGGCAAAAAATGAGGTACGTATCGAGCATGGTTTTCGTATGCAAATATTCAAAAAATAAAGGACTTTTCGGTCAATAACGATAAGTTGAAAGTGAATGAAAGTTAATTTAATTGAAACAAAAAATATTATTCAATCGACGTTATTAATTTATGAAGATTTTACTATAATTATAATAACATTGTCCTGACATCGTCAAGTGAAACGGGCTGGTTAAACTGGATTTTGCTGACGTAAATTAAAATAACGCGTTATTAGTGATACCGGCATGCCGCTAATGAACTCCAGAGTCATAGAGCTAAACTATTTAACCGGCGCGAAGTTTGGTAAAAGTATTACGCTTTACTGGCGCTTTTGCACAAGTAAAGGCTGTATTTCTGAATGACTAAAGACAAACTGAGTAATATATCCTTATCTCTACTCATAATTATATATCCTATCTCTTTTATCATATTATTGAGTAACCTGGTATCTAGCAAAATGAGTGAAGACAAGTTGTTGATACTTGATATCATCCAGCAACAAGGATAATCAAGAAGGAAACAGTGACTTGCTCGATCTTATTTCCCAGCTTCCTAAGGCGAATGGCTGGCTGAAACCCAGCGTCACGCTGTATCAAGGCTGTTGGTTCCCACACGACGTCCTCCGCGGAGTCATCGCGTTTCAGCAGCAATTCAAAAGCTCAAGACCAAGACATCATCTTAGCCTCAAACCCGAAAACCGGCACCACTTGGCTGAAATCTCTCACGTTTTCCATCATTAACCGCGCTAGCTACCCACCATCGAGCAGCCCTCTTCTCACCAAAAACGCCCAGCAGCTCGTGTTCTCACTCGAGCAGGCATTCTTTTTCATACCCGTGTTATTACCTAGCCTGAGCACCATGAGCGCGCCGAGACTGGTTTCAACGCACATGCCCTACGCGTCGCTCACAGACGAGATCAAGGGCCCAGGCGGCACTCGGATCGTGTACGTCGCACGAAACCCTCCTGACACCATCACCTCCTTCTGGAACTTTGCAAACCGTGTCCACCCGCGGCGCCACTCCGGCGAATGGTCGATGGATGACTGTGTCGACGTTTTTTGCGCGGGCGAGAGCTGGTTCGGGCAATTCTGGAGTCATGTTCTAGGGTTTTGGAGAGCAAGCTTAGAGAGGCCGGAGAAGGTGTTGTTCTTGAATTACGAGGACATGTTGGAGGACACACTTTCCGCAGTGAAGAAGATCGCCAAGTTTCTAGGGTTTCCGTTCTCGCCGGAGGAGGAGTAACAGTGTGGTTGAGGAGATAATCGAACTTTGTAGCTTGAAGAAACTGAAGGAATTGGATGTGAGCAAGAATGAGAAGCTTGAGAATTCGAAGATGGAAAACAAAATATTCTTTAGAAAAGGGGAAGTGGGAGATTGGGTCAACCATCTTAGTCCGAGCATGGTTGATCGTGTGAACAAGGTGATCGCGGAAAAGTTGTGCGGTTCGGGTTTAACCTTTAACTACATGATCTAAGCTTCACTATTTGTTATGTATTTTGAATAAAATAGATCAAGAGATTACCCTATTGTAAGTGTAACTCATTGTTCAAGCTTTATATAAAGCTCTTATCTTAAATTTTGATGTTTTCCATTTCTAATTTTACCTAAATATATTTCAAATTTTAAACTTGATCTTTATTATTTTACAATCTTATCGAGCACAACACAGAATCCTTTAGTAATTGTAACAAGTATATTACAACTTCAATTTTCTATTTTTAGTCTACTAGATCGTACTTATAAATTATCATGTTATTGTTACATGTTAATCTATAGTGCCTAGATTTTTCTATGGCAATCTATAAAAATGGAGCTCCTAAACCTTAGTAATTTCAAAATTATTTTCCATTAATAGTAAATTCAGTAGTGGCTCAGGCACTGCTAAAACTTCCCTTTGAAGACCGAAAGAACACAAGAAGATCAGAATAATGAAAAAAAAAAAAGGGAAAGATTAGTGACTTGGTTGATCTTTCCCAACTCCCCAAAGCCAGAGGTTGGACCAAAACCCCTGTCAACTTATACAAAAGGGTTCTTGGAGTTGGATCTAGTACAGTTTATTTCAATAACGTCGTTAACTTCCACATCTACACGCCATCCGAAACGCCATTGGTCACTTAAAACCCCGCACGATCTCATTCGCATTGCCGAAATGGTGCAATATAGCTAGGGGTGTGCGAAAAAATCGGTAACCGAAGTTTAAAACTGTAACAAAAAAATTACCCGGTTTAAAATAACCGTAACCGAACTATTTTAAAAACATATTAAGGTTATAACCGTATCCGGTTTCAAACATGATAAGGTTACATGTTATATATTTTTCAAAACATGTTATTTTTGTAACCGGTTTTTATAACGGGTTTTAATATTATTTTTTTTATTTAAATATTTTAAGATTAAATTAACTAGTATTATTTATAATTGTTGTACTTTTTGGATTTATGTATAAACTACAGTAGACCGGTATTTGCAATTTATTTTGGACCGATATGTATTTTAGTTGCGATAACTTGTGTTGAATGTTATATTAAAAGAAAGACGGGTTAAGGTTACTAAACAGGTTAATCATATTTTGATAACCGGAAATTAGGTTAACCAATTTTTAAAAATAGACTAAGATTATTAAAACATGACTAACCGGAATCAGATTAAGGATATACAAAATAGTGAAAGAAAAAATAAGCCTGACTGGTTAGCCGGCCTAAATATAAACAAAGCCAATTGAGCAAATTCTACATCCACTGGCAGGGGCGGTGGCCGTTCATCACAGCAAATAGCGCGAGTAATCAATAATACCCAATCTCTATAAAGTAGTAACTCTATCCATTTACACTTAAAAAAACGTTAATTCACCGTTCAACTTCTATCGCAAGAAACTAATAGAGGGACACTTGTGTTACCTCCATGCAAATTTTGTGCTATCAAAGCTTTCTTTTTTAAAAAAAATGGACGAAACTAGTATTTCACTTAATTTAGGTAGTTTTTCATTAAAAAAAAAAAAAAAAAAAACTTTGATATTTGCTGATACATGTGATACTAGTTCCTTTTGCTGCTATTATCCTTTGTGCATATTGCAGGACATGTATCTTCGTCGTTTTCAATGATTGTTGCCACTGCCCCGTCGAACGACACGTCAGTTTATGTCGTTTTATATTCGTATCAGCAATGTCGTGCCCAAACACAACCGAACTCCTTCAAGGTCAAGTCACCATTGAAGCTAAAACCCCCGGAAACCAGAGAGCTAAGCCATGTCTCCGCAACCGAACCCGGTTCCCAGGTCGGTCGATCGTTTGTTCTCGCTGCTGAGAACTCACTCGGTGTTGATTGTAGACAGATACAGTCTGGCTGTGAAGCTTCATGGTTTGGTTGGGAACAAGCTGGTTCCGCTGTCTTCGAGAAGCGAAGGGTTGCTGATTAATGCCCGTGAGATGTTTAATGAAATCCCGGAGAGGATGAAGATGGGTGGTTACTCGTGTTGCCGGTCTGGGCAATGGGAAGAGCTAGTGTTTCAGTTGCGTTTAATGGTCGGTGAGGACTGTGGCCCGATACGTATACCGTCCTTCTGTTCTTAATTAAGCCTTTTCGACGTTGGAGATGTCGAGGAGCGGGAAAATGATTCACCGGCTCGTCGTTAGGTAGGGTTCGGATTCGTACGTCTTTGTCGGGAACTTGTTCATCGATTTCTATTCGAATTGCATGGATTTAAGGTCTTCGAAACGTGTTTTCGAATCGATGAGAGAGAAAGGCGTGGTGTCATGGACTGCCCTTGTGTCGGGCTTCACGAATGTGACGGTTTTTCACTCTACGCAGTTGAATGGGATCGAGCCCGGCTTGATATCGTGGAACGCTCTTACACACACGTGTGTGTATATATATATATATATATATATATATATATATATATATATATATATATATATATATATATATATATATATATATATATATATATATATATATATAGGGCTAATAGCGGCAATAATGCACAACTTTTGGTCAAGAGGGGTTTTAGGTCCCCAACCTTTCAAAGTGTGGGAAAAAATACACAACCTTTGTTAAATGTAAAATCCGTTGGTCTTTCCGTTAGGGATGTTAAATTCTGCTGATGTGGCATCGTTAAACTGCCAAATGGACTGCCAACTTGTAATTTAATTGTATATTTTAATTAATAAGAACAAATTAAATCGTATTTTAATTATGATTCAAAAAAATTAATACTTTAAATTAAATAAATAAGTTTTACTCCCCCTAAAAATCTAACAGGCTCTTCATTTGAACATGAGTAAATTTTTTGAAAAACGACGGATTATTAAACACGACAAAATTGCAAAGATTACATAACGACGGTTTATTAGAAACGACTAGAATTTTGAAAAAACAACCGTTTATTGAAAACAATTGTAATTTAAAAAAATGATATAGTAAAGATGTGAATAATATTGAAGCACGAGTTCAAAAATAAGAACTACGCGTTAAATAAGTATTGCTCGTTAATTTAAAGTTTTAATTTATTTTTTGAATCAAAATTAAAATATTTAAATTTATTCTTATTAATTAGGTTATGTAATTAATATTGCAAATTGGCAATCCATTTGGCAGTTTAACGATGTCACGTCAGCAGAAGTTAACATCCCTAATAGAAGGACCAACGGATTTTACATTCAACAAACGTTGTGTATTTTTTCCCACACTTTGAAAGATTGGGGACCTAAAACCCCTCTTGACCAAAGGTTGAGCATTATTTCCGCAATTAACCCTATATATTACGGTCTGATAGTACATATGTGGTAGTGGTACTATATTTTTAGTTAAGTATTAAAATATATTTAGCCTTATTAAGTACTGTCTTCTTAGTCACTTCATAATATTTTTGAATAAGTGATAGATCTAAAAATATAATAAAAAATGTGTTAGTATATATTTAGCCTTACATTAAACTATATATTAATTAAGGTCTTAGATACTTGAAGAAGCTACGTGAAATAGAGAAGTTTTTAAGTACTTATGTCAGTAATAAATATATATTAACAATCTAACGACATTGTGAAGAATGAAGTATGGATGAACAAATGAGTCTTCAGTTCGGTTTTCATAAGTATTTATACAAATTACCGCATTTTTGGTTTTTTTTTTTTCAATTTTAGAACCGAAAGCCCCGCTATTGAATTTTAAAACCAATTTTACCACTTACCGATATATTGGTTTAAGTTCTGTTTAAATTCGATTTTAACTACAAAACGCAATATATGATCATATATTTGAAAAATCAAATTAATGTTACATAATCTAAGTAAAAAAAAAACACAATCGATGAAATAATTTGGAGCCAATTCTATTCCGGCTTTTATTCATTCTTATTCAAAGGGGAAGAAATAATTGCAATAACAACAAAAATTGTTCAAAATAAAATAAGACTGAATGAATCAATGACAAAATTCATGTCAAAACATTGTTATATAGATATTAAATGCTAAAAGTCTACATTTATCTATTTTTAAATATATATATAAAAAATAAATTTATTATCAGGTTAATCGGTAGCATTTTTACCGTTAAAACCGTAACCGCTACTATTTAGCAAAAAGCGGTAGCGGTTTAAACCGTATTTTTTTTATATTCTAAAAAAAGCATAAATTTTCAGTAGGGAAAAAATCGATAAATTAATGTCATCAGTTTTAGATACGGTTTAGAGTTTTTTTCTGTACACCCCTAGAATGAAGTTGTGATAGAATCATTAAAAATAGAGACCTAAATTAAGCATTCTAAAGGTTAAAAATAAAAATAAAATAAAGGTAAAATCGAGAACAAAATTTTTTTGAAAATTTGAAGGTTTTTAACAATTTGGGAGTGAGACATGTGTAGTTGGTATTTTAATGGTACTGCCATTGATTTTATCTTCGATATATGATTATAACTTAAATGTTTATGCCGCTAATAATTTAAGGGGTGGACCACTGGCACATGGGGTGTGACTTGTGAGCAGACATGTAGAACGCAACGGTAACTTTTATCTATACTATCCATCCCTAATATAAATTTATGTAATATATATTATTTCATAGGGTATAATATTTATTGATCAGTTGCAACTTGCAATGTACTCGCATTATCTAATGAGCAAACCCTTTATCAGCATGTCCGTTATTTGTACGTATATACGAGCTCAGATTGTCTTGGTTGTACATTATTTTTTTCTTTATCTTTTCTTATTTTTTTCTTATATAGTCTTCAAGAGATATGCAAAGTCAGCAAGGTCGGCCTTGAGTTTTTCGTATTTTGTCGGGGCCCTAAGTAAAGTAAATTTTTGGGCCTTATGTATGAATTCTCCTAATTTCACGGGTCAACTAACGGTGAAAACATTAATTAAATTCCAAATACTATAATCGATGAATCATGTAACGTAGAATTAAATACACCTTATATCGTGCTTGATCTTACTCCCGAAATTCTTCTTTGTCGATCTTCGGGCACGGAGCTTCAATCACCGAGTGAAGCCTTTATCGGTGTCCACCTCACAAACGGAACGCCTACACACAACTCTACGTTGGAGGCTGGATTATCGCCGGATCGATGCTAGTCGGACGCTGGAGATTTGACGGAGAAACAATGACTCCCCCGTGGAGCCTTAGGCAGCGCGCGAATCCTGAGGAGCTAGAGAGAAAGCGGGGAAGCTCGATTTTGGTTGCTAAAACTCGGAAATGAGGTTTAATAGCCCTAAACCTCATACTTATAGACCTAGGATTTCTCTTAATTGGATTTTACTAATTAAAGCTCGTAAGATTAATTAATCATATTAGTTTTATGGGCCCATGTGGGCCCAATCCTGGTCTTAGGGCATAATCCCTTTCGGCTTAAAGTATTTTAATATTATTTTTCATATTTAATTAAGTATACAATAGTATATATAATTTGGGGGACCGAGGTGCCGTCCTTGCTCGCCTATAGCCAGGACCGACCCTAAAAGCTGATTGTAGGTATCATGAAGACATTGGGTATGCTGTAGACTAGTTCAGACACTCGGGTCAAAAGGTATGATCGGTCAAAATTAAACCCAACCTCTCCAAACATTGTAAGAAAGTCAAAATTTGCTCGTCGGTGGATTGAGCCTTGTGAAAAACTCATGCCGAGTACTAGGCTTCAACAATAATCACAATTTGCTACCGCTTTTGGAGAAAATCTCTGGTATTTTTCGAAATCTCCGGTAAGACCCACATACTTGTATAAAGATCCTCTTTAACACACAAATTATTAGGAAAAATGTGAGGCGATACATTTTTTCGTCCACTTTTTTCCATCTAATTTAAATTAAGGAAGGTGTTAAATAGTTATATATGGACACATAAATCTGTATTTTAAGTAGGGGTGGAAATTTTGAAACCGTTTCCGGTTTTGTCCCGGTTCCGGTACCGGTCCCGGAACGGTTTAAAAAAAAATAAAGAAAATTTAGTTTGAAACTGAAAATCGGGAACCGAAACCGGTACCGGAAGCAGAATTTGTAACTCTAAGCCTTGAATTGAACCAATATATACTAGCTTAGCAAGTTTTATCCACTAGCCCACTTGCAACCTTATCTACTACTTGTCATGCAAGTTTTCATTATTTAATTATTTATGAGTAGCTTCACTTCTCCTATAAATAAGGAATGTTGTAGCATGTATTTTTTTATCTCCCACTCTTGTAATCACTCAGCTGCTATTAGAGAAACAATTCTCTCACTCTTCTTCTCTTGCACATCAAAGTTACCATATTCCACTACCTCAAAAAATACTGTGTCGTTCAATAGGTTATAATTTTTAGGCAACAATCATTAGTGGTACCAACAAAATTTTTCGATTTTTGGTACCGGTTCCGGTTTTAAACTACACGTAGTTTTAGATGTATGTTGTTTATAAATACTTTGTATGCTTATTGTAGTTTTTGGGCTATATGTCGTTTTTTATGACTTAAACTACGTGTATTTTTTTTCGTTATTAGGGTTTAATGTTTACCATTTTCCATTCTCGAACCTTTCTATCTCTCTTTCTCCCTCTCCCATCCATCACGCCATCATATTCTTCTCTTTGCCGAGAACCCTCCACCGCCGATTATACATGTCTTTGTCTTCCAATTAGATTATTTTGCTCGCAAGCAAAATGTATGTCTCGTGTTAAGTTTTTGTTTCGGCCATTGATTTTGTCTAGTGTTAAGTTTTTGTTTCGGCTATTGATTTTTGTCTCGTGTTAAGTACCAAAAAAATTCACAAATCTTTTCTTACTTTTTCCCGGTACCGGTTTCAAAAAAATAGGGAAATTTACAACCGGAACCGGGAACCGGTACCAAAAATAAAAATCCCGAATTTTGGGATAGGTACCAAAAATAACTAATTTCTCGGTTTCCGATTCCGCCTTCACCCCTAATTTTAAATATGATTTGATAGTACTATGGTAAAAAAAAAAAAAGTGACCAACGTGCGTAAAAGAAATGATACGTATGGTAAAAAATTTATGAACAATTTAATTAGTTTGATATTTTTATAACGTATATAAGCATTAAAAATTGCGTGTAAGAAGATAAAATATGAAGTAAGGTAGTGGCGAAAACAAAAATTACGCTCGTGGCTAGGTAATTTGAGTCCGTCCAATGAAACGGGGGGCATATAATTGTAAAATCGCTCATAACTTTTAGGGTTAATTGCGGCAAAAATACCCAACCTTTGGTCAAATTCTCTGCTGTGTATACAATCTCCGTAAATGGCGGCAAAAGTACCCAAACTTTGCATTTGGGTGTTGACCGAAAAAATTCACCTATGTGGCAATCACCCTTTGCCACGTGGCATGCCACATGGCACTTGGCCGCCACGTGGCATGCCACGTAATTATTATTTTTTAAATAATTTAAAAAAATAATAATTTTTTTTTAAAATAAAATTATTTTTCCATAATAACCAATTATGAATATTTAAATTTAAATATTCATTATTAGTTTTGTTATTAAATATAATTATTCATTTTAGAAAAGTGGATCAAACAAAATAAATAAAGAAAAAAATCACCGTTCACGGTTCACTCAAGCTCCGCCTTCGATCCAGTTCACGGGTGAAATAAAATCGCTTAATATGTTTAGTAAAAATAACCAATAATAATCATATGATTATTTAACGACAATTTTCAAAACAAGAATAATATATAAATAAAAAAACATATTAAACAATTATTATTTATATAAAATACAAACACACAAAAAATATCATGCAAACAAATAAAAATATTTTTTTGTTAAATATAAATATGACTACTATTTTTTGTTTTTCAATAAGTGGTGTGTATTTAATTATGTCTTGACTTTTTAAACAATTTTGATGTGTTTATTAGTTATTATTATTATTATTATTATTAAATAATTTTATTCGACGCGTGAACCGGATCGGAAACGGAGTTTAAGTGAACCGTGAGCGGTGGTTTTTATTTTGTTCTACCCACTTTTTTAAAAATAAATAATTATAACCAATAATGAATATTTATATTTAAATATTCATTATTTGTTATTATTGGAAAAATATTTTTATTAAAAATAAAAATAGAAAATAATTTTGTTTAAAAATAATTTTTTTTTTTTAAATGTTTTTTTAAAAAAATTATTTAAAAATAATAACTACGTGGCATGCCACGTGGCGGCCAAGTGCCATGTGGCATGCCACGTGGCAAAGGATGATTGCCACATAGGTGAATTTTTTCGGTCAACTCCTAAATGCCAAGTTTGGGTACTTTTGCCGCCATTTACGGAGGTTGTATACACAGCAGAGAATTTGACCAAAGGTTGGGTATTTTTGCCGCAATTAACCCTAACTTTTATATAAAGTCACTAATTAAAATACTTTTTCTATATTCTTTTTCACTCTTTTGTTATAAAAATTTCTCCATCAAATTTTTGACATGCAAATACAAACATGAACAATCAATATATTGGTGTAATTGTTTATTTCGAAGATTATGTGCTTTATTTATAAAGTTCAATAATGGAGTCAAATTTATTTTTAAAAAATAGAGTCAAATTAGTTATTATATATATAATTTTCCTAAACAATAATAAATCGCGAGGAGGATCACGTGATCGTCGTGTGATCTCCATTTTGAATAAAATATTACATAAATAACTGATGATAAAAAGAAGTATTTTCCGAATAAAGACTACATTTTTGCATTTGTTAAAAGGCATAATATTCTTAATTGTTTCCAGCAACTTCTATAACATTTTTGCATAATATTATCCGAATAAAAACTCAATGTTTATAGAAGTGTAACGTTTTGGATTTCCAGCAACTTCTATAACATTTTTTTTTTAACATTCATCTTACAGCTCTAAAAATTCCTTCTAATACAAATGATGAGCAAAGATATGTCCTTGATATCTGCATCCAGAAACAAGGAAGATCGTGATAATGGCGATAAGAGTACGAAGGAATTGCTTGATCTTATTCCTCAGCTTCCCAAAGCAAAGGGCTGGTTTAAATCCGGTTCTACGCTATAACAAGACTGTTGGTTTCCTTCAAACGTTCTCGCAAACGCCATCTCGTTTCAGCGAGAATTCGAACCTCGAGACGGAGACATCATTCTAGCCTCGCTCTCCAAATCCGGCACCACTTGGCTGAAATCTCTCTTGTTTTCTATCCTCAACCGCTCTCGCTACACGCCTTCCGACACCCCTTTGCTCTCCTTGAACCCTCATTGCGTCGTGCCCTCATTGGAGTACACGCTCTTTTGCAAGCCTCCGATCGACGACCTGGCCCAGATGACCTCGCCGCGCTTGATCTCCACTCACATGCCCTACGCCTCGCTCACGGGCGCGATCGGTGACGCTCAGGTCGTGTACGTCTGTCGCAACCCTCTCGACACCATCTCGTCGTTCTGGCACTTTGCGGAGAGGGGCTTCCCGATGTGCCACGACACGCGCGAGTGGTCGATGGATGACTGCGTCGACGCGTTCTGCTCAGGCGAGAGCTGGTTCGGGCCGTTCTGGGACCACGTGCTAGGGTTTTGCAAGGCGAGCCAGGAGAGGCCGGAGAAGGTGTTGTTCTTGACGTACGAGGAGATGTTGGAGGACACGTGTTCGCATGTGAAAAAGATCGGCGAGTTCTTAGGGTTTCCTTTCTCTCCGGAGGAGGAGAGTAGTGGTGTGGCTGAGCATATAGTAGAACTGTGTAGCTTGAGGAAGTTGAAAGAGCTTGATGTAAACATGCACGGAAAGCTCCGCAAAATTGACGCCGGTAACAAATTGTTCTTTCGAAAAGGCGAAGTAGGTGACTGGGTTAACCATCTCAGTCCATCCATGGTGGAACGTGTGAAGAAGATAACGGAAGAGAAGTTACGCGGTTCAGGTTTGATGTTCAAGTATTTGGCTTGATCAAGCTGTGTTAAGATTGATCTACTGTCTTGTTATGTTATCTTATATCCATGTGTATTTTAGTTTCAACTTGTTTTGATCCAAAGAATTCAATATTATATATTTCAAGGTTATTTGTTTTCTCTTTCGTTAAGTCTCACCTTTCGTTAAGTCTCACCTAGAAAAAAAAAATATATATATATATAAGGACTTAACACATTAGTTTAAAAAGGTCATGTGGTACTCTTACTTCCTCCATTGTCATTCAAAGTGGAACTTACATGATACTTCCTATGGTATATCAAAATCTATATTAAACTCAAACGAGCACCGATTCAAAATTAAAAGGACTCGGGCAAAGATGGGTGAGCTCAAAAGAGCCACATCTTAAGGGGACATGTTAAGTTTTATATGGAAAAGATATGAAGACTTAGCAGGGTTTAAAAATATCGTAGGAGTAATCAATTATTTATAAAGTGGAACCCTCGTGATACTTCCATACATTTTTTATTTTCTTATAAACTTTTAGGCCAGTCAAACAAGTTGATTATTTACAAAATAATTAAATATTCAAATACGTGTAACATTTGAATACTTATTCAAGTAAGTGTTTTGATGATAATATTATTAGACCTTTTATAATAAATATAATACGCCGAAGAACATAGTTTGGAACAGGACCATTCGAGGCAAAAACTAGATTTAGGGATAAAATTGCACTAAGGAACAAAGTTCAAGGACTTTTAGCACAAATTATTCTCATAATTTCTAAGCCATTCTAAAATAAAATTTATAGCCAATAATATTAATTGTAAAAGATTGAAAAATCAGAAAGTGGATTAAAATACATTGAATAGTTTTATTTTATTTTTCCTGATGTAATAAATAAGAAATTGCAGCATCGCCATGTCTCTTTTTGTCGCAAATATATCTCCTTAATAATTGATGACAAAACATTAATGCTATCGCTATAAATTATTGTGACCAAGATTATTTTAATAATAAGGAATAAGGCACGTCATTTTCTCTTTGTCCCTACAAACTTGTTTTCGTAAATTATTTTCAGTAAAATCTCATGCGTTTGGAATTCGGATCTTTCATTTCCAAGGGTTATTAAAATCTTTCAATACCGTTAGGGACGGTACTGGTCCATATATTTCACCACACGTAGTGAAATCTAATATTTGTATAAGCGTTAGTTATGGTTAGCTGTTATTTTTTTATTATTATCATATATTTTATGTCTTAAAAGAGAGTCTTTCATATGATCAGTATGGCATAAATGATAATGCCACGTAAAATATATCACTTAAAAGCTGAGAGTGATTAGAGTGAATAACTAATAAATGATTGGTTCAAATATCTTCCCAACTACTTTGACTAAAATTCAAATAGCTATTAAGTAAACAACAAGATCCAATGATTCCTTATTTATATTAATATAGTTTCATGACTGTTAATAAATCTCCATTTGAATTGAACAAGTACAAGAAATTATTCATCATAAAAATAAATATGATAGAAGTGAACAAAAGAAACCGTAAACCAATTTTTTTTTTTTACCGAAAACGGATCAAAACTGGTATCGATTAAACTGCAAGCGTTATTAAAGCGGTTAAAACCGAATATACCAAAAAATAATTGAATACCCGGAGTAGAGTAAAACTGGGTTTTCGATTTTAATATGAAAACAGCAACTGCATACCCGTTTATGCAACTTTATCACTAAATCTTATATTATATTTTTTATAGATAATAGTCATACTTATCATAATGTTGAAAATATTTTTTCTATACACTGCTCTGTTAAACAATTATTTTATGACGATACTTGTTTATGATGAAGTTGGAGATGGCAAAAATTGTTTGATGTAATTGTCAATAATAAGAATTTGGAACTTAGAATAAAGATGTATATATTTAGAGCTTATTTTTATTAGTCATCTTTTGATTTATTACTTACTTCAATGTAGTATGGACTTGTAAGAACTCCATTGGTTTTATTTATGTACTTTGAGACTTTATTATTTCTTTGCATTATAATTAGCGAATTTTAGAAGCGGTAAAAAAATGTCAATATTACCGCAACCGAATATATATATTATACTATTTAATAATACAAACAATGATTATATATTCTTACCAAGGAAGAAGAAAAAGTATTGAATTTCAATCGACTTGGGTACATTTGCCGTAAAAGAGAGACTTGAGTCATACCACCTTAGAGAAGAATTATTAGGATCTTGACTTAAGAAATATCACTTTGGGAATCATGAAAATTGTTTTTTTTTTTTTTTTTTTGAAGGAATCATGAAAATTGTTAAGAACGAAGAATCAATGCTCTAGTGCGAAATTAATCAAAAAAGTTAAAGGCTAATCAAGCCAAATAAATAGACAAAATAAAAACACAAGAAAATTACATTCCGTTTGATCTTATCCGAATCATTTGTGAAAATCAACCATAAAAAATAAAAATAAAAAATAAAAATAAAAAGTCGAGTTTTTGTTGGGATTTAAGAGTGAGCTAAAAAAAATGTTTCTTGACCTAAGACCCTATGGAATCTTTAAATGGGCTTTGGGTTTTTTAAATCTCTTGTGGGCTTCGGGTTTTTTAAACCTCTTGTGGGCTTCAAACCTAAGCCCACTTCTCTATTATGTGTGTTTAGATCATGCTCATATCTCAACAATTTGAAGAAATGGGAAAAATCCCAAATCAGAAATATATATATATATATATATATATATCTATATCTGAAATTTTGTTAGAAGATTTAAAAAAAAAAACTAAAAAAAAAAAACTTAACAAAAAAAAACGTTTTAGAAGACTTTTTTGTTTCATTCAAAAAGCATTGATGATCTAGTTGAAGATGTAGAGGCAAAGCTCTTAGTGCATTGGATGATTTAATTCAAAAAGCTAACTATAAATTCAAGGACGGCAAATTTGTTAGAAGTATTCATTGTGTCCATTGAAAATACCAAACTTTGAATATAGTTGAGTATACAATTATTATTATCAATGGTCCACATTGAAGTGTTGTATTTGTCATATAATTACATATTATATCGTACAGTATGATAATGTGTATTCCTGAGCCTAGGGACATATGTTGAATTAAATTAGTTGAGAATGTAAATATGTTGAATTAAATAAGATGGCGTATTTATACAACTAATTAGCAAGTAATTAATTATGTAACACAAAAGAAATTCTATGTTATATGAAAATATATAAACAATACCTGGTTAGAAATACATGTCAAGTGATTATTCTCTTTCACGTAATAATTTTATTGAAGATATTCACATTTAACCAACAAAATTTGGTGTCATTAAAAATCAAGACTAATACACAGCCATAAACGTACAAATTTCAGCAGCTTTTACTCGTAGTAATAAACTTCTTTCCCTATTTTTACACAAGGTTTAGGTTAAAACAGCGAGCAAAAATTAATAAATTAGCCTTCAGATTTAAAAGGAGTATAATTAATCTAGCTATGATCATTACTAACGTAATACATTTTCATAATTATGTAATTTGAGCAATATAAATATATGTAGGAAGACCGTTTTGAATAATATTGCCGCCACTCACGGACCCTAACGGAAAACCGGAACTTCATGATCACTTATGTTTGTCTTCTATAATATATCTTTCTCTCCTTAAAAAAAAATCTAATATATTTTCTCTCCATATGCCTATAGTAGTAGCAAAACAAGGTGAGAAAGGATAAATAATCAAAGACGATGACGAGGATTGATACAATCTCGTTAAGATTAGCAAGGTACTCGGGGACAAATTCGGGTTGGATGCTAATCTTGAATCTTTGTTCTCGACCAGACAAGAATTGAATTGGTCTAACACGAAAATTCCAAAGCGCTATATACTTTCGAGGAAAAAAATTTCGGTTAGTGAAGATGCAACAAACGGATATAGAAATCCCCGGCCCAAGTATCGGGATTGCAACTACATCCCGAGAAGTTCTCTTGTGCTTTGCATCATTAACTCTTGACCTAACTCAATATACAATTGTATACATATATATATATATATAGTCAATTTTATTTTTTGACGTGTAATGCAGGAATATATCCCTATATATAATGCATTACCATGAAAATACACAAACATGAACGAGACCTTCTCTAAAACTAGTTTTTGTTTGAGTATTGTATTACTATAATTAAAAAAATAAACATGTGTGGAGCGAATATAGTGAAGGCGTTGAACACCAATATCTATGGAAATGGCACACAGACAATGGTTCTTGCTCATGGATTTGGTTCGGACCAGACATGCTGGCACTACCTCGTCCCTTACTTGGTTTGTTACTTCAAGGTTGTCGTGTTCGACATGATTTTTGCAGGCACCGTCGATCCCAGCCTCTACGACGAGAAGAAGTACTCGTTTTTCGACGGCTACGCTGATGACTTAGTTTGTCTTCTTGACGAGCTTAACGTGACAAACTCCATATACGTCGGTCACTCCATGTCGGCTTTGATCGGAGGCATAGCCTCAAGTAAGAGGCCGGAACTTTTCAAGCAACTCGTGCTTTATAGTGGCTCCCCGAGGTGAAAACTCTTTTCCTCTCTCAAAAAGTAGAAGAAATAGTGAAAAACAAATAGTGCCGATTTTACTATATATCGTCGCTTTTAACACGAAATTTAGTAATTGTATATTCAATAACTAACTTTTAGCGATTGAATAATCCGTCGTTAAATTTTCAGTCACTAAATTCGGGCCAATACCTTAACTCGATAGCGACCGAAATCGACTTAACGTCGTCGATTTTTTGGTTTTTAAGTGTGAAAAATTCTCTCTCTGATGTAGTAAGCATGTAAACTTGTTAAACAATTTTGTTTTTTTTTTTTCATCCTCGCCGATCTTTATAATACCAATTATATCCTCTCATTCTAGATACCTTAACGACAAACATTACCAAGGAGGTTTTGAGATGCCACAAGTCAACGCACTGTTCAAGGCAATGGAAGCCGATTTCCCGGCTTGGGTCAAGAATTTTGCACTAATGGCGGTAGCCGTGAACGACACGAAGGCGATCGCAGAGTTTGAGAACAGTTTGGGAAGAATGAGACCCGACATTGCACTCAGTGTGGCCAAGACCATCTTTCTAAGCGATTACCGCTGGATTTTAGCCAAAATCACAGTCCCGAGCTTCATAGTTCATTCGCGAAAAGACGTTGTCGCTCCAAAAGCCGTCGCTTTCTACATGAAGAGGAAACTCGGGGGCCACACCAAAGTGAAGATATTGAAAACCGAGGGCCATTTTCCGCACCTCACTGCTTATCCTTTGCTTTTAAGGGCTTTGAAGAGTGTTGTTCATATCAAGGCATAAACACCTCATGAAATAGCTGTAATATTTATTGATCTCTTCTCGTCAACCCTAGAGAATGTTGATAAGCACATTTTATACCTTTAAATTGTTCACTTGAATTTTTTCGAGCAGTGGCAGAATTTCCGGCCTTATGTTACTTCTTGAAAATCAGAATTTTTTAATTCCGGGTTTAACAATACCAATTTTATAGATACCGGAATGTCGATGTCTTAATTACAATACTAAGAACAATTCATCTGCACCAGTTGCTAATTAAATACAACAGAATCAAGCTCATTGTTATCATAAACCAACAAATGATTCACAAAATACATAGTATCATAGTGATAAGAAAAATGGATAAGGGTATTCAATGAAGACAAACATAAATTTATAGCCAAAATTGAGATATAATTATATAAACTTTTAAGTGTCAAAATTTTCATGATGATCAAAAATTTGCATTTCGCAAGTATGGGAGCAACACCGTCCCCGTAAAATACTGAGCACCGGCTCACGTATCTCTCGAGATGTTCACCGGAGCATACGTATTTTACATGTATTCCATCAAGGTAGTTTATTTTGTACGTAGTGCATCGCCTTCTTCTTCACGTAATCGATCCGCTCTTCGTTGCCTTGAGCCTTCTCATACTCTAGAAATTTTTTGAACAAGAACTGCAAATATCACACGGTTAGACCAATAAACGGGTTATAATAACAGTAATGACCAATATAATTCGGTACCCACTTTCATCTTTTTAGCTGGGAGACTCATAGAAGTCGCCCTCTCGAATAGGGCACGAATCACCTCCGTGTCTCCAAACCGAATTTCCTGCGAAATCAGAATTCGTTTCACATAAATAACTTTTTTATTTTAATTTGCTAACTAGGGTTTTTTCAGTGTAATTACTTGATCGAGATAAACGCTCCACAAGTCAGTCCGTTTCACATATTCTTTCAAGATTCCTTCAAACATGGACCGTCCCCGGTGAGGAACGCCGCATTTGTACTCGAGAATCGCTGTTTGAGAGATGAATTTGATGTGCTTGTGACGTGGAAGGCTTAACAATGCTCTGTTTATAGTGGACTGTACATCATCCTGCTTTTCATTGAGGAGTCTCTGTATCCGCCTCAACCAAACCTGAATTTCCATGTAACATAAATTAACCGGGTCCTTCAAAAAACCCCGTAGTTTTGTTAAAGGTGCATCTTACACCCCTATGTATAGAAGACTCAGAATGACAATATTAGTAAATAGGAGATCGTACCTTGCATGACTGCTTGAATTTTTTGGTCATTTTCTCCAAAAGCTCGTTGGCCAAGTTATACTTCTCGGTTCTTTCGTACATACCCAAGAGCGCTAGATGAACTCGTTTTGGATCGTTGTATTGCAGTGCCCTTTGAAATAGTTTCTGAACCGCCTCCTAAAAGAAACAAGATTGAGAAGATATAATTATTATCAATGTAACGGAGAATACGAACTAAAAATACGGAAATACCAAGTTCATAGGATCTTTGTTAATACCTCAGGAGGACTTCCGTACTCGTTTTCCAAATTAAAATATGCCACCCAAATATTCAGCTTCTCGTTCTCTTCTCGAATGTTAATTGTTTGCAGTGCCCTTCAGAAATAAAGAAGTGTTAATGATGATTTAATCAATGTTGTGAATAACGTATTTAAGCCTCGAGGCGTTTTCTCGCATTGCCTCGAGGCGTATAGCCTCGAGGCGTTCGAGGCGTAAGCCTTAATAAATATTATATAAATATTTTAAAATAATATATATATTAAATAAGATAGATAAAATAATTTTTGAAAATAAAGCCTAATCCAAACACTCTTAACTCGAAGATTAATAATATATTACAAAATTAACTCGAAGATTTGGAAAAAAATCACAAGAATATTATTTTAAGCCTCGAGGCGAGAAAATAACGACCGAGGCGCACGTCTTAATCTTCCTTTCCGAGGCTTAAGCCTCGTTGCGTTTCTACCCTGCGCCTCACTGAGGCGCGCCTCAATGTCGTTTTTCAATACACTGGATTTAATCAAGAGTAATTGGCCTTAATCCCCCTGAACTTCGCACATTAGTGCAATTTTTGCCCATGAACTTTTAGTCTTTGGCATCAATGCCCCCTACCTACGAGTTAAAAATGAAAAATATTTTACAGTATGCGCAACACGACTTGATTAAGGGTATTTTCATTATTCAATTAGTGTTACGCACAGGCTAACATTTTTTGGTTTTTTTCTCGTCCAAGGGGCAATCTGCTACTTTTAAAAACTATAGGAGCCAATGCCATTACTGCCAAAAACAAAAACTTGTGACGGAAACTGCATGAACATGCAAGGGGGCTTAACTGCAATTACTCTTTAAGCAAGAGGAAACAAAAAAAATGGCACAAGAAACACAAAAACAAAACAAACCTCTCAGCGATTGAGCGAGCCTTATCAACCTCGGCCAAAGAGAGAACAAACGCCATATACTTTATCCAAATAAAACTGCTGTTAGGAGATCCTCGAACTAGCTTCTCGAACTCCTCGGAGGTTCTCGGTATGTCTTTCTCGAGCAGCCTTTCCTCGGCAGCTTTGATCTCTCTCTCTCTGCACAAAAGTTTTTTCCAAGTGTTCAAAACAAATGATCAGTTATCCGCCCTTGACCATAAGAAGAGTAATTATCTATGTTGCCCTCAAACTTATCATATTGTCTCCATATACCCCCTAAATTTCTTTTTTTATCACTTCTCTGTAGTTTCTCTCAATTTTCTCCATCGGCCTTTTATTAAGTGTGTAAAATTGCCTCTTGAAGTTGTCTCATTTTCTCAATGTACCCCCTATAACTGTATCCTTTAATTTTAAGCCACATAAGCAAGTACGCAAACGATTTAAAGTCAAGAAAATCGATATAAGTTGGAAGGCGCAAGATTTTAACTTGGATGGACATTATTAGATAAATAACAAAGAGGTGGTAACTAACTACTACAGTTTATAAGCTGAGAGATCAAATTGAGCCGAAGAGACAAGTTCAAAGAGATAGTCGATACCCAGAATAATAGGCTCACAGAGTAAGCTGAAACAAAGTTTCAAAGGGCATATTGGGGAGAAAAGTATAGGACGCAGCAAGATGATTAATCCAGTAAGATAGACTCTAGTAAGAAAGAAAAGACACCTCTCTTTTTTTGCCTTTCTAATTGCCTGCCTCTTGCTTCTTTCATCTACAGAATCTGCCTCTTCCGTTAGCTCTTGATTCCGAATGACCATATCACCCTTATTTTCTTGATCCAAGTCATCAAGCACGACTTCAAGGGGAGCAACAGAAGCCCTGGATTCCGATTGTCCAAAAAGCGGCACTTCCGTACTATCAGATTCAAGGTCACTCTCTTCAAGTTCATCCAACAATTCTTGAGCATTTTCATCATCCAAACCATATGATTCTTTCATTCCAAGAGAGATACGGTTTTTTTCCACATCGACCTAGCAAAAAAATAAAGGTTGTTAGAAGAGATATAGATTTATGAAATTACATCCAAATATATTTATATCAAATTCAGAAGCTGGATTTAATATCTATCAACAATTGATTGTAAAATAATAAGTTTTAAATATTTGTAAGCCCCGAAATAGAAACTATTTACCTTTACTACTTTTGCCCTCACACGTTTCCCCACTCTGTATCTAGTTTCAATATTATCAACATGATCGTCCGAAAGTTCAGATTTGTGGCATAATCCATCCTGCGCATAATAAAGAAAATTAAACAAAAAATAGATCAGATTATCGAATTATAATAAACTCAAATAGGAATACGAAAATACCAAACATAATGATTTTTCGTTACTCCGAAGCTCTCAATAAAAAGGAACCTTCAAGCTCACAAGCATACCCTAAAGAATACGTTTCATAATATAGAACTCGGATTTACCATAATTGCGTTGTCAATGGAAATAAATAAACCAAATGACTCCACACGCTTCACCGTGCCCGTAATAACATCTCCAACATTAAGGCTACTCAGATTGCTCGCCTCAGGTTTTATTTTGCTAGAACCCGGCGTTCTCAAGGTGACTCCAACACGCTTTGACAATGGTTCTACCGATAATACCCTGCAACCAAACGCTGTGTGAATGCTAGCTCTTCAAAAGCCACTATCATAATAATAGGAGCATCAATTTCGGAAAACTACAGCTCAGCAGATGCACAGTGACATACCTTCCAGATACCAGTTTACCGATCGGGAATTCGCTTTCGGGATCTTTGACGAACCCATCTGACAGATTTGAAAGGAGAATCCTGGCATCCAGATTCCGGGATAACATAATGAAACATCCATTTGGCTTCACATGTTTGACATAACCCTGAAAATGCACCAATGATTGAGGAAATAGCTGGGGAAAAGACCATCTAAACATGATAATGGAAACAGATTTTAAGGCAGATAATAATTTATTCGGGCTTTTCAAAACCGTGCCCGATTCCATCACTGTTACAAAAGAGCTCTGTTTTTTTAATAAATGATAACCAGGCGAGACCGAGCCAAACCATGCATCAATTAGTTAATTAAAAAAAAAGACTGGTTTTTAGACCGATTTTAAAAATTGTTAAAATCTCCCGGGAAAAGTTCACATCAATAATAAACATGGTCTAAACTTCAAATATATATAAAATATAAATAAAATAAAACTCTAAAGGCTAAAACTATCACAGACAAAAATTATACTAAAACCAGTAACAGGGCAGGACCATACTTTTTTTTTCTTCGGCCAAGCTCGGTTCCCAGGTTTTTATACAATAAGCCTGGTATTCTACCTGAAACTGGTCCAGGACCAGGCTAAAACCGGGCTTTAGGGCCAAAATTGTCACCCCTACCTTACCCTCTACAAGAGTACAAGATGACGGAAATAGATTTGAAGGCGGATAATTTTTATTTTATTTACAATACCTGTACGACCATATCAGGGTGTAAATCCTCAATCTTCAGCGCTGCACGCCTGCATAATTTTAAAAATATATTTATAGAAAGATAATGTAATCTATCGAATAACTGAATCTCCACATATTTAAGTTTCAATTTATCTGAAGATTCCTATTAATTGTACAAGAGATTTGATATCATATGAATTTCTTGCTAATACTGATAACTCTCAGTGCTAAGGGAAAACACCTCAGGAACCAGTTCCCGAGTATCACTTTTAAAATCATGACCACTCGTGCTTACTAATTCGAAACGAACAAAATTAAACGCTCGCAAACATTAAATATCTGGGAATAAATTCAAACTTACTTCTTCTCTTTGGTTTTCTTACTCCCGCCTAAAACTGAAGAACGTAAAGACAAATCAATCTGAAGAACGCCTTTAGCAGATTTGTTTATCTCGAGAACAACGCATTTGACGAATTGCCCTTCATGATACTCAGCCAACGGTTCTGGGACCCATGAGTCATTAAGCTCCGTAATATGAACCCTACCGTATGTGTAAGGACCAATTTGCACATTTAGCCCCTCAACACCTGGAAGTATTTTAGATATTCTTCCACCTAGAACACATCCTTCATGAAAATGAGCCGTGACATTTGTCTTTGAGACCAATTTTTCACCGTTTGAGGCTAGATCAGAGACAATAACAGGATTACGAACAAGCCGTAATAGATTCTTATCCTTGTTGACACTTAACACATGACCCGAGACAACTTCTCCCACGTGAAATCGCTTCTGGAATTTGTTAAGTTCGCTAGGCTCGCAAGAACTATCGAGAATGTACAGTTGAGCCCTCACATTTAGGGAAACGCTTAACCATACCCACTCAGTGTCAACTTTATAAACGTAACCGGAAACAGGTTGTCCAATTGAAAAACCAAGCTCTTTGATCGTAGGCTTGTCTTCTGTTTCATAGGAACCGAGATTCAGAATATTATCAGTGATCAACATTAAATTTATTCTAAATCATTGCGTGTATAATATACATAAAACATTATTACGTATTTACAGACAAAAGTCATACTTTAGAAACAGCATTCAAAGGATTTATTTGTGTACTTATGCAATCATCTGAATTAAATTATCCGTTTGAATCCTTGGTCTGTCTCTAAGATTGATAGAATACTTTCAGCCAGCAATAAAATAAAGATAAAAAAAACTATTAGAAAAAAATACGTTACCTGAGAGCACAGAAGGCTTCACGGAAAGATCATACTGGCATTGCTTTTTATTACCGTCTGTATGGTGACTCTTGCCGAGGATCCTTGCAGATACATTTTGCCCGACTCTGAAATTACTAAATGGATTCTCGGAAACATTGTCATCGTAAACCTGTCATTCGACATATTTCACTACCAATTACAAAGAACGAACAGAACAAGCATCAAAACATAGGTTCAAGATTTATTTATAGCATCATCAAACTTATGAAGCGTAACCTCCGTAATATGAACACGACCGTTCAAGCCAGCTCCAAATTTAATCCTTAGTTCAAGCGGTCTGATTTCAGTAACCTGGGAAGGAACAAAAGAAATTAAAGGAATTGGCATCAATGCCTCCAGAATTTTGATTTTTGGTAGCAATGCCCTAAAAAAAATAGCACATTGCTCTGTTTGCATGAAAAAGAAAAAAAAAAAAAAGACGGAAAAAAAAGTACTTCTGAGGAGCACATGACCTATTATGCAAAGGTGTTTTGTTAATTAATTACTGAGCAAGATGAACCAATCACCGAGTACAGTAACTCAAAAACTATAAGGACGAAAATCCTATGATATTGGAAAAAAATTAATAAAATTGATGAAAATGCCTCAAACAAGGCACGTCTTGCACGAAAACTAAAACTTTCCATCAGTTTTTAGCGCGTACACGGAAGTGTACTCCTTTTTGAAAGTACAAAGAGTATTGCATCACTAGGAATTTCTCAATTTATTAATTTAAATTGAAAAATAAAAAGAAAATAATAAAATAGTTCTTATGTATACCTCTGCCTGGACGAGAGATCCCACTTTATCGTGAGAACTTTTCTTCGCTCTTTTTGAAGTATCGGCATCACTGACAGATTTGAGAAGCAAAAGCAATCTCCCTGTGGTCGAAGGGCTTGGAAGCGCCACAACTGTGGCGACGACACTGCATAAAGAAAAACTGATTAAATATTTGGCACCAGAAGTATCGATCAAATAACATGAACCCAATTAAATATTTTAGAAAAAAGTCAGTTTACTTAAAAATCTATAGTGAAACACCTTTCGCCATTCAGAAATTGCTTCTGCGGAAGCTTGTGACAGTTGTAGTCCAATCTCGATGCATATCCGATGGCGTAATTATGCTCCGGTATTGAGACAACCTGCAGCGACGATACTAAATTCTTTACTGAACATTAATTTGAAGAAAAAAATATGCATGTATTAAAGCAACTTAATTTAAATACTTGCCAGGTAATTCTCCTTCACAATCTCCACAACGGCATTAACTGTCTGATGCAACTCCAAGCCTTTAGAAGGGTCTCTCTTGCGTTTCTGGATGACATAATGTTTCCAAGAAGAAAACTTTCATGCATTGGAGCTTAAGAGGGAAAATAAATTATTTACATCGAGACTATTTTATGAGAAAATAAGCGGATTATTTAATTAAAAAATAAAATTCCCGGGTTCAATTCATGCAGTAGAAGACATTAACTATCAAATTTCTATCCTTTCTCGACCAGATAACTTATAGGGTTACTGGCTGCAAATATATATTAAAGTTATTGCACTCAGTAATACTATCCACCAAGTTTTAATATATCAAGCTTAATTTATTTTTTTACCACTAAATATCCCCAAGTTTAAATATTGTAGCATCCCTAGGGAAGTTTTAAACCCGGACTTTGTCCAACATGGATATACCTACCAAATGGATGACACAAAAACTTAAGTATATTTGCCGTCAAAAAATCAACATTGGTGAATAAGTACAACGATTGCATTAGCTTAAATTTACCGTGAATATCCCAATGACTTAGAGAAAAATCCATAAATTAAATACAGCTCCACACCTTCTTATGACTTTTGCTGACAGAACTTTCCTCTTTAAACTTATCAACGATCTCTGTCTTAAGAGACAAGTCAACTAAATGCTCGGTCTTGGAAACATCTAGAACAACGGCCTCGACAGTTGAACCTTTCTTCGCTTTGTTACCAGCCACTGCAAGAGTTTACCGAAGCATAAATGGGCCAATCCATCACGTGTGAACAAACACAGAATAAAAGTCAGAGAGATAATGAGACAGAGAACTACGCTGGTAACGTGTAGCGAAACCGAAGACATCATTAAGCTTTTCAAAACCAACGATAACTCCACTGTCCTTTATTTCTTGAATTTTTCCTTCAACAACACCGCCAACTTTAAAATCTTCAACCCAATTCAACTCTGACTCATCGGAATCTGATGCTTGAAGCTTAGCAATCTAGGAATAAACCACGAGATAAATTAAAATATCAACTCTTATCCACTCGCATGCATTTCACATACTGCCTTTCCCAAATGTGTATATATAAATAAATAAATATATTTATATGTGTGCAGTTCACATACTGCCTTTCCCAAATGTGTATATATACATATATATATATATGTGTGTGTAAGTGTATATTTATAATTAAAATAACTAGAAAATTCAAAATATGCTTTTGTTGTAGATATGATACCTCTTCCTCTATAACAAAGAAATTTTGAATAAAGGACGCGTCCGTTGAAGCGCAAGATGACTGCTTTAACGTGAGCGTTATTCTACCCGTTTCTTTATTGACCTGATAGGGGAAAGTGACATCATTAATAGCTAGGTCTGAAATTTACCGGGAGGGAAAAAGTATGGGAAGTTCACCAACATTGAGTACATTGCTGCGAACTGATTGTCCAATGTAATAAGCTTCTGAAAGAACAATTTTAGAGTCGTCCACTGCCTACAAAATAAATTAATAATACAAACAAATCAATAATTTCTTCATCATGGTAGAGAGGAAATACGAAAAAGTAACAGACCTTGCTTCTGGGAGAGAAACCAGTCAAACGTCCGAGAAACCGTACGAAACAGCCAGTTTCAATTATATTCGAGATGTACCCCTGATTCGATCAAAAACATCAATAAGATAAAAACTCAGTGTCCTCCAAAATCGACCCTATGAACTGTCCGAAAGTGTTCTAATTTCGAAAGCTTTCTGACAGCTGAGGGAAGCTGAAAGAGTCAATTTTCCAATTATGAGAGTTTGGGGGGTTAAAATAGCAAATAGTGACTTAAGACTTAAGAGGGTTAATTTTTGCTCAAAAACCTAGCTTCGAATACAAGGCAAGGACTTACATGAACGATTGAGTTGGGTTGGACATGGCTAAGCTCCGACGGAAGAGTGGACTTGACAAGGGAGTATTTTGCAGAGAATATCAAATTGTTGCTTTCAATATCTTCATAGTCAAAAAGATTATATATTTTCAGTACTCACAATATAATTACATACAAATAGTAGATGCATGTGCATTTATCAATTATTACATACAAAGAAAAAAAATACTTATTCTACCTAGAAGCAATAACTGATCGAATTCATATCCCGGCTTTATGTTTGACTTCATCAATGTAGCTTGACCTGAAATTAACAGATATATATATATATATAACAAAGGAATATTATTACATGAATGATGAAACAAACATATAAATGCTGAGACAGCCCAAGATCTCGAGCTTGTGACGGGAAGTAAGAATGCTACCAGCTACTCTCACAAGCCTAATTCAGTCCTCTTGAGAAAGATTAGGGTTTTCGTATGAGTGATTCATAAATGAGAAAGACCCGTTTATATTGGCCATTGTCCAGAACCGGGCTTTTCTTAAAAATACAATTTCTCTGCTGACATAAATTAACCTAAACTGCTGATGATTTAAAACGTATAATGTAATACTTGTATAAAGAATGAATATAATTACATGGAAGAAAAATGTAATATATCTATAAGGAGGGGGAAAAAACACACCTTGGTGATCCGCCAAATGCTCATTGAATATTGTGCCCTTCAAGTGTCGCTTTCCATTAACATAAACTACTACAGCGTTCGGTGATACAAGTTCCACAACCCCCGAAACTATAGTACCCACCTTGATAGCATCGTCCTCGGAAATCCTGCAAATACAATTATCACGGTTTTTGTTGAACTTGCAAGGCAGAGAAGAGAATTAATTATGTGTTAAAGTTAACATTAAAATCCAAAACTGCGGCATCAAAAATGCATTAACTGGCATCATGTAGGATTCAGAGAGAGAAAGGTGATGCAGACCTTGTGGGGTTTATTATGAAGCTAAGGTTGATACGCCTCGATGCTGGTTTAGAGCTAACAATCCGGCATTTGACGACTTGTCCAACGTGATATATTGAATTCGGATCAAACCCGGGTTGTATGTCAAGTTCAGATCTGGGTTAACATGAAAAACAAGTGAGTAATAAAACCAGATGACGTACATATTTTTAAGCAAAGCTAGAAAAATTATTAATAAAAAATCGATGAATAATAACGGCCTTGACTTATCAGCATTAAGGTATTTAATTGAGTAAATTACATTAGAGTCAATAGTATATAAACCACTGTTTCGTCGCCATATCAGAAAACACCTGGCTAGTTATTACATAGACCTAAATTCTAATAGGGAATTTATGGAATTCAGAAGAAGAAAAGGAAAAAAAAAATACCCTAATATAATTATGATTTTTGAAACTAACCTTGGAGCAAATCCGTGGACACCATTGTAAAACCGCACAAAGCACCCAATTTTTTCAATTTTTGTGATCCAACCGTGTGCTATTAACCCAGGAGTGGCTTCAGTGTATGAACTAAGAATGGCAAGTTTTGATTTCAGAAGAGTTTTCTTGTGGGTGACCGTAATTCTCTTGGACTTAACACCGAGCACACGGAACAGCAATTCCACTCCAACCTGCAAAGTGAAGCGAACAAGAATATATAATCAATTTATCTACTAATAAAAGCTACCAAGATAATTGGTAATAATGCCCCACAACTTTGCGCGTAACACTTTTCCACGGGCAAGAAAATGTTAGTATGTACACAGCACATGATTCATTTTAGGATTTTTTGTCCATTGTGTTATTTTCTCCAAATTTGTGAGACTTTCGTCTTCAAGAGCATAAGTTAATATTTTCCATCGTTTTTTAATGCGTAGAGGGTTTGAAAAATTTGGTAGACATTCCTTCCAAAAAATTAACGTTGAACGGGAAAATTGCACCAACATGCAAAGTTCGGCTTCTAATTACTCTTATTTATCAAACATAAGTACCTTAAAAATTTTCCCGGGCTTTGAAATTTCCAATTCAGACATGTGGGGAAGTGGGCACATTGCCTTTATGCCCCCAGGAAATTGCACAATTGCACCGAACGGGTCAACAGCTGTAATTTTACCCCTCATGACCATCCCGGGTGCGACATCATCATGTGTGAATACCGATCCTTCAACAGCATTGGCCTTAACAGGGGAGAAAAGAGATAAAATTAGAAAGACGCATATGTAATTCACACAATATAAAAGAAGCGGGCAAGGATGTAGAACTGCATAAAACGGTTTCCTAATCAATGTAAACAACGCACAACCTTTGATGTTCCGGTAGCCACTCCTTCCAATCTCCGAAAATTAAGAATCCGAACACAGATTTGACTACCTTCCCTATACTTCTTTTGAAGATTCCGAGCACCATCCTCAGCAACCTCAGAAATCTATAGATACAAGCAATTTTAGTATAATAAAGACAGAGTCAAGACAGTAATAAAGGATGACACAACAAAGAAATCTTTCGTAAGATCAAAAGATTAGACAAAAATAGAGAGAGAAAGAGGGCATACGCTAACATATGCCGGGGTGGACACAGGAATCGATGGTACTTCTAGGAGAAGACCAAACTTGCTATCAACCCTCACCACTTTTGAATTTTCATACACATTTCCAATTTTAACAAGCTGCATATTCAAAAGAATATATTTTAACAAACCTAACTGTCAATGAAGAGTCATAAGAGATAATTAGCTTTAGAACACATTGACTTACACAAGGAGGAGACATGTTCTGAACCAGATGCGGATTCAGAGTCAAACCGATGGCTCGAGATGACGGGTCAACAAAGAGTATTCGAGCATGTACCTGGACCAACATATAAAAAGAAATCGAGAACTAAACTCGTAAATAGACTAATAAACTAACATTACATAATTTGGTAGACAAAAAAATTGTGGGGACCACAGAAATGCACAGAATAGATGAATGGCAAATAGTATTGTGGTCGAAAGCTACCTTCTTATTTTTACTGTAATTTTCTTGCCAATTTGACGCCGCAAAAGTACTTTCCAAATGGAACATATCCACCTGAGAAGTGAAACATTTACGGATACTTAGAACGAGTCATTATCTTAATCCATTCAAGATCTTGTCAAGTAAATCATTTTACAAAACGATACTAACTTACAGTTCCGGTAAAGTATGTCAGAAATTGTAACAATACACCATTTTCAAGAACTGACTGTACACGGGCGTGAATCATCATTCCAGGAATGAGAAGATCTATTGAAATACCTTTAGCGTCCTTGGTCTGTGCATATGAGAGAAAAATAAAAGATGAATACCATAGGAATAGGATAATAGTGAGGCAAATTGTATATGCCAAGAAGAAGAGTACAAAATGGAAAGAAAATAGACAGAAAGCTTACGACGTGTTTTGACACGGTATCGAGATCAGAGGTCAAATAAACAACTTTACGAGTTCTATCAATGCTTTTGACGATGCCTTGAAGAAGTTTACACGCGTTGAGTGTAACATCACTGCTTTCTGCAGAGGACAACGGAATTATGTTATCAGTCCAATTGAAATCATGAATAGAAGTGGTGAAACCTCGACCGGGAACCGGGAATTTGATTATTTTTCCTCCAGATGTCGGTTTTGTAAAAACCTGCTTTTTTTAAGAGAACCAGTCAACAGTACCGGAAACGCTAAAAAAACAGGATTCTACCGGTTCAAACCGGACAGGTAAAAATGCTGGTTAAAACCGCAACCGAGAATTTCCTGGTTACGTCTTGTGTACACAGGTCCTGCTTCCGGCCGACTCCCAATATTTCACAGAAAAGAAAAGAAAAACGGTTTCAAACCAGTATCGGGAACCGGTAATAATTTCCACCCCTAGTGACTAGAGTGCATAGCATAACGATCAAAGTTTTGCAACCCACACTCGTTAACAATAGAGACAGTAGATACAAACACAAAAACCGATATAATACACTAGGAATATAGAAAAGATTTGAATTCAACTGAGTTTTACCGCTTTGGTTATTTTTCGCCAAGAATCCCGTGAAAGAAGGTAGCCCAAAATGAAGAATATATCCATGATCTTCAACACTTTTCACATACGCAGTCAAAACCTGGAATTTTGATCAAGACACAAACGAATAAAGAATCAAAGAAGGTAAAAAGAAACTAGTAAAACTTATTATTAAACAGTCATTCCTATAACAATTGCTTGATATACCATGCCTTCTTGAATGGAATCCAATGTGAATCCCTTGTGCAACAAGGAAAGACGCAGAGAAAGCCAAATCTTCCTTTTCACCTCTTTCTTGTTATCGTCATCGACGTACAAGACAACACAAGCTACGAGCTGCCCTACTTGGAATACACTAGACAGTGTATTTTCCGCCACTCTCTGTCGATGAAGTATATAAGCAAAGCGATATTAGGTACGACAAAATTATGAAACTTAGAGAGATTTTACTTACTTAAGTTAAATAACAGTAATAATATGGAATAAAATGATTGTGTAATGTTCTTGGCTTATCGATCTCGTCACAGGACTAAAACAATTTCGGGATAATACTTGGCTTTCTCTTATATTGCTTCAAGTTTAGACCCTAATGACAAGAGAGAACTAAGCTAATTAACTAAACTAATTTCGGAATAATACTTGGCTTTCTTTACACTAAAATATAATTTAACAAAAACATAATTAAAATAATCGAACTCAAACAACAAGACCCCGGTAAACACATAAATGAAACATAAGTAAAAATTAAAAGTAAATATCACTACCTTCATTCTGCCATCCGAAAGAGAATCGAGAGCCTCAGATGCTCGAACCAACCCACGCAAGCCTCCTGGCAAACTAACCACGAGATCCTTTTCACCGACTTCCGCAACAACTCCCCAAAGTTTCATTCCAGGGGTTATATTCTGCATACAAAAGCGGGAATAAGCACGTTACTTCATACATAAGTTAAGCCAAATGATAAAAATGGGTGAAATTGAGCTAAATTTCAAATTTCAACAATTTAAGCAAGGTCTTGACAAATTCTCATAAATTTACTCCCTCTGCAAAACCCATACCCGTGATCTTTCACGTATAAATTGCACTCAAAAACAAACATTATGCACTAGTACAATAGAGATTATCGAGCATATGTGAGTGACAAACAATGACCAGTTGACCTTATTGAACGGTAGCTTCTAAACCCTAAACCTTTTATGCATGCTTCAGTTCTAGTCATGGAGTCATGCGAAATGTTGTCAAGAAATGTGGCCCCAAAATTTGTCAAGAAACCAAGAACCGTGCCGGGGCCAGAAAAAAGCCTGGTTCCGAGTTTGATTTTGAAGAAACTACCATACTGGTCTCGCCCTGGTCCAACCTCATAAGAAGTCGGGATTTTTAGGTCATGGCCTGGTCTCGGTCCAGTCATTTTAAAATAAAAGATTAAAAAAAATCCTACACTAATATATGGTTGGGTCAGGTTTTGGGAGCTCCGAAATAACCGGTACCGAGCCAAGGGAAAGAAAAAAAAAACGGTGTCACCCGTGCTTTAAGCAGATGAGCCAGGTGAATTGGGGAAATTTCAGCTTATAAGCTAATGAACCATGTACTGAGGTATCCAAAACGATAGAGTAGGCATTTGCACAGTCAAAAGAGAACAACTATGAGTGAAGTTTGCACACAAATTCGAATCCCGGAACCGCAAAAGCACAAACTTTTCTTACTACTAATAGCACAAGAAGAAATGAATTTCCAATTTTTCAATTAAATTCGCAAGCAAACTTACCCTCATAGTGATCTTGTTCGCAAATCGCGGCAACTTTCCGGAAACGCCCCCGCCGAAGAGCGACCCCAGATCATCATCGCCCTCATCTGCCTGAACCTTACTCTTCACGCCATTCCTCTTCTTCTTCTTCTCCTTCGATTCCCGCTCCACCTCCGCCACAAACTCCGCGTCCACCTCGGCCCGAATCTCGTCCCGCTCTTTCCGGCTCAGGGAGCTTCCTCCACCTACCGAAACCGAACCCAATCAACCAAAAAAAATTAACAAAATAACAAAAATCCCTCATTTCCCAGTGAAATCGAATCCAAACCTCGGGGAAACGCGGGCTCGTCGTCGTCCAGCTGAAGCGCCGCGGCGCCGGCCCGGTCCGCCTTCTTGGCGGGCTTGAACGGCTTCTTGGAGGCTTTGCTGAGCTTCACGGCGTCATCGGGGTCGGACTTCTTCTTCGTCTTCTGGAGCTTGTCGGAAGAAGCAGGCATCTTTAAGCTTCTCCGGCGATGGATGAGCTCGCCGAAACCCTAGCTCTTGGAGAAATGGAGAGAGAGAGAGAGAGGGGTCTTGCTATGGAGCTCTCTGTGGTGTCTGAGAGGCTTGTTTGAGAGTGTTGAAGGGTTTACGAGGGTTTTAGGAGAACGACGAGACAGAAATTAGGAAATTTGCTTTATACACCCTCTATTTTCAACTTTAGCAAACATAAACCCTGCATTTTTTTTAATTTTACAAAAATAAATACTTTATTTCCCGAGACAGAAAAAATATACTCTTGATCTAACGCTAATTAAAGGTTGGCGAAGACGGCGAGTTTTGAGGTCGCATAACGGGCCGCGCAGCCAGAAAACATAAAATTATGCTTTTGGATGGTGAAGAAGCTCGGCGAGGGTGAGAAATTCACGATAAAACTACGGTTTTAAAGTGTAATTGTTTGTTTATTTTAAATTTATAGCCAGAAAACATAAAATTGTGCTTTTGGATGGTGAAGAAGCTCAGCGAGGGTGAGAAATTCGCGATAAAACTATGGTTTTAAAGTGTAATTGTTTGTTTATTTTAAATTTATACAAATTAAAAGTAATATTGCCAAATCACATACTCAAAGTATATATTTTGTAAAAATTTAAAATGAGAGTACTTAACAGCAAATTTTCCATTTATAATTAATACATTAAGAAACACAAATTAACATCTTGGGCTTCTGGATTTTAAACCTGCTTTATATTTGGGCCCACAATGCTACTAATGGGCCTTTAGGAAAAACAATCGCTTTTTTTTATTATTATTAAAATAATTTTTAAGAAGTACGTATCCAGTTTGCAATAAATTGGTATAAACATTTTATGATGCATTTCAACAATTTTTCTTAGTATTCTATTATCAAATCTAGACCTCTTCAACCACATAAGAAAATAAAAATTGGGGTCACTATTTTAATAATTCAAAATTTATCATTTCGGTTAACAACTTGATTGTTTTCTTAAAATCATTGACAGCGCTAATGAAATATCGAAGACGACAATACTGAAATAGAATTAGTTAAATATTTTGAACTTATTTATTTGAGCTAAAGGATTCGAATTAGCTTTATATTTTATTATTTGAATTTATATTCTTTAAATACGTAACTAGAACTCTATGGTGAATGAAAAAATGTTCACCTATATTGAAAAAACACTCACGTAAATAATATAATTACATAATTTAATACAAATACATACTCAAGATATTGTAACATTTACATGACTGCATCTGCAACAATCTACTCAATTTATTATTATTATTATTATTATTATTATTATTATTATTATTATTATTATTAGGCTTCTATCATTTTTGCACTAAAACTTTAGATTTGCTCCAAGGAAAACTTAATTTACCATTATAATTTCGATCTCAGCTGAGCTGTAATCTATATAGATATAATTATATATAAACATTTACTTACCAGTTACCACTAGGACACTTCTATTATTTTCCAGCAAATTAATAGCACGTTTTTTATTCATGAAAAGTGTTCTCGTTTATATTGACTTAAAATTGACATTCATTTTATCACGGCTAGTGTTTATAATCGAAAAAATTATCAATCATTCTGTGTATAAATTTCTCCGAAAATGAATAATTAAATATGCTGGTCGAGTATTTGAAATTTTAGTCACGGAGACATAAATTTACTATGTCAACATATAAATATCGAAGACATTCGCCTAGTAACAAATTCTCCGTACTAGTTATAAGGGCTACTTTTCGGTAGTTGAGAATTTCAAATTATATATTTGAGATGCATAATTATTCCCCGTAACATAATGAAAATTTAAAAAATAATCGGACAAACGCTTGAAAATACTATATACTTTTGCGACAAATTAAGAAAATCGTTGTGCAGTCTCGTTCTCATAACTGTCAAACTAAGTTGCTCGGAAAGAAAGGCAACTATATGCCTTGAGCAGGGGAGTTAGTCGATTCCTATCCCGCTTTTGGCATTCGATCGAAGTTGCCTATTTTTGTAGAGTAATCTTCCATCCTGAGTAAGTACCTCAAAAACTTTGAATATAGTAGAGTAAACTTTTGCGTAGTGTTTTTAAGTATATTTTGAAGAACTCTCGTGCAAACTTTTGTGTTTTCACTTTGCACGAAAAATCTAAGGATCGTTGTGCAAAACGTGTTACATAAGTCGCTATTTGCAGTAATGCTAAAGCAAAGCAAATCATATTTCGATGTTTCATTGAAAGATAATTACAGATAAATTAAGTGAAAAAATTATAAAAATGAAAGAAGATATAGATTTAGCATTATAGATATATTTTTCAGAGATTGGATCTGAACTCTCCTTGTCTCTTTGGAATAAATATGGCTTGTTGAGTTTAGGTGTTTGTGGGGACAAAAATAAATTGCCATTGAAGAGCTGTGAATAATGTGTTGGTGATATATATAGTTCAATTTTGGAATACTTTTTTCATAACCATAAATCTACTTGTCTCATGCTGTTGGTTAAGTTCTCATTCCGTGTTTCGAGTATAAAAATGTTATTCCCGGAATCAAGCCACGAAACGTCTTAAAAAGAACGACTTATCCCTCAATTCGGACTTATGTTCTCATGTTTCTATTCACAAATTTACCCTCACCTACAACGGCGTTCCCGCAACAACAAAACTACAATTTGAACTTTGTTCGTTAGGGACACTGTCCTCCATGAATTACAAATTTTAGTAACAAAAAGCATTATTCTTAGAAACAAAAAATAGCAGAGTTATTTTTAATGTCGCGAAAAAATGTTACATCGCACGGAACACACGATTCATTTGAAAATTTATTCTTAACTATTTTTCTCTAATTATATTGTATGATATCCTAACATTTTTTTAGAAATAAACTTATTGATTATTTCAAAAAACGCTTTGTGAGAAATATCGAACATTACGTCAAGCTGAGGGATGAAAATCTTCTTTAAGGTTTTCGGTTTCTTCCCGGTCCCAAACTGGTGAAGTACCGGTTCACGGCTGAGAACTAAAACCAAGACCTGTAGTCCGGGACAATGTTTAAAATTCCGATATTTTTGTCCCGTACTCGATTTCTTATGATAATGTCGATTTCACCCTTAGTTGCCTGCAAAATTGAGAGGATCACTACACTAATTCGGAATTTATACTATTGGAATTTAGCAGATTAATAGGGAACAAATTAATGATACACGAGGAGGATAAAACTAGTACATTTTGTCTCTGCTTTCTCTACAAGACATAAATAGAAAGAAAAAAATTGACACATGAAATAATAATTAACATTATCTTCCTAATATATTACACACACTATATACCAAAAAATACAAGTCCCTGGTTTAAAAAATACAAGGCAAATTGCATATTTCTTAGCTTATATTATAAACATTTATACATTTTATTTATTTAAATTTTAAACCTCAAGGCAACAACCGGACTGGACAAACCCCGTGAACTCATCAGGCACTTCGATCTTCCTCAATTGACCATTTTGCCCCTCCATCAAGAAAAACTCCTGCTTTCCGCCCTGACACGTGGACCCGGACATGTAAACCCGCCCGCCTAGCCCGACCCCGCACGTGCCCACCCGCACCGCCGGGCTCCGCTCCGAGAGTCGCGAAAGCCGCCCGTCCTCCCCGACACCGACGTTCGCCCTCGGGCACGCCCCCTCCACCCACGCGCCCTCTACACGCCGCCACGCGCCCTCGACATACCGCTCCGCGCTCGCTCCGAACCCGCCCTGGCTCTCGGTCGGGTACCCGCTCACAACCCAGAACTCGCCCCCGACGACCGCACCCTCGCACTCGTCCCGCCCCTGGCTCATCCCGGGCAGCGCGGCCCACTCATCTGCCGCCACATCGTACGCCCACGCCGACGACAACGCGTTCTTACTCGCGTCGTGCCCGCCTGCAACGAACACGCAGCCCGCGACTGACCCGGTGGCGAAGAACGACCGAACCTCGGGCATATTCTGCCCGGGACGCCACCGTCGGGTCGCAAAGTCGTAAACGAACACGTCCCGGATCGGGTCGTAGCTGGCCGGGTCCCACCCGCCCATGATTACGAGCTTCCCCTCGGCGGAAGCCACCTGGCAGAAGAGGGGCAGCCCGGTCGGGTACTTTGGGACCGGGTCGATCCGGTCCCATGACCCAGATACTGGATCGAATACGGAAATTCCGTATGAGGGAGGAGAAACGGGTTTAATTTGGGTCGGGACCGGTAGAAGCTGGACGAGGCAGGCCAGGCGGCGGGTCCGGCCGGTTCGCTTGCGGAGGTGGAAGAAGTCCCGGCTGCGGAGGAGGTGGGCCCAGCGGCGGCTGACTCGGGCGGCGACTCGGTGAGTGGAGTGGTGGAAGCGAGTGAGGCACTCGAGCGCCACGTCGTCGGGCAAACCCGGGATCAACTCGGTGAACTCAGTGGAATCGGTCATCGTAGTGAGTGAGAAACTGAGAGTTATTTGTTTTGAAATTGGGATATTATGAAATACAGTTCGTGTGTGTGATGGTATTTATAGGAGGTTCGGAGATCTTTCTAATTAATGGATCATTGCTCTATCCGCCGACGCCAAATTTACAGTTTGCTCTCTTAGTTTAGTTTAATAGCGGCATAAATACTTAAATTTAGTGAAATAATAAATTCATCTATTTTTTATTTTATTTTTTTGGAACAGAGATAGCTTTTTTCCATTATGTAAGAACGAACGTCATCAGTACAAGAACCAAAATTCAAACAATCATTACACTTGGGGATATCCTACAAGAGAGTAACACATTACTTGAAGTTTTTAATCCATCAAACATCGTCTAAGAGCCTTTTGCACCACGTCTCTCAGCAAACTGGTCATATTTAGCTTATTGGATTGGAAGATGCGCACGTTCCTCTCAATCCATATAGCATATACAAACTCGGTAACAAGGACTTTAAACACTCTGCTTCGGGGTCTCTTTCCTTTAGTACAAGCACAGTGCAAATCCACATTGTCCAACCATGTCCCATGTATGAAAGGCATGTCATACCAAGCTAACAAGGCTTTCCATGCATCTAGAATTCCGGGACAGCTAAACAACAAATGATCTAGAGTCTCTGCTTAAACGTGACAGAAAGAGCATTGAGGATCAATGGAGATATTAAGCTTCAGCAGCTTATCCTTAGTGGACAATATATTCCACAAGGCTAGCCATAGGATAAACTTGGCACACGGGGTGGATCTATTATTTAGTACTAGCTCCTTCCAAGCCACAAGTTATGTAGGAGGTCGCACCAACTGATAAACACTTTTCTCATCAAACTCAGCCACATCCATTAATCTCTCCCAATCCCCAACGTGTTGAAACAAATCCCTGCATATCAAGAGCTTCTTAAAGAAAAAAGATGCTTATTGTGACACATGTATATCTCTAATATTGCGGCCTTTCATATGATAGGCATGAAGCCATCTTATCCAAAGTTTATCCAACGAGACAATTTCATCTAATTTTTGTTAGTGAAGTATGAATAAATTATATAATTGCTGCTTAACAAAAAGTTAATGAAGGGACATGATTTAGTATAACAATAGGTCTGTTCAAATTTCAGGAAGAAAACATTAATGAATTCTCTAATTTATGTAAATTGTAGAAAATGTTCGAATCGAAATTTAGATTCATTGAACTTTTCGGATCCGACCCAACTAGATCTAGGGTGAAGGGCCCACTCGAGGCCCGTGAATTAATTATGAGTGATTTAGTAATTTATAAGAATTAATTAATTAATAGTGATCTAATAGGCTTAGCCCAATCTATTAGGTCAAAGCCCATTAGGGCGTGGTCTATGAATACACTATTAAGCTCATAGTTAACCAATCCACTCAATAAAATCCTAAAGCAATACTCGAATTCTCTCTAGCCTCCATAGCCGAATTCGACTTCCCCCCGGTGCTCCGTTCGGTTCGTCGTCCAATCGCGGTTCAAGACCTAGTAGTCCGAATACCCCATTTTCATTCAATTGACATTCTCGCAGCGACTTGGTGGGCGAGCCAGAGGCTCTGCACTTGTGGAATTAAGATCTGCGTCCCGAGGCATATAACCATAGTAGAAAATCGGCAAAATCTATATAGTTAACAAAAGTACCCAAAATTTGATAATGTGTCTAAAACTATCGCTTAATTTTCAAGATTAATAAGACAATCGTTTTGATAAAATCCCGTTATATATGCCTCGAGATTGAGAAAATATCATCGAAAAACCCAACGTACAAATAAATGTTAATGAAAAGACGTGATTCATTTGAACAATAGCTCCATCCAATATTTGTTCAGAAAACATTATTGAATTATCTGAATTCTGTTAAAATGGAGGGAAATGTGTCCCTTCACCAAATTATAATTCATTTTAATTATTTAATTTAATTTTTTAGGTCCTTAGTTATAAATATATATTATCTAAAAAGAGAAGAAAATAAAAAAGGATTTTAATCGCCCATTCTTCCCAAATTTGTTGATCTGTGCATGTATATTATATTTTGAGAATTTCCCCTCAAAATTTATTGATTCATGCATGAATATTAGATTCTAAGAAATTGATTGGCATCCATCAAAAAACATGAATTGAAAAAGAAATGAAAAAACTCAAAGATTTCTTATTAGAATATTATGCCTTACAATTAGTTAGATAGAATCTTTAATAAAACAAAATACACGAGTTCAAAGAGTTCGAAACTTGCTAAAGAATCATTTTAAGCATATCAAAAGATATCGGCTGGATTAAAAACTTATATCGTCGAGAGTTTCAATTCAATACGTTGTAGAAATCCGGATCGAACATCTAGATAAAAAGACATCATCCGTTAAAATTAAATAATTTTGCGCAAGTGTTTCTTAAAATACTCCAAAAAGTCAAAATTTAATAACATATATTTTATTTAACCTAAATAAGTGCAACTGATAACTAAAGAAGTGTTGAATGTTGTTCAAGTCTTGAAGAGATAAGAGTTTAAACTCTTGAAGTCTGAAATATCACATGCTGAGTTGGAATGTAAGCGAGACAGTTGATAGTATACTTTAAGGCTTATAAAAGCTTTGAATAATTCAAAAAAATAAATAAATCTGTGACATGGCATACTTTGGTGTTTGGATATAGATGAAATCAATGAATCCAGATAGTTATGGATAAGTCCTTGTAATAATAATAATAATAATAATAATATTATATTACAAGGGAGGTCATGTCATATATATAGGACCCATGCATGCATGCATGTACATTATGGGGATGTGATATGAATATTTTGAAATTGAAATAGTTGTCATTTGTCAATGAGATCTTTTAATTAGGATATAATATTTTATAAATAATAAATAGTTATATCACTTTATGTATCTAATGCCAACCCAAAGGATAAGATGGATAGAATTCAAGATATCATATTAATAGGCTTCATGCTTCATAATTGATATTTGAAAATAGATGGCATGTTCAATTTTGTCCTCTTATTTTTTTTATTTTTTTTATTGAATTTTGATTTTGATTTTTAAGATTGATATATTTAGATTGAAAAAATCATTTCATAAAATATCATAGTTATCAAATCATTGTTATTGTTAACTAGGTAAATATGTAATATTTGATATATACTGGTTCAAAAAAATTCAGATTTCAATTTCGTTCTTTTTTTCTTCTCTTGAAATTGAAAGGTAATTCAACAATTCAGATTAATTAGTCTTCTGTTTACATGATTAATAGTTGTTTTTGTTACCGGAAATATTAATCTCAACATCATTATATTTTTATTTTTAAAACTCCAGTTGTCAAATGATTTTTTTTCTTTTATAAATTTTTTCTTATATAAAAAATCATATTTTTTGCTGTTTTAAGCCAACGAAAAGTCAAATCTAAATTTTGCCAAGTAGGGCGAAATTTGTGAATGAAGTATTAGAAAAATAAGATATACGTTAAATGTCATGTATATATTAAGTGCAATATACATATATATATATATATATATATATATATATATATTAGTTTCTAGAAGAAAAGAACAATCTAAGATAAAGCCTCTTTGTTTGGAACCAAACTAACAAACGCTTCTTTCATTGTGTGTATTAAAATCTCCAATCTATAGCCTTTAAAGTTGGAAGAAATCAATGCTTCTTTCATTTATATAATTACATACGTAGATAATTATACTATAATATACTAGAGACAAATAATATATTATTTTATTTATCTTTTTTTTATTATTATTATTGGATGAGTGGTACTATACTATGGTAGCAAGTGTGAAATTCCGAAATTTATTTTCTCATATGTTAATTAAACACAAGTTGATACAGTGGCATAATTAGTTTATTTGCTATTTTGGTACTACATATTTTAATGAGGTCCTCAAAATGGAAGCTTTTACTTTCTATCATTTATTGGGAATAATTAAGTATTGGATATATTGTGTTGTGATTCAATTTGAACTACCATCGGTGAAAAATTCAGAATATAAATTTCAAAGGAAAAAAATAATAATGTTGGGGTAGCGGAATATATATGATTCGACGTATAAAAAGTAAATATTATAAATAATATAAAGGTAAACAAAATAAGTGAAAATGTAAAATTTGTACAAAAATGTATGTAATATATTAATATAATATATGGACATATGGAAAATAATTAATCTCTTTTTCACTGACTTTAAATATGCATGAAAGAATATTCATGCATAAATTAATTTTCGTTCATTGGAAAACAATTCTCCTTAATGAATTTATATCCAAATCCAATATATGAATCATTTCCAATATACATGAACCACTTTATGTTCATGAACAAAAAAAAAATTGATCTATGAAAAACTAGTTGCATACATGAATCAAACTTAATGAATGGTTTTAACAAAAGAAATGAAGAATTCATAGAAAATTCCATGTCAATAATTAATTTTTTCCCCCAATATTTAGTCGCTATTTTCCCATTATAAAAATGAAAGTTCCATACATATAATTGTGTCATTCTCTAAATATTCTAAGTTTATTTTTATTTATTTTTGTATTTTTTTGCAATTTTACGATGATAATAGATGATTGTGTTAAATATTGTTTTTACTCTCCGTCACAATATCCCACGTCAACTCTAACTCAGCAAATGAATATTTAAATTTATATTATATTTAATGTAGAGCTTACGACATATTATATGCCAATAATTAGACGTGTCTTGTTTACCACCTTCTACTGCACATATTAGGGTAAAAGTAATACCCGAAATTGGACCATATCCGGATTTAAAACTTCGCTTACGGATTCAAAATCAAATTCCGAATCCGGATAATTGTATATGAATTAAATAAAAAATACAGGTTTTGTGTTGTAATTTTTCTATTTTAAGAATAAGAGAATCACTGTTTTATTATTTCATTGCCAAATAAATATGTGGGTGCTATTTAAACTTTTTTTTTTTTCACCCGAATTTTAGAAATAAAGTATGTTCTTTATTTTATTTAAATTGTACTATTTAATTTCAAATGTTCATTCTCTTATAGCAAAGTGGATCCGAGAATATTAAAATTGAATTTAGAAAAGCAAAACCAAATACCTGAATTTTAAAATCTAAATTTTACAAAATACAACAGCAAAAACGGGTACACAAGACGGGTTTCAACCCTTGCGGATATAGTTTTATATGATCGATGTATTACAACAAACTCAAAATTTCAATACACGGAAAACTTTGCATTAAAAAACATGCAAACTCAAAACATCACGACTTGTGACTAATGTATATATAGTAATATAGTTAAGTATGTTTGTCCCTACTTACTTGGAATAAGCTCCACGTGTGCTCATCTAAATGAGCCACCTAGCGCATTAAAGCTACCAGATATACCGATAAGCGGAAATATTCGGAATCGGGCACAAATCGAATTAATCTTTGAAGATGATTAGGGCGAACCATGCTGTTTTTTCGTCTTCTTGATACGTTTTCGAATCCGTCAATTACAAATTCCGAGCCTCTACTTTGATGCAAAAAAATATCATTTTTATCTTGACATAAGTTTTGCTGACTCACAAGTAGAGGTGAAATGGAGATATTGTATCAGACTTAGTCCCCAAAATATGAATCCGGGTTAAACCCGGATTCGCAAAAAAAAAAAACGGATACCGAAATATCCGGGTCCGGGTTTTTCCGGAACCAGATATTTCGGTATCCGGGAAAGTTAATACCCGGATATACATATATCCGGGTTTTTTTAAAAAAAATAATAAAGAGCCGATCCAACGGCCCAGATTAAAGAGACGTTGGCTTTTTGGAGGGTCTGCGACAAAAGTACCTGACACGCGTCAGAATTTTGTTACCGTTTCAGACTTTTAGTTTTTTTTATCAATTGGATCTGATTCTTTAATTTTTACAGTAAAAAGTTTGATTGTCAAATGTAAAAAATGAAATTTTGGGACTATAAATTTTCAGATAGTTCACGTCAAATATAGATTTAATATATTCTTACATATTTAAATATTTGCGACATAAGTATTATAAAATATTATATTAATAAAATATAATATTTATTACTGATTTATTACTGATTAAGTTTCTAATACTACGAATTATGTAACTTTGAAATTATTTGTATATTCGGATAAAGTATTTGAGAGACAACTTCGATAATCCAAATTAAGTATTTGCTTTTACCGTTATTTTTCCCTAATATGTTCGGGTTTTGGTACATATTCTGCGCATGTTGTATTATACTTGGCTTAGAAGTTATAAGTACTACAAAAATGGGACCTTTTTGTGGTTTTCTGTTAGGCTTTTATCTTCTGTTGTTATTTCCTTTTCTCACTTATTCTTGGCTTGCTCTTGGCTTGCTTACTCAACTTTCAAGCCACTTCTTTATTCTTTTATTGTTACTGCTGTATTGGATAAACAAGACACAAAAACACACACACACACACATATATATATATATATATATATATATATATTTAGGTGTTGGCTTTTAGTTGGATGTGGTGTTGATTACATGTTTGAAATCAAGCAGACACGTATGGCTTTGAAAAGAAGAAAATTCGGTACTTATCCTAAAGGGAATAATATTCTATGACTCGTGAAGCTCCTAGTCATATCTATAGATAGATATATCACTCTCCCGAGAGTTATATAAAAGTTACTCACTTTCGGATATTTTGAATTTTAAGCAGCAATTAGTGCTCTTTTAGCACAAAATATCCAATCATTAGAATCATTATTGAAAAGATAAAGGGACATTATAATCAATTTGATCTAAAATTACACATTTACACTAGACGTGACCAAGATAATCATCGAAAATATTGTAGTTAAACAAAAATTAAATGAGAGTTGAAAGATTTGAAACTTCGAGTTGAATATAAATCGAACAAGTATCTGAAATTTAATATCTTTGACTGAATTTTTTGTATGATTATTCAAAATTTTGTCACAACGCTCAAACATTATTTTTAAATGGTTAGTTGTAAACTTTAGATATATATGCTCATAATTTTGTTTGTTTTAACTCTTAACTTATCATCCTCATTTATATTTAATGTATGAAAATATTGCAACAACAATGAGTCATGATTTTTTGTTAATTAATTACTTCATTTTGATTGCTTGGCACATTGACAAGAGCTTTGAAACTTGTGAACCTAGTTTCTTTGTTTCGAATCTTGATAATATGTTTTCGTGGTGGACTAGTGAGCTTCAATTCAAGTTGACTTGATTTAAATATTCTGTTTGGCCTTGGATTCGTTTTTAATATTTTTATTTTATTTTTGAAAAGTTTTGTTTTCTAGTTATAATTAAACCTTCCAAAATTCTTTTTGATACAAACTATACATTGAATATTAGCTGCATAAATGATGCACCCACAGAATCACAATTTTGATATAAATGGAAACTTTCTACGAAATAAAATATTAGGAATATGTCGCACTTTGAGGTACTTTAACTACAATTATTTACTAAATGATTTCATTATGCATTTATCTACACAAGAAAAAAGAAATTGGTCTCCCATGGTAGCAATAATTTGAAGAAAACAAAATGGCTTTTTTCTTCTTCTTTGAAAATGACTTGTGAATTATCACATTTACTTTGTAAATTTCCTTGTCAGTCGGTTAAGTGTGTTCTTATCCTCTCACAACTCCAATCCAAAAAAGTTATTAAAATACAACCTTAACTTATTATAACAAAGTTTAGTATTATACAACAATAGCAGTATACAAATTGACCAAATCAATGAAAAGGTTAGGAAGAGAAGAATAGAACTAGTTCTCTCATTATAAATAAAAGATTAAAACTTAAACATACTGGTTTTGCTAATACTTCAAAAAAAAAGTCAAATATCCCATTAATAATTAAGGTTTAAACATTTGATACCAACGGGTAAGCGATGGTCCAATTTTACAAGTTAAGCGACGGGTTACTGGTTCGTAAGGATAAATTTTAATTTTTTAATGTATTTTTGCCAAGAATCTTTCACGAATTAACCAATAATCGACGTGTATGACTTGAATAGTAGTTTTTTAATTTAATTATTTATAAATAAAATATTAAAGATTAAACGTATTGGTTTCGCTAATACTTTCAACAATGGGCTCACAAGGTGGTACGTGCCCACTTGTTTCGACCTTGAGTGGCCCATTCAGCAATGAGATTGAAGAATAACAAATTTGTTTCTAGACAATTTTCCTTTTATTCTCTTGGCCCAGTAACCCTGGGCTTGGCCCATCACAACTATGAGGCCCGAGAAGGAAGAGCATCCCTCTTAGGCCAGGCCTGGCTGCCTCTCGATCGAGAGCAACCCGTGCCCCGAAGGCCCCCGACCAGCTACCGTTGGCCCGATGAAAATCCTAAAATAATTTTTTTACCTTAGGATGCGCCAAACTAGGAAGTCTCCCCGTCTCGAAACGTGTTCAAAGCAACAAAATGTGAGAGCTATAAAGGCCGTGCTATGACGCATCATTCATCTCATCATAACCGGCACAGACGTTAAAGACCGTTCCTACTCGGAAGGAACGGTCGAACTCTTCAGATGATGACGAGGAAAGAGAAGGCAATGAAGCGCGGAATGTCGTTATTAACTCCAATTTTGAATCCTCTCATCTATAAAATATTAACTAATATAATTAATATATAATTAGATTTTATCAAATACAAGTTGATATATTTATCATTTATCAGTCAAACCGTAAAATCTTTAAACTTTGAACCTTGTGTATAGCTAGCTTATAACTGTTTATTTATATATCATTTTTTCAAATTTTTTTTAATATTTTGACAATACAAATTTATAAAAAAAAGTTATATGACTTGTGTGTTTGGACTTCAGTGATGGGAATGGTATTCTATATTTTTTGGGACAAAGCCACCTTTCTTTTACATGAACTGAATAAATATCACAAAGTTATTTTATATAATTACTTTTATTTTTTTAATAATTACATTTCAGTATTTTGTTTTTCACAGGGCATTATTAAACGACACACATCATGATGTTCCCTGGAGAAACTCAGCTCACTTATTGAGACATTTAAAAAAGTAGATGATTTTGTACCTTCATATGGTTAAATTGCTCATTTAATGACACAAACGAGTTCTTGGGTTTTTACACGTGGGGTGTTATTTAAAAATATATAGAGTAAAATCTTTATAAATTAATACTGTTGAGACTTGAATATTTTATTATATTATCGAGATAAAATTTAGTTATATTAGTTAGAGTCGTGACCATACAAAAATATTATTTTATCGAGGTTATTGAATATTAATTTAACGAGGTTCTACTGTCTGTATCTAGTAAGGGTGAAAATACGGTGTCGTATGCCGGTCTAGTTTTATTCGAACGCTAAGCTTAGGTAAAAATAAAATTAAGTAAATCGAACCCTAACAAGAAAAGACTTACGGCCAATACGAGTTTCATCATGAAAGGGATGATACATTGTACTCGGTTTATTGTGATTAACTTGTTAGTTTCATACTTATATTGTTCATCGATGAAACAATATAGTTGTACGGTTTTAACAAGTGGATTTCGATTTAAAAATATACAACAAAACATGATTGACCTGATTTTATCGATTCAGATTTATCTCTAAAATTGATGTTTTTTTTTTTGGGTAAATAAATTAAAAACTTGATAGAAAAAGGACAAAACTCTATTAGGTACACGGTCTCAAAGTATCAATATTAAAATTGAGAAATAGATAATTGATCATATTTTATTTTGTTGCCTTAATTCCCCTATTTTATCTTTTTAAATTGAAATTCTCCTTACTCTTTTCACATCCTATTAATATATAACTGTATTAATAATTGATGAAAGACTACCTAAAACTTTGTATGCCGTGTTAAATGTGGGCGATTTGGTGAGCTTATATGTTTGTCTATTTGACCTAATGACAACTTGATGTTGATAGTAGCCAAAGTTGTTGTTCGAGGTTGAGATTTTTTCGTTAGTTTATTGGTGTTCTTGATTTGTTGTTCGTGTGGAGGAGAGCATGGAAATATTACGAACAAATCAATAAAGATTAGACATCGAAACGGATATGAAATTCGGAAAATGGCAAGAGTTTCGACTTGAAAAATCGAACAAAATGCACGAAAATATTGAAATGCGTTGAATCGCATTGTAAAAGTCAGTTTCTCACAGTTTATGTTATACTCGATGTTAAAACATACTTTTAAACATAAACAGAACACGAGATTTTTTGGTAACCCAGTTCGCAAAATCCCATGTTGGATAATCTACTTCTGGGGAGCCCTTGCTCAGATTGATCAAACAAAGATTACAGAAGGATTGTTACAATATGAATATTCTATATTAAATAAACATAAAAGGCTCCCCCTTAATGTTGTAACAGGCTAAGCGAAGCCATCCTTCATCTTCCGAATGATCCGGGGTGCAAGCTCCACTTGCGGAACGTCACGCTGAACTCCTTTCAGCTACCAGCTCCTGTGGTTGACGTTCACCTTCACCAAAGGATTTCCTCAAGGTGTTTGAAGTTGTAGTTTAAGTGAAGTGCTTGACAATGATGAAGCCAAATGATGATAAAGGGAGGACTTTTCTCTTTCCTTGTTTCAGCACTTCAACGTTCAAATTAGAGGGGTAAAACTGTCCACCTTGCTGAATAAACTATTTGAGGGAAAAGGACAAGTCAAGTCCTATATGCCCAAAATGATATAACACTATTAAGAACTCATACCTAGGATAAGTCCATGTCCACAAATGCAAATAAGTCAAATGCATATTGATCCACCAAACTCCCCATTTGGCTTTTTGTGGAACAATTTGTGGATAGAAGACTGAGGAGATCTGAGAAGAACAGATGTTCTTCTTAAGTCTTGTTCTTGATCTTGATCTTGATATTCTTCTTCTTGAAAATAATACTCTCCCCCTTTGTTTCACAACACAGCCAAAGGAGAGTCTCTATTCTTGAGCATATTCCTCAACATGAAAAGCATGAATAAACGTTAAATGTGTCTGAGAGGAAAATAACACTGATTGACTTCATCAGAGCTGAGATGAGATGGCAGCGGAGCAAATACGCTTCCTCAAAAGCTCAAAATGTAGTTAACAATGGATTGTGCAACCAATGAAACTTTTGAAGCAGAAACTAAGGAGGCATGAGCATAGAACGAATGTTCTCATAGCAGCCCCAAATCGAAGAAAAAGAAAAAAACGGCCAAACACGAATGTTCTCAGCAGGCCTGAAAAAGATAAGCACGTGAGTTGCACAAGCACATTCGCCAAAAGAAAGAACACAAACAGTATTTTGATTTCTCATATAATACTTAAACAACATATATGTAACTATCAATGTAAAAAGCCAATATGAAATATTTTGAAGAGAAATACTAAACATTGTTATGTAGAAACTGAAGCCCACATATTTAATCAAGATAGAAAAATGAGAGAATTTGAAATCTAAAAACGTAGAAGAGATTCATGGTTGCAAAAGACCAAATATAAGGCCACAATATAACCACCAATGCAAAACGATATCAGAGAAAATAATGCATTTTCAAATTAAAAACTTCAAAAACCTGTTAAAATTGAAGGACCTTTTTTTTTTTTTTAATTTTTATGAAAATTTGACTTTATGTTTTAACATAAGATAAAACATGACTACGAAAAAAATGAAACATAAATAAAATGACAGAAAAATAAATGGAAATGAGAGAATAGCTTATGTATATTGACGATCAAACTTCGGCAGATTCCCGCTATACTTCGTTGATCCACGAATGCTTTCCTGTCTAAAAGTGTTAGAAAAATATTTTCCATTTTCATGCTCTGAAAGACCAAGGACATTAATATTTTGTGTATCATCAAATAGGATTTTCCCTGTTGGAACCCATTCTCTTCTAAATTTTCCACTATTTAATACTTTGGGTATTCCATTTTCATTATCCTTCAACTGAACTTTTCTTCCCTCCATGAGACATTTGAAAAGCTTATTGCATTGGGAATCAACGTGACCAGAACATTTGCAAAAACTACAAACTCTCACTTTTTGAACGATCGGTTTCCGATAGGCTTTGTGAAAGTTATGTGAATGTTTTGCAGTAGATGTTATATAAGATGTTCTAACATGAGATTCGATTTTAGAACTTGAGCACATGTTTGATCTTTGACTATTTAAGATTTTGGGTTTTAAAATGATAGCATTTTGATCAGATGAACATAAAGGGATGGGAGAGTATCCAATACCTGAATGATCACCATTTACGTTTCCTTCGATGAGAATATCGTCAAGAGCCATTTTTCTGGATTTGAACTTTGAGAGAAGGCTTTCTAGATAGTCGATTTTGGAATTCTTCTCCTCAATTTGAATTTCAAGAGATATAGCTTGATTTTTTAAGCTTTTCACTTCGGCAATGTGACCTTCATTCTCATAGGTAATGTGAGAAATTTCAGCTTTTAGTTTTAAGTTCAAGTCACATACCTCTATCCATTTCTTGAACATTGTCTGATATAATGTTCTAACATCGTCATCGTTTGCATCTTCATCAATTTCCACATCAGATTCTGCACCATCATTATTTACTGCTTCTTTTGGATGAATTGATGAGGTGAAAGCAACATAATGACTCACAGCGCCCCTTTCTTCATCATCATCGCTTGAAGATTTGTAAGACTTAGATTTTTGCTTCTTGAGTGTGTTTGCACACTCCGATCGAATATGTCCAAAACCTTCACATTCTCGACATTGTATCCCACGGTTAACTTTTCTTGGCTGACTTGATTGACTATTGAAAGAGGATTTATTGTCTCCAAATACCTTGACCGTCCTGCCAAAATTCTTCGAGACAAAGGCAAGGTCAGTGATAGATTCAATACTTTTACCTTTCGGCGAAGGCTTTTTTTCTCTAAACTTTTGAATCATATTCATTTCATAAGTTTGGAGAGAGCCAATAAGTTCATCAAAGCTCATCTTGGAGATGTCCTTGGCTTCTTCAATGGCGGCCACTTTAGCTTCAAATCTATCGGGGAGTGACCTGAGAGTTTTACGCACAAGCTTGAAATTAGAATAATTTTTACCGAGTTGATAAGCTTGGTTAAAAATCTCCCTGATTTTTCCATTGAAATCCGATATGGTTTCATCGTCGGACATTCTCAAGTCTTCAAATTTGGATGCGAGCATTTGAAGCTTTGAAGACCGGACAGAGCTCGTTCCTTCGTGAAGATTTTGAAGCGCTTCCCAAGCCTTCTTTGCTGAGCTGCAGGTTGATATGAGCTTAAATTGATGTTCGTCAACGGCGGAAAAAATGGCATTAAGAGCACGTGAATTTGCAAGAGCTTTGTTTTGTTCTTCGGTTTTCCAAGTTTCTGCAGGTTTTTCTACATATTTTCCATCTGTATCTTCCATTGTTGGAGGACTCCATCCTTTCAACAATGTAGGCCATGCTTTTCCATCAACCGCTTGAATAAATATTGTCATCCTTGCCTTCTAGTATGAGTAGTTAGTTCCATCAAGAACGGGAGGACGAACAATGAACACTGTTTCCTTGCTTCCCATGATGTGTGTGAGATGACTAGATCGAATCACTGTCTTTGACACCAAAGATTTAACGTCAGTGAACCAAGCTCTGATACCAATTGTAAAAGTCAGTTTCTCACAGTTTATGTTATACTCGATGTTAGAACATAATTTTAAACATAAACAGAACACGAGATTTTTTGGTAACCCAGTTCGCAAAATCTCATGTTGGATAATCTACTTCTGGGGAGCCCTTGCTCAGATTGATCAAACAAAGATTACAGAAGGATTGTTACAATATGAATATTCTATATTAAATAAACATAAAAGGCTCCCCCTTAATGTTGTAACAGGCTAAGCGAAGCCATCCTTCATCTTTCGAATGATCCGGGGTGCAAGCTCCACTTGCGGAACGTCACGCTGAACTCCTTTCAGCTACCAGCTCCTGTGGTTGACGTTCACCTTCACCAAAGGATTTTCTGAAGGTGTTGGAAGTTGTAGTTTGAGTGAAGTGCTTGACAATGATGAAGCCAAATGATGATAAAGGGAGGACTTTTCTCTTTCCTTGTTTCAGCACTTCAACGTTCAAATTAGAGGGGTAAAACTGTCCACCTTGCTGAATAAACTATTTGAGGGAAAAGGATAAGTCAAGTTCTATATCCCCAAAATGGTATAACACTATTAAGAACTCATACCTAGGATAAGTCCATGTCCACAAATGCAAATAAGTCAAATGCATATTGATCCACAAAAATAGACAATAAGAAAAAGTGTAATCCATCAATGAAACAAATTTAGAACCAATTTTTTTTTTTTTTCAAAATTTTTAATATCTACTATTTTGTTTCTAGTCAAAATTCTATTAATACCTTAAAAAAAATCGATTGTTTTTTTAAATCACACGTGTCAAGACTTACGAAATGATGCGTAACAAAAAGTCCTTATAGTATTATATTTGTTTAGAATTGTTTATTAATGTGTGCAATTATGTATTTTAACTAAGAGTAGGTATTATTAGAACTAGGAGTAGCAGAGGATGTTGACGCGTCAGCGGCGTTGCCTCCCTTTGAAGACCTTTCTTTCTTCGCATGTCATGATTTTTGGTGGACAAAAAATCTTTCTATACGAAGAAAAGAAACGAGAAAGTAATTACAAGAAAATATAAGCTTCAACTTATACGTTATTATATTAATCTTATTGATATACAAAATATAAATGCCAAATGTACCGGTTACTCAAGAGGAGTCGGAGGATTCGGTTTCTTTAAAATTTGAAACTTCGATTTCTTTAAAGATGAAAGTCGTATCGGGATATGGTATTTTGAAGAGATAAAACAATAAATTTCAATAGTGAAAAAATTATGTTCCTGTTATGGTTTAAAATTTAAAATATAAATTATTTATGTTTTAATACATATTTTAGTCAGTTAATTTTAAATATATTTGGTGAAAATGAAATGGAGTGTTAGGTATAGTGCATGTGAGTGACATTCCTAAAGTTTGATTTAATTTTTATTCTTGAAATAGACTAAACAAATGCAATTGAGTGGTCAAAAGCTGATACCCAGATAATTTCTCCACTATATTCCAGTCCTTTTTCTGATTAATTGTTGTAAAGCTCCATTGAATATTAATAAATAAATACACAAGATAGTGAGACCCTAAACCCAAATAAATAAATAAATAAATAAATAAATAAATAAATACTCGAGAGCTTCCAAATGAAAAGACCCATCTTGAAACAAAGGACTACTACCCATGTCTCCCCAGCCCATGCAAAATGTTAAACAAACTTTTTGCTTTTCCCATTTTCTAAAATTATTGGAACGTGTAAATTATTTAATTGGCACTAATGTCCCTAAACTTTACATGTTAATGCATTTTACCCTTTAAATTTTTATATTCGTGCCAATTCCTCCCACATACTTGTACATTATAGCTCATCGCTCCGCTCGAACACGTTACCTTATGAAAAATTTCTTTCGGTAATTGGTTGAGAGAAGATTTTCATCAATCTTATTTTTTCTTCCGATCTTATATGACTTTCATCTTAAACATTTTGAGAATAACTAAACTCGTTGATTGTCTTACAACAATATATTAATATTGTCCGGTAATTGATTGACATACATTCGATTTCGAGTAATTCATGTGGTGCACTTAAGTTAATTTTTTTGTCACTTTTAACGTTTAGGACTATTCATTATTTTCTCTCTAAAATATTGGGGTTATGTTGTAAAAAAAATAAAGATCAAAAAGCGAAATACACCCTAAAGTTGACGGAGGAGCATCGATGCAATGGAAATAGCTCATAATGTTATTATACACAAATGATAACATTAATTTTTATTAAAGACAATCGATGGCTAGAAAGTAGAATCCTTATCATTTAGGTCCTATCTTTCTTATTCCCATGATTTTAGAATAAAAGCTCATTGATGCAAGCTGACTTGCAACCGTGCAAGTGATGGCATTTGCTTTTGAGTAGGATTCATTGAGAACAACAAGCTAATTAATTTGAAGTAATTAATTTGTAAACTATTTCTCAAATGTCCATTAATTATATGATCATCTTTTCTTTACTTTATTAGCATATGTATAAATTCTTTAAGTTTATCTTAATATATAAAGTGTTCTTATATTGTGTACCGATTTGATATTAAATCATAAGCTTTAGCCACGCAAAAATAGTTGGAATCATGAGTTTTTGGTTTTGTTTTCTTAAATAAAAGCACATACCAAATAAAGAGTAAATATTAAAACGCATGTCCTTCATACTTATTGTTACTTAATTTTTTATATATATAAATTTATCTTTTGAACTTACGATTTTATATAAAATATTTTTTTTTTTAATCAAGAGGATGGTAAATTTAGAGGGGTTATGTATAGGCATAATAGTACACTATTAGGATAAGATATGAAAATTACACTGTTTCTAGTAGTTATTTGAATTTATTTTCTCTCTCAAAGCTAACAAATTTGAGACTTTGACAAATCATAGTTCTTCTTTATGACTGTCAATTATAGAAGACAAATTTGAAAGATTATGTTATATCAAGTTTAGGTGATTGGTATCACAATCATAACTTTGAAAGAATGTATATGTTCTATCAAATTTAGGTGAGTGATATAACAGTTATATTAATTCTGATTGATTGATAACTTTTTGGAAGATTTACTGGAAATATTCCCAAGCTTTTGCTTCTGTTAAATAAATACTCAAAGTCGTGAAATTTGCACGTTTCAGTAACAGTTATGTGATACAATTATTTTGGGAGAATGATACTCAAAATCGTGAAATTTGTATTTTTAAAATCGTGAAATTTGTATGATATAATGTTATTTTCGAGGGTGATATTGAATTTTTTTTTGGAGGACTAGATCTCCTCCTAGACTGGGCATAGGCCTGCCTTTGGCATTTTTTATTAGTCTCGTAAGTCGTTATTATACGTGTAAGTCTAAAATATAAGTACATAGTATGAAAAACCTCAAAACGTGAAAAAATTAGTATTAATTAATAGATATAAGTGTAAAAAATTGAACAATACCGAGAAACACGAATCCAATCAATGATAACATAATTTCAGAATTTAGGGCTAAGCCATTTGTTCATGGGTATTTATACAACTTAAACTAATTATATATAGGGTTAATGCGGCATAATGTATTCAAGTTATTGAAAAATAAGGCGGTATGGAGCCAATTTTTCTTCTTCTTTCTTTGGCATACAATCCCAAGTTGAATTTTTACTACGGGCATATATATACTAAAATTGTATTTTATTGCAGATTTTGAGAAATTCTCTATTTGCGGCATATATTCTTAAGTTGAGTTTTATTGTGGAGCATATATACTCAAATTGTATTTTATCACATATTTTGAAAAAGTCATCAATTTTTTAACAGCACTATATGTGCTATCCAAATTTAAGTACTTTTACCTCCATATTTTACGTTTATTAAAACTTCACAAACAAAGAATTCTATTTCAACAAAGAGAAGCTAATTTGAAGCACGTGCCATCTATGACAAAGTTGGGGAACAAAATAATTCAAGCCAAACTAGTAGATGTTAGAGTATATTCTGTATAGCTGTAGTTTAAGCTTTATGTTTAGCTGTTGTTATTAACAGCTGTAGTTATCTGGGTATAAATACCAGATTGTAATAAATTGTTCATTAAGTCAATACAAAACAGAATTCTCTTTCCAAATCTGTTTGGCTCGCTCTTTCTCTTTCTCTTCTATAGTTCATCATGGTATCAGAGCAACGATTTGCATCTGAAGAAGCTTCCATGGTGGATTCCAGAAGCAACAATGGCGGATCCATGAATCTCGTCTCCTTCAGCCACTCGCTGTCGATCAAGTTGCACGAAACGAACTTCCTCGTTTGGAAAAAGCAAATTCTTTCAGCTGTTCTTGGATATGGCCTTGAGGAGTATCTTTTCAACACGGATCTTGCACCTTCAAGATTTGAAGAATCTGGTTCTCCAAACAGAGCCTTCAATCTCTTTTGTAAGCAAGATCATATCCTCATGCTATGGATCTTGACCTCGATTTCAGATCTGCTTCTTCCTCACCTGGTTGGATGCAATTCAAGCTACGGTTTGTGGAATCGATTGACTAAATACTTTGCCTCGCAAACAAGATCCAGAGCTCGTCAACTGAAGCTCGAATTACAGAGCATCAAGAAAGAAGGACTTTCTTTGCTCGAATATCTGTTGGAACTTTCTTGACGACTGAAGATCACATTGATGCAATTCTCAATGGATTGCCACCGGAGTATGAATCATTTTTCACGTATTTTGAGTTCAGCACGGCGCAATATTCAGTCGCGGCAATCGAATCAATGCTTCTGTCACGAGAAGCTCGCCGTGAAAAGACATCCATTGGATCGGAGATCAACATCTCTGAAAACTACACGGTGAACCAGAACCTCCTGCAAAGAGGTAATCCCTCTTGTGGTCACTTCCCGGCCAATAACCCTCGCTTTGCCTCGAACTCTGGTTCCCGTGGGAGAGGGAGCTTTCGTGGAAGAAGTGGACGAGGAAGGCCTGTTTGGATGGAGAATCGTCCGCAATGCCAACTATGTGGGAAATTAGGGCACATCGTTGCTGAGTGTTACTATCGGTTTGATCAGTCATTCCAAATCCCGACGAATCTGGTTGGGCGTGGCAAGCTTCAGTCCTCACCTCAACTGTAGTCCTCTCCTCAGATTCATGCTGCATTCTCCACTCCCGAGGTCAGTGATGACTACGACTGGTATGCAGACTCGGGAGCGACTCATCATGTCACTCCAGACCCTCAAAACGTCCAACATAGCCACCAAATTTGGAGGAACAAGCCAAGTTCAAGTCGGTAATGGAGCAGGTTTGTCTATTTCTCGTATTGGCTATTCAAAAATGAAATCCTCTCTTTCACACAAAACTTTCCACCTTCACAAACTCCTTCTTGTTCCCGAAATTAGTAAAAATTTACTCTCCGTGCGTCAATTCTGCAAAGATAATGGGGTATTATTTGAGTTTCATGATGATTTTTGCCTTGTGAAAAACAACAAAACACGTGAAGTTGTCATAAGAGGGACGCTCGAAGATGACCTCTATTGCTTTGACTCATCAAGTGTCAAACTCCTGTCAAAGTTCAAGCTCTTCAGTCACCACTCTTTGTCTACAGATTTCTTTCCCGTGTCTGTCAATTCCATTTGTGCTTGTAATGTTTTTGATATGTGGCATAACAGACTAGCTCATCCTTCAACTGCAGTTTTTTGTGATGTATTAGTCAAATATAATGTGCCTTATTCCAATAAACAAGCAGCCTCCTTTTGTGATTCTTGTTGTCATGGCAAAATACATAGACTGCCCTTTGCTAAGTCTAACTCAGTCTATACTAAACCTCTTGAACTCATTCACTCCGACCTATGGGGTCCTTCTCCTATTTTGTCTAACAGTGGTTACAAGTATTATGTGACTTTTGTAGATGCTTTCTCGCGATTTACTTGGATTTTTCTCCTCAAACTCAAGAGTGATGTTCACACTGTATTTGAACAATTCAAGTCTCAAGTTGAAAAGCAACTACAGTCCCCTATTATTACTCTTCAATCCGATTGGGGAGGTGAATATGAGGTTCTAAAAGGATTTCTCGCTAAACACGGATTCTACACAAGGTGTCGTGTCCCCATACACAACAACAAAATGGCGTGGCCGAGAGGAAGCACCGCACAATCATTGAGCATGGCTTGACTCTTCTCCATAAAGCGTCTTTATCAATGAAATTCTGGGATGGAGCTTTCAGAACATCCGTGTTTGTCTCAAATCGGTTGCCAACAACTGTTCTTCACAGAAAGTCACCCATTGAGGTCTTATTCAACAGGCAACCAGATTACAGCTTTCTCAGAGTTTTTGGTTGTGTGTGCTATCCAAATCTCAGGCCGTATAACAAGAATAAGCTGCAGTACAGGAGCACGAGATGTACATTCCTAGGTTATTCTATTAATCACAAGGGCTACAAGTGCATGAGCTCAAATGGGAGAATCTACATAAGCAGGGATGTTATTTTTGATGAGGTATCATTCCCTTTTTCAACCATAAACACTAGTCATACAATTGTCCCTTGTACTGGTGTTCTACCATCAACTATACCTCCTATAGTCACCGAAGAGTCCTTCAGCCCGACGTTTGAAGCTATAGTTCCTGAGCGTGAAGTTGTAAATGGAACTGCAGCTTCTGAGCAGTCACATGAGCTGTCCCTCGACAACTCTCTCTCCTCCAGCTCCAACTCAACTCCAGCTCAGTCTCCAACTCCAACTCCAGCTCAAACTCTAGCTCCATCTCCAACTCCAACTCCAGATCCAGCTCCATGTACCCCGAACCCTCTTAACACTCATCACATGGTCACGAGGAGTACAAATGGCATCCAAATGCCTCGTGTATTTGTTTCCTCTGCCCTTGAGCCTTCCAATGTTCGCGAAGCACTTACTCATCAGCCTTGGAGACTTGTCATGCAAGCTGAGATGACTGTTTTGTCCAAGAACTGCACGTGGACTCTCGTGTCTCTTCCTCCAAACAGGCGTACTATTGGGTGTAAATGGGTCTTTAAGGTCAAAGAAAATCCTGATGGATCTATCCAGAAGTAGAAGGCTTGCCTTGTGGCTCAAGGCTTTCATCAACAGTCGGGTTTTGACTTCAATGAGACGTTCAGTCCTGTGGTCAAACCAGCCACCATTCGTGTTGTCCTTACGCTTGCCCTTTCCCAAAATTGGCCAGTGCGACAGCTTGACGTGAATAATGCCTTTCTAAATGGCATTCTCGAAGAAGAAGTTTACATGCGACAACCTCCTGGCTTTGAATCTTCGGACAATCTACAGCTGGTCTGCAAGCTGCATAAAGCCTTATATGGGCTCAAGCAAGCTCCAAGAGCCTGGTTTGATCGGCTAAATCAAGCCCTTCTCTCTCTTGGATTTATGCATGCCAAGTCTGATCATTCCCTTTTCATCCATCACGGTAATGATCATGTCACCTACATTCTTGTATATTTAGATGATATCTTGATTACTGGGAACAATGCCTTGGCCATTGACCGTCTTATCACCAAGCTCAATAATGCCTTCTCTCTCAAGGACATGGGATAGTTGAGTTACTTCCTTGGCATTCAAGTCACACGCACTGCAGATGGATTTCATCTCAACCAGGCAAAGTAAGTTTCGTGACCTTATGCTTAAGGCCAATATGATCAACTGCAGCTCAGCGCCAACGCCCATGCTGTCCAGTCTTAAGCTGCGTGCTTCTGATGGAGACCCCCTTGAAGATGTACATAACTATAGGAGCTTGGTGGGCGCTCTTCAATATGTTACCATTACACGCCCTGATATCGCCTTTAGCGTGAATCGTGTCTGCCAGTGCATGCAGAAACCTACAGATGTTCATCTCAAGGCTGTCAAGCGTATCTTGCGCTATCTGCAGGGGTCCCATGATTATGGATTACACCTTCGGCGTGGTCACTCGCTCAACCTTGTTGGGTTTAGTGATGCTGATTGGGCCTCAGACCTTGACGACCGCCGGTCTACTTCGGGACACTGTGTGTATCTTGGTCCCAATCTCATCTCCTGGCTCTCAAAAAAATAGCCACAGTTTCGCGTTCCAGCACTGAAGCAGAATATAGGAGCTTTGCTGGTCTTGTTTGTGAGGTGACTTGGCTCACTTCTCTCCTTCGGGAATTACGTGTGCCTCTGCCCTCACCTCCAGTGCTTTGGTGTGATAACCTTAGCACTGTTCTTCTCTTAGCCAACCCAGTGCTTCACGCTCGGACAAGGCACATTGAACTTGATCAGTACTTTGTTCGTGAAAAAGTGTCTCGTCGAGAAATCATTATCCAACATGTGCAGTCAGTTGATCAAATAGCTGACACTCTCACGAAGCCTCTCTCCGAACCACAGTTCAAGCATCTTCGGTTCAAGCTCAAGATCGAAAGTCTTACCAATCTTCAGCTTGAGGGGGGATGTTAGAGTATATTCTGTATAGCTGTAGTTTAAGCTTTATGTTTAGCTGTTGTTATTAACAGCTGTAGTTATCTGGGTATAAATACCAGATTGTAATAGATTGTTCATTAAGTCAATACAAAACAAAATTCTCTTTCCAAATCTGTTTGACTCGCTCTCTCTCTTTCTCTTCTATAGTTCATCATTAGATGAGTCCTAACTTCTTTTTATTCTTCATACTTATATTTTAGGGTTAATTGAGGCAAAAATACCCAACCTTTGGTCAAATTCTCTGCTGTGTATACAACCTCTGTAAATGGCGGCAAAAGTACCCAAACTTAGCATTTGGGAGTTGACCGAGAATATCTATCTATGTGGCAATCAGTCTTTGCCACGTGGCATGCCACATGGCACTTGGCTGCCACATAATTATTATTTTATTTAAAAAATATTTTAAAAAATATATATTTTTAATTTTTTTAAACGAAATTGTTTTTATTTTTTAAACAAAATTATTTTTAATTTTTAATTTTAATTAATTTTTTTAATAATAACAAATAAATAATATTTAATTGAAATATTCATTATTGGTAATAATTTTATTTTTAAGAAAGTGGGTAGAACGAATTAATTTTCACCGCTCACGGTTCACTAGAACTCCGTTTCCGGTCCGGTTTTCGCGTCGAATAAAATTGTTTAATATGTTTAATAATAATAACTAATAAACACATACATAGTGTTTAAAAGGTCAAGACATAATTATATACACACCACTAATTCAAAAACAAAAAATAGTAGTCATATTTATATTTAATGAAAAATTATTTTTATTTGTTTGCATGAAATTTTTTTTGTGTTTGCATTTTAGAATAATAATAATTGTTTAATATGTTTTTTTATTTATATATTATTCTTTTTTTTTTTAAAAATATCGTTAAATAATCATATGATTATTATTGGTTATTATTATTAAACATATTAAGCGATTTCGTTTCAACCGTAAACCGGATCGGAGGCGGAGCTTGAGTGAACCATGAACGGAGATTGTTTCTTTATTTATTTCGTTTGATCCACTTTTCTAAAATGAATAATTATATTTAAATATTCATTATTGGTTTTTATGGAAAAATATTTTTATTTAAAAAAAATTAAAAGTTTTTTTTTAAATAATTAAAAAAAATTATTTTTTTAAAAAAATATTTAATAAAATAATAATTACGTGGCATGCCACGTGGCGGCCAAGTGCCATGTGGTGTGCCACGTGGCAAAGGTTGAGTGCCACATAGATAGATATTCTCGGTCAACTCCCAAATATTAAGATTGGGTACTTTTGCCACCATTTACAAAGGTTGTATACACAGCAGAGAATTTGACCAAATGTTGAATATGTTTACCGCAATTAACCCTATATTTTAATAGCACTCGCCGTTTCAGAAAATGGATTTATCGAAATTTGTAGTAGAATACGACTTGGGTACTTATGCTACTCAGTAAAACTAACTCAATGTATGGTAATAAAAAAAAACTTTCTCTATATTCTCAATTTTTAAACAATTTATGTATCTATGACGCAATAATATATTATATATATATATATATATATATATATATTGGTTTGAGACACTCAAATGTGGTTAATAAAACGAAAAACCCCAAAAGAGGAAACAAAATAAAAACAAAAATGGAAATTGCACTACACGCGCCGAATCCGAGTGGTTCATCATAGACCTGAAAATTCTCTCTCCTTCTCTTCATAATTATATCGTCGTCTACGAGCAGAGCTTTATTGTTTTGTTTCTTCTCAGAATGGGGAGGTTGGAGACGCTCTCGGAGGAGCCGAGGACCGAGGAAGACGAGTGCTCGGCGAAGAAGGGAGCGAGGCAGACATGGCGGAACTGGATCAGAGCCCACCTCTCCCTCGTCTTCTCCAAGAGGTCCGACCTCAAGCTCCTCCTCAGCGTCCTCGCCTGCCCTCTCTTCCCTCTCTCTCCTCTCCCCCACACCCCCACTCAGACCGAGGTACGTAGCCAAACCTCCATATCATGCTCTGTTTCCTCTTCCGCGAGCTTTCCCTTCTGGTTTTAATGGAGCCCAAGTCTCCCTCTCCCTTTTCTCCTATGATCATGGCTTTGAGTTTTTGTTTTGGGCTTTTTCAGCTCTAAAAAGATTCAAGCTTTTCTTTCTGGTTTCAATGGAGGAAAACTCTCTCTTTCTCTCTCCGATCGTTGCTTCGAGTTCAGTTTCTGCTGTCTCTGTCTCTCTCTATCCAGCATTGATCGCGCTTTTGTTTCTGGTTTTAATGGAAGAAAAGGCTCACTCTGTGATCGTTTGTCTGCATTTTATTTAGGGTCGTTTCTATGTGGACAAATTTTATAACTTATGGGTCCATGAATGAAAAAAAATATATATTTCCGGGTAAAAATGTTGAACAATGTTTGAATCTTAAGGGTGAGAATGAAATTCAAAAGCATTATAATTCTGGGTAAATTTTGAATAAAATTTTAAACTTAGAGGCATGATTTAAATCGGGAGTTGCTGAGTTATTAAGTAGGAATAGTAACCAAATAAATTAAACAACTTAAGGGTAAAAATGAAAAAAATAATATTTTAAGATTAAAATTTGACAAAATTCATAAATTAGAGGGGACACATACTTTTTTTTTTCTTTTCAATTGAGAATCTGTTATCTCGTTCTGTGTTAATGATGTTTTTTTTTTGGGTTAAAAAAAAGGTTCTTTATTTTAAATAATGATTAAATTATAAAGAATTTATATAATTTAGTTTTTTTTTTGGAAAGCAAGCCATGTTTTGAGTGGAAGTAGTGTTTGTCAAGTGAGGAACGTGGTGTTTTTGTAAGTATTCTTTTGGATTTGGGCGTGTCTCTTAAGTGTTATTTAATTAGTGTTTAAGTTAGCCTTTTAAGGTTCCATTCCATCATCATCCCACTCACTATGCTAAAGTTACCTTTTTATTTATTTATTTATTTATAAGACTCGTCGGGGTAGACATCAGGGTCTTCGGTTTGATTTTCATTGATGCTGAAAAGTGTTTCTTTTTTCAGTTTACACAAAAAAAGTCGCATAGTTTAGGTAAAAATCATACTTGCTGATAATTTTATTTTATTTTCAGTTTAGGATTTTTTACTGATAAGGCTATGATACGTTAATCTAAATCATTTTGTCAAGACATTGCTGATAACACGCTCTATTTTATATTTTAAACACCGAATTATCGGTGCTCCGGGGTTGCTTACAGACAAAGATCTATAACTTGTATGTATTAGACCGGTGTCGTCACTTTTAAAAATGTAGAAAAACTTCATTTAAGTTCCGTCATTATTTTTTCCTTCACTTGTTTCGTAAAAGTGCTTTAAAATCCCGTTAAAATTTTACTTGAGAGGAGAGAAAGAGAAGCAACGGGAGAGGGCGCCGAAGATCGATATCTTATCAAAAGTCCAATAAAATCTATGAAAAAATAACCATGATAAATATGTTATTTCTATTTTATATTTTCATTCATTCGAATAAAAACAATATTAATCGTAAGAGTGACTAAATAGAGATGACTTCAATATCGAAGCTTTTTGTGTGGTAGATGAGAGGTTGGTTAGCTTTTAGTATGTTTAATGACGATTTTTAATGTAATTTAATTAATGGATTTAATATCCCATACCATCACTAATTGCTTTAAAATAAACTAATTAAAAATGCCAAAATGAATAAACAAACTCACCCTAAAAAACATTAATAGTTATAACAAGAGAAATTAGGAACAATCTCTTTAAATTAAAGTAATAATAACAATAGAAAATAAACTTTGTTCACTAAAATAGTTCCTAAAAGATTTAAACAAAAAATGTTACTCTTTTGCACTAATAATTACATTAATCATGTTATTTAATTTGGAAATAATCCATGCGTGGCGAAACCTCAGGTGTCGTCCTCGGCGCAATACATAATTCAGCACTTCACGGCAGCCACTGGCTGCCGGAAGCTCGAAGGTGCCGTGAAAAACGTGTTTGCCACGGGAAAGGTGACGATGGCGATGGGCGACCACGACCTCGGCTCGGCCGCTGTGTCCGCAACGGGAGCCACCGCTGCCACAGTGTCGCAGCAGAAGGGCTGCTTTGTGATGTGGCAAATGGTCCCAAATAGATGGCTCATCGAGCTTGTGGTCGGCGGCCATAAGGTCATCGCCGGAAGTGACGGAAATGTTGCATGGCGCCACACGCCGTGGCTCAGTGCTCACGCTGCCAAAGGCGGGGTACGCCCTCTCCGTCGAGCCCTCCAGGCAAGTACTTTTATTCTCCAAAATCCAAAAATTATTTGTAGTAATTTGATTTAGTATAGAATATTTAATATGGCTAGCTATATATATTTTAAACTTTCAATTACGAGCATTTGACTTTGTATTTCCAATACCTAATTCAGAGTTGTCCGATTTTATAATAGAAAATTGTTTTGCCTTAGAAAAATATTATAATGTCAATTAGCCAAGAGAATTTTAATTACAAGATAATTTTGAGGGCAAATTATCAAAATTTGTTTAGTTACGTAAAGATAAAAATACAAAATAATATGATACAATAATTTACTTGATCACTAATTACATAAATAAATAAAAAATGACGAGTTCGAAGATTATTTTACCCTACGACATAAAAATATGATTTAATTACATAATTCTAAGCGAATACATATTGAAAATATATTCATTTTTTGGTTTTTTTGGCTTTTAATTATGTCTAATTTGCCCTCAAAATTTAACCCTCCGGATCTGCAACTGTTTGTCTTATAATATTTATGTCTACAAATTTCGACGTCCATGGTACTACAGGAATAATTAAACATTACGTAAATGCAATCATACTAATAAACCAAGCAATATTATGTACTAATTATAGGGACCACGAAAGAAATATTAAAGCGATATTTTGTTTTTCCTCTTCTTTTTATAGCTTTAAGGATTATTGGTGATATTCCCTAAAAAAAAAAAAAGGATTATTGGTGATATTTGGTGAGATATATTTTTCAATATAATATTGATTTTTAGCCATTAAACTGGTTAGGTACAACCTTAAAAATGCGTGACATATAATTCTTTTAATACTTTTCACCTTCTTGACTTTGACGTAGAATTTCATATAATCAAAGGTTTATTATGTTTTTATTTTTATAGAAAATTCATTATTATATTTTCTTTATAATTCTTTTAATTTGTTGAATAAATTCAGTACTGCTCATGTGCATCGTTTAGGACCAGACTAAGTTTTCTCAATTTTCATTTAACCCTAATTTTGTTTGACATATAATATAATTAGCTATTGTATAATCAATATAAAACATTACGATAATATATTTTATTTTATTTTCATTTCACGTTAATTTTATATGATTATAATATTAATGAGATCAAGTATTTTTTTTCATAACGTACAGCAGATGATGTTGTGCACAAAATTAGAAGTTTAAAAAGTAAAAGAGTACAAAATAAATTAAGTTGAGAAAGTACAAAATAATTTAAAGGGTTGTACAAAATAATTTATTTTAAAGGGTTTTAAGCTTTCTATATCTATAGTAAGGAAAATAAAACAAAAAAATAAGAAAAACCTACAAAACATTTAATAAATGGGTCTACCAAATCTTCACTTACCAATCTTTGAATGCAATTCTTCCATAGCAAAATTATTTAGATGAGCTGTTTTGCAAGTTCTCATTTTTACCTTGTGTTTCCCAAGCAAGTTTAATATATTATAATAAATAAAAAAAGTATATTATAAACTATGACGGAAAATTTTCCGGTCTCAAAATCTATAAAACGGATCCCATTATCAGTTACCGGTACTGGTTAAAAACTTAAGATTTTCCCAAAAAAAATTGGTTACCGATAATTCCTAGTCTTAGTTCTTACAAACCAAGACCGGTTTTTAAAAATCTGAACAAGGAAATTTTCGGCCCTTGTTTTTTATTTTTAAATAATTTTAGTTTCATACTAGTACAAATATATTTTTATAAGAACAGAAAAATCATGTTTTTCGTTTTTCTTCGATTCCGTAACCGGTTGATACTCGGTTTATGTAAAGTATCAAAACCAATGTGTTTGGAAGATTAATTTAAAACTCTCGGATAAGTCATGATCCCGGTCCTAGTTTCACCCATGCTATTCACAAGCACTTGTATCACTGAATTTTAAACCTATATCGATCATCAATTATTAAAAAGAAACCGGTAAAAAACTTGAACTCCTACTAACAAACATCACTAATTAACAACACCTTTCAAGCAATAATAGCTCAAAACCACTAAAAAAACAAAATGAAAATGTCACGTCCAAAGTTGGTTCAAACTGCACTTCTCTTGTCTTATTCTTCAGCAACACCATGATAGAGAGCCAGGTTATGCTTCAAAGCAACACATCTTCTCTATTTCTTTATTAAATTATGGTTCCATTGCGACATATAAGAATCTAACGTTGTGACTATTTAATTGGTATAAATTCAATTTCTTTGTTCACGATTATAGTTTTTAATATTTACTATTTTATTTCTTTACATATCGATTTAATAAAATTTTAAATGAACCGTTAAGTTTTAGAGACATATAAACTCTGAAAAAAGTAAATAATTTTATTTTCTCTTTTGAAAAAAATAGCAAAGTAGCAGATTTTGAAAACTTTAACCGTAAAAAAATAACTTGGATTTACGCCACTTTTTTTTTTTTTGAATGAACCCTTAAAATATTAGATGTTCACTTAATATTTATTAATTAAGAGAATAATTTGGGGGGTTAGCTTTTGGTTAGATGAATTTATTATAATAATGAACAATGACATAAATTGAGAGTGGTCCATATAAGGCCATTTTCGACCAATCCCACCTAATAGCTAAAATATTTGACCATGCATATATGATGTATGGTCCATATTTCAATGTATTTAATTTCCCTTGAGAGCCAATAATATCACCATTTTTTTTCTTCCCCTTTTATTGGTATCTCAATTGCATGATTAACTTAATTTTGTACTTTGTTTTAAGGGCTGACAAAAAATATTAAATATTATTCACGGTCAATCTCGTCGATGTCTATTATTTTACTTCTTTTTAAAATTTCTGTAACAGAAAAAGAGAAATAAATAATATTTGAAATTTAAAAAATTGAGGCGTGTCAAAGACTTTATTGTACTTATAAAGTTTTGTTAAATTGATTGAGAAAAGTGAACATAATTTTAGAGAGAAACATAATAGTGAACGTGATGAATTTTTGACGGTGAAGAAAGGGGGTTATATCACCACAAAAACTAACATTTCATGCACAATTAAACCCATAAAATAAAATTATTTCAACAAAATGCCCAAGAACTGGTAAGATCAAATTATTTATATTTTTAGTGATAAACTTAGCCAGTCATAAAATATGTAATACTTGTTATAAATATTTTTATCCTCTCAAAATTAAAAAATTCTCAACATATAATCTTTATTAATCAACCCTAGATTACTTTATAACTAACTTGTTATTGGTACAAATATAATTGACCAATTATGAGATTAATTCTAAAATTGCAGGGACTGGACCCTCTGGCAGTGGCGGCGGTGTTCTCTCCGGCGCAGTTCGTGGGCGAGAAGCGGACAGCCGGCGTCGACTGCTTCGTGCTGAAGCTCTCGGCCGACCAGGCCGACCTGGCGGAGCGCAGCGATAGCACGGCGGAGATGATCAAGCACGTGATCTTCGGCCACTTCAGCCAGCGAAGTGGCCTCCTCGTCCACCTCGAGGACTCCTACCTGACGCGCATCCACGCGCCTGGGACCCACCCCACCTACTGGGAGACCGCCATGTCCACGCGCATCGACGACTACCGCCCTGTCGACGGCGTTGCCATCGCGCACGCCGGCCATACCAATGTTGTCATATCGCGCTTTGGCGACAGCCTCCGCTCGGGCCCTACCGTCACACGCATGGAGGAGACGTGGGCCATCGATGACGTGGCGTTTAATGTCCCCGGCCTCTCGCCCGACTGCTTCATCGCGCCCAACGAGATTCAGAAGAGTCTCCGTTGACCCCTGGCGCCAGCCGAGTTGACTTTTTTATTTTTAATTTTATTTTTGTATATGTTGATGATATTCCAATTTTGGACTGGACGGCGAGAATGCGCAGTTATACAAAATTCAGCTCATATTCCACGTTTTTTCAATTATGCAGCTGAAGAGAATTATAAAGAAAATAAAATTGAATAATGAGCACTTCTTGATTCTTGCATATGTATTTTTATGTTTAATTGACCAATTTTTTTTTATTTAAATAAAACATAGTATAAAGAAGACTTCAAAAGTCGAAAAACGAGAGTAAAATATAATTAGATAATCAAGGCAAGAGAATCAAATAATCCCTATTAACACCTATTTTTTTTTTGAAAGAAGTATATCAACACCTATTACTGAAACTGATAGGGCAATACAATATATATATATATATATATATATATATATATATTTATGTAGCGGAGCTCGGGTTTGCAATCTTCGATTGTTGAGTCACATACGAGTGTTAATCGTCCGTTCTTCCTATAAACTTGTTGATTCGATATTGGGTATAAAGAAGTCGCACTCTCTCGAGAACACGAATTTGAAAAAAATGCAAATATTTTGAATCATATATGTCTATTTTAACAATTTTGAAAAAAATGAGGGCTTAAATTATTTATTCCTAAAATCCTAATGAAAAAGAAAATAAAATAGTAAAATAAGATAAAAGAAAAGACTTAAAACGACGTAAAATAGAGAAATGTTAAGAGCTCTACCGAAAAACATTTTTAGGCCGTCTAACAGTCCTCCTTCGAAAACAAAGTAAGTATCGCCAAGACATTCGATTTTGTACGATGCAAGCCTCGTTCCTTCGGATACCCGAATAAAAAATGTTGACTCGTCAAAGCTTGATCTATTCAACATAAGAGCATGTTCAAAACGCTTAACAATGTCAAAGTCTGCTCGTTTGTGGGTCGGAGCATGTCAAATTTTAGGATCTATTTAACTCACAAGCTATAAAACGACATCATTCCTAGGGAAACGGCAAAATAATATTAGCAACTCATAAGCAATAAGTAGAAATATCTTCAACATGCAATTAAAAGTTAAGACGACATCAGTCATGAGAAGACTACAATGAAAGATAAAAACAACTCACAAGCAATGAGTAGAAATATCTTCAACAAAACAATACGAGCAACACACGAACAATATATAGATTAGATACAACTTTACTTACGACATAAATAAACAGAAAACGATAAAAAAAAACAACAAAAGCAACTCACGGCTTTAAGTACTTAATATTTTAATTTTATAGTAGCATTATCATATATATATATATATATATTTTACGGTCAAAATTCTTAATGTCCATTAATGTTTTATTTTTCTCTAGAATTAGATCCTCTTATTCAGGGACGGCCCTAACCCAACAGGGGCCCTAGGCGAATAATATTATGGGGCCCTTAAAAATAATTTAGATTTGAAATTTAGGCGAAAAAAATTTTGTTAATAAACTAGTCATTAGTATTAGTAATATGTTAAGTTTCATATTTGAAATTTAGATTTGAAATTTTGATATATGATATATCTATATTAAAAATATTGATCACATGTAAAACTAGAAGCAGAGAAAAACTGTTGCTAACTATATTATAATTATATTCAAGTAATAGGTAAAATTGTAAAATTATATAAATTCTAAATTAGTGTCCTGCCATCTCAATTAGTTTTTATAAATTTAATTTTATGTAGATTAATGAATAAATTTACACGTTTGAAAGTTATACTTTGTAACAAATACAAATACAGTAGGTATAAATTTAATTTTATATGACCATTTTCATTACCGTAATGTATTTTAGAAAGAGAATAAACAATTACTAGTATATGTGAATATGGGTCCCACTATTTCTTTTCAATCCAATCAAAACGTACAAAAATTAAAAGAATGCATTAATGTAATTATAGAAATGGGACCTACCACTTTAATACTTTAGTAATATCTACCTTCAAAATTAGAGCCATAACTCACGACGTCGCGACGCAATCGTGAAAAACCGCGATTGTTCACGTCGCGACGCGTCGCGACTCGTGCAATCGCGATTTTTCACGATTGCTGGGCGATGTTTGCGACATATGTACCTGTTTTCTTGAAATATTTATTTTTTATACTTTTTACCCGAATTTAATTACAAGAGTTTATTAATTATTTCAAAATTATATTTAAGTATGTTAATTATTTAAAATTATTATCTATAATTTTTTTTCAAAATTACTATTTAAGTATGTTATAATTTATTATTTTGTAAGATATTAATAATCTTGATTTTTATTATTAATTTTTAATTTATAACATATGTTAATAAATATTAGTTTGTAACATTTAATAATTTTAACAAATTTAATTAACATGTAATAAATTTTGGGTGAAAAAATGTGTTATTTATGCCACAAAAAAATAAAATCACGGGGATCCCCAATCCGAAGATCACAACTTTTGCCACAAGTCGCGAAAAATCGCGACTTTTACCGCAAAATCGCGACGCATCGCGATTCCCAGAAAAAGTCGCGACGAGTCGCGACTTGCCTCTGCGCATCGCGAGGCACACCTCTATTCAAAATCATCTATCTCATTTTTCACGCTCTCCTTCTGACACACACTTGCAGGCTCTAACGGCGTTCGAACTTTTTTTTTTCTTCTGTTCCAGGCAGCCGGCGACGTGGGGGCCCTTTGAAATTGGGGGCTCTAGGCCGATTCCTTGCTCGCCTTGCCGTAGGGCCAGCCCTGCTCTTATTGGTAAAGTCTCATCAAGTTATATATAAAAAAATGTAAAAAAGTAACGTGTATTCAATATAAAGACTTAATAGACACATTCCAAATAATGTAAAATCGATTAAAAATATATAATAAAAAAAAAATTAAAGAGAAAAAGTAGTCATTGAAAATTTTGGCCATGAAACAAGAGATTGGGTACCGAAAATTAAATCATTGTGTATTTAGTCGCTTTTAATTCAAATAAATAAATAAAATGAGCAGCTTCACTAACGACATAATCTCCAGAAAACGACAACAAAACAAGACAGCCGTTTGAAAGCAGTAGAGATTAGCGGCAAATTCTGAAACATCCCATGAAACACTGACTTGAATGATCTTTCGTATTGATATAATGATCCCATGAAATACAGATCATATCATATGATTCAATACAATATAATACATTATAGTAAGAGAAAATCAAATTAACATGTCTCACTTAAGATCGTTACGTTATAGTCATCACGCTCTTCATCGCTGCTTCACTCCATTTCTGCCATCATTATTGTTCTCCACATTGAGAGAGGGTTGGATCGGGCAGGCCCAGAGCCCGGTCCAACCGGGTCCACCTCCGATCCGGGTCGCGGTCACCGACTCGGCCGGGCGAGGCGTGTTTGCCACCCGGCGGATTGGAGCCGGAGAGCTCATTCACACGGCCAAACCCGTCGTAGCTCACCCTTCTCTCTCCGCCGTCGGGAGACTGTGCTACTTTTGCCTCCGAAAAACCGGGATCACGGGTGATGATCCGCCCCGGAGCGGTACATTTTGCCGCGATTGCGAAGAACAGGCTAAGGTCGATTTAGTCCGCAGAAAGACATTGCCCGTAAACTGTTTGATGTTTTGTTTCTTTGGGATAACCGTCGCTTTGGAACGAGTGATTCAGCAGAGAGAATATTCTGTTTTTCAGGGCTTTTACGGAGTCGAGATCGAAGCGGATTGGTCGGCTTACAATGACTATTGCCGGTATCAATTCTGTTATTCTGTTTCCTTCTGTTATAGATATGGTTTATTGCTTAGCTATTTGTGTTGATGAAAAGGTCTCGGGGATTGAAATACCCGCTTCTCGTAAAGCGGTTTGCATGCATGGTAATTTCTGGAGCTGTGTCTTCGGATCTTCTCGACGTGCTTCAGCCTTGTAGCTTGTCTCCGATGATCTCCGAGGCAAGTAGTAAAGCCAATCTTTTAGCGCGTTTTCCTCTTATCACTCGTACTTCATTTACAACAATTTTCAGATGGAAGAAGGATTCTTGTTGCTCAAGAGTGCCTTTGAAGCGGCAAACATTCCCGACGAAAAGATGACATGTATCCTTCTAGGATTTTTTTTTCTTCCGAATATGTTGAGTCATTTTTTTACCATTATGTTTCTTTGACATTTTCAGTTCTGACCAAGCAATGGTACATTGGAGTTCTGTCCAGGATTCGAATAAACGCATTTCGGATTGAGTTGGCTTTTGGAGGACGGTATGAAGATCTTCTCTCGGCCGCCGCAGCGTCTGTAGAAGGCGAAGCTGCCATTGGAACCGGGGTCTATATGCTTCCCTCGTTTTACAATCACGACTGCGGCGAGTCTCCTTTTCCATATATATATATATATATATTTCTATAAATTTTTTAGTTGATTTTTTGTTCATTTTGATATCAACCTTATTCATGATATCTAATCTACCTAGTAAAAAAAGCAGTGCATAAGTCAATAATTTTCTTTTAGGACAGTTGACATGAATGCCCTAAACTTTGCGTGTTGTTGCATTTTGGCCCTTGAACTTGTTCTTTGGCTGAAAGGTCTCCTATAGTTTAGTGTAGCAATGACGAAATCTGTTAACTTGTTCATAACATATACGAGTTGCTCGCATGCGCTTGTCAATTAATAACCGAATGAGGTCAATAAACATGAGTTACAAATCATGAAAATACTTCGAAACAGTTAGCGAGTCCAGTAATTGAATAGCCGTTAAAATAGAAGTTCCAAAAGATTGGAGAAAGTAAAAAATCACCCTCAAACTAGTAATGTTATGCTCACAAGTTAACATTACTCGCATTTTTTTAACCGAGTGAGGGGGAAATGTGTTTTTTTTTTGGTTGCTGTCAAAGAGTTGGGGTCATTGCTGTCAAAAACTAAAATTCACGGGACAAAGTGCACCGATAAGTAGAGTTCATAAAATAATTTGAATCGGTTATTGTATAAAGTATAAATTGCTCAATGTATGTTGCAGATCCAAATGCACACATCATATGGATAGACAATGTGGACGCGAAGCTGACGGCTCTTCGTGATGTCGAAGAAGGTTTTTCGCAGCTCTTAATTTATCTCTTCCTTGACATTTTTGTTTTAGAGGTGAAACCCGGATACCAAGCTTTTGGCCTTTTTCAAACCGGTCTTTTTTTTTTTTTTTATTCCGGGGCCTTCCAAAACCTAGCTCAGATCCAATTTAGTTAAAGCCCCTTTTTTTTAATTGTTGCCGAATCCGAGCAGGACATGGTTAAAGCCGGCTGGCCCATTTTTTGAAAACATTTTCCGAAATTAGTTACTTATAAATAAAGAATACCTTCAAACAAATGATAAACATAATCCAAACTTAAAATAGTAGGTGATATTAAGTCTAAAATAGAGCTCTAAAAGCTAAAACGAGAATAAATTAATTTTAAAACGAAAACTACGTAAATCGGGCAGAATCTGTGGCCCAATTTTTGAAAGCCTGGGCCGGTCCTGGCTATAAGGCCTGCTTTGGGACTGAAACCAGAATAGGACTGAACAAAATTTGGCTTTAGGCCAAAAGTTTTATTCCGTTTTTCGTTTGTTTATGCTAAAAAGGTTTGAAGCTCATTGGAAAGATTGACGAAGCAAATATCTAACTTCAGTTTATTTAAAAAATCACTGGTAAAGTTCGGGTCGAATTCAAATGAACAACTTTGAATTTTAACCCGAGAACCTAACTTGAATGCTTAAACTGTTTTGAGTGTTTCGCAGGCGAAGAGCTCCGAATCTGCTACATTGATGCGAGTATGGACCGTGATGCAAGACAAGCTTTCTTGTCCCAAGGCTTCGGTTTCCGGTGTAATTGTCCACGGTGTTTATACGGTGATTAGAGAAGTGTTTATGACATTAAGTAATTCTTATAGAGAATTCGCGGCAAAGTCCTCAAATCATTCGTATTTTACGGATAAGTCTTAATTTAATTGTTGGCGGTTAAAGTCTCGACCCATTATCGGTACTAAGATGAATTGAATACGATTTAATGTTTTTCTGACCATGGTATGGAATATTGAAATCAAGATACGTGAAAATCATCATTGTATTTATAGAGTTTGCAAGGTTAGGTCTCTAGTATTCACCCACATTTATTTATCCCTTCTAGCTCTGTTTACTATTTAGTATTGCAATTAACTACATTGAGTCCTTTTGTTGATCTCACACAATTATTATACATAATATGTATTGGACCACTTAAAATTAATACTTGGTTTCTTAAGAAGCACTCTAAAAAAACAACATTTTTCTGATTCCGACTGGGGTGGTGTGAAATGAAAACTATCAATTTTGATAAGATAATAAATTTTCAAAATATACAGTTCTATTAATATCATAAATCGCAATTCTTAAAAATTACATGTAAAACTAAAACAATTTTAAAAAAAGTATAATTTTAGATCCAAGATTTCCTTTACTCTGTTCTCGAACTGCGTGAAAATTGTGTTTTACATAAAATCTATAAAATAGTATATTTTGGTTTTAAATTGATAGTACATAATACTAGAGCTAAATTAACACAAAATGATATATAATTGGGTATTATTGCCACACAAATATTGGGAATATACCGCCACTTATACAATTACTTATGCCGCGAAAAATATATATTTCTTTACAAATATTCACTTACATAATAAATTAGGTGAGCCTATTCTTATTCCATAAAAAAATCAAACCTAACAACTCTTCTAAAAACAAGATCTAAGCATTCAAAGATTGATAGCCAAATAGCAATATGGTAACATTCAAAGATTAAACAACAAAGTAAAAAGAATTCACCAACAACATCATCTCTCACACCCTTTTGACCCTCCTTCAAATTTGCTCTAAAAAAAAGGAAAACCCTACGAGTGTTCCCGCCATTTAAGAGTGGCAAAAAGAGAGCCTTTTTTTTTTTTGGAAATGCATGGGACACAAATAAACTTGCCCTATAAATATCACTAATCAAATCCACCTAAATCACATCTTCTTCATTGCATCAAAACACACCACACTCTTTTCTACGTTGAATCAATATGACCCTCTTTCTCCTTCAACACCAAACTAACCCCAAATCACTTAATGTTGTAGAGTTTAGTTAGTTTACTTGCTTTTTTAGCTACACTTAATTTTTATCAGAAACTCTTAGACTTTGTCAAACTTTTTTTTTTCTTCAACACATCCTCCTTCTCACCAAATTTTCTTTTTAGTAATTCACTCCATTTTATTGGTGATCATGGAAGGGTTGTTCGTCAAGTGTTCATCCTTCGCCCCTCGGACAGTCGAGAGAGTTGACCGGGGCGTCTTCTCGCGGAGGAGAAGGAAGAGCTTGGTGTTTTGCCAAGGAAGGTCAACTTCTTCCATTTTGACTGCAAGCCCTTCTGACTTGGTTGACAAGGGAAGCTTGGTTTTGAGTACTCACAATGGGAAGGGCCAAAATGAGAATACCAATAATAGTGGCAATAGTGCTATTGCTGTCAAAGATTTGGTGCCTTTTGGAGGGTCACAATCCACATCTTCATTGGAGATTGATGAGGGTATAGGCATTGTCAAGTTTCTCAAAGGAAAGAGCTTTTTAGTCACTGGTGGAACTGGATTTCTTGCCAAAGGTACAAACTTTATTATGTATTTTTTTACTTTTTTATGAAAACATAATTAATTATGTGTTAGCTAACATGGGTTTATTTTATTTTCCTTATTTTTGGTAAAAAATTTATAGTTCTTATAGAAAAGATACTAAGGACAACGCCTGATGTGGGCAAGATTTATCTCTTGATCAAAGCTAAGAACAAGGAGGCTGCAATGGGAAGATTAAAGAATGAAGTATGTATTTAATATTTTTCATAATTATTGTTAGTTAAATATGTTCAATTATTTTTATTCAAGATTTCTATATATTAATTGGTTATTATATACATTGAATAATAGATCATAAACACGGAGCTCTTCAAGCGGCTCCAACAAAGCTATGGAAAGTCTTACCAGGCTTTCATGTTGAGCAAGCTAGTTCCGGTGGTGGGAAACGTCAGCGACTCTGATCTCGGAGTAGATAACGACTTAGCCGAAACCATTGCAAAAGATGTTGATGTCATTGTGAATTCTGCAGCGAACACGACGTTCGACGAAAGGTTGGTTCGCATGCATTTGCCGGTTTTCCATACATGATTTTGAATTGTTAAACATGTATATGTTTATCTTTATACAGATATGATGTTTCTCTGAACATAAACACAAAGGGACCTTGTCATCTCATGAATTTTGCCAAGAGCTGCAAAAAGCTAAAGCTCTTCCTTCAAGTATCGACCGGTAAGTGAAAACGGCCGAAAATGCGAGAAATAATACAAGAACATGTTTTATTTTCCATGTTGCTACATGCAATTGAAAGTTGATTTTCAAGAAGTAAAACAAATAGGCTTTGGCTTCTCTTAAATAGCTTATGTGAATGGACAAAGACAAGGAAAGATTTTGGAGAGGCCGTTTCGCTTAGGCGAAAGCATAGCAGGCGAAGACGCACGAGGATTTCCTTCGATGATAGACATTGAGAACGAGATGAAACTCGGCTTGGCTTCCATGGAAGATCTTGACAATAATGCCATTTCTCAAAAGATGAGAGAGTTGGGTTTGCAAAGGTATGGATAAGTAATGTGTATTTCCTTTAGGCTATGTGTACAAATGCTAGGAGAAAGAGAAAATACACATTTTTTTACATGTTCTCTTTGGTATTCTAAGACAATTCACTAGAAATTTTGGAAATCATTTTCTCTAAGTTCATTGAGAGTCGTCGTTGAGCAAGAGACGGAAACGACGCCAGTATAATCGCCAATACAAAACCGAAACCAAGCTTTTGAACGCCGAAAATTATTAATTTTCCTTCAATTTTTTTAATCTATTTCCTTTTTTATTTCTTAATTGTTTTAGGGCTCAGCAACATGGATGGCAAGACACTTATGTGTTCACAAAAGCCATGGGAGAGATGATGATTGATAAGATGAGAGGAGATGTGCCTTTGGTGATAATGAGACCAAGTGTTATTGAGAGCACTTTCAAAGAACCTTTCCCTGGTTGGATGGAAGGAAACAGGTGCAGTTTGGTCATTGCAATTGCATTTCCTTTGACCAAATCTTCATGCAATGTTGACTCTCTTTCTCTCTCTTCATAGGATGATGGATCCTATCATTTTGTACTATGGGAAAGGTCAGCTGACTGGTTTTCTAGTGGACCCAAATGGAGTACTTGATGTGGTATGACTAAGTTATCTTTTTGATGGTTTTGAGTAATTTATCCCAATTTATAATCATGTTACAAAATAATAAAAATAAGAATTAAACTCATGAACATGCTCAATATAATTAACAACAAAATCAGTCTTTAGTTATGGACACTTGGTGGAAATGCTAGAAAAGAATGAATAGTATGTTGATCCATGCTGTGTTTAATTTATGAATGTGAAATTGACCAATGTGTAGGTCCCGGCAGACATGGTTGTGAACGCAACCTTGGCGGCGATGGCAAAGCATGGATTAGCGCAAAAACCCGACATCAACGTCTACCAAATTGCATCATCGGTGGTGAATCCACTAGTGTTTGAAGACCTTGCCACATTGCTCTACCAACACTACAACTCCCTGCCGTGCGTGGACCCCAAAGGCAAGCCCATCAGCGTGCCTTCCATGAAGCTCTTCCGCTCGATGGACGATTTCTCCGAGCACCTCTGGACCGACACAGCTCAGCGCAATGGCCTTGCGGCTTTGGCCAATTCATCCGACACCAGGCTTTCGCAAAAGCTCGAGTTCATATGCCGAAAGTCAGTGGAGCAAGCCAAGCACTTGGCCAACATCTACGAGCCCTACACTTTCTATGGCGGAAGGTAACTTGATCGACTAGAAAGCTAAAATAAACGCACAATATAATGAATTTTACAATTTATTCCAATGGATATGAGAAGGGCTCATTAATTGGACAGTGTTAAATTGAAATTTGCTGCAAAAATCAGGACATGTAGATACTAAGATGCATATTTCAATTTCTTTTTCATAAGATTTTGCGACCATGAGAAAAATTAATTGCAAAGGATATGAAAGGGGTTAATTAATTGGTACTTCAAAAAAGGGTAGTATCTAAGAGGTATTTATACAAACTAGTAACTACTTATCATATATATGTATGTATGTATATTTTCATATTATTAAAGATTCTGAGATCATGATAAAAATTGTAGCAAAGATACCACTTGATGGTAAGGGGAACATTGTTATATTTTTATTTGTATAGGAGCTAATTATAAACTACTAATCTGATATTTTAAAAAATAACAATTCTCCCTCTATTTTTTTTTTCGTTTGTGGAGAAGTAATCTCTATATGTATGTAAAAAATTCAAAGCCAATTTAACTTCTTTGTTTTTTTTTGGGTATAGATTTGATAATAGCAACACTCAGAGATTGATGGAGAGCATGTCCGAAGAAGAGAAGAGGAATTTTGGGTTTGATGTGGAGAATATTGATTGGAAAGACTATATAACAAATGTTCACATTCCTGGCCTCAGAAAACATGTCATGAAAGGAAGAGGAATGCCTAACTAAGTCCAAAGAGGCAGTTTCTTCATCAACAATCACGTCTTAATTCCTCAAAAGTAAATGTAATAAGTAAAAAAGAAAAAAATAGTTTGCTTTTTTTCTTTTCTTTTCTTTTTTCTTCTTCTTCACACCCATAAAGGCATAACAAAAGCCAAGAAGTGGTTGCCTTTTCTATAATTGGTGTGATTAATATATATATATATGCATGTATCACATCAAACAACTTCTTTGATGTTGGGGCTTGTACTCCTCAATTGTGTGAATATCAATGAACTTGGGGTTGTTTGAATATCTAAAATGAAATAACAAGTGATCACGCATGTACTCTTCAGAGTGTTGACGATCTCTCAAGTAATAACTTACATATTATAATAAGAAATACATAAATACCTTAAGAGTACACGAAATTATTTCACGATATATTTCTTAATCTTATTTTGTCGTGGTAAAGAGTAAATTTTCTCATGTCATCGTAAGTTCTAAGTGACTTCTGTTATGACTCATCCATCAAATATCACTAGTCACCATTTTACACGCCCACATATTCCACTTTGATCTTGATCAAACACCAGTTTCATAACGGAAGTCGCTTGGAACTTACAGTGACATAAAATTATATTTGGTACTTTTACTACGAAAAAATAGAATACATCAAGATATTATACCTGTATTTACCCTATATAAATATATTTACATATCATATTTCACTTAACGTTTGAGTACATTTTTAATGCACTTTAGCCAATATATATACCATTGTGTCTATAAAATGTCAAGATCTAGGTTAAGCCCGTCGATGGCCCTACCCATTATCACTTCATATGGCACTTTTGATGCCATGCAAATGGGCCTTAAGTACTTGGAGGCCCGGGATCAACGCACCGGGCCGAAGATCCTGCGCAGGCTGATCCGAACAGCTCGTCCTTGAAGTCACCCGATTTTCGGAGATGTTGTTTTTATTTCTACATTTATTAAGACTTACGTATTCCCGGCTTATCGTTTATTTAGTTTCCCGATTTTCGGAGATGTTATTTTTAGAAGTTTCCCTTTTGTTTTAGGAAATTAAATTCTTTTTAAGTATTTGAGTTGTGATTTCAGTTTTGAGTAATTAGGAAAATCGATCATTTATCTTGGTCTCTCGAGCGTTTTATTTCATCTTTCCAATATTCCGGTCCTACATCAACTTCACTTGAAACAAAATTCTGAATGTTGTTTGGTATTCTAATACCGTACACCTCGGTTTTAAAAGCCTCGTTGCTCTCTACTTCTGCAAAGTAGTTTGAGAAATATGGTTTGTTCTGCTTCGATATTCTTGTTTTTATTTATATTACTAATTCTTTTATCAACTCTTTAGGCTTTACAATTTTGTAACTAATCCTTTATGACAGTTTATGATATTATAAAAAAATAATTTTATTATATTTTATGATGTCGTTGTTGTCATAGAGGATTTGTCTTAGACTTATGAAAGTTGCGAGATTTTTTTTTTGAAATAATGATAAATAAATGATAGTTTTAAAAGTTTCCCAATTTATTTTGAGGCACATGTTCCACAAGAATTTATTTCACGACCTACTTGTGGATTGTGTATAGAGATAATAATTATGACTGATTGTGAGTTAAAGTTGGAACCCTATAGAATTTATTGCCATAGTTTAATTAGGGACACCCTGGTCCCAATTCTGTGTTGATATTATATACCACGTGTTAATCAAGCATAAATTAAAATTGTTTTTTTAGTTAAAAATGGAGGCTCGAAATCTTGCCGAGTGAATTTGAATCCCAATTAGGCTGTCACCCAAAGAACACAAAGTAAGAACCGAGGCTCATAATAATATAAATAAAATATCAAAGATTACAGACGGAACCAAAAGAGAAGAATACTATCGAAACCTAAAGTTCTCTCTCGAACAAATGTCATCGTTTACAAAACACGAAAAAAATTCCAGGTGCGAAGTCCACCAATAATGACCAAAATTTTAAGCACCAAAACTAGCTAAAACGTTAGCAACTCTATTTCCTTCTCGGAAGATATGAGAAACGCTGAAATTGATGACATCCACATATCGGATGCATTTGGACCAACGAGCGCGTAACTTCCAAGGAACTGCACTCGATTTCTTCTGAAAAAGTTGAACGACGAATGTAGAATCACACTCGAGCCATATGTTTTCCCAGTGAAATTCCATAGCCTTTTCCACCGCAAATATTGCAGCCATCATTTGAGCTTCATACGCGTAAACGGAGTCAATATGGAAAGAAAACGAGCCATGAGGAAATCCACGACATGTTCTAAAAATGCCTCCAGCTCCCGCCACTCCCGGGGTGCCCATAGAAGAACCGTTCGTGTTACATTTCAACCCCGATGTAGGAGGGAACCGCCACACAACAGGAATGATTCTTGGAGCTTCTCTGGGTTGAATATCAATGCCGAAAATCTTCAAAACTCTGAGATCCTCCAAGGTGTTTCCCGTCCCCAACTTGAAAAAATTCGCTTCCTAAATAAGTCGCCAAACATGTCTAAAAAAGTGTGAATGTTAGGGATCTCGTCATCAAATACACATGCATTTCGAGTTCGCCAAATTAACCAAATTGTTGAAATAATAGCAGTATTCCAAAGCGCAAAAACCTGGGAGTTTAGATTAACTGAAGCGGCGTCGGAGAGCAATAAGGCTAGGGACCCTCTTCTATTAACATGTTGAAGAAAAATATTAGAAATAGCAGAAATTAAAATTGTTCACTTTATAGTAGTAATTGATAGAAAAAAATATTACCTATCAACAGGAGATTAACATATGCTCAGGGGCGGATCTAAGCCCAGCCCAAAGGGGGCTATAGTCCCCTCAACACTTTTGAAAAAAACCATTAGAGGAGTAGGCCCAATATTAGCCCCTCCAAAAAAAAAATATTTCAGCCCTTCATATAAGGCCAGATGTAAAATAGCCCAAGCCCAAGTCCAATGCTTCAGCCCTAAAGGCTAAAAAGTTTCATCCTATTCCACCAAGGGACCCACACTTCAGCCCCAGCTCGACTTCGATCGCTCTCTGCCCACGCGCTCTGACCTCCGCTCCACTCTCTCGCTCCGCCCTCGCGCTCTACCCTTGTGCTCCGCCCTCCGCTCCTCCCTCGCGCTATGCCCTCGCGCTCTGACCTGTGCTCTGTACTCGTGCTCTGACTTCGCTCGCTGCTCACTCTTGCCCGACGCGGTGACGCCGGTTTCATCCCGTCGTCTGTAATTCGTATAAGCTGTCCTCTCTCAAGCTTGTCTCTGCTCAGACTCAAAACCAGGTAGTTTTATATTTTAAACCCCTAAGAATTTTAGGCTAATCTGTCTCTATTAAAGTATTTTTTCTTTGTTTGGCAAGCTGCTGTAAGTTTTCATATATAAATAGCATATATAAATCTGTGTGGGTATTGGGCAAGTATCATTCTTCACATTAATATATCTCACAGTGCTGCATTAACTTAATTTACGGCTCACTGCTTCGACTACTGATTTATTAGTTGTGGAATTTGAATTGAATTTATAATTTTATGGTTCTCAATCGACGGATTCTTCAAGAGAAAGAATGTAGAGAAAAGAGATTGTGCTTCTAACGACGAAGACGTAATTCCTAAAGTACAAAAAATTGAAGAAGAGTTTGATATCAACAAAATACAACGTGATCCGGGAGAACGACAACAAATATCGAAGTATCCACCTCACATACGAGATGAAGTTCAGAGAGCTTATATGGAATTTGGCCCGTTTCAACCCAAAGGCCCATATCGAAAAATTAAGAGCGGAAAACAGTCAAGAAAATTTCAAGAATCATGGTTCAAGTTATTTCCATCGTGGTTGGAATATTCCCCTGAAAAAAATGCAGTGTTTTGTCTGCCGTGTTTCCTATTCCGAAAAGATAATGCACCTTCTGCAACCAATGTGTTCAGAGTTATAGGATTTGACACGTGGAAATGTTGGAAATCACGTCTCGGATTCCATAAAATTATCACGATTTATACCTCCGAACCGTCAGGGTAACATTTAAAAATTATTTTAAAGCGGAAAAACTTGTTATCCTAACAACGGTCCGAATATCGGATAATGACCATATCCCAAGATCTGATAAATAGAAAGCATAAGGCCGTACCTCGTATGACGATTTCCGGCTGCGCGCTCTGAATCGGGCAGGGCTCCGCCGGTGCTTAGGGAAACTCCTGTGATCTTCCGGGATATTCTCCTGGAATCCTCGTACCGAAGCGTGGGCTTCGCCGGCAGGACTCTGTCGCAAAATCTTAACTGATGGTTCTTTTTAAGCTTCCGGAGAAATAGTCTCCTAAGCCGAACCAGAAGAAAGAGATCAGAGAGAAAATTCGCAGACCCTGAGGAAGAGGGAGAGTTCGAATTTTTCTCTGGGGAAAGGTGTGAAAAATGTGTAGAATGAGCCTCCTATTTATAGGCTCAAAACCGTAACCGAATTGGAGAATTTTCCTCCCTAATTTCGAATTCTATTAATTAAATATAATTAATTATCTTAATCCAATGGTCCAGATTTAATCTCATCTAAATCCAATGGATATAATTAATTAGGGATTTTTAATTAAATAAGAAAGATTTAGATAAATCAAAAATCCAACCTTATCTTCTTATCAGGATAAAATTCGAATTATCATATATATATATATATATATATATATATATAATTCGAATCATTATTATCTAGATCCAACGGTTGAGATAAATCTTTAAACCGATCTAATGGATCAAATTAGTTTAGGATAAAAATCAAATAAAAAGATTTATTAAAAAAAAATCTCGAATTTATCCTTAAACCATAATTCGAATATATATAGATATATATAATTAATTAATTTTCAATCCGACGGTAGAGATTAAATCTTAGACCGATCTGACGGATACAATTAATTAATCAGATTCGAAAAATAAAACTTGGTCATCAAGTCATTAAATTTCAAATTTATCAATATCCTAATCCAACGGTTGATATTAAATCATAACCGATCCAATGGATAATATTGATTTTAGGGATTTGCCAAAATACCAAAACATTTGGTACTTATGCCGCAAATATGGAAATACCAAATCATGCCATTCGAATTTAACTAGGGTTTCATATATCAAACCCTAATTCGAATTTACACATATGAATATATATAAATATATATTTTTATTTATTAATATAAATCTATTAATTATTAATTAATTATTAATAAGATATTAATAATTAAATCCAAATAATTAAATTATATTAATAAATCCTGATCTCAATATCACACATTAAAATTTCATGGTGCCACACCATCATTTAAATTCGCGACACGTGATTTAATTTCAAAGTTTATCGAACCGATCATAAACTTAGAAAATCCATAAATCACTAACCGTAAGTCGAAATGACTTGGTTCAAAAAGAAAAGTTGCTTAGAATTTAATTTCCAACAACATGGTGCTGATAAAAAATCTAAATTATAACTTTATTTTATCAGTTAATTTCGTGTACCAAAATATGATACTTTTGCCACGCTAACGATAAAACTATCTGATGTCTGCCACAGACCTTTCAGTTTTATAAGTCAAGCCAAATGATTAAACATTATCCAGAATGTATTTTAATCACGTATGTATTATCCGTTACGGAACTATCCTGGGGACCATGGACCTGTATTACTTAAGCTCCAACGAACTGTTAGTTGCTCGTCAAACCTCGAAGTGATTCCACTATAGACCCGAGGCTGCACTCTTTAGTGATACGGTATATATTATTCCCTTTATAATAGCAGGGTGTCCATTGATACAATCAAATTCGGGTTATTGATCTTTCACTTGATGATTCATAAACGAGAAGACGGTTTCTACCGTTATGCCCCTCATTGCATTTTTCATCCTTGACTCAGTCAGTAATATTATGAGTAACCCACTTATGGTTTCGATTCATAAGTTGCGCACGAGTACCTCTCACTTCTCACCACTGACAACCAAGGGAATCATCATGACTCTTAAGAGAGCTGTGTGATGCCCATGTCTATGACCAAGCTACCCTTACTGCTGACTATCATGTTCCCAAAATAATAGTGTTGGGAACAGCGGTAATATTTCGTATTCTTTATCGGTTAAATCAAAGAACAATCAAGCCAGCAGCTTGGACTCAAGATCACTCAGGACTTAGATCGAATATCCATTTGATAATCTACTAGTGACTCAACTTCAAGTTATCAGTGACGGTCTTATATGATAACTTCCGGAGTTTAAGTCAGGTCCAGTCCAGTATGAAGACACTTCATACTTAATGCACTTCTAGTGGGTGTGACACACACAAAATCCAGAATAGGATTATCACTTAGTCACATTAATGACCTTATACGATTAATGGGCTCCCACCCAGTTAATCAGGTCACGGACATTTTAAGTTCACTTATTATGATTATTAATTCTTCCTCACATTAACTCTGTTGTGATAATAATAACATAAGTGCATCCTTCATGAACTAAGGAATCAAACATTCTATTTTACTCTACCAGAAACTATAATAAGATTATCATAATAAGCATCATCTTTATTCAACGACTTGTCATAATCTTTTACAAATGGATAAAATATCTTGTTTAAGAACACATATGTCCAACAAAGGTGAGAAACGGAGCTAAATGTGCCTTCTTGACACATATTGAAAAAGATACAAATTCAACTCATAATAAAGCCGAGAAATCTTGGAAAGATCTTTTGGACCAATCATGTCATATCGCAAATAATTTTGAAAATTTTTTGACACAAAATATCAAGGACAATCGAATTCCTTTGAAAACTACAATCGATGTCGTTCGTTGGCTTACGAAGCAAGGATTTGCTCTTAGAGGCCATGACGAGTCCGAGGCATCTTTGAATCGTGGAAATTTCTTGGAATTAAGAAGCTTGATCGCTAGCTATAATCCTCAAGTTGATGACGTTTTGAAGAAATTTCTTTAGAGATTTTTGATACCTTATGTCAAGCTCTCAAACTTCAATCTCAAGACATTTTAAATGCGATGGCACTTGTATGGGAAAAATTAATGCATGATGTGAGATTTTTTTGTGAAAAGGTCTCATTGGAATTTCCGGATCTCACAGCTTTTCATAAGCCTAGAAGAGGAAAACCTCGCCATCAACAAGAAAACATTACAGAGGAGCGTTACTACAAAGCAGGTATTTTTAAAATAAAAAATTGATAGTAACATAAACATAAGTATATATAGCATTTTTAGTAAATATATTATGGTTGCATGTATAGGATTGTCCAACGATGCATGCTTTCACACAAGTGTTTTCTTTGTTATCTCTGCCAGGTATTTTCTTTGTAGCGATTGATACTCAATTGCACGAGCTTAACTACAGATTCAATGATAGTGCGACTGAATTGATGATTTTGAGTTCTGATTTAGACCCGAGAGAGATGCGTTTATCATTTAGAGTTGATGATATTTGCAAATTGGTTCATAAATTCTATCATTCCGATTTTATTGAATATGAATTGGTACAACTACGCCCACAAGTAGTCCAATTTGCTCAAGTTCTTAAACATTCAGAATTTGATGAATTGGAAACTCTTTCTGATCTATCTCAATGGATGACAAAGACTAGATGGCCAAAGACATGCCCTCTTGTATATAGAGTGATCACTCTTGTAGTCTTGTTCTCACACTTCCGGTTTCTACTGCTACAACAGATCGCTCTTTTTCTGGTATGAACATTGTGAAGAATACACGTCGAAACAGGATGGAAGATGGACTTTTTGGCTGATAGTTTGCTTCTCTATATTGAGAAAGAATTAGCATTGCAAATAAGTATTGATTCTGTTATTGACGATTTTCGCAATATGAAAAAAATGCGCTCTCAGTTTTGATTAGGTACGTGTTTTAACTTCTAACTTCATATTCAATATATTTTTTGGGCATTTGGTTGCTTTAATAATTTGATGTTTATTGCTATTGTCCAGGACTTGGTTTTGATCATGCGAATTGGGCTTTTTGGACTTAGAAATAGAATCTGACGGGCAGTGAAGACAAATCCAATATATTTTGTAACTATTACCGTTGAATTGTCCTGTATATTTTGTAATTATTACAGTCGAGTAATCCGATATATTTTGTTACTGTTGCTGTTGAATTATTTGGTATATATTTAATCAAAAAAATTTATAGCCCCCTTCAAAATGATTTTCTAGATCCGCCACTGCGTATGCTCTAATAGAATTACAAATACTTATGGGTGAAGCTCCAGCAAAGTAAATATACCAAGTAGAAAAATAATAATTTTTTATTTTTTTATTTTTTATATATAATTATTTTCCAGAATGGATTATCTTCTTGCAACGTGTTTAGCATCCCACGAATTATTAAAGACATTTAATCAAAATCTAAAAAAGTAGTTGAGGATTTCTATATTAAATGATTTGTGTATCAGTATCACATCAAATAGCTTGTGTGATCTTCGAGAGATTTCTTAGTTGTGTGAATATGAATGAACTTGGGATTGTCCGAAGAAATTAATAACAAGTGATAGCTAGCTCGTACTACATGACATGAGCTGTTTAGTTGGTTGGTGATGAGTAGTATTCCTAACTTTAATTTAATAAGACAAATAATAATACATTGAAGCACATTCTAAATGTCTACTTCTATCGAGATTGCGGATTCCGGTCTACCGCCATCCGGCTTCTTAGTATGTTTGAGTGACGGTCTTGCGTGATACAAGTACTTCGAATACGCTAGCCTGTTCCGCTCGGCCCTCACTAAATCCGCCCCTATAAATATATATATACTTGAAAGTAGTATTAGATATATTAAGAGAAAGTGAGAGAAGAAGAATCTATAATTAGATTTTCGGATCGAAGGATTAAACCAAAATTAGTGATTGTTTCTTTCGCAAACTTTTGATGTACATCAAGCTTGTATTATCCAAAATACGCTTGTAAAAATTTGCATGAATATATGCTTGTCAATATGAAATAAATTATATTTATTATGTGCATTTTATGAGCTATCTAAAAATTGGACCTCATTGGTGAAAGTCAAAACTCACTAACAAAGTCGAAGACCAAAGGCCTAAGACCAAACGTATTTGGCGAGGCCCGGAGCCCTGAAGACCAAGAAGACAAAACCCTTGACCAAAAAGTTTATCATTGTAAAAGGTAATTCTGGAAAGGTGCCCTGACGAGCCTCCTGGCGAGGTCCCCCAGCGAGCCCCATCGCCTTGGCAACCCCCATCGCAAATACCAATGACCAGGGGATAACTAGCAATAATTGCACACGACGAGGAGATCCGAGTTTACGACGGTCCTCGGGAAGTCGTGTAGAGTCCACATAACTCAATATAGAGGCCCGCGGACCCCCGAAAGGTCCTACTAGCGAACCACGAAGCTTCAAGCAACCCCATTCCGCACATCGGGAGTTCGACGAGCCCTTTTGTCAACCTTCCAGGGAGGACCATGAATTTCACATAGTTAAAAGAGGATATTTTCCATTAATTCTCCTTAATTCAGGGAGAAGTGGTTGCCCCATTTACCTATAAATAAGGGTATCCTCCTCCTCATTTTACACATTCTCTCACAGCTTTCACCCGAGCTTCTATCTCTTCTTTCTCTCTCTGGAAATTTGCCCCCTCTGGTATTTCTTCGGCCCGCGCCTCGACGCCTCTGGAGTTCGCCAGAAAAGTTCAAATAGAGTTAAGACTTGACAGGGATTGAGTTTCGCCTGAGAGAAGTTGTTCAACGTGGTCACGCGCCAAAGCCTAATATAACAAATGAATCCGCGAAGACCTCCCTCGGCGGTCAAGGCCCTCGGCAAACACGAGTTCGCCAACACCCGCGCCGTCTACTGCGACACCCTTGCCTAAAATACCCTCGCCAGTGGCAAAGGTCAGCCCTCCACCGCCAACATCAACATCTCCGACGAGCCAAACCACATCGTCAGTCATCCATTTATTAATAACCCTGAACTACATGGGATCTGATTCTCAACGAGATACGTAGGCAGCCTCGCCCAAGAATAAGCGACTGGGTGAGGGACCAATCTACCCTTTTTTGCAGATCATCTCTCAGCATAGGAGCTCGCCAAGGAAAGAAAGATCACGAAGAATTATCAAGAATACCCCGGAACTTCACCAGGACAAGGAATTCGCCTAGAAAATGAGCTTGCCAACGAAGGAAGTTCATCAAGGATCGCCAAGAACAACCTAGAGGCTCGCCCAAGACGAAGAACTCGCCCTCATCTTTGACGATCAGTAGTCAACTCGCATTGACTCTACATCTTATTACCCACACGACGACCGGGGCCTGCTCGGGGCTCGGACCGTAGATTGGGTCCTGAGTTAAAGTCATTTTTACGCATTAACATATATATATAAAAATTAATTATAAAACTAAGTATTCATTAATCAAGCAGGGCCTACATGATTTTGATCCAATTATCTTATGTATATGACATAACATTTGTTTGTATGTATGTATTATACGGGTTTATATAAAATTATGAAATATAATGTTATAATATGGGCCGAGTACACCTCATGAGTCCCAAAATAAGTGTACTTGATCCATTCTATGAAATATGAAATTATGAATATAATGTATATTTATTTGATTGTGATCATTTCTAATTGGTGGACCAATAAATTTTGTAGTTTTTTACACACATTATGTTATGTTAACTCAATAAATTTTGTAGTTTTTTACACCATTATGGATAGTTTTTTACACACACAATGGGTAGTTTTTTGAAATGTTTGACACAAAATAAGTATTTCGTACAATTTCCTTAGATTTTTATTGCCACAAACTGTTAAGGAAAATAACGTGCTTATATTGAAACCGGACAATTGATCAGCCAGGCTTCATAAACGGTCCCATCAATTCTATTTCTATTAATATATATATATATATATATATATATATATTCTTCATCGTACTAATATAAAGTTTTCTTTTCTCAACATTGATCACTTCATTTTATTAGTTAGTGACCATGCAAGGCTTGTTTCTCAATTGCTCGTCGTCTGCGCCTCCGAAGCTCGAGAGAGACGACCGGAGCTTCTTCTCGAAAACGTCAAGCAGAAAGAAGAGCTTGGTGTTTTGCCTCGGATGTGGTAATAATGGCATTGAGCCTAGAGACTTGGTTGACAAGGGAAGCTTGGTTTTAAGTACTCAAAATGATCAGAAGGGCCAAACTGATAATAACAATGAGATTGGTGTTAAAGATTTGGTGCCTTTTGGAGGGTCGAAATCCACATCTTCATTGGAGATATTTGACGAGGGTATTGGCATAGTCAAGTTCCTTAAGGGGAAAAGCTTTCTAATCACTGGTGGAACTGGGTTTCTTGCCAAAGGTAGACGCTTTAATTTCATTTTGTTTTATACATAATTAGTTGTTTATGATATTATATTATAATTAAGGGTTTTTTTTTTGTTGCTAAAATACCTTATGTTTGTAGTTTGTACTTCATATTACGTACTTTAATACATATATAAATTTGGTGGCAACATCACAAAGACCATCTCCATTCCGTTACTCTATTTATACTCCATTTTGCAGTAAATGTCACATCAAACATTACTTCATCTCTATCCCTACTCCATTTTTTACACCAAATTGATATATTAATTTTATATTCAACTTTCTTATATTTATCTTTATACGATATACCCATATATTTACTTAGTATATTTCAATTACCACATATTTATTATTTTAAAAAAAACATCATTCCATAAAATAATTCAATATATAAATACACACAAAGTTATATTAATAATTATCTTAATAAAATGACAATACAACACAAACAAAATAAAATAAATTACAATTATGCATCCGAATTAAAATATTAAAATATTTTTTATTACGTTAAATTTTGTTCTTTATTTTCAATTTAGATGTTATTGTAACGTTTTCTTTTAGTATTAATATTAATGTTACTTTCTTTCTGTATTAATATTAAAAAAGTATTGTGGTATTTTAAATATTTAAGATAAGTTTATAATAAGAAATAAAAATATATTAATAATTTTAAGGATAAATTTGATATAATTTTTCAAATCAGTGTAATTATGTAAAGTGTAAACTATACATTTAGGAGAACTAAAAAATAAAAATAATTTTTTTTTTGCAGTGATGAATAGTGCCACGCTAAATTTGGCGTGGCACTGTAGCTAAAGTTAACAAAACGCTAAAATCCCGTTGGATATTCAGTAGGGATGGAGCACTTCCTATGCTGCGTTTTGTTAAAATGTCGTGGGAATGGAGATGCTCTAACCTTACATTTTTATAGTTGTATACGTAAGGTTTATTTACATTTTTATAGTTGTTTTACGTAATGTTACATTTTATTATCGCGTTAATGTGTATATATATATATAACTAAATCACAATTAAAAAAATTCATAATTAATTTATTTTTTACTTAAAATTGTTTTACGTTTTGATTTATTGTTTATATTTTTTTTTTCAGAACTCGGTCAAATTATTAATTACAAAGATTTAACATTAGTAATGTTTACGTTAACGATGTAGCATAACGGGCGTAATGGAAGAAATGTTAAAAACACAAATATATATGTTAGTATGTCAAAGAAAAAAATGAAAGTTTTTTTAAAAAAAATACATCTAAATTAACCCTTTCTTTTAACAGATTATAACATCGGGTATTAAAGTGTTACAAAAATGTTATGTAAGTGTTAGTGATTTTTTTAACGTTAGGTTCGAAAGTGTTACAAAAACATTGTGTTAGTGATCTTTTAAACTTTAGGTTTAAAAGTGCTACGAACTCAAAATATAAAGTATTTTTACCGCAAATATCGTCATAATTCATTATGTGTCAAACAACATGGGATTTTAATTTTTGTTTTTTTGGTAATAGTTCTCATAGAAAAGATTCTAAGGACAACACATGATGTGGACAAGATATATCTCTTGATTAGAGCTAAGAACAAGGAGGCTGCAATGGGAAGATTAAAGAATGAAGTATGTTTTCTAAGTTTTTCATTACTATCATTCTGTAATAATTAAGTTATATATGTATGTTCACTTTGAAGAAATATTTCTAGGTGATTTCTCAACCTCCGGAAGGTAATTCAACCAAAGATATCCTTATTATACGGGATTACATCATAACTACCCAATTTTACTTCCGACCCAATTTTACTCAAACCTTTTAAAAAATTGTCGAAACATATTATAGATATACAAATTAAAACTACCAATTTATTGATTTTTAGACAATTATACCCCTCCTAGTTTATTAACATTAATATTTTCTTAATTTGTATTTGCAGTTATTAATTTTTTATTAATCTTTTTTGATAAGAAAACTTATATTCGAATAATGTGTAGATAATGTTCCTTTATTGTATCTTAAAAGAATTAACCAATTAATGTAAATAAATTCCTTAAACGTCGCGTAGTTGATCCCTGAGTTTGTCGGGGCCCTAGGCGAAGACTGATTTGGGGCCCCGTATTGTAAAAATAAATATCAATACAAAAAGTGTTAAAAATATATGAAGAATACATTACTCATTTAAATATGACACGTCTAGCGTTTTTAGAGGCAAAAGTACAAATTAAATCTTTATAGTCGAGTTTTTGAACCATATTTTGTTCGATAGACAATAATACTAAACCGCTCAAACTATCCTGAGACATGGTTGATCGAAGATAAGACGATCAATTTTCCCTCTGAGAAGCTTCTTTCTGCGTGCGCAACAGTGACCGGTATGGTTAGCATAATCCGATAAGCCACAATAATAGGCTGAATTAATACTACATTAGGCCCAATTAAATATTAAGCATCCATAAAATAAAAAGAAAAAACAAGCCCAAAGCCGAATTTTATTTTTAAAATGTGGACACAATATATTTTTTTCCTTCCACAGAGGGTCTCAATTTTACAAATTTTGGGGCCCCCAATTTACTCATACATTGTAGGCGGCCGCCTACATTGTATACCCTCAAGAACGGCCCTGGTTGTGTATACAATTGTGTCATTGTGAAAATTATTGTAAATAATGAACTGTAATCTAAAGTACAAAATTTTAAAAATAAATGGTATTTGAAATTACAAAATTTCAATAATACAGTAAAAATCGTATAAAAAAAACTAAGAAATTATATAAGTTTGTACTGTAAATGTAATTACTGTAATGTATCCATGAAATTGTATTTTCATTCTTTACCTGTGACTACAATTAATGTCGAGAAAGGGCAATTCGATGGTAAAAGGAGAAATTAATAAGGGAATAAAATTTAAATTTGAATATGAAAATTATTTTAAAAAGGAATCATTAGGAAATTGGACAACAGCTAAGATTAGGAAATACATAATATTAATAAATATATATCGAGGTTAGTTTTGGCAAAAAAAATTTATCATTAATGGAAAAAAATTATTTTATGAAACTATGTGTAATTTTTTGAAAATTTTTAGGTGTTTATGAGCATTTTATAGGATTTTTCTATATATATTGCTATCAGTTCTCAATGCTACATAATTTATAGGCCACGTGTAAGTCAATAAAGTTGCACTATTGTGTTTTGTTTTTCTTTTCATGTCTGATATTATTATAGCAATTTAATTCTATAAACCAAGGTTTTAAATACCGCTTACCGATATCGTTCCACGCTTTTCATTTTATGGATATATCGCTTATCGATTGGTATCTCATAGGTCAATCGATGGATATGCCGATGGATATATCGTTTCGCATATCCTCGAAAAAAGATTTTCGATGGGCATGCCGATGGATATTCGAGAAATTTAATTTTAATACCTTGCTATAAACCAAGGTATTAAATTTCTCGAATATCCATCGGCATGCCCATCGAAAATCTTCTTTCGAGGATATGCGAAACGATATATCCATCGGCATACCCATCAACATACCCATTGACATACACATTGACAAGTGATATATCCATAAAATAAAAAGTGTGAAACGACATCGGCAAGCGGTATTTAAAACCTTGCTATAAACATCATATTTTATCAATTTATCCCTAAAGTTTTATCTAGTCAATCATAAAAAAGAATATATATATATATATATTATAATAATAAATCAGCCCTTAACTCAACCTATTTCATTTTATTACTTAAAAAGAATCCATTAAGAAAATAATGTTTCGTGATTATAACCAAGGTCGCTCGGTCCTATTTTTTGAAGTGCTTATTTTGAAGGGCCCTATGCGGGAGGGATTTTGAGGCCTCTAGTAGAAGATATCTTATAATTTTCAATAAAAAAAACATTTTATAATGTATGAATAATCTTTGCATAAATTATAAATAAAATTTTAAAAGATAATCATAGTCAATCTAAAAAAATGCATATGAATTACTAAGCATGTCATTTAATATATCTTATAGGTTATATATCGCATATCGGCAACTAAAATTTTAATAAGTATATTTTGGCAAATTCTCTATATATGACTAGGGTTGTAACTAAAACTCGAAATCCGGATAAAAATCATCATCCGCATGCGTTTTCGATTTTAAAATCTGAATCCGAATCCGAATCCTGATTCGAGATACAAATATCCGGATCCGGATACGGGTTTTGTTATTCTAAAATCCGGATATCCGGTATCCGCTTTTAAACCCGGTTTATATTTTCATTTATTTATTTATTTATTTATTTATTTATTTATTTATTAAGGTTTACTCATGCATTTTTTTTACATGTACTAGATTTGTATGGTTTTTTGGTGAACGTTTTTTTAGTGGTTGAGACATAAGTTTTATCTTTTTGTTTTTTGTTTTTTGGTCCCGGATAAAAATACGGATATCCGGATAGTATCCGAATTTGGATTTCAAAACCGGATTCGGATAATAAAATCAGGTTTTAAAAATAGGTATCCGGATTTTCGGATCCGAATAGTGATTTTTGGATATCCGCAAAACCGGATCCGGATAGTAAAAAAAAAACGGATATCCGCTCCGATTACACCCCTAAATATATGTGTAGTATAAGTTTGCTAGGTATTATTTTGACAGATTTTCATGAGGTATTTGGTAGTATAATTAAGTTTGATAGTCATTGTTTTGACAAATTCTTTATATATGGTATAGATTATACACAATGGTGAATAAAATGGTAAAAAATTATTAAATATAAGTTTAATTTTATAATTAACTAAAATATTTAGATATTAGATAAAAATAAAAATAAAACATACAAAAGAAAAAAAATGGCTCCCACTTCTCAAAAACGAGTCCATAATTTTACACCATTCATCATCTCTCTCAAAGAAAATATATTGAGCTTGCGAAGCTTAATGAAATTTTTTCAATGACTGCCGGAGATGGGGCCTTTCGAATTCTGAGAGCCCAGGCGGGAGCTTTCACTCGCATAAGCTTAGGGTCGACACTGATTATAAGTTAATTACTCGAAATTTGATTAGATTGTTAAATTATAATATAGTCCATCAACATATAGATTGTAAAAAAATAACACTAAAAACCCAGAGGTGGCGGCATATATACCCTATGTATAACTTATACAGTATAAGTACCTGCAAAGTTAATTAGAAGTAGCTTTAATTTTTTAATTTTGCATTATCATCGTCAGTTATGATGTAAATACTAATTAAATTACTAATATTTACGTTGTTTAGATCATTAACACTGAGCTCTTCAAGCGTCTCCAACAAAGTCATGGAAAGTCTTACCAGGATTTCATGTTGAGCAAACTAGTTCCGGTGGTGGGAAACGTAAGCGACTCTGATCTCGGAATTGAGAACGATTTGGCCGAAACCATTGCGAAAGAAGTCGATGTCATTGTAAATTCTGCAGCCAACACGACATTCGACGAAAGGTCGATTAGTCTCGTGGTTTTTTTTTTTTCTTTCTCTTTCCGGAGTAACCAATTAATAATTACTTTAATTTTACACAAAGTTTAAGTTTTGACAATATAATGCAGATATGACGTTTCTCTGAGCGTAAACATAAAAGGACCTTGTCACCTTATGAGCTTTGCCAAAAATTGCAAAAAGCTAAAGCTTTTCCTTCATATATCTACGGGTAAGATTTGGAGACACTCTCATTTCGAGAATCGATTTTGGATCATAACAAAAAAATTCTCTTTTCCATGCTTAAAGATCTAACTGAGAATTGAATATCCGAGAGTAAAATAATTAGGCTTTGTTTGATCTCTTAAATAGCTTATGGGAATGGACAAAGACAAGGAAAGATTTTGGAGAGGCCGTTTCGCTTTGGCGAAACCATAGCGCGCGAAGACGCCCAAGGGTTTCCTTTGATGTTAGACATAAAGAACGAGATGAAACTCGGCTTGGCTTCCATGGAAGATCTTGACAATAATGCAGTATCTCAAAAGATGAGAGAGTTAGGTTTGCAAAGGTATGGAAATCCTCTATATTAGGCTATGCTCACTTAATTACAAATACTAAAATACATTAAGATTCTAAGAACATGAGAAAATTTTGTAAAAAAAAATATTTTTCTTGTCTTATTTGGTAGGGCTCAGCAACATGGATGGCAAGACACTTATGTGTTCACAAAGGCCATGGGAGAGATGATGATAGATAAGATGAGAGGAGATGTGCCTTTGGTGATAATGAGACCGAGTGTCATTGAGAGCACTTTCAAAGACCCTTTCCCTGGCTGGATAGAAGGGCTTAGGTATGTTTTCAAATAATTTGCTCCCTCCATTTGCATCTCTCTCGCACACACACGCGCACACACTAAAATAAATTTTCCGTCGAATAAGCTTTTGTGAACAACAAGACTTTCAGCCGTGCATTGCGCAATTGACATCACAAACCATCGTTACCAATATTGATTGGTTGTTGACCCTAGTGTATATACATACTTTTATCATACCTAAGATAAAAGGATTGCTTTACTTTAAAATGATCACCCATGCACCTTGACTAGGCATGCACAAATTAGTTACATTACGCACTCTCTTGCACACACGCGCACACACTAATTTTAAGTAAATTTTCCGCCGAATAAGCTTACAACAAGAATTTCAGCGGTGTATTGCGCGATTGACAACCCAAACCATCGTTACCTTTATCGATTGGTTGTTGACCCTAGTGTATATACATACTCATATGATGATCATACCCTAAGATAAAGAGGACTGGTTACGCACCTAGACTAGACATACACAAATTAGTTACATTATTTTCATTTTGATGTTGAGGCATTACGCGATTATAGGATGGTGGATCCTTTAATATCTAGCTATGGGAAAGGTCAGCTAACAGGTTTTCTAGCGGACCCAAATGCAGTATTTGATGTGGTATGATCACTAAACTAACCTCACTCTTTCCATTTCCCAAATTCTCTTTTTATTAAGTTTGTTTTGACATAGTTATCACAAAATAATCATACTACATTTATCAACGTTTCAGAGCATATTTACCGGGAAATGCTCAAGCTAGGGTCTAATTTTACAAGTGTTCGAGGGTTAACATGTGGGGTACTTCGTAGTTTCGTGGGGCTTTAGGTTAAGCTCGGAATTAGTCTTGTAGAACGGGTTGGAGGTTGAGCAAATAACGGGTTACCCACGGGGTTTCTTGGATTCTGAAAACCCTGGGACAAATATGTTTTTTTTTTATTACTAATTTGGTAACTTAAGTATTGGTATCTCAAATAAATAGATTTTGATTAAAAAAAATACATAGAATCGGTTTCAAGCATGTGCTTTTTCATTTGTTATGTAATACAAGTTAGATTCTTGCACAAGATTATTATTTCATGAATATGAATTGTATTATATGGAAATTAAATTTAATAGATGTATAGAATTAAACCATGAACATGGATTGATTCATGTTACGAGTAATTTATGAACATGACTAGATTTATGTATGGAGTAAAATTATAAAATAGATCATAAGATCATGAAATGTAAAGTGATGAATATTTAAATTGAAATTGACGCACATGCAGGTCCCGGCAGACACAGTTGTGAATGCAACCTTAGCTGCAATGGCTAAGCACGGACTCGTGCAAAAACCCGACATCAGCGTCTATCAAATTACGTCGTCGGTGGTGAATCCGCTAGTGTATAGGGACCTCTTTGAGTTTTTCTACCAGCACTTCAAATCATTCCCGTTGGTGGACTCCAAAGGCGAGCCGATCCACGTGTCTTCCATGAAGCTCTTCCACTTGATGGAGGACTTCACAGCGCACATATGGGCCGACACGGCTCAGCGCAAGGGCCTCACGGCTCTGGCCGATTCCTCGGACACCAGGCTGTTGCAGAAGCTCGAGTTCATCTGCCGAAAGACGGTGGAGCATACAAAGCACCTGGCCAACATCTACAAGCCCTACACTTTCTACGGCGGAAGGTAACTTGTTCGGGAAGAAAGGAAAAATAATCGCGCAATGTTATGATAATTCTTACACATCTTTTTAATTGTTAGAATAATTATATATTCCATAGAACATGAAAAGGGTTGATTAATGAGTACATATCGTTATTCTTGTTCATCTTTTACATAGATTAGTTTTGATTTTATGATAACCAATATTGTTGCTAAGATCATTCGAAGAGTGTTAATGAGTTGAACATTGTTGAATTAGTACTTGTTGATAAAAAGAAAGAAAGGTAGTATGTAAGTTTATTGAAAATATAATTTGTATTCTTTTTCTCATGATAACTATTTTTATTTACAGATTTGATAATAGCAACACGCAAAGATTGATGGAGAGCTTGTCCGAGGAAGAGAATATGAAATTTGGGCTTGATGTGGAGAATATTGATTGGAAAGACTATATAACAAATGTTCACATTCCTGGCCTCAGAAAGCATGTCATGAAGGGAAGAGGAACGTCCAACTAATGATGTGTTTCTATTGATATTAAGATGTTATAACCGGATCTTCAATACTTAAAACTTAAGTCTGTTTTTTTTGTTTTTTAAGATTTGAATGCAATCTGAACGTAATTTAATTTTTTTAATTACGTATTATTACATAATATTAAGTAAAAATTAATTATTCGTATTATAAATTTGGAAAAATAATTAGTAAGAAAAAAGTTGTTTATTTTTTTATTTTTCCATGTAGTAAAATCCAAAAAGTGGTTGCCTTTTCTATAATGGGTGTATCACTATCACGTCAAAGCTTTTGTGATCTTGATCTTGCGGCATATATATGTAGTTCCTCAATTGTGTGAATATCAATGACAATGAACCACGGGTACTTGTTTAAATTATATCTAAGAAAATAACAAGTAGTGCTCTTAGAAGTACATGAATTTTAGTGTCTTGATAAAGATAACTTTAATATATATATATAATTTATCTCATTGCAACATTGTTGCAAGTATCGCCAGGGTTTTTGGTGGCCTAGGCGAATTTTTATTTTGGGGCCCTTCTATGAATAATTCAACCGATTTTCTGTGCAAATTATAAAAATTAATAAAAAAAAATATTGAACTTTAAATTTTCTACATGCTTATACATTTATATTTGGACATGAATTTATAACAAATTGATACAATGGAAAAAAAAAAGTAACAGAAATACTTTAGTCTCAACTTTTTTATATTGAAGGAAGAAACAAATTTAAGTATTTAAATTAATCAAAACGGTTAAAAAAAAACAAGAAGATAAATAGAGAATTTGTCAAATCAGCAAAGAAAAACAAGAGGACCCACTAACAAACAAGAAATTTAAAAACATTAATAAGACTCCACTCTACAAAAGATATGCGACAATTTTTTTTTTTTCCAAAGGCCTACAAATGGGTCTCTGATTTCATCAATTATTTTTGGGCCTAAGGTTTGCGCCTAGTTGGACTTAGCCCAAAACTGGACCCGGGTCTCGAGTGTACTCGACTATTACACGCCGAGTTCTCCTGTACTCGGTCATTGGAGTTTATGAGAAACAAATGTAAGATAATTGTTATTGCTTTTATTATTTAGTTATATATTTCGCAAGTTCTGCTGCAAGGCCAGAATTTTCCCTGGGTTCAAGTTGGCCAGGCCAAGCAATATATATTTAAATTATTAATAACATATTGCACTTATTTTTTTTTATGAAACGACAATTATAATTTAATATCTCTCTTTATTTTATAGTTTAATATAATTATTTAAATTATTATTGGTAAACTCATCGATTATTTAAATTTATCATTAAACATGTTACTCGTCAATATAAAATATAACTATTGATTTTTTTTCTTTTTCGCTAACAACATTTGAAACATTGCGTACCTATGATCAAGAAATCGCTAAATAAACATGGGACCCTACTCCTCTCGAATAGGAATTCATATAAAATTAGCTGTGATCATCGAGAATCATGATTCCTGTTTTTTTTTCTTCAATATTTTGTTAAAGTCACAATTCTCTAAAATCTTTACTTTTAGGATTTTTACTCTTTTTTATTTTATTTATAAATTTTGCAATTATTGGTAAAAGACATTAGTGCTATACTACTTTATAATAATATAGACTTGGTGGGATTGGAATAAAGAATGAGTGGATGAGGATTTGTAGGATTTGGTCAAAGATTATTGTTAGGTATATTTTGTATAGATGATAATATACTAAGAAACAAATGAAATAAAATAGTAGTGAATAATATTATTGATACATATTGACTGAATCTTGAATTGACGAGCAACAGTTTGTCGTTTTGATCCGAAACGTGTTCTTGATATCCTGTAAAAGAGAAAATTGTTAGGGATTCTCGAGATGCGCTGGATGCTTTCCTTAGAGCTTGATTCACCTCCTATATGTGCTTGAGTTTCGTTAGGCGATTAGCTTCACATAATATAACGGGACAACTGGGAACTCCGTAAAACTTCGAAGTCCAACGGCGAACTGAAACTTCTTGAACTCTGTTACCGAAAGACTCACGGCAAAGAAACAATAGGAAACGTGAAAAATGAATTTGCGGAGTGAAAAATCGAGAAGTAAATTCATAGTATCTAGAGAGTTTTTGAAACTTAGATTCGCAATCAGTGTGTCGAAAAGGGTCGAGGTCACCTCAATTTATAGATAGGGGAAGGAGACAAAAAATAAATATTCAATCAATTCTATAACGGGTAATAATAAATTGTAATTAATCTGTAACATAATAAATTGAATTCAATATATTAACAACGGTCATAATCAATATAACCGTTTTACTCAATTGTGACAGTCACTAATCTCGTGAGCCACGAAGGCAAGACCGGGTAAGCTGTGCAGTCCCATATTGCCTGGGCAAGGGAATGTGCTATGGGACGTTCCCGAGACTGTGCAGGTATGGGACTGCACGGTTATCGGAGATCATACAGGTATGGGACTGTATGATCGAAGAGGCTTAAATGAATTGATTGGTACTATCTATGTCAACAAGATGTATTTTCTTTTCGATAGCCCGTTCATAGGAACTCCAAAGTTAAGCGTGCTTGGCTTTGGAGCAATCCTAGGATGGGTGACCTCCTGGGAAGTTTCTCGGAAAGGGTGCGAGTGAGGACAAAGCACGCTGAAAAGACTCGTGTTGGCCTGTGGGGACAGTCATCGATTCAAGTTGAGCAGTCGGGGCGTTACATCAACATTCAAACGTCGGAATAAATCCCGATAATTAGATAGAGTGTTCGTCTCGAGTGTTTGACATGTTAACACACTCGATGCAGCTATCTCATTTTTAATACAACTGCAGTATTTTTCAACAATTATACTAAAAATTAGTTTATTTTTTCCCTGCAAAATATTGATGTATATGCTTCAAGTAAAGTATATATATTGCATATGTAAAGCTGTTTCTCAAATTATAAGGAGCGTTTGTTTATGTTTTTGAAAGAAAAAAACTGCTTTTTTTTTTACATAGAAAAAAAAAAGTATAAAAAGTGGTTGATTAATACTTTTTTCTTGTGACTAATATAAAAGTAATTGATTTATCCTCCTTTGTGATACATCTAGTTATCTTAACTAAAATATTGCGAAGAGTGACGAAGTAATGATAATTGGAGACCATGGATTAAACACAATAAAGAATAAAGTATTGAAAAATAAAAATACGAGTAAAAATAATTAATAATGTATGTGATAATAAGTTAAGTACTTATGTCTCTAATAAATGATAATAATTTAAGTGTTAATGCCGAAAAATAGAACAATAGTAAAGCGGCTCAAGTCTTAATTTTAGGCCGGGCCCAATGTCCGCTTGGCGGTCAGATTGAGCTTGAAACTTGATTTTTTGCCTTTGTTGATATGCCTAAGGACATAAAAAAGAAGGGGTTTGATAATATATGATGCCGGACCTCGTCATTTATCGCGAGGCTGACTACGTAGCCATATTACTTGGGATCAGCTCACCACGTAGTTTAAACGTGAGCTTTAAGAGCTTTTTTCGCTCTAGAGAGCGTTTCAGTGAAATGTGTATAGCTCTGACTTCGAATGTGATCGAATCTGTTTTTCTGAGTTTGAATGTTCTATTTAAAGAAGGGTCCAGGGGCCTATGAGCAATTAAAAATAAATTTATTAGGCCCTTGGGCAATTAAGTAATTGTTAAGAAAAAGTAAGCCCTCGTTTTTAGGGCGCTCATTTCTAAAGAGCCCATTTCAAGGGTGCTCATTTCTAGCGCGCCTATTTCTAAGGAGCACATTTTAAGGGTGTCTATTTCAAGCGCGTCCATACATTTTGGGCCCTATTTTTGGTTGGGCTAGGCAAAAATACCCATAACATTAAGTACTTACATCATCGATAAAAATAATTTAAGTATTTGTGCCGCAATTAATATTATTATTTTGTGGAAACGGTTTCTTACAAACTGCATAAATATTTTTTAACAGTTTGATGCTCCTATTTTAAAAAGGGATAATAGCGGTAAAAGTGGCCAAAGCGATTTAATATCGGCATAAGTATCCAAAGTTGCCAAACCGTAGCGTGTACAAATTCCATCCACTCTAATCCAATGCCCCTTAAGAGATTTAACACAAAATGCATTACAAAGTGCATTATCAAATACATGAAGACTTCATGCATAACATATTAGCACAAAATACATTGACGGACATTGGGTTGGAGTGGATGAAATTTGTAGCGCCACAGTTTGACAAACTTGGGATACTTATACCAATATTAAATCACTTTGGCTACTTATTTGCACACTTGACCTAATTTTGACCACTATTATCCCTTTAAAAAATAAAATCTGTAAATATGCCGTAATTTTAAAATACTTTTGTCTCCATCCTTAATATTTATGAAACAATTCCGTGACTCGTAACACATCGAATCTCTCGATAACATTAAAATATCAATATGATATGACATGCACGGTAGGCTTACACAAACTCAAATAAGTATAAGATAATAAGATGAATCATTTTTATATTTAAATAGAAAACTTCATATAATTAGCAAAATTGTTTATTATATCTACTTGTGATGACTGATGACTCCACAACGGAGCTAATTTATTGCCACAACTTTCAAGGAAAAGACATAATCTAAAATTGTTATGGCCAATAAATTTGTTGTCACTGCTGACATGATTCACGGACTCTCCTAATTTATTGCATAGAATAAATTATTTAAATGATGCTTATATATTGGAAGTTTGAAAGAAACCATATATTAGTACTACTTCTTTCCCGATCCTCCTTCATCTTTACATTTTTAGTTAATAGTTCACTCCACTTTTATTCATGATCATGGCCAGCTTGCTCCTGAATTGTTCTTCGTTCGCGCTTCCGAAGCCCGAGAGAGTTGGCCGGAGCTTGCTCTCAAAGACGAGACGAAAGAGCTTGGTGTGTTGCCAAGTTAAGGCCAGTAAGACTAGTGACGTTGCAATCCCTTGTGACTTGGTTGACAAGGCAAGCTTGGTTTTAAGTACTCCTAAGGGGAAGAGCCAAGCTAGAAATAATAATGATAATAATATTGATATTGATGGTATTGGCATTGCAAACTTTTTTAGAGGGAAAATAATTTTAGTCACTGGTGGAACTGGATTTCTGGCCAAAGGTACAAGTATTATTATAATTTCTTTGGAAAATATAATTTGTTTCCTTTAATTAGTTTATTCTGGCTAACATGAGATTTTTTTTAATATACTTTTGGTACATAAAAAAAAATTGTAGTTCTTATAGAGAAGATTCTAAGGACCATGCCTGATGTGGGCAAGATATATCTCTTGATCAGAGCTAAGAACAAGGAGGCTGCAATGGGAAGATTAAAAAATGAAGTACGTGATCTTAGTTTTGCATTAATTTAGTTCACTTGTTCAATAAAGTTGTAATAATTGGTTGTTATTTATGTTTTAGATCATAAATATTGAGCTCTTCAAGGGGCTCCAACAACGGTATGGAAAGTCTTATCAAGCTTTCATGTTGAGCAAACTAGTTCCGGTGGTCGGAAACGTCAGCGACTCTGATCTCGGAATAGAGAATGATTTAGCCGACACCATCGCGAAAGAAGTCGATGTAATTGTGAATTCTGCAGCCAACACGACATTTAACGAAAGGTCGAACTACTTAATCACAGAGTTCCTTCAAAGAGTTCATTTAAATCTACTATTACGCGAGTTGCTATTGTGAGACATCTAGGCTAAACCTTTTTATTTTATTTATTGTTTAGGCAAAATTAAAAATCGGATTTGTTTTCTCTAAAATTTGGAAACCAAATTTTCGGATCCAAGTTTTAAACCCGATTTTAAATCAAAAGCACAAATATAAAACCCAATATCAAGCGTTTAAAACCCGCATTATTCATTGAAAAATAAAATAAAATAAAATGTCTTAAAAGTCATTAATACCAGATTGTCCACTAAAAGTAATGCTTCAAGTTGAAAGACTTCTAAAAAAAATAGTTGAAAAAATCTTCTAGAAATATAAAAATATAATAGATTGATTAGAAAATAGGGTCGAGGAACCTATAATCCAGGTTCCAGGTTTAGTTTACCTTAAAACTGATCCAGTTTTCATCCGCATGCATTTTTTAAAATCCGGGTTAATCTAATTTTCATTTGAATGTGGTTTTTCTAAAACGGAGTTTGATCTAGACGCGCTTCTAAACGCCATATACAAGGTTTTGTTTCATGTCACTCTCTAATTACAGATATGATGTTTCTCTGAGCATAAACATCAAGGGACCTTGTCATCTCATGAGCTTTGCCAAGACCTGCAAAAAGCTTAAGCTTTTCCTTCATATATCAACCGGTAAGTGAAACCGGCCAAAAAGGCAAGAAATAAATCAATAAAAAAGAACTTTTCCAATCTCCACGTTGCAATATGCATCTAAATGTTGATTCTCAAGGAGTAAAAAAAGTAGGATTTGCTTCTCTTAGCGTATGTCAATGGAAGAAGACAAGGAAAGATTTTGGAGAGGCCGTTTCGCTTAGGCGAAAGCATAGCCGGCGAAGACGCCCGGGGATTTCCTTTGGTTCTAGACATTGAAAATGAGTTGAAACTAAGCTTGGGTTCCATGGAAGATCTCGGCAACAATGCCATGTCTAAAAAGATGAGAGAGTTGGGTTTGCAACGGTATGGAAAGCTTCTATCTATCATGCTATGTTAGGAGAAAATATTTTACTTCTTCTATTTGCAAAAGTGCTATTGTTAGAAATTACAATGGGTGCGTTTGGCACAGCTTATTTAGCCTTGTTTTTGTTTATAAAATAAACTTAACCGCTATTTAGGTGTTTGGCAAAATTGTTTTTCCAAAAAACACAAAATCGATTTTGAATTTTTGTACATGAATTGTAAGAGCTAGGATTCGTAGCTTTTGGTTTTTTCTCAAAACAAAAATACGGTTATAGTCTATTTTAGTCTTTTTAGCCTAAATAAACTAAAACTAAAAACAATTTTTGTAAAAATTAAGCTGTGCCAAACGGGCCCAATATCTAGGAAAATGAAGAGAAAAAAGAAAAAAGAAAAAGAAAATGTTTTGCATGATCTGTTTGATAATTGAAGAAAATACCCCCGGAATGTTTTTTTTTTCTTTCCAACAAATAATATATTTTCTTGATTTGTTTTATTAGAAAGATAGATCTTAATTTCTTCCATAATTTAATTTCCTTCTCTCAATAATAATAATAATAGTAATAATAATAATAATATATAATATTTATTATTTTCCCCCCTCAATTTTTGTTTGATTGACATAATTTTTTCCTTCATTTTTTCTTTCTTTCCTATCTTGTATTTCCAAACACAAATTAGTTCCAAACAAATACCTTAATTATTCCCTTAATTTGAGTATTTTTGTTATTGTATTTTAGGGCTCAACAACATGGATGGCAAGACACTTATGTGTTCACAAAAGCCATGGGAGAGATGATGATAGATAAGATGAGAGGAGATGTGCCTTTGGTGATAATGAGACCGAGTGTTATTGAGAGCACTTTCAAAGACCCTTTCCCTGGTTGGATTGAAGGGTGTAGGTATTTTCATCAAACAATTTACTCACTTCATTTGCTTTAAATTAATAATTATATCAAGAAATGTATGATTTTTATAAAGGTAAAAGTACCCATTGTCGCGATTTGTGTCTCCGTTAGTTTTACTAGTCTGCTAGTGGAACATGCAAGGCTCGTAGTTCTTTGTTCAAAGCATTTTTTATTTTTTTTGGTGTTGCATTGAATCGTCGGTGACATCTAGACTAGAATTGACTCCCGTCGCCAATTTGAGTTGTCCTCGTGTTGGCGGCGGTGATGGAAAACGGAGCTCATTGTGAATCTTCAAAGAAGCTCCAAAATAAGCTCCCTTCAGTTTGCGTCTATGACTATGACCACAGTTGTAACCTTGACGAACACCAACACTTTTTTTTACCTCACTTGACACTTCATTATAAATATTTAAAGTAAAATGTTGACCTTGAGATATATATATATATATATATATATATGTGTATTCTTCACTGTTATAAAAAAAAATCAGTCTCTCTATCTCTCTACTACAGGATGTTGGATCCTCTCCTTTTGCTGTTTGGGAAAGGCCAGCTAACAGGTTTTCCAGTAAACCCAAATACAGTAATGGATGTGGTATGATCATCTCACAATTCAATCACTAAATTTATGTTTACATAATGATAGTGAAATTGATTCATGTATGGAGATGAGAACCGATTCCGCTCGCGTATATTGATTTTTTTTCGTGAACCTAAATCGACGAAACTAAACTAAAAATTCATGAATACAAATTGAGATTAACCCGTGTGTAGGTCCCGGCCGACATGGTTGTGAACGCAACCCTCGCAGCAGTGGTGAAGCACGGGCTCGACCAGAACCCTGAAACTAAAATCTACCAAGTCGGATCATCGACGGTGAATCCGCTATTGTTTGGGGACATCTTCGGGCTAACCCACCAGTACTTCAACTCGTTGCCATTTGTGGACTCCAAAGGCGAGCCCGTCCACATATCATCCATGAAGTTCTTCCGCTCGATGGACGAGTTCTCTGAGTACCTTCGGGCCGACACATGTCACCGCAAGGGCCTTGCTGATCTGTCCGACTCTTCAGTTACCAGGCGGTCGCAGAAGTTGGCGGAGCATGCCAAGAACTTGGCCAGCATCTACGAGCCCTATACTTTCTACAACGGAAGGTAACGTGTTCGACAAGAAAGAGAAATAATCGCGATTTTAGAATAATTGCAATATTGAATACGAAAAGGGTTGATTAGTTGCACAATTTTGAATTAGTTATTTGTTGAAGAAAAAAAAGAGAGAGGTATAATCTAATTAGATCATGCATTTTGTGATTTTTGCTCACCTTTTTCAACCGATTAGAGAATCAATTGAAATTGGTCATTGTTGAATTAGGATTTCTTGAAAGAAACAAAAACGATGGTGGTGTGCAAAGTTATTTATATAAACTAGACAAATATGCATATTGTTCTTTTTCTTTTCTTTTTTTATCTTTCATAAGATTATAAAGATATCATAGTATTATTTAACAAAATATATTTTCTCCTCTATTTTTTTTTTCTTTCATTTGTTGCTAGTAACTTAAATGTCAAAAATTCAATATCATGATAACCAATTTAACCTTTTTTTTTCTTCTTTTTTTTGGTACAGATTTGATAATAGCAACACTCAGAGATTGATGGAGTGCATGTCTGAGAAAGAGAAGAAGGATTTTGGGTTTGATGTGGAGAATATTGATTGGAAAGACTATATAACAAATGTTCACATTCCTGGCCTCAGAAAGCATGTCATGAAAGGAAGAGGAATGCCTAGCTAAGACATGATCTCAATTCCTCAAAAGTTAATTTAGTAAGTAAAAGCCATCAAATGGTTCTCTTCATGCTTCTTCCTCACACCCGGAGATGGCCGGTAACTAAATTATAATAACCGCAACCGGCGGTATTACGTCGATCTTAATTGAATGGAGGTGGGTGACTTGCAAGTGATTCATTTTCTTACTTCTGTCTTTTAGAAACTTGTTGATGACAAGGTTCGAATCTTCAAATGATTATAAATGCTTCTAGAAATATTTATATAAATCATAAATTATCTAGAATGGTATTATTTATATTGAAGTCATCTGTTTGTTGCAATTAAGTGCCTAAATATATTTTCATGGTAAGAGTTGCTAACGATAATTTTTATATCATTTAAACATAGTTAGTCATGTGGCGGTTAGCAGACTTTTCCATTATAATGCTACAAAAATAAACGTTCGTATTTTTGTATCGTAAATAACCGTGTAACAGGCACTTAATCGCGTCAAACGGACGAATTCAATGACATTTGCCGATATTCTTATCATTAGTAGCTCCAAACTTCCCATTTATTTAAGTATAACTATAGAAAAGTTGGAGTGTTGGAATGGTCAAAGTTGAAAATTGAATTTTTTTGGTCAACTTTTCACAACGCCTCGCCAGCAGAGAATAGAAATGGTCTTTAATTCATCGCTTGAGTTAATTAATCTAAAAAATAGTATATTTGTTTGAGTAAGCTCTATAAATCTCATTTAACAAATGCTAGAGATAAATAATTTCAAAGCGGTTTTAAGTTCTTCCCAAACTAAAAAAAAAAAGTCTAAAATTAGACTTAATTTAAATAATAATAAAAATAGACCAATGTTGTATTCTTTATATTTCGTATATTTAACTATTATTATTACTTATATATATATATATCGAGGTATTAAATTTCTCGAATATTCATCGGCATGCCCATCGAAAATCTTTTTTCGAGGATATGCGAAACGATATATCCATCGGCATATTCATCGACTTACCTATAAGATATACATCGACAAGCGATATATCCGTAAAATGAAAAGTGCGAAACGACATCGGCAAGAGGTATTTAAAACCTTATTATATATATATATATATATATATATATATATATATATATATATATTGAAATTTGGTTATCAATATTGTTGAATGATTGAGTATGACAATATTGATATTGTTGGGTCTTTTCTCTTTTGGAGGCGGAGGAAGCAAGACTCCCGCAACATAGGAGAGAGATCTTTCAAGTTTGCAACACTTATATATATACAAATCACACATGTAGTTAACATAAAATACGAGCATAATAAATCTAGGGTTATTTTAAAAAATGCTTATTTTGTGTCAAAGGTTTAAGAAAAATGCCCACTGTGTGTATTTTTTACTCTCACACATGAGCATTTTTCTTCAATTATTTTACACAAAATGGACATTTCTTACGATTTCTAATAAATCTATAATTTACCCATCTAGCATGGCATGAATTATGTATTGAGGTTTTGATTTTGGATCAAGATCCGAATTACATAAGCATAATCTAAAATTCAATTTCTCCGATAACCCGTATCTTGTGTCCGGTTTCCGGATTCAAACTTTTCGATACCCGGATTCCAAATCCGGTCCGCGGCCATTGAAAATATAAAATACATATATATCACTCACACACACACATATATATAGGGAAACTTCAGTTTGTATGCCCGGACAGCATGTGTTTTTAGAAAAGTACCCGAATTTGTTAAATTACAAAACTATGCCCCAAAAGTGTTTATGTAAAGACAAAAAGTGTTTATGTATACATTAACAGTTTTTGGAGCATATTTTAAAGTGTTCAAAAGTGTTTAAAACTGTTTATGTAAAGACAAAAAGTGTGTTGGGGGCATAATTTTGTAATTTAACAAACTCGGGTACTTTTTTGAAAACACATGCTCTACCGGGCATACAAACTGAAGTTTCCCTATATATATATATATATATTCCAATCTAAACCTTGTTAACTAACAAGTAATCATTTTTAGTATTATTCATCAACCGATTCGGTATACTCTGTCCCCCACTGTCATCACCACCAGTGCTTTCCTCCTCCTCGTCTCTTCGGTTTCTTCTTCTCTCTCTCTCTCTCTCCACAGAGAGGAGAGATATGGAGAGCGCGTTGGCGTGGCAGTTAACGGCCCTCTGCGGAATCTTCTCGTGGGTCCTCGCTTCGTCCTCTCTGGGCCTCACCCAGAAGCTCCGGTCCTCCGTACAGCCGTGGGTGTGCCGCCACGTGGCCGCCGAAACGCCATTGATACTCCGGATCCAGGTTCGCCATTCTCGACCCAGATCGCCAAATCTCCTTCTCGGATTCGTGCTGATGATTGTCCTCCAATCCGCTTGCAGAGGCACCATAGTGGGTTCTTCGATGGTCTCTTCTCCGCGCTCTCGTGCGTCGTCTCTGTGCCTTTCTACACCGCGTTTCTTCCTCTGCTCTTCTGGGTACAATCTCATCTCCAAGAAGAAATGGGATTTGAAATTTGGAATTCGAATTTTTGAATTTTGTAAGGTTTTGGTTGCAGAGTGGGCATGGGAAATTGGCGAGGCAGATGACGCTGTTGATGGCTTTCTGTGATTATTTGGGCAACTGTATCAAGGTATTCGCTTGGGCCGTCGATTTCTTCGGTCAATTTCGTGTCTTTGATCAATGATTATAGCTTTAAGAATGTGAATTTGTTGGATGGAATTGAATGCAGTATGCTAATTCTGTTCCGAAAAATCGATGGAGTATTCTGAGTTTGCGTAAATTTATTTGGACATTGAATAGGATGTTGTCTCGGCTCCGAGACCGAGTTGCCCACCAGTGAGAAGAGTGACTGCCACAAAGGATGAGGAAGAGAACGCCATGGAATATGGATTGCCTTCTTCTCACACTCTCAACACTGTTTGTTTATCCGGGTATTCGTTTTTCTTTCCTTTTCCGACTTTTCTCTTCCGTTTTTGGACAAATATCGCAAAAGTTTCGCCCTTTTTGCTTCGAGCACACTCTTCAAACTCTTAGTTTCTATGAGATTAAGCAGCTCATACTGAGCTCGTACCACAGGATATAAGGTCATGAGTAGAAATTATCCCCCGAAAAACCGGCTTGGCAAGCATGAGATTGATGTAGATCACAGTACGACATCATGGGATCAAGTTCTTGTTCCTGTTGCGCCCAACCCTAAATTTTTTGTCTATTAGATACAAAGAATTAAGATCGACCATCCTATATATGATCGAATTAAAAATATTATCAAAGATTGTGCTGCTTACGGGTCTCGTTTGTCCTAGCGCGGTTCGTATTAGGGAGATCATGGGTTTATAAACTTCCGGGCTTCAACTGATCTCTTTTTTAGCTGGTATGGGATATTAAGGAATCATCGCATGATTTTAGGCTTAGGGTTTATGTGATAATGGGTTCTCGTTTGGTTTACATTTGTAAATGTTACTCAGTCCGGACTAAACAAATTTCGTTATTCGGGGTTTTTTTTCTTTCTAGATACCTCTTGAACTACATAATATCGTACGCTCAACTCGAGGACGCCGGTTTGAAATTTATTGGAGTTTTCATCGTTTGCTTGTTTGTTAGCCTCGTTGCTTTCGGTAAGTTGATCCTCCGATTTCTTGTGTTGTTCTTAATAGCTTTGATATATTTTCTTAATCATAAATTTGTGAGCTTGTATTTTGTGTCGTCCTCTGCAGGAAGAATTTACCTTGGTATGCACAGTTTGGTTGATATCATGTTAGGATTTGTGTTAGGGTTGTCGGTTCTTGCATTCTGGCTTACAGTACATGAACTCCTTGACAATTTTGTGGTTTCGGGACAAAATGGTAAAAGCGCTTTTATCTAGCAATACCCTTATACTTCAATAACTTTGAATCTCTCTAAATAAGTTGGTTCTTCAAAATCGCTAATTTTTTTAAGAGCGACTTTGGTAAATAATTAGGGGTGAAACTAGGACTACGTACTGGGCTGTTGGCCCTTTTTCTGATCTTCCCAGTTTTTAAAATGGAAACTGTTCTGGTTAGGTTAAATATAAAACTCGAAAGGCCAAAACTAGATTAAATTAAATTAAATATAAAGAAATAAATATTTTTTACGAAAATCAGTTATCGGTACGGAACTGTACTTCTTTTTTGGCATCAACCCGGGCTTTTAACAAAAAAGCTTGGTTTTCAGGCCGAAACCAAACCAACCGGGTTCCGAGACAAAAACTTTCATCTCTATTTTGAGAGCTGTAGTGTATCAGAATTTAATAAGTTTTGCTTATGCCTTATGTTATTATCTTTCAGTTGCAACCTTTTGGGCAGCGCTAAGCCTCCTATTGCTATTTGCTTATCCGACTCCGGAGTTCCCAACTCCGAGTTTCGAGTTCCATACGGCCTTCGATGGCGTTGCGCTGGGCATTGTAAGCGCTCATTTTCTCTTTTAACGTAAATTAAATTTTGGTTTTACTACAATTTCAAATAACCTATCCCTTCAGCTTAAATAGTTGTCACCCTACAAAATGTCTAAACTGCCCTTACTTAGGGTTTGGGCCCGCCCCTTATGCTGTAATCTTAGGTCAATTGAGGACACGGAATCAATAGGAAATGTATTGAAGAATAATTCATAAGTTTAATTCTTAATTTAGCATAGTTTCTTTATAGAAATTAATGTTACTCAAAATAGGGAGAAAAAAATCGCCCATCCTAGACCGTGATAAGATCTCAGACTCGAGACCGTGATAAAATTGATAATTGATCACGCCTTGCTTATCTCCAGGTAAGTGGGGTCCAGCAAACATACCACCAGTTTCACCATGAAGCGGTCCCGCGCTTATTCACCCCGCAGCTCTCAATCCCCGCTTTCACGGGAAGAATGCTCGTCGGAATCCCGACCATACTTCTCGTCAAGTACTGCAGCAAGGCTCTTTCTAAATGGATCCTCCCCGTCGTGGCAAACACCTTCGGAATCTCAATTAACTCAACGACCTACATCCCAGCGCTGAAGTTGTCGACCAACAGCCAAAAGACGAAAAAGCCGGAGCAAGTGAGTCTCCTCCAAAAGTTAACTTTCTTCTCCGGCAAGGCGTTCAATGTCGACACGGGCATAAGGTTCGTTCAGTATGCTGGGCTCGCGTGGGCCGTGGTGGATCTCGTCCCGTCGCTCTTCTCTCATTTGGGATTGTGATGATTATCAATTTTGATTCATGTCCACTCCATTTTGTAAATCATGTGTAGTATAGTTAGTAATTATTGTTTAGTGAAATAAAATATTTGTATTCTATTATTTTTCCTAGATTTTGATAGGAATTATTTGCCTTGTTTGGTCATAGGCTAACTTGCTATTTTATTTATCTTCATCAATATGCATTGTGATGGTAGAAGTTTATCAAATCTCAATAAACATGAGGAGATTCTATATACTTGGTTCGGTATCTATACCTACACATCTTTCGTATATACTCGCATTTCGATTTCGCTTTCAGAAATAGGCAGCAAACTATGACGGTGTAACGATTTCTTCCGATGCTCTTTACTCCCACGATTTCCTTGATTATTTCTTCTAATGGCGTGTTATGACTTAGACGAACTACTACCCTCGTGAATCAGTCATAGCCGTTAGATTGTAACCGTCTTTCCCGTCTAAACTCTGAAGTTGCAGGTGGTTATGAACTTAACTCTGTTTTGCTTACATCCCTAATCCGAGAAGAAAAAAATGGTTTACCAAAACTTAAAGGCGATTATGCTTCTTTCTAAACTTTTGAAACAAGATTAAAATTAATGATTTAATACGTGTGTAAGGATTGGCATTATCTATTTGACCAATTCAATGTTTTAGTCTCATTCACAAAAGCATTCCTATAGGCTATATGACCACTAGTGCAATTTATATTTCATTTTTCTTTCTTTATTTTGTAATCTTATTGCTTATAAAAGTAATACGTAACGATTAGCTAATTAGTTCATATATGTATATAGTGGAAAATTTTCTTATTGTAGCTTGTAAATTTAAACGTAATTACCCATTCATCTTTGTTATTTTTTTCTTTTTCATACAAGTTATTTGTAATAGTAATACAATACTTATATAGTTGAAGTTTTTATTATAGCTCGTAAAATAAAGAAAGTAAATTGGTTTCGTTATTATCTCTTAAATAAAACATCTTTTGTAAATTGTAATAGTATTAGAAAAAGTGTCCCTCTTTATTTAGATAGCTAGCTTCGCCACTGGTCGAGACGAGGACGGGACCGGACCAAGGGGCACTACTTTTCACATGCCTTGTAAAGAGAATATGAACAATGCATGTGAGTATGAGACATCAAACAATCCCTTTCATTTCATGCTCATCAAACAGTTGTCCATGTGGAATTAAAAGATTCTCCTTTATTACACTCAGATAAGGAATATTCATTTCCATTATTGAAATTATAGTCAAGCGCATCCTCGTTACGTTATTTCCTACTTTTCCAAAATTACGAGGGTATTTTTGCAAAAAAAAAAAAACAATATTCAACGGGCTAAATACAACATAAAGCAAAGTTCCACAAGCAATCAAAGGGCAAAATCAACAGCAATTATAAGGCTGATTTAGTATATAAATCTTCATACTCAAGTCTCAAGTTCAAGAAAAAACCCCTAATTAAGATGGAAGAAAAAAAAGAAGATAAAAACTGGCTTAAGAAAGTGTCTGAGAAAAAAAAAGGGGCATAATATCCACTAAATATGAAAATCCATTCAATTCACCCCCTTGCTCGAACCATTAAAGAATGGGAAGAGGGTGACTTAAACAACAAGGCATGAAAAATGGAAAGAAAAAAAAAATATAACAAAAGAGTACATATCCACATATTTCTGCTGGATATGATACAATCAGAATACTATAACAACAAATCAGCTCCGTCGATTTTCTCCGACACAAAACCCAGCGAAATTCATGTAGGCGCAGCTTACGTTCTATTCATAGAAATGCATCAGAAGCGATAACCGTAGATTCTAAACCTCCGTTTCGAGCACGACCACCGGAAGCGAGTGGAATAGTAGAGAAGTAAACTAACACTTAACGAGTACAAGACCTTCATGCGCTTCATAAGAAGTAATCCGGTGTTCTACGAGTGACGTCTGGCTCTCCTCGCCTCGGGGCCGGCTCGAACTGAAACAAGAAAGCATTTTCTGGAATCAGTTTCCAAGATTTGGCACACAAAAAAAAAACGTCGAATCACGAAAAGGGTATGAGATTTAAATCGAAACCTGAATGAAAGTGTGGTTTTTGCAGTCATCAACTTCCAAAATCGAAGCCATGTTGCCACAACGGTAGCAATAATTAGGTGCGCTAAATATAGTAACGACCTTTTGCTCCTGTTCCCAATGAGATGTCATCAAAATCAGTATGTACTTTCATAAAGAAAAAAGATTGTAGACATTAGAGAACCAAGTATATAAATATATGGTCCCCTGCTCAGCACGGACCTAGAACTGGTGACCCTAAAACCTTAATTTACTGAATAATACTTGGTTTCCTTTTCTCACTGCATAGGCCTTACATAAATAAACTCTAAACATAATTAACAATTAAGCATAACATAATTATAAAATTTAAATAGCAAGAGTTCAGAATGATAAGACATAAATTAACATATATAAACATAATTAATATACAAATAATGTTAAGTCATATACGTACATGAGCCCAGTTAAAGCCATCCATAACCAACTGATGAGCTCTAGCGATAAGCTTTAAGCTGTTTGTATGATTGAATTGCTCAGAGATATCCTACAATGAAGATTACACCAAAACTAATTCAGAAGAAGTGATGGACCGGTAGATTATATTAAATTAATATATAAACAAATACTTCGACTCTTAAAAATAGAGAATGATGAAGTCTAAACTCACCTGGCCAAACGTATACCCAGCGCCACGTGGAGAGATACCCCATCCACATCGATCATCGGGATCAGACCACAAAAGGTCACACATAGGACCTTCGTGAGGAACCTCTTGGACTCGGTCAAAATTACGAATGCTATCTAGGGTTTCAATGGAAGGGGATAACCCACCATGAAGACAAAATATCTCAGATTCAACCTGTATTCAGTTCAGACTGTTAAATACTAATCATTATCGTTTAGTAAAGAAAATTAGTCAAAGTAATGGTAGGTTACTAACCAATGCTGTCAAGGGAAAATAATCAAAAAGGTCGGTGAAAGTCTTCCAGACATTGGCATTTCCATACCTGCGAAAGAAGTATCAACAATGCTAAAATTAGATGCAGATTATGAATAATATCGTCAAAGTATCAATACACACCCAACATCCTATAACCATGGAGAAGAGCTGTAAAGCTATACAAAGCAAAGCCGCATAAAAAATAAAAAATAACACTTACTTCCGTAGACATTCATCATAAAACCCATAAACTTGAGTAATCTGCAAAAAATTGAACTTACAATCAGCACAGTCCAAGTACGGAGCAACTTCATTTTTAAATACATTTTCTCTTATAGATAGATGATAACAGGGAAAGTTCCAGCTGGGACACATAAAATAAATACCTGACGACTTTCATGGTTTCCTCTAAGGATAGTGATACGCTGGTGATAACGTACTTTAAGGGCCACCAGAAGCTGAACAAATCGAGCAATCGGTATAAGTCTATAGTGGTAAAGTTCGCAACGAAAAACCAAATGAAGTAAAAGACTTCCTTATCAGACAAATCTAGGACATGCAGATGCATTTATACAGAAAAACCAATGCATTTATACTGCAATGGCTTTTATATTTGCACAAATGCATTACAAATGTACACTTGGTATCAATTCTATTCTAACAATAGTACAAGTTCTTGAAAGCTTTCACCTACCGTCACAGTCTCAACAGAATAATATCCACGGTCAACGTAGTCTCCCATAAACAAATAATTGGTGTCCGGACACTGGATAATAAAAAAACCAATCTTGTTAGACGAGAGGTTACATAAACACCTATTCATGCAAGAGTGAAAATCCACATTATAAAACATACCTTCCCTCCGATTCGGAAAAGTTCAGCGAGGTCATGAAATTGGCCATGAATATCACCACAGATAGTGACCGGGCTTTTCACGGGCTGCAATATAGAAACAGAAGGCATTGCTTATTTAAATATACACTCAGTTATCCACAAAGCCGAAAAAGACCTAACTAGAAATAATTCCTACCAATCGAAACCGAAAATTCAAGAAGAAAGTTATCTTCATCAGCACAGAGAGATACACCTTTTTCTCTATTTAGAGAGGGAAATGGTATTAACAATCACAACGGACTGTACCTGAACGTTGCTCTCTTCCATCAATATCTCCTTGGCCTTCTCGCACAAGGTTCTAACCTACACCAATAACACATTGTCTTGTCAGTGAGTCTTTTGGCCAAAAAGCCCGGTAACCCGGTTCCGATTTCACATAACCGAGTGGATCGAAACCAAAATCATTTCAATATCAAAAGTGGTATCCCAAATCTGTAAAATGATTTCAAACAGCATTCTAAGAGAAAACCTGATTTTCTAGGGTACATGAAGAAAAGAAACCAAGAAAACGAATCAAAGAGTAAATCGAAACCCACATCTACACAAAGTAGCAAAATTCCCAAAATTCCATTCGGAATCGAACAAACCCTCGAGTTTCGGGAGCAGCAAATCCAAATCTACAAATCAGCCCCCCAAAAAACCCCCCGCGAAATCGGCGAAGAAGACGAAAGATTCATACCTGCTGCTCCGAGAGAGGCTTGCATTGCATGAGCTGCGAGATCTGCTCATCGAGATCGCTGTTCGTCTCCGAGTTCACACCCATCTCCCGAAATTCAAACCGCGAATTCCTCAAGATCACCCGAATTCACACTCAACAGAGATTCAGCTCTCTCTCTCTGAGATTCGATTTGGGGGGTTTCCGATTCGAGAAGAAGCAGGAAAGAGAGAGAGAGAGAGAGAGAGAGAGCGCGTGAAAGAGAGAGCGAGTGGGGAATCAGCCTCTCTGAAATAAACGCTCAGCCAGTGATTTTCTTTTTTATTTATTTTAATTATTTATTTGCTTTCTCCTTCTCTGATTGGCTAATGGGGTACAGCCACGTATTGCGGAAATGACCTCGCTGCCCTCGGCTGCTGTGGAGGAGAGTGTCCTGGTTCGGTAAATATCGGCGTCTGTTTCTGGGCTTCGACGGGGGTATTTTGGTCTTTGACTTGTGCTCGTCTGTTGCTCACCATTTCTATTCACAGTTAAATTAAAAGTGACAAGCATTAATAATTATACGATAAAGTTCGACTTGTCACATAATAATTAACTAAGCAGATAATGATGTATAATTAAATAAATATTTTTCAGATATGCTATGTTCTTATTCATGTCGTTTCCGAATTCATGTCGTTTCTTGATTGGTTGCGTAGAATTGTCATTTCTTACTCAATTCTGAAGTCGTTAACAACAAAAGTGTTTTTAGTCATCAATGTCGAGCGGTAAGTTTGTTTGAAAAACTAAAAGTATCTAAATTCAATTTTCTGATGATGAACAGTTCTAATTCGATTTTCTTATAGTAATTTATTTTTTACAATTTTTCGTCAAAAAACGCTAATGACCCGCGAATTTTTACTGTGATTTTTTTTTTCAATTATTTGAGTCCCTATCTATTAACGGTTTTTTTAAAACTTGACAGATTTGGACGGAGAGCCACGTTTTATTTTTTCTACTGCAAAAAGAATCCGAGTACTTTTCGAAGTAGGTGAATATAAGTCAAATATTTTTGCCGCTAGTTTTATTTTTTTGCTGCTGCGTTTCATATTCATGTCGTTTCAGTTTTCCATATTTGTGCTGCTGTGTTAACTTACTGTCGTTTCTATTAAATTATCGTATCCTATTCTACAATGAAAAACAGAAGCAGATCTTCAACTTGTGAGAATTTCCAGCTCCAATCCCAGGAGTTTAGAGCTCGATCGCGCTAAATCCCGGTACCTTCTTCAGGCCAATACCTTCCATATCCGACCTCACTTTTCCGAATGCATCCCAATCCCCTCCTTCGGCGTATACGTTAGATAACAAAGCGTAGTAACCGGGATCGGTACTTCTCACGCTCGAAACCTCTCCTCGGATGCTATGAAGCATGTCCGGTCTATGGTGAATCCGACATCCGTTGACCAGGCTTCCCCAGATACTTGCTTCCACGGGGCCTGCCATGGATTTGATGATCGTGTACGCTCCTTGGAGATCACCGGCTCGGCTCAGAAGGTCGACAATGCAAGCGAAGTGTTCCGTGTTTGGTTCGATGTGAAAATCCTTCATTAGTCTGAAGTAGAACTTCCCTTCTTCCACAGATCCCGAATGGCTACATGCTGATAATATGTTCATGAACGCGACCTCGTTTGGTCTGATTCCCGATTCGAGCATTTGGGTAAAAAGGGAAATAGAACGGTCAATCTTGCCGTGATGACCGTACCCGGAGATCATGACACTCCACGTGACTATGTTTCTTTCAGGCATGGCGTCGAACCCCTGTTGAGCCGTTTGCAGTTGACCGCATTTAGCGTACATGTCAATCAGAGCCGTATTCAGGTAGATATCGTTGCTTGCCCCACAAGTAATAATTTTATGGTGAACCCATTTCCCCTTCTCAAGGTAACCTAATTGAGAACACGCTTGGACGGCATGTAAAAGCGTCACTTCATCGACTTTGTGACTATTGAAGAACATCCGATCGAAAAGATCGATTCCCTCGGCCGAGTAACCACTCTGCAAAAACCCGCCAATCATACAATTCCATGCCACAACACTTTTTCGCTCAAGTTCGTCAAATATTGTAACCGCCTTATCCACAAATCCGCATTTGCAGTGCATATCGATTAACGAATTCTGGACGTACTCGTCGAAATAGCCTCTTTTGATCACGTGACAGTGAATCTGAAACCCGAGATCAAAGATGCCCAAATTTCCAACAGCCGATAGAGAGCTCGACAAGCTATACGAATCTGGGAGCATCCCGTGAATCTGCATCCGCCTGAAGAGTAATAACACCTCCATCAGAAACCCATGGCGAGCATAGCACGACATGAGCACGTTCCACGGCAGAATATTTCTTTCTCCGGATTTCATAAGAATTTTCTCGCAGTCGGTGAATCTCTGAAAACCGGCGTACAATTCAAGCAGCGCCGATTTCATAACGTCAAAGCCCAGAGCTTTTCTAAAAGCAAAGCAATGGATCGACTTCCCTTCTCGGAGGAGCCGTAAACCGGCACAAGACCGAAGAATACCTGTCAACGTCACTGAATTCGGCTCGATTCCCGACTCCCGCATTGCTTCATATACACCCATTGCTTCTCGGAAATAACCCGTTTGATTGTAACCGGATATCAACGCAGTCCAAGAAGCAGCAGTCGGAACATCGACTTGGCGAAACGCCGTCACCGCATAATCCAAGCCGCCGCATTTACAATACATCGTAATAAGAGAATTACCCAACGCACCCCTGACACTCAATGAGCGAGTCACGACATAACCGTGCACCGATTTCCCCAACTGTAACAGCCCCAAATCGCTACACGCGTCGACAATGCTCAGCATCGTGATCGAATCCGGGCAAACGCCTTCTGAAACCATCTCATAGAAAGTCGCCAAACCTTCTCCTACCTTCCCGTTCCTGATCAAACACACGATAATCGAGCTCCACGAAACAACGTCTCTCACGAGCATTCCATCGAACACCTTCCGGGCGTTCTCCAAGCTGCCCGATTCACCGTACATGGCGAGCAGCGACGTCTGAACAACGGCATCGTCGTCGAACCCGGACTTGACAATCCTCCCGTGAACCTTCCCGCCATCAGGAAAACTCGCAAAAGCTCGCAGAACCGACGGGTACACGTGCCGGTTTACCCTAACGCCGAAGCTAACCATTTCGTGGTACAAAGCAATGGCTTCTTCGAAGAGGTGGTTTTGCGCGAAGGACTTGACAAGAACGCCCCACATGAAGGAATCGGGGTTCGGAAAGGCGTTGAAGACCTGCGAGGAGGATCGGAGAGAGCCCATTTGAGCGTAGGACTCGACGAGCTTGGTGGAGGCGAGAGGGTCCTTGTGGAGGCCGGAGATGCAGAGATGGCCATGGAGTTGAGCGAGCGATTGCAGGGTTTTGCAGGATCTGAACAAGGGCATGTAAAGAGTCATTCTTCTCGGCGTTTTACGGAGATCGTCATCAATGGCGTCACGTTCCCAGGCTTGAGCGAACAAACGCTGCAAATCAAAGCCTCGGAACCGGGGAAGAAGATGAAAGATTCATCGGCTCTCAACACGATGTCGTTTTGCAATCATCGCTTTGATTCCGTGACGTGTCGTTTGATGTCGTTCTTTTTTTGGGTAAACCTAAACTCGCTATCGTTACATATTTTTGTGATTCTGACCATCTCAACCCCGTCACGTCTGCTAACACCTCAGCTGTCGTGCACTCAAAATTAACTGCGGTCAATGTACTCAATGTTTTACGGTTGTGATTTACAAGCCCAATGTTTATTTTTGTTGACTAATGTACCAAAACTCGCTTCCGTTTGATATTTTAGTGCGCCTCGTCATGTGATCGTCAACCCACGCCACCTAAGCTATCGTTTACTAGAAGCTTTTTTTCTTCTTCTGGGTTTCATGAGTACATATCATCGAATAGGATTTCTTGAGTGCTTTGATGATGGACGTACTAATGCATTTTTGCAATTTTTTTTTGTTTTCGTTTAAGTTTTTCTTCGCTGCAAAGCGCAAAGCTGAATACTTAAAACACCTATTTTTATCAAACCACCTATTTTTATCAAACCACCTTGCAATGAAAGTTCTAAAATCCGAGCCTCCCGAGCATTCGCTCTTTGAAATCTTTTGCCGGAGTTCTTGCCGACGACAGGGATAAAGTGAGGTCCGTGAAAATCAACACGAGAGCCGTGAAGGAGCGAGACCCTGGGTGCATAAGATTCGTCCCTAATACTTCTAGTTTGAATGTTGGGTTGGGTGCTTCCTTAATTTTGAAAATGCTCAATTTTTTTATCCTAACTTTGATGCATTATGTTGTATGCTTCATAAAACAGAGACCATCAATAAACATAGAGTTTTAGGAGTTCTTGCATACAGGGTTGACGATGATTGAGAGTGAAAGAGAGAGAAGGAGAAATATATGAGACCTACATTAAGAATTTCCAGGCGAACTTTTAGGTAAAACGGCAACTTAGGTGGCAAATATGTGGTGTGGGTTGACAGTCACATAGTGGGGCGCACGAAAATATCTAACGAAAGCGAGTTTGGGCACATAAATCGCAATCAGTAAAACATTGGGTACATTGGTCGCACTTAAATTTTGTTGACACGTCGGCTTATGTAACAAATATGTGGCATGGCTTGATGGTAGGAATCTCGAAAATATCTAGCGGAAGAGAATTTAGGTACATTAGTCAGCAACAAAAATATTAAACACATTGATCGCAATCGATCAAACATTAATCTCAGTTTATATTCTATTTTTTGAATAAATAAATAAATAAAGAAATAAAGAATATAAAAAGGCACAGCGGCGACGACCAAGACCAAAAGCCCAACTCACAAGTACAACTCTCTCTTAACCTAATAATCCAGTGCATCGCAGCGCATGGCAAGAAACAACTAAGAACCAATGAGATCTCGTCACGTCATCAGCATCGGAAGTTTATTTTTGGTTTATTCACCTAATTTATCAACGGTTCGTACTCCGTTGCTTTTCAGATATTTTTTTCTATTTATTTTATTATTTATTTTTATTAAACCTCGCTTTCTCTCTCATCGTTTGGTTGCTGAGAAAATAAAAGGGAAAAAGCTGTGTGTTTGAGTAGAAAAGGGTGAGAAAATCCGAGAGAAAATACAAAGAGATCTCTTTGAAATCAGTGGGAAAAGCTTCCAGCGATATTTGCTCTCTGTCCGATCCGGATTTCCTCGCTGCGAAAAGATAGGGTTTGCTCTATTCTAGGGTTTCCATTCTTCTGCGCCTCTCGTTCTCTCTTCAGGTTCGTCTCCTTCTCTCTCTCTCGATATTTTTTTTTTTTTGCAATTTTTCTGCTGAATCGAACGCAAGCGTAATGCATGTTTTTTCTTTCCTAAGATTGATTATTTTTTTATTTTCTTTTTGCGGATTGGGTTTCGCTGCGATCTAACTTTCGTATTGGATTTAAAATTTGTTTTTTTTGCTTGAATCGTTGCTTTGTTTGATGGGTTTTATCGTGTGATGTTCGATCAGGGTTTTGATTCGCGAGTTTTATCGAGCAAGGAAAGTCTAAGGGAAATTCTACGGGATTAGGATTTTTGTTTTGAATTTTACGGGGTTTTGGGAACGATGAGTTCATGGGCAGATTCGGTGGCGAACTCTCAATCCGAGGGTGCTCCGAACAACTCCTCCCGAGCACCGCGCTCGAGCTACGTCCCGCCGCACCTTCGCAACAGGCCAACTTCGTCGGAAGCTTCTGCTCCTTCGAACGCTGCCCCGTCAGCAGGTGGAGACCGCGGAGGTTACGGTGGACCTCCTGGTGGGTCCCGTTGGAATGGTGGTTCCAGGCCGGACTTTGGGCGTGGCGGATATAGTGGTGGGGGTGGTGGTGGTGGTGGTGGATGGAACAGCCGAGGGAGGGGGTGGGACCGTGGTAGAGAGCGCGAGGAAAACCCGTTTGCCAATGAGGAGGTGGCCGAGCCTTCTAGCAGCGAACCCGAGAACTCGGGCATCAACTTCGATGCATATGAGGACATTCCGGTGGAGACAAGCGGCAGCAATGTTCCGCCGCCGGTGAATACTTTCGCGGAGATTGACTTGGGCGATGCCCTGAACAACAACATCCGGCGGTGCAAGTATGTGAAGCCGACACCTGTCCAGCGACACGCGATACCGATCGCTCTTGGGGGTCGGGATTTGATGGCGTGTGCTCAGACTGGGTCGGGAAAGACCGCCGCTTTTTGTTTCCCCATCATAAGCGGTATCATGAAGGAGCAGAATGTTCATAGGCCGCGTGGCACGCGGACCGCGTTTCCTCTTGCTCTTATTCTCTCGCCTACTAGGGAGCTTTCTAGTCAGGTAACTAGAATTTGTTTTGTTTTGTTTTGTTTTGTTTTTTAAGTACATAAGTTGACAAGAAATTTCCTTACACAATATATTTTGATAATCGTTCGTCCGGTTGTAAATATGATAAGACCTGGCTTAGAAATTTAATAGAAACAAGAATACTGTATTTAGACTATACGGATTTCTTGTTTATCATTATTTCTAGTCAATTAAATGAGATTTCTTTGTTTTTTAAGTACTTTAATCGACTAGAAATACCCTTTCTTGTCCAATTTCTAATGGAAGGCGATAAATGATTGCTCAGGGTTAGATAGTAATTAATTAACTGTTCTCTCATCGCGGAGGGGAAAGATTGAGATTGTTTGACTTGCCAACTGATTTCGAGTCACTTTTCCAGATCATAATCATTTTCCGGCTGCTTGTAATTAAGAAATATACTCGTTAATAGTCTAATGATAAGTTTTGATGTATATTTTTTTCGATACGTCCTTATATTTTCTTTATGTTAGCTTATATTTCCTTCGTTTTGTTTGAACCATAGATACACGATGAAGCTAGAAAGTTTTCGTATCAGACGGGTGTCAGAGTGGTTGTTGCTTATGGAGGTGCTCCATTAAACCAGCAGGTTTGCATATAATTTCCGTCTCTCTGTTTGTGTCTAGATTTCTTAAGCAAGTTTTTGTAGATGAAAAATTATTTTAATCTGATGCATTTTCTTTTCTTTTCTTTTCTTTTCTTTTTTCTTTTTCCTGTTAGTTGCGAGAGCTTGAAAGGGGAGTGGATATTCTCGTGGCAACACCCGGAAGACTGGTTGATCTGCTCGACCGAGCTAGGGTTTCACTGCAAATGGTCAAATATTTGGCTCTTGACGAGGCAGATCGCATGCTTGACATGGGTTTCGAGCCTCAGATTAGGAGGATTGTCGAGCAATCGGACATGCCTCCACCTGGCATGCGTCAGACAATGTTGTTTAGCGCTACTTTTCCTAAAGAGATTCAGGTTCAAATTTGTGTTTCATTTTGTATTTTTTTTTTCTCATTTACAATACTTTTCTGTTCGGTAGTCATTAATAATCATTTTAACATTGTTTTCTCGCCTTTTCTCCTCTTTTTTTTTTTTTTTTTTTTTCTCTTCCTCAATTTATGTTTTTGATATTAGTAGTATCTCACGCGGCCTTCTAGTCAAGTCATGGTAGATGATAATACGCACATTTACTGTCTTTCATATACTGATATTTGACATAGTGACAAGCTCTTTAAGGTGCATTTTCTGTGTTACGAACCAAAACACGATCTTGAAATGCATTTCCACTGAGTATCTTATAAATAGACCAAAATATTACAACCTAACGGGTCGGTCCCGAACTCTGAAATTGAAAGATATTGGAGTAAACAAGAAAATATAGTTAACTAGGCAGGCAGCATGACATTATTAATTAACCTAGTGTGCGTAACGAAAATATAAATAATGTTGTTTGTAACACTATCTTTTAACTGTGATTTTTGTTGTTTTGCGTGCAGAGGATGGCGGCTGATTTTCTTTCGGATTATATATTTCTGGCTGTTGGGAGAGTCGGGTCGAGTACCGATCTCATTGTGCAAAGAGTAGAATATGTTCAAGAAGCTGATAAAAGGAGTCATCTGATGGACCTTCTTCATGCACAGAAGGACAATCCAAACCATGAAAAGGTAATTTTAGAACCAAAAGTTTCTTCATCTATCTAGGCTCCAAGAATGCATATAAGCCACCGATTATTACGTATAGGAGCCGCAAGGGCAAACCCGTTGTGTAGGAGTTTAGAATGAATTTCTAGTCCATTTTATTATTTTTTTTTTCCGCTATCAATAGCTATTCAGTAATGAAGATTTTAATCATGTAACCCCGGTCTCTAGTTTGAGAATGAGACCATGAGATCTCTCTCAACGATGTTCAGTAGGAAAACTCTACTAATAAATACACGAATTCTAAACCTAGATTAAACGCTTATATATAGGATTAGAAACCGGACAATCATTCACCTCTTCAATTGCGGCATTCAACTTCTGGTTCAACTCCTGTAAATTATATAGAAACAGTAGTTTGACTTTCAGTTGAATTAGAAAGTATAGCATCAAAGACTCCAAGCCCGAATTCCCCTGGATGGAAGAAGATAATCCCATTATTTATAATATACCCATAATACCCCTACTTATCTTAAGGTGTACTTTTTAATAATCTGCGGTAGTGCTGATAATTGTCTTAAATGCACAGCAAGCGTTGACATTAGTGTTTGTGGAGACAAAGAAAGGAGCTGATGCATTAGAATACTGGTTAACCTGTTCCGGGTTTCCAGCAACTAGTATCCATGGTGATCGATCACAACAGGTCAGAAACAATCTTTATTTTTTTTCCGAAAACATGTTTGCTTAAACAAATATATGAGTTTATTTAGCCAGTTGTCCATTTTCAACTTCTAGCTCTTTGTTTAAGAATGTGTGTTTACTTACGTGATTTGTTATGGTATAATTTTAGCATTGGTAGAAGCATTGCATATGGGTGAAAGTTTTAGATTTCGTGTGTCAAAAACCTGATTTACTTTGGTTTATACCCCGGGAATCGGGCCGAGGAACAAAATGCCTGGCCCAGCCTAGTTTTAGTTTAAGTACTTTTGTAGTAATTTATAATTTTACCCTTGAGGGTCTTATTAGCCTTATATCACGTACAATACGGAGTTTAGATTCTGGCTATGTATTCGTTTGATTTGAATGTTTTTTTTTTCTTCCGGTTTTTAAAAGCTTTAAATATTTGTGTAAAAACCCTCGTTTTTTTTTCTTTTTTTTTTTTTTTAACTTTGCATGTATGTGTAAAGAAATATTTAGGAGATTTTGTTGAAGGAAATCTTAAATGAACTTCAATCGCAGGAGAGGGAGTACGCACTGAAGTCATTCAAGATCGGAAAGACCCCAATCCTCGTCGCTACTGATGTGGCAGCGCGTGGGCTGGACATCCCGCATGTGGGCCACGTTATCAACTTCGACCTCCCCAATGACATTGACGACTACGTCCACCGCATTGGCCGTACGGGCCGTGCCGGCAAGTCCGGACTGGCCACAGCCTTCTTCAACGAGGGCAACGCCTCGCTGGCACGTCCCCTCGCCGACCTCATGCAGGAGGCCAAGCAGGAAGTGGCACCCTGGCTCACCCGCTACGCTTCCCGCTCGTCCTTCGGTGGCGGTGGCGGCAGGAACCGCCGCTCTGGTGGTGGGCGGTTCGGAGGGCGGGACTTCCGGCGGGACGGAGGATACAATCAAAGGGGTGGTGGCCAAGACCATTATGGTGGCGGCGGTGGTGGTGGCGGTTACGGCGGCGGTGGTGGTGGTTATGGTGGCGGCGGTGGTGGGGGTTATGGTGGTGGTGGCCTGGGAGCGAGCAGTGCGTGGGATTGAGCGCTCCTTGCCCGACGGGTTTCTCTAATTTTGGCCTGGAGAATATATATCGTTTTTCCTTTTTTATTATTATTTTGGTTCGGGATGCCATGGATGTTTTGTCTCTTTTTTGACCTATTTATTGTTTGGATGACGATTCCGGTGTCGGAAAAAGTGGTGTCTGTAACCAGGGGTGTTTTTGGTGGCCAGATTCGATGATGAAGAAAACTACTAACAGATTTTTGGTTATGGGCAAGTTTCTTTTGGAATGAACACAACAAGTACATATATCCGGGAGACCCATATAATATTTATTATTATTATTATGTGTATCTGACTAGAGCGTATTGTAGCAGAAAGCTGAGTTAGTTTATTTGTTTTTTGTGAAGAACGCCAAGGGCACATATGTAGTTTCACGCCTGGATAATGTACCTGAAGTTTAGTGATGAACATGATTATCTCACTTTTTTTGCTTATATTATGATTCATGGCATTATTATTAGTGATGTTCTACGGTAGTGATCATAACTTCGGTTTTGATTTGATTTTCGGATCAATGCAGACGGTCGAGAATAGATATCCATTCTTAAAATTCACTTACAAACTCTTCAAAGACTTCTTGTCTATTTTTTTATTTTTTTTAATGGGGGGTGGCACTATCGACAAATGTTACAATGCACTCTCGCATGACTTAGATATATACAGTGTAAAAATAAGTGGCACTAATGGCCTAGTTTAAAATATGTAAATGGTCAATTGAGTCCTATATGGGTCTGAACCCATAACTTCTTGAATAGATAAGTAGTGGAGTTACTGCTAGGCCAAGCCCATGAGATAACTTCTTGAATAGATAAGTAGTGGAGTTACTGCTAGGCCAAGCCCATGAGAAGTCAAACCGGAAGGCTGTCTTCTTTGGCTAGTTTTTCAGCGACTTGAAACACCAAAAGAGTGATCAATTCACAAGAAACCCTAACAAAACAGAGAGCCCAAAACGCAAAAACCAACCAACCCAGAGAAGGAAATAACATGATCATGAGCAAGACCGAGGCCAAAGCCCCGAAGATGAGGCTCATTTTATGCATAACTAATCCCGTCTCGTCTTGGTCGTTTTGTGCACAGTCTGATGTCGTTCCCCAGGCCAAGGCGTAAGCAATTAAAACGACGAGAAAACCCGGGGTTGTCCAAGGGTTTGTCTCGAACGGGGACAAGCTTTTGGACTGGAACTTCACTTGCATAAATGCACACAGAACGCTAATTGTGAAGACGATAATCGCGTGTGATGACATGGCGGTTATCGCCGGTTTTGTTCAGCTGAAACGTAGAGAAAAAGAAAGTGTTTTAGAAGAGGAATGAAGCTATGTAGTTTCACGCAAACATGTCTGTATTTATATACACAGACATGTTGGGTCTCAGTTTGGGACAGGGGCATATCCGGAACGAAAGTGTTGGTTGGGGAAAGAATGGTTTGTGATCTAAAGTCAATGATTTTGGGGGGAAACTCGGTTTCTACCCTCCTAAAAAAGAGAGGGGTAATTTGGTCTAGATTTATCAGAATAAATCACAGGCTCATTCCTAAAAAAGAGAGGGGTTCCAACACTGGCTCCACGGATGGATTGACTTGTTGAACAACACATCGATATCATTTATAATTGACAAGCAATCTTGATGAAAGAAAGAGCCCAAAAGACAAGATCGTGAGAACGACCGAGGCCAAAGCTCCGAAGACGAGGCTCATTCTGTGCATAGCCTGTCATTCTCTGGGCACTTAAAACGACAAGAAAAGAGGTGCATTTCGAAGGGGAATTTTACTTGCACAACACGGTGATCATTATCGCATGCAACGACATCCTGATTATTGTCGTTTTTTTCAGCTAAAACATGCAGAAATATATTAATTAAGTTCAAGATTAAATTAAATTATTGAGATAGTTCTATGTAACTAGTAAATAATATATATATATAGGTGCTCGTTTCTCTGTGTTTAGTTCGTATATTATATTTGTTGACGTGGTTTCACACGCCAACGGTCACGTGAGTGGTGAATGAGATTTCGATTTGAAGATGCTAAGATTTTATGGATCTTGACCTCTGCGTCGTCAATACTTCAGACGATGACACACGAACAGTAATAAGTAAGTAACAAAAAACCCCAGAGTTTTTTTAAAGAGGCTCGTCCCAATGCGGCAGTTGACTACGTCCTCTGTATGTTTATTGTTTTGAAAATCGATCGGAACCCCAAGTCAATTCCTTATCAATCGAGAGATAAAAACACTCTGAAGGTATGAATTCTCACAGACTCTTTTTCTCTCAAAGTGGATGCTTGCGTGCGTGTAAATGAGTTGTCTTCTTGCTTTTAAAGGCGTCTAATTTCTGCCCGTTGGAAGTGTACGTTGGTGGTGGCTCTGAGTTTGTGGCTTGACTTGTTGCCGAGCTTACACGTGGGCCACGCTCTGCGAGATTTGTGTAGTGCTGGACCTTAACTTGTCGTTGTTGCTGGATCTTTTAGGTCGGACTTCGAGAGTTTGAATTGAGGCGGTTGACTTGGTATGCCTCGTGCTTGGCTTTCTTCTGTCCGGGTTCTTTATTCTGCTTTTGCTCGGGTCCCTTTACGACAATCTCTGTCGGGGGGGGGGGGGGGAGCTTTGAATGTTTTAGGTTTTTAGGTCGGTTGTTTTGATGGGCGTCAGATTTTGGCCTAGTGTTGGTTCTCTCTTGGGCGAGTAGGATTTTCGAGAACTGCTCGGGATTTCTCCTTTGAGAAATTCTACTCGGACATCTTCCGAGCTTTTTTCTGCTCGGGGTAAGATTTTAGCCTTCTGGGCTTTCTACCTTGCTCGGGCCCGAACACGATTAAGTGTTTGGTGGGCTTTTGGGCTTTGCATCTCACAGGCCCAATTGCATGAACATTCGATTATATTCACAACTTAGGCCTTAAATCAATTTATACTATAAACTTAATTAATGACCTCATAATTCCGATTAAGGAACGAATTTGCACATCAATAATATTTTATGATAAAAATATTAAAATTAAATTGTATTAAGTATTCGTTTGGTAATATATTAATACTAAATAAACAAAAATAAGTTTTTATATTCTTTTACGTATATGGTTAAATATTATAAATATAGTAATTATTATGGATTTATATAATCAAATTAATATGCTTGTAGACATTTATAAATGTTATAGTTTTATAATAAAAACTAATAATTGTATAATATACTTTAAATTCAATACAAAACTACATTCAGATTTTAAAAAACAAACAGTCTTTACGTTTAGACTCAGATGCAAGATCTTGTTATCAAGATGTTCGTTCATATTAATCTTAAGTCGTTTTAATCTTAATATAAACAACACAACATAAGGAAAAAAATGTTTAATGTTTCTTCACTTCCTTTGTAATTCAATTTATATAGCCACTATCTACCTACGTAAAGACGCCTAAACGTCAATACAACTTTATTGTGTGTTTAAAAAAAAAAAAAAAAAACTTAAATCATAGGTAGTTTTTTACACACACAATGAGTAGTTTTTTAAAAGGTTTTACACAAAATAGGTATTTCGTATAATTTCTTTTAATTAAATTATAATTATAAATCTTATTTTCATATAAATTATTACTGCAACTTATGTATTATATAATAAATTACAATCGTAATTTATATTTTTAAAAAGTTCATTAGTAAATCCATTGGTTAGTGACTTCCTCTTAAATTTAATAGGTAACTTTATTTGACCTTTTTTTATTTATTTAAATTATCGTTAAACTCATAAAATGAAATTATCCTTTCTTATCAATTTCGGTAATAAACCTTGACCTACTTAAAAAAAAGTCCCAATTTATAATTATATATTTAAAAATATTTATCAAAATTATATATAAAAAAATTGATGTGATTTTTGGAGTCTGATGGACTTGAACCGTCACGTATTTTACACGCTAACGACCACTAGTAGATTTTGACGGTGAGCCGTGGTAAAAACTTTAAGCACTTTAATTGCGAAAAATAATTTATACATTTAACCAAAATTTTAAACATTTTGGCCAGAATTATTAACCCTTAAATTTTATATTATTTTTCTATTAAGAATTGGCTGAAATTTCCTGTCTGGACGCAAGACTGTTGGCTTTACTAACGGCCAAATCAGATTACACTAACGCTGTTAGTTTTCGAAGATATTTTCTCTTTAATGTTTGGCTCCCGAGAAAGTTAAAAAGAAAATATCAAGAAAAAGGAAAGAAAATATTTTCGTGAGAAAATTCGAGTAGAAAAAGCGTGAGAAAATCTCTCCCCCCCAAAAAAAAAAAAAAAAAAAAACACAGAAATCTCGTTGAGAGTACGAAGAAGAAGCAAGAAACGATATTTTTAGCTTCGTGTCCGATCCAGCTTCATCCTTCTGGCTTCAACCAAATATAGGGTTTACAGAAATCTCGCTTCTCGATCCCCTTTTCTCCTCTGGTTTTTCGTTTTCGCCTCATTTTTGGCTCGCATTCTCAGTTCGACAAGGTAATGCATGGCTTGTTGATTCATCTGCTTAGCAATTTAGTTCATTCTCAAATTTCGTTTCGATTCGATTGCTGAAATGCTGGAATCTAGTGCATTGTATGAGTATTAGGGTTTTGATTCATCGAATCTTGTTGAAAATGGCGTGAGATGGATTTTGATCTGGGTTTTTGGTTTTGTTTGGCTCAGAAAGAATCTAGATGGCACCTGTTTTGGAAGATTCCTCTGTGGCGGTCGCTCCGGCTGTGAGTCGCGCGACTTACGTGCCACCTCATCTCCGGAACAAGCCTCCTTCGGCGGACTCACCTGCCCCGTTGCTTTCTGCGCCGAAACCTGATCTCCGGCGGCCTGCTTTTGCCGGAGGCGGCGGACGGGCCGTTGGGGGTTGGAGCAATGGCGGGGGAGGGTGGGACAGGCCGAGAGAGCGCGAGGTCAACCCGTTTGGAAATGACTCTGGTCCCGAGCCCGCCTTCGGTGAGCAGGAGAACACGGGGATTAACTTCGATGCTTATGAGGATATTCCGGTGGACGCGAGTGGGAACGACGTGCCTCCTCCGGTGAACACTTTTGCGGAGATAGATTTGGGCGATGCTCTGAACCAGAACATTCGGCGGTGCAAGTACGTGAAGCCGACTCCGGTGCAGCGTAACGCGATTCCGATCGTTCTTGCTGGGCGGGATCTGATGGCCTGCGCTCAGACTGGGTCGGGGAAGACTGCTGCGTTTTGCTTTCCGATCATCAGCGGGATAATGCGAGAGCATAATGCTCAGAGGCAGCGCGGAGGAAGAACGGTGTATCCTCTTGCTCTCATCCTCTCGCCGACCCGGGAATTATCTTGCCAGGTGGGGTTCTAATGTATCAATACCCATTTACGATTATTAATACTCAATATTTTCAGCTGTTACAATTACGTTTTGTTGTGTTTTGCCGGGCTGTAGATTCACGAGGAGGCGAAAAAGTTTTCGTATCAAACTGGTGTCAGGGTTGTGGTTGCATATGGAGGAGCGCCAGTGAATCAGCAGGTCTTGTTTTGCTTTATTTTTATGTTATAGACGTCAAATTTATTGTTGGCTTTGTCCTTGTCGTGTTGTGAGTAGTCCCCGGTTCGAAATCCAAGAAAAAACAAGTGCACTTTACTGATAAACGAGACGAGACCCTGATGTCTAATTCGAGAGTTAGACCGGTAAATCTCCCGATGATGTCAATAGGAGATTCCACTAATCAAACATGACGGCTAACCCTAACAGCGAGCGCCCTAAATAAGCGTAGACACCCAATATTAATCATGTACCTAAAGAACCCCTTATGAAAGGAAAACAGTTAATGACGTAATAATGTAGATCCAACGCGTTGCCTGAATTTGCTCAGCGGAGTTGTAAATTACCGATCTCTCTCCGTTTTGATGTCTTACTCCGAGGTTCTTACAGCTGCGCGAGCTAGAGAGAGGAGTTGATATTCTCGTGGCAACTCCAGGAAGATTGGTGGATCTGCTAGAGAGAGCTCGGGTTTCTTTGGAGATGATCCGATACCTGGCTCTCGATGAGGCGGATCGAATGCTTGACATGGGGTTCGAGCCTCAAATAAGGAAGATAGTGGAGCAGATGGATATGCCTCCGAGAGGGATTCGACAGACAATGCTGTTCAGTGCTACATTTCCGAAGGAGATTCAGGTTCGTCCATAGTAACCTTATTTTGGTTTTATTTCATTTTAGAATTTTTGTTTTAGATTCAGGTTCGTTCATATTAATCGTCTTATTTAATAAAATGCTTATCTACTACGTTGCCGGTCATATTGCAGAGAATGGCTTCTGATTTTCTTTCGAATTACATATTCTTGGCTGTTGGAAGGGTCGGGTCGAGCACCGATCTAATTGTTCAAAGAGTTGAATACGTGCAAGAAGCTGACAAGAGAAGTTATCTGATGGACCTTCTTCAAGCACAAAATGAAAATGGAGCTCCTGGCAAGGTAATTAAAAGCGTCTATTCTGAACATTTTAGCTGATTTATTTATTTACTATCGGCTGTTTGTTTTTGCAGCATGCTCTGACATTAGTTTTCGTGGAGACGAAGAAAGGAGCCGATGCGTTGGAGTATTGGCTAACTAGGAGTGGATTCCCGGCGACTACTATCCATGGCGATAGATCTCAACAGGTTAGCTAAAGCCGAACATTTTAAAGAAATATTTAATGGTACTTAAATAAAATTTCTATAAAGGAGAAAGACCTAAACTGTATTTATATGATGTTTTTCGCTCTGTGGTAAAAAACTGGGTTTAGTTGCAACTGATTTTCTTGTCAAGTGCGTTTTAAAGAAAGATTATCTATCTATAAGTTGTTTTGACGGACCGTTGGTGCGAAAGCCTTGTTACTTTCATTATTTATTTGACTAACTTGATTTTTGTCATATGCTCGTATCATTTTCAGGAGAGAGAATACGCTCTGAGAGAGTTCAAGAGCGGCAAAAAGCCGATCCTAGTTGCCACTGATGTGGCGGCGCGGGGCCTTGATATCCCCGACGTCTGCCATGTCATCAACTTCGATCTCCCCAGTGAAATCGACAGCTACGTCCACCGGATCGGGCGGACAGGCCGAGCTGGGAAATCAGGCCGGGCCACGGCTTTCTTCAACGAAGGCAACTCATCGATGGCGAGGCCTCTGGCAGATCTGATGCAAGAGGCCAACCAGGAAGTGCCCGATTGGCTCTCCCGCTTTGCGTCACGGAACTCTTACGGTGGCGGCGGCGGTGGCCGGAACCGACGTTCTGGAGGCGGCGGCCGATTTGGCGGGCGGGATTTCAGGAGGGACGGTCACGGGTCGCACAACCGGGCGGGTCAGGATTACTACGGCGGGGCGAGTAGCGGCGGATTCGGGGCTCCCGGCGGGTACAGTGGAGGCTACGTTCAGGGAATGGGAGTAAGCAGCGCCTGGGATTAGCGCTTTTGTGATTCGCTTGGATCACCCGGGCTTTTCTGGTCTGTATATAATGGAATCGCTGTTTCAGATACACTATCACAGTGCATTGTTCAGGCTGTTTTTCAAAGAACTAGAGGTTTTCACCTTTTGACTGAATTTTACGGTTCTTTTTTGACAGACGAGGGTTTTCTTTTTAGTTAAATCACTTAAATCCAGAAAATTTTCCCGATAAGCCGGTTTTGGTACGATTGTCCTGCAAATCAGATGTTATTTTTTTCTTCAAAAAAATAAATAAAAAGGAAACTCATTGAAACGCAGTTTTTTAAACTGATATTCCTAGTTCCGGTCATATTCCTAGTTCCGGTCATATTCCTAGTTTTGGTATTTGACGTTTTAATTATGCTTATTATTTGACTTGAATGCATTTGTTCGGTTTTTAAACAAGTAAAAAATCAATGCAAAACCGTTGTTTTGATATTCCGTTCACTACAAGATGTTAAAAAAATCCGACCAGCTTTATTTTGGGCAATCTTGGCCCACCCCGGCCTAAAAGAACTGACTTATGAAACCACCGGGCTGAAAAAGGCTAAAAGTTCGGTACTTTGTCCCGGTCATACCCCTTGATTCAAGAGTTCATTTCCCAGAGGTATCAGAACTTGAGAAAACACTCTGTATAATCATTTCGGTTGGAAATTCAGAAACAATACCAAACTATTCATTTACTTAAACAATCACAGTATTTTTTGCCAGACTCGGAAACCGATCTCGACTTCTTCCTCCTCGGACTCGCCTCCGCCAAACATTGCCTCCTCCAGGACAAACCCCTCGCGAAAGGCGTGACCATTATCGAACCTTATATCTCGAGAATAAATTCAAATACTCAACCAGTTGAATTAATCTTCACCAGAGTCGGAATCCGACAATTCCTCCGAGCACTCAACCTCCTCCTCTTCTTCTTCCTCGGACGCGCCCTCCTCCCGGTCCTCACCCCCGCTAATCGCGCCACCAAACAACTCCTCCATCGGGATCAACGCCTCGCCTTTGCCCCGAAACGCGAGCCCTGTCCTCATCACATAGTAGAACTTATCCCGGAGCCTCGTAAGCGGGTGCGGATCCACTAGCCGCCCCCGATGGTACCCCTCCCGAAGTGATACCGTCGTCGTCTTGCACTTGAGTGAGAGGTAGAAAATCCCGGGGTAGCGCGTGAACAGCCTCGTGAACTTGTGCGGCAGATTCAGCTCCTCGCGGAGCCCTCGTATGTAATTCCGCTTCGTCTTCTTGTGGAGCGTCAAGCTCAGCAGCTCATGGAGAACCCCGACGGCTCGCTTCTCCATGAGCTCACTCGCGGGGTCGACGTGCCGGGAATCCTCGTATGGCGACACGTACGGCAGCTCGTGGAAATCCTCCATCCACGCGCGCACCTTCTTCTGCGCGCCGTACCCCCGCGGGAAGTTCATCGGGAACTCGAGCCCGGCCTTGAAACCCCGGTAATCGGCCGAATTTCCGACCGAGTTCTCACGGCTCCGCTGCAGCGCCGAGACAGCGAGGTCCTCCCGCCAATTCACGAGCTTCACGCGGCTCTCGCCGCTGGCGGATTTCACGAACCGGAACGAGTCCGGGTGGCTCGGGATAAACCCGCGCTCGAGATTATCCGGCAAGCCGAGATCCCACTTCAAGGTTAGGAGGGCCCGGTAAGGGAGCGTACGCGTTTTCGCCATCATGAGTAGCCGGGAGAGGCGGTCGACGGTTCCGGCCTCGGACTCCTCGTGCACGCGCCGCTCGAGAGCGTGGAGGAGCTCGGCGGTGTCGGTGAGGGCGAAGCAGGGGAGGTTGGCGTACGTGGCGTGCGGGAACTCGCGGAAGACGGTCGGGTAGCGGCGGAGGAAGCGCGTGACGGGGACGGTGAGGCCGAGGGGCTTCTGCCAGTCGGCGACGGCGCGTGCGGTGAGGAAGCGCGTGGGGGAGCGCGTGAGGGCGTCCTTGAGGAGCATGGCGGCCTTGAGGTCGGTGTCGCGGTCGATGATGTGGTCCAGGCCCCGGTTCTTGACCCACTTGAGGCGGACCTTGGCGATGCCCCGCCATTGCTGGAGCTTCGGGAGAAGCTTGGAGGTGGCTGAAAATGGCGATCTTCGCATTCTCAGTGATGGATTTCTGGGTCTGCTTAGCCCTAAGAGGTGGACTGGGACGCCATTGATGGGAGCTTGGAGCTGAGCTACGGTGTTTACTGGAACGACTGTCGTTTGGAGTTTTGTATAAACGACTTGTCGTTTTCCTGATATATGTATTTAATGTATAGACAAAAATAAAATAATACGCTTATTTTTGTTAAATACTTTCCATTTCTTCAAGAATTTGAGGGTATTTTTCTTCTTATTTTCTGAAAAAAGATTCTAATTATAGCTGAATGTTGCTAAATGGTTACCGTTTGTGCTTTCGGTGTTGAATTTTCGGGTTTGTACCTTTCCGCAATCTACAAAAACTTAACGCTTTTTATATTATTAATTTATTATTAAAAATGATCATTGCGATAGAAAGTAGGAGAAAAAAAGAGTTTTTTTTTTCTTTCTTCTATCGATTTTAAACATAATTATGTTAGGAAAAAATGCATTAAAATTTAATAAAACATAGTTCACTACTTAATACACATGGTTAAAAAAATCAATTTTTTTTAATAAAAAACCGGAACCGGGATCTAAATCGGACTCGGGACATAACTTCCACCCCTTTGTAGAGTGTGGTAAAACGACAGGTCGTTGATGAAGCAGAAGGTAAAACGACATGTCGTGTACAAGGTCAGAACTGGCGGTGACGACACAAACAAAAAGAAGAAAGGATGTTTGTGTTGTGTTGTGTGTGAGAAGTGAGAATGGAAGCAGAAAGCGAAGAAGGCATCTGGAACAGGGAAACAGTCCCCAAGGTCGTGAGGATCGTCAGCTCCAGGTTGCCCCAAAACGACCTCGTTTCGCTCCTGCTTGTCAGCCCATGGATTCGCCGGACTCTGCTCTCCTACCCTTCTCTCTGGCTCGTACGCTTTCTTCTTCCCAATCTCAAAGTTTCTATCTTTCTTCCTACTTATCATTCCTAACCTCAATACAATCTATTCGTGATTTTTTTTACAGGGGCTTGATTTTCGTGAGATGCCCAATGCTGGGAATCGGTTGATTCACGCTCTTTCGCTGGTATGTTTTGTAACTGTATATATATATACATACGATATGTGTGTGTGTGTGTGTGTGTGTGTGTGTGTGTGTGTGTGTGTGTGAAGATATATAAATTTCCTAGCTTCAATAGAATGATTTCGTATAATGTCAATGAGTTAGTTTCAATGGAGTGGACTTTGATAAGATCTAAGCACGGTTTCGAAGACGATATTCGGCCAACGGGAATTCACCAATGTGATGAGTCCCTTTCTCTCTTTTAAAACGGGATAAACCAATGATGAACAATCCCGACATTTCCTTCGAGATCAAGGGCGAACGTTCTACTAAGGATGCTAAGCGAGGACTAAACGAAGCGTAAAATCGTATCAGACCCCCGTGAGAGGTGCCGGTAGGCTAATCGGAAACCCTAATGACGATTTAACATAAATTATCGAAATACCCCTTAAGAAAAGAAAAAGACATTAACAGGACTAAACTTGTTGCATGACCAAATGACTGTCTTGCGTTTCCTTACGGTCATCGGTAATAGTAGCGGGTGTATCAGATTGTTGCGGTAGTATAGAATTCTGTCTTCTTCAATCTCGGATGAACAAGTAATGGGCATGTTATAAGTTATATATATATATATATATATATATATATATTTAAAAGTTGATGATTATCTACATCATGTTGTGTCTGCAGCCGAGATATAGTGATGTAAAGTGGATTAATCTCGAATTCGCTCAAGATATCGAAGACAAACATCTTGAACAGATCAAAACCAAGGTAGTTTTCATTTCATTCATTATAATGAAAGACAAAATAATTGTGTTAATAAACCCTAAGCATTTTGCAGTGTCCCGTTTCTCTTCAAAGCCTAGAAACCTTGAATCTTAATGGCTGCCAGAAGATTTCCGATAACGGGCTCAAAGCTATAACCGGAACATGCCCAAAGTTAAAGGTCTTCTCGATTTATTGGAACGTCAGGTACTATCAGGAAAGAAAGGTCAAAGCTGTAACTTAGCGTTGCCATTTAGGCCCTCAGCTGTCATTAGCCTTTGTTAGGGGTATTTTGGGTGTTTTGCACTTAGGATGGGATCAGGATTCCGACCACTGTTAATTAGTTTTTCATGTTTTATTTTTCTCGAAGGGAAGGCGTTTTGTGACTTTTGGTTGAATTTAAAGAGTGCTCGGGAATAACCGTTTGGGTGAAATCCCGTCCGCCTATCATTTCGTGTTTGGGTTCTAGGAATATACGATATTAATTTGTTTCTCGTACCCATCGAAATGCAGGGTAACTGATATCGGCATTAAGCATCTCGTGAACAACTGCAAGCATATCATTGATCTGAACTTAAGCGGCTGTAAGGTACGAGATCGCTCGCTACGATTATCATTCTAATGTGTCAAACTTTTCATGCAAGTCACAGATTCGAAACTCAGAAATCCTTACTGAGCTTCATTACTTTGACGAGTTTCTCATAGGTCGGTACATTTCTAATGCTATAATTGCAGAATCTATCAGACAGAAGCTTGCAACTAATCGCGGAACATTATCCAGAGCTGGAATCTTGTAATCTGACAAGGTACTGTAACCAATTCAAAAAAACGGACAACGCAATTTTTTTAATTCCGAGAAATAAAAAAAATCTTTTGTAACTCGCAATTTTTCAGAAGTATTCTTTTTTTATTTTCTCGGACTTTGATTATGTATTTTGAACTTGATGGTTATAGATGCATAAAATTAACGGACAACGGGTTGCAGCAAATATTGCGAAGTTGCCCTTCGCTCCAGAATCTGAATCTTTATGCCCTCTCCAGGTACTTAATCGTCCACTTACGCATTAAGAATATCTCATTCCCGTTTTACTTAATTTACCTAGTTTCATTTTGTTCAGTCTCTCGGATGATATGTATAAGAGCATATCTCTTCTACGCCGTCTTACGTCTTTGGACATATGCGGGGCTCAGGTAAAACCATAAAACATCCCACAATCCGCTAATCGCTAGGATGCAATTTTCATCACTCATCCCTAGTTAAAGCCAATTTCTTTTACTCTTTTTCTTTTCAGAACATCTCCGATGAAGGGCTCGCCTCAATTGCTAAGTGTACCGGCCTCGTCTCTCTTAATTTGACGTGGTAACCCACGCTTCGAATCTTTTCCTTGTACTTACCTATAGCTAAGAGCATTTTTAACATTTTTTGTTGTATTTTCTGATAGGTGTATACTTGTGACTGACACAGGCGTCATAGCCGTTGCAGAAAGTTGCAAGGATCTTGAATTTCTTAGGTATTCTTTTACTACTACTATTATTATTATTATTATTATTATTATTATTATTATTATTATTATTATTATTACTATTATTATTATTTATTTTTTTTCGGAAATCTTCGATAAATTAACATGTTTGACTTTTATGTTGATGCGGTTTTACATTTCTCGTGAACAAATAACAATTTAATTGGTATATAAGAGGATAATTTTTTTCTATTAGTCTTGCATTTATGCATTGGATGGAATTCATTGGAATTATCTCGGAAATTTATACCCGGCGAAATTGACAAAATTGCAGTTTATTCGGAATAGTTGGGGTTACTGACAGATGCCTTGAAGCGCTCTCGAGATCATGCTCGCCTAAACTCGCGACACTCGATGTGAATGGATGTATCGGGATTAAGGTAACGTCTCATTTAAAATCCACTTTGAACTAATTTCAGATAAATTGTATGCTCGTTATAATGCTCGGACTCTCGTAAATGTAGAAACGGAGCCGGGACGATTTGCTTCAGCTCTTCCCGCATCTAACGTGCTTCAAAGTTCACAGCTAAACAAGCATTTTTTCGATTTGTTTGATCTTTTTCAACAAATTCAGATGGTTCTATGATATATACACACACAGAGATTGTATTTGTATGTCATTGTGCTATAGAGATGTACTACAAAGAGGTCTCACAGAGATGGAATATCTGGGATTTTTCATTTTGATCATTATATATGTTTATTTTCCTTCACACCCAAGCAATTATGGTTTTTGTGGACGATGGGATTCAGCCGTCACGAGAGGCTCACATGATTGTTCCCGAGTTCATATTTACGGCCTTTCGTTAATGAGTTTCACTGAATAAATGAATTAAACGAATTTGAGTAATCGAGATAGAACACGAGCTATGAAGTAATGACTACATGCTCATCCGTATCAGTGTACTTTCCGATCACCGTTGGTGGACTATTAATCAGAAAATATTTAGTAGGAAGAGGCTGCTCGCGGCTTTTAGTTGAATATAAATGACATCACTGCAAATTATGGCATCGTTGGATGAAGACTTCCGTCAGATCCGTGTTCCGGACAATCCAGATGCTTACATTGTTCTGCTATTTTTTGAGCAACTAATGCGGAATCTGCAGGGTCGTCTCAGTCATTTCCTCGGCGGTAAATGTCGAGCAAGTGCTTCGGGATCTGTCCATAGTAACTAACATACCGGGCCGTTGTCTGGCTGATGCTTTTTCTTATTGATAGGGAAGTCCAAATATTCCTACTTTAGGTAAAAGTAGTTAGCTTAAAACCTGTCGTTCGTGCTTAATGATGTCGTTTTATCCAGATTTTATGTTATCTTCTCATGACTTTAGTTCCAACTTATCCTCTCTACACAATAATGACCTCCTTAAATGAGAAAATTACAAACACGATAAGCAAATTCTAGGATTTAAGAGTCATTAAACTTATTATTAAGTCATTAAATTTCGCTATATCATGTCTGACTCAGCTAGCTAATAAAAAAGATTAGCAACTTTTACGGATTTTGTTTGTTAGGTAACTGAACTCGATGAAGCTCCGGTTTCGAGAACCGATTTTGTTGTTATTCACTGTGTCTTTTTATGCAAAGCAATGGTGCGGGCATTCAATAAAAGTTTGTACTTTGGCAATAAATCCGATGGTACAATTTGACCGTGTTTTCTTTTTTCATGAGACCCCATTATAATGCTTAGATAATGCAATTGAGCAAAGTGGCACAAAATAAAGGGCAAAATGGTAAAAGTAAGAAGCTTAAAATAGCCATCTATTTCTAGCAATACACATGTCTCTTCAAAGATAAAAAAAGCTACCTTCAAAAATCAAAATATAACACTAATTTCTCTTTCTCATGTTTCTTCCTCAATCAGAAGAATAAATAAAATGAAAATGAAAATGAAAATGAAAATGAAGACGGCAATGTTATAGGACTCCTACGGTTATATTGCACAGCTTTGAATCTCGAAGAAAATTTCTATTGACGGAAAACCGAAAAAGGGCATAATTGTAACTTTTCTATGAAACAAAGGTGGCATAATACAAAGCAGATCATAGCAACGAAAAAGAAGATGAGGGCATGATCTACCACTCTTACAATAATTTATCTTTATCCATCAACGGCTTCTACGCTAAGCCTCTTTTTTCCTTGTCGTCCCCGGAATCCGAGCCTATAAAGCATTCAGATCGCCGTTAAAAATATTATGATAGCAAAAAATAGATGTGACATTAGATATTTACCAGTGTAACGTGTTAACGTCTCGGTCTAGACTTGCAGCGGAATTCGGCTAGGAGCGCAATATGATCGGAGGACCACTCGGGAGAAGGAAGAGCCGTGTCTTTCCTCAAGCTTTCCTCATCCAAGAGTTCCAATAAAGACTCTACCGTTAAAGAGTCCGCTGAACCCACAAACCCGGAAAATATCTCAATTTCACCCGTTAATATTTTTTGAAGAAAAAAATCGAGAAAACAAATTCTATTAATAAATTAGCAAAGCTCAAACTGAAAACGTTTTCCTCTTATGTTTTGCTGGGAAAATAAAAATTTCGAGTTTCCTTCAATTATTTTTCCTTAATTTTATTTTTCCGCTCAGTTTTCGTGGAAACATTACCTGTGTAGAATATATAATCTAGGGTGCCAGTAAAATCTCTAGTACAATTTGTAAAGTACGGTTCATTCGTTGCAGGGTCCAATCTCCTCCTTTGCTGGTCCATACCCATAGCAACTCCCGGTCTCGCGAACGATGAATAAGCGCTAACCTGCAAACATGCGTAAAAAGTTATGGTATACCATAAATAAATAATTGAAATATTTTGGCTTAAATGTTTGTACCAGTGGAAGCTGATGTATCAGTTTGCTGTGGGGACGCAATATATTGAGAGGATCTATTGTTAATTCCGGATGCATAGGCTCCACCTTTCCCATAGCAAGAAGTGCATGTGGAGCGCTGTTGACAAATTCCATAAATACCCTCATAGAAGAAAACAGACTAAACGACTTTTCAAAACCCAGTTAATCATTATATATACAAACCTTCCGGGAACTGAATTAAAATCACCACAAACCAGCATTGGAATATCGGCACTGGCGGCTATTTTTTCCAATCCTTTCAAAAGAGTATGAACCTGACAGGCAAAGGGGAAAAAATAAGATTTATCTTCGGAACAATCTAAATTTAAGAAACAAAATAACACATACAAATAACTACCTGCCAGAGTTTGACGTCTTTTAAATCTTGGTGGACATTTACATGCGTATTTGCCTGTAATTAGATCACGAGCATAGTTAATCAAATGGTGCAGATTCTCCTTTTTTTTCTGTGTAACGAATATCTGGTTCATTACCACACAGAGAAGTTGTCTTTTCCCCGGAATATCAGCTCCTTGATTATTAAATTTTGCTTCAAGAACGACAATTAGAGCAACATTATCCTGTTCAAGAAAAAATCTGACATTAGAATCATTCACTAACAAGACTCTACATAGTAATAAACAAGTCAAAGCTCGGTCGAACAACCTTAACCAAACGACTTAAGGCTGTTTTCTTTTGAGTGCTTGGGATCATAGCATCGGTCAATGACTGAGCAGCCTTATTGAATTCAACCTGCATAAATTAAGTACCGATAACCAGAAGAATTAATTAATTGTTAATAATTAACCATGAAATTTTAGTTTATTAGATTCCTCCAGACCTCGTATTTTTTAACATGTGAGAATCTGTCGCGGCGGAAAAATGTTGCACAACCGTCAATTGTTTGTGGATTGCCAGTGTAGACCTGAAAACAAACAAAAATATAAGAAACGAGAAAGGCATCACTTAATTTAGGACCCTACCATCACAACTTTATATGTGCTATTGACCTCGTTTGTTTTCCTCTTATATAATGCCTGATAACCGTGCTTGTCCAGCTCAGGAGAAAAGAACTCCTCGAAATGATCACTTTGAACCTGAAAGAAATCAAGCAAAACAAGATTAGGCCAACGAGTTTAAAAGTATCGTAAAGATAAAGAAAGAATGGACAATCCGAGATACCAAGTGCATACCTCTTGAAGACAAACAATATCTGCACGGTATCCAACTATTTCCCGTAGCAGATTCTGTCTACGGTACGGCCATGAAAGAGCCCATGAAGGGCAATAGCTGTATAAATCATTCGTGGCATATACATCAGACAAAATGTTGTAAGAGAGCACAGTAAAAGTTCCCGATGATGAAATACGCCCATCTATTTCTACATGCCCCAAAACATCGGCTCCATTTACAGGCACCAATCGCCGTGGACTAGGAGAAGGCGCTGGAATGACTCGGGAAGTTAGTAGAGTACTGAGTAGTCCCACTGTTAGTTTTGTCTCGGCGTCTACTACAACACACTCAAACTTCAGTACATGCCCAATATCATCAGCGGTCGGCGTGTACGTTTTTGAGCGACACACTTCAAACCAAGTCTCACTGCCATTTCTCTGTGTTATGAGCGGTGCTGAACCGTTCGTCAAGCTTGCGCTTGAAGCCGAATTTGGTATACTGCCACCGAGGTTTCCCGACGAAGCACTGTTGTAGCGCCCAAACAACTCGTCTTCTTCATTTCCATTTTCGTTCACAGCACTTGCAGCCCGTTCATGAAGTACGCGATGATGCTGCCACGCATCAGAAAAGCACTTGGGAGAGCAATGGTAACTCTTTGCTACGGGTATTTTTGCTTTTAAACAGCCTAGGCACTGTAAAGTAGCTTGTTCGGCCGGGTGAATACTACAAAGTGTGACTTTCTTATCACTTTGGATGCGGTACCTACACGTAAAAGGATCGATAACAATAAATATTCCAAAATCCATTTTTCATTGTGGGGAAATTATTCAAGCCCATATGATTCAAGTTTTAACCCTAGATAGTGAATCCTATCACGCTAATCAGTTGTTATTATCCCCCGTATCAGACGATTCCACCAGTCTCATCCCCGTGTCCTAGCACCGAAAATCCTATCACACTAATGAGTTGTTATTAACAAGTTGACAACGAGACACACCGTAGGTCATTACCGAGGGCAAGAACAAAAAACGGTAACTTCAACACAGTGATCAACTAACAAATATTTTCCGATTCAAATGTATGAAATCGAGCAAACAAAGGACCGGGCCATTTAAGAAATAGTAAAGAAATTGATCAAACGCGTTCAACTGACCACTTGTATCTCAGGAAATGGCCATCGAGCGGAGCGGACTCGGGGACGTCCTCGGTGTAAACGGAATTGTCGAGGCGGCGGAGGACGACGTAGGGCGTGAGCTCGCAGCCGACAATGGGGATTTCAGAGGGGAGGTGCAACCGCAGCACGCTCAGCATGCTTTTTTCGCCTTGTTCACTCTCGCGAGCTACCTTCTTCCTCTTCGCAACAACAACCGAACCCTAACCCAACCGAATCCAATGCCGGAGCTTCTGCGCCGAACGAAACACGACAACAACGGAGGCGGACACCTGGCGGATCCGCCATTTACATCGCCCCGATTCCCGCCAGCCTTGACGGAGCTCAAGATTCCCCCAACGCGGAAAGATATCAATTCTCGATTCTCAATTCCTCACAAACCCTAGAAATCCAAAATCGGAAATCCTCCAAAGATCGAGGGAATTGGGTCAAACGCGAAAGATTAAAAATTCTGCGAGAATCAGAGAGGAAACAACCGAAATCGAGTCAGGAACACAGAAACGAAAGGCCCAATGATGAAATTTGGAGGGGATAAAGTACCGAAAGATGGCGCTTCCGAGCTCGCGAGAGGGTGGATCTGCGAGGAGAGAAGAGGGATCGAGGATGGTAGAGAGAGAAAGAGAGGAGAGAGAAAGTGGACGAATTAGGGTTTTACAGAGAAGAGAGAGAGAGAGAGAGAGAGAGAGAGAGAGAGAAGGAAGGTTTTTAGTCGACGACCCTGCTCCGTTCTTATGGTACCGCTCTACAAGGGAACACAAAATTAATAAATAAATATATATATTTAATTTCTAATATATAATAGAATAGGTATAGTATACTATATACTATATATATAGTATGTGTGCGTAATAAAAAATAAAATCGTAGGAAATAATCATTTTAGCTATAATTTTTATCAGAAAAAACTACGCATAAGTGTATAAAAATAGGTAGTTTTTGAAAAGATTTTACAAAGCATGTATTTTGTTAATATTTTTCTATCCTCCTACTATCATAATGTTTCAAAAAATTTAAATATTTTTTCCATTATTTTCGACATTTCTTTCTTTTATACACGCTCTGATTTCATTTCGACATCAATATACCAAATAAAGATGGGTTTATTAATGAAATACTTACTTTGTACAAATCTTTTTAAAAACTATCAATTTTAATACATAGTTATTTTTAAGATTAATAATTTTCTTTTTACGCACTCTAATTATAAATAAACAGAAGTTAAAGACATTTCCAAAAAAACATAACATTATCAACCTTGTATTATTTTTTTCTTATCACGGACTTTCTTTCTCTGTTTTATTTATAATAAAATCATAGTAAATATTTTCCAAAAATACCAAAAATTATCGATCGCCAATTTTATGATGGACAGATTTTCTTTATACATAAACTTGTTTTTTTTTATCAACGAAATACTTATTTTGTGCAATTATTTTCAAAAACTACCTATAATGAAATTTAAATACACTCTGAAATATTTATTAAAAATATATATTTTGCAAAAATTAATAGTAGTATAAAAAATTACATTACATATGAAATAAATAAAATTGCGAAAATCGTAATCGCTGTGGGAGCGGGCTTTATACTCCTCTGTCGGGCATTGTTGACTTGGTTTGGGCTCTCATTTTTTCGAATCTGATATATTTAATTTATAAATCGAAATTGGGCACCGAAAATTGTAACAAACTAGGTAAGAGGTTAAATCGGATAAAACAAGCATGGATATTTTTAGAAACTATAAGACCGTTGCGCGGGTAGTAGAAAGTTTTATCGAACGACGGATTTATAATTATTATCATTTTTATTTGAATTTTAATGCAGCTAGTCATCGGTTGTTTATAGATCGACTCGTGAATATATCTGTAGATTATAAACGACATGTAGTTTTTGACACTTATGCCTCTAACAAAATATGTCGTTTATTCAAATAAAACAATTTATTTGATATCTTAAAGTACATATCTATTGATGTCGTTTAACCACAATGACAGCAATCTCTCAACTTTCAGCAAGTCCTTCACACAGTGACACTGGTACAACGTAAAGTCGTTTTCGCAATCGCACCTCTCCTCGGTCAAATGTGCCAAACTCCTTCTCGGTTGTGCCTCATCGCTAGCGAAAACGAGCAACCTCAGTCTCTGAAATTGTGATCATCTTTGTAGTTGTAACACAAAAGAACTCAATACTAGAAGCTACTAAAAAGTCGGTTTTTCAGCCGACTCGTCCGTCATTATTTGTAAGCTTAAATCCTCCATTGGCTCTTCCTAATTCAAATGACGAGAATACGAGCCAACAACAGATAGTTCAACTTAGAGGAGTGAGGAGGACCATGTCAAAAAGATGATTCATATTTTCAACTCCACAAAAAAAAAAAAGAAAAAAAAAACTCGCTTTTAAATTATTCTCGTGTAAACATAATAAGAAGCCTAAGATAAGCGAGACTTAGAAGATAATATTTTAGGTAGTTATTGGCAAACACGGTAGTCCAATGATTTTATATACCAATACCGGAAACGAAAAAATTGTATCGACGTCTCGTCTGCTTCAACTTGGATCAAAAGAGTTGAAGACTTGAAAATTGTATCAACTAATCGATTTTTTCCGGACTACCGTCATTTGTATAAACTAATCAGTCTGCTTCAACTTGGATCAAAAGAGTTGAAGGCTTGAAAATTGTATCAACCATTCAATTTTTTCCGGACTATCGTGATTTGTATCGAATAACAATTTTTTTTTCCAGATTACCTTGATTTACCATGGACCTGTCCCAAGGACTCGTGATCAAATTCTAAACCCCTAAAACCACCAATCGTGCAAAAATCAAAATGCAAACTTATTCCCTCGTTGATACAGCATGAATTCGATAAATTCCAAATGAAACAGTTGCTACCAAAAATCCGAACCATAGATGTGTACTCATATAACATATCCACGAAGTGAAACAAAATTGCTCTTAGAATCGTACCACAATAAGATGAAACTAACAAATTCGAACACACTAGGAAATAACCCTAGTAACCACCCTTGAGATCGTTGACAACATCGTAAGGGATGGGGGTGACAGTTTCAAGCCTTGCGCCCTCCACCATGAAACCAGGCTTGGGGCCCTCGGGCTGCCTCTTGGTGCTGATGACCAGTCCCTTGGCCTTCGCCTCGGCCTTGAGCTGGTCGTTCTTCACCTTCCGGAGCTTGAACTCCTCCATGCACCGAGACGGCTGCACGTGCTCAATCCTCACGTGAATCCTCTTCTTGATGATCCTGTTTCCCACCTGAACAAAAGCACAAATAACAAACCATTTGCTATCATCAAGATTCCATACCTATAAAAAAAATACCCGTCGCACAACAGTAATAACAATGTAACGCTTACGGGCCAAGTTCAATGATTACAATCATCAGCTAACACTCATTCAATGGTTAAGAGAACAGAAAGTTTATGGCTTGTATTCGGTTTTTGATTATAACTACCAAACATTGACAATGAGTTCATATTTCTCATAAGATAACCCGCAAAGTTCATAATTAACCGAACATAAAGTCTAACAATCAATCATAAAATCCAAACAAGTAAAACTTTTTAGGGCATGGAAAAATTCGGAATTTGATACTTCAGTATGTATATGATATTTAGAATCAAACAAATTATTCAGATTCAAACAGATCCGATATTCATAGAACCATAAACCCCAATTCCAAAACCCTAAATCGGCATAGCCAAACACAATTGAGAAATGAACACTTCTAGTATGTATTACCACGCATATAGTCATAGAAATGTATGAATATCAGAGTCGGAAGCATCATATATAAATATACAGAGTCAGAACATCCAGGAAAATGGAGAAGATCGAGACCTGCTTGTTCATCTCGACTCCGATGGCGCGCTTGGTGACGTTCCAGACGCGGCCTGTTCGTCCATGGTAGAACTTGTGGGGCATACCCTTGTGCACGGCACCGTTCACCTTGATGTCGACGTGGTCGCCGACCTTGTAGGTCTTGAGGTACGTGGAGAGCGCGATGTAGCCCTTCTTCCTGAAGGGGCGCGAGAAGAGGTCGCGAGTTCGCGAGCGGAGTCCATGGCCGGCCGGCATTTCTGCAGCTCAGGCGGCGAAGCTAGGGTTAGGGTTTCGGTCTGATATTCCTTCTGCGCTGAATTTATACTGTGTGAGAGTGAAGGAAGGGCGGATCTCGGGTGTGGGTTTTTTGATCTAGTCGGGTTGGATCGGGTCATATTTGAGTACGCGGATGGGCTTTCTATGGCCTTGGGCTCTCTAAAACACACATAAAAAAGAAAAAAACGGCCAGGAAAATGTCATAATTTATATATGTTTAAAAAATAACTAACTAAATCTAAAATTATTTCTCGAACATATATCACCGTTCAGAAAACAAAGTAAAAATCAACTAAGCTTGCTTGGCCTTGTGATAACTCCACTACACCTCTATTCAAATGAGTGCCCCATTTACATATTGTAAACTTGCCCATTAGTGCCACTTGTTCTTACACTAAATATATCTAAGTCATGACTGAATATATCTAAGTCATGCGAGCGAGAGTGCATTGTAACATAGGCCGATAGTGCCACCCCTATCAAAAAAAAAAAAAAAAACAAAGTAAAATCTGAATATGAAGGTCAACAAGGATGACTATAATTTTGAAAAAGGTTTTTAAAGTCTTTCCTTGATAAATATAATGGCCCGGAACATATCTAAGGACAGTTGTAAACATATGTAGATTTGACCGTTTTGTTCTTCAATACTTTAGAGATGTGCGGATTTGGTCGCTCGGATATGTGTACATTTATGTGGATTAGGTCCGTCTACTTATTGAAAGGGCTTGGACACTGTTATTATGGTGTGCTTTTTAATTACGCGAGTGGTGTCTAATTTTCATGTTTTATGTTAACGAATTATATAATTTAAAATTGCCCCCATATAATTAAGACAAGTATCTTCTTTCAATACAGTGTATATTACTATATTTGTATACTACTATAAACAATTGATTTTTATTTTTTATTATTTAATAGAGTATTAATCAATTGATATTAAACATTAATATTCTATTTTCAATAATACCAGAGACTTAAATAAGGAGTCGAAATCAATGTGAGAATAGTTGTCATTCTTATTTCTTAGTCGTTTTTCGAAGCCAGTATCCTATTCTATTAGTGTTGTTCATCATCTTGTACCCCTCTGCATGACTGCATCTTTTTTTTTTTTTTAAACTTGCATGACTGCATCTAAACTTACTATATTTGTGTGTGTGTGTGTTTTTTTTTTCTTTATAATGATTCTATTCTCTTTATTTATTTGGTAGTCTTTTCTTCTTCATCTCAATTCCCGAAAAATTTGTCCCGGACCGACTCTAGCCCAAAAAGTGGAATTTTTATTTTTAACCCGGGAGTCGGGTACTAGAGCCTCAATTCAAGATTTCCGTCCTGAACCTCAATTATATATAGAGAAATTATAATGAATAACCAAATTCATATATCTACATTGCAGTTTAGCAAACTTAATATTTTTATTTGCAAAACAGCCAAATATGTTTACAATGATAAATATGACTATTTTAATAATGGCTAATATGATTAATTGACTATTTTACAAATATTAACTATTTTATTAATTTCAAACTATCAAATTAACTATTTAGCTTTACCTCCCTTATTTATTTATTTATTTTTATATATACATATATAATATACATAGATATAAATATTCAAAAATTATTTGGGTTCTACTTTTGCTTAACTTTCCTTCCCCCGTTGTTGTTTCTTTTCTTTTCTTTTTTTTTCTTCTCTGCTTCTTCTTTTTTCGGCTTACACTCCCTTTTGATTCAACTTCGATGGTTGTTCCCTAACTCCCTCTTCCTTGGGCTCTTCCTCTTCTTACTATGACCTATTGTTGTGATTTAGTTTCACTTCATATAAAAAATTTGTAGTTACGATGTAATATATATTTTTATATTATATGAATTTGATAATTTTGTCCCGAACCGAATATGTGATAATTTTGTTTGTTATGTGAAATTCCATTATGTGTTTGTCGTACATTCTTGGCATGAGAATTTATTGAAGTTGGAGATCGTATATTTAGGCGATTAATATTATACAATATTTAAACGAACAATGATAATTATCATGTTATATATATAATAAACATATTAAATTTGAATTAATATTGGAATGGTGAATTGGTGATAGCAAAGGGCATCCCATGACATATGTGCTCTAATCTAAACAACACCAAAACAACAAGATTCTGTGTCGGAACAGTATTATCATTCAAACTTTATATATATATATATATATATATATATATATATATATATATATACGGAACACTGTCGTTCAAACTTTTATATACTACACGGCATTAGTCATTACTTACATGGATTTGTTCGATCTTGAAAGATAGAGCACCGATTGAGCATCAATCAATTATTATCCGTTGGATAAGTAACAAGCCGGATATGTTTGTGGAAGAAACTTAAGAAGATGTGTCCGCTATAATTTAAAAAAATTGGGTACTTCTGTTGAAATTATCATGTTCAAAGGTTTCTTAGGGTATTTGTGGAATTGTTAATGACCACCACATGTAATTATAAATACACGACAATCATTAAATACATTTGCCATTAAAAAATTACATCTATAAACGGTATCTGAAAACTGAAATAATATGCCAAAATACAGAGATCTGTTAGCATCGATCTTAAAGTCAACGCACAAGTCAACAAGTCAAACCTACGAACTACTATGTATATAGACCTAACAAATGCACACATATACGCACACTATAGCTAACCCTAAAGGTTGAGAGCAACACCCTTACCATGCTTGCACTACTGTTAGCCACTCTCTTCCTCTCCTTCACGAGCCGCCACGCCGTGGCGGACGACGCACGGTTCTACCAAAGCCTAAACCCTAAGGAGCTAGGGCTGGGGAGGGAGAAGCTGACCCACCTCCATTTCTTCTTTCACGAAGTGGTGAGCGCAAAAAACCGGACGTCCGTGCGGGCGGCCTCTGCCCCGACAACGAATGCCTCTCCCACACTCTTCGGTCTAGTGGCGATAATGGACGATCCACTAACAGCCGGGCCGGACCCGGCCTCGCGGAAGGTGGGTGCTGCACAGGGAATCTACGCCGAAGCGTCACAGACGGAGTCAGCGCTGCTGATGGCTCACACCTACGTCTTCACAGAGGGGAAGTTCAACGGAAGCACGCTCAGCGTGCTCGGCCGGAATGCAGTTTTCGACCCCGTGCGCGAGCTATCCATCGTGGGAGGCAGCGGGCTCTTCCGCTTTGCCCGGGGCTACGCGCTGGCCAAGACCCACCTCTATAACCTCACCTCCGGCGACGCCATCGTGGAGTACAACGTCTACGTCCTACATTATTGATCGTGGTGTCTTTAAGACTAGATCTCTAGTACTCTAAAAAAAAAGTCTACACCGCATGACAAATAAAAAATTGAAAAACTCTCGCCGCTGATAAAAATCGCGGGGGCGATGGTCTGTTCGGGTTTGTTTTAGCGTTTTGTTAGTATCTTCATGTTGTGTCTCCTAGAAGGGTTGTTTTAGTTTTATAATTTATACATAATTGAATGTTATAATTGTTGATCTATTCAGTATTATTAAAAGTTAATCTTAATTTTAGAGTTAATAGCGACCAAAAATGCTCAAGTTGTATTCAACTCAAGTGTATAGCGGCATGTTATTAAGTATAGTTTTTTAATGGCAAAAGTACTCAATTTAAAGTTTTAAGCAAGTGTAATTAGGGTAGTGTATGGATAAGCCGATAATATCAATCAGCGTACTTGAAAGAAAAAAAAATTTAGTAATCGGTTGATAAGAAAAAAAGGTCTGCGACAAAATCTGTGACATAATATGCACGTGTAGATCTCACTAATTCTTGATAGTTTTTTGATATCTTCAAATTAGATACTTTTTCTTTTAAGAATTCAAATTAGATACTTTAACTAGTGAAAATAGGATTTGATTTCATACTGTCACTCTTAATTACAACTTAAATACTTTTACCACGCACTTACCTAATTTTTATGTTGAACAATCAAGTTGAAATGCTAAATTATTGCACGTAGACATAGGTCAATATATTAATGTTGATTTTATTCGAATCTTTCAAATTTCACCTTAAATTTTACTTTATTGAGGTGTGCAATACCTTCCATAAACTTAAAAGTTCATGTCCTGAAAAAATAAAATAAAAAAAAATCATGTGCATTAAGATATAATAATTGGAATGAAAGTGGGAAACAGGAGTTTCTGCAAACTAGTCCATGTGACAAAATATTCCCAATTGAGTGTGTGAAATCTGAATGACTAAATGACAAACACAGAGGACCAATGAGGATAAGGTTGTCCCATATTCATTATCATTTATAAATTATATTTGCACGCTATAAAATCATCTTTCTTTTTTTCTTTCATTTGAGATACTATTATGATTTTGCACCTATCAGACTTCTTATTATTATAAACCATGTATATTGTGGTGTATTTGACAAATAATAAGCCGAATATCGTATTTTGGTATATTTATAATAAAAACCGAATATCTTATTATAAATGATAAAAACCGCATCTACCGTACAATCGGTATCCGGTTGCGGTAATTTTTATTTTCTTTTAAACCACATTTACTAGATTTAAGATTCACAAATACATTAGGTTTCTTACAAATCCTAAAGTATTAGGTTTCTTACAAATAATCCTAAAGTGATAACTCAAACTAATGATATAAGTTATAAGCTCTTATAATGTTGTCTCTAAAAAAAAAGCTCTTATAATGTTGCTGTTCTAAAATCTAAGATCTTACCATCCACATATAAATCACTAAACAAGTATTGTAAGATAATAATTGTTGGACATATGAGGGGATAATTTTTTTTTTTTTCGACATAACGAGTATGCGGTTGGAGTTATTATATCAAAACCGAAAACCTATTTTGATCTAATCCGGGTATTCGGTTTTAACTGTTTTAATTTGGGTTGTGGTTTAATCGGTATTAGTTTTATCAGTTTTCGATAATAAAAAGTTCGATTAACTATTTCTTTTCTTCACCCAACTACTTGTTAATTCAATTGACGAGTTTACTAAAAGCGATAAAATATGTCGACAAGATTTTACTTAGATTTTAAAAATTTGACACCAATTATACAAAGACACTTTAAGGTTGTATTACAAAGTCAATAGGTATAGTGATGAAGTTTATGTAAAAAACATATATATATATATACATATTATTCAAACTCAAAGTTATTTTTTTTTTCTTAGATAATGTTTATTGAAAGCGCTTTGAGGCAAGGTTTTAAATACCGTTTGCCGATGTCGTTTCGCACTTTTTATTTTACGGATATATCGCTTGTCGATTGGTATCTCATAGGTAAATCGATGGATATGCCGATGGATATATCGTTTCGCATATCCTCGAAAAAATATTTTCGATGGGCATGCCGATAGATATTCGAGAAATTTAATACCTTGCTTTGAGGGATTATCTTAGGGATTGATGTGATTTTTTTTTTTTATATAAAAAAAGTATCAAACTTTTGGGCCAGATTAGAATTTTGGCAAAATGGTCCCTACTTGGTGTGATTTTTGCCTGCACTCATGTAAAAAAAGGTTACCACGAATATAGAGAAAGTATACCCGGGGATTTTAGTTAGGTACAGTAGAATTTGTGATCTTAATCTTTTTATTTTGGTCTAGCTCATTTTAATATTTCACGATTAATTCTATGACAAATTATATGGATATTTAGCTCTCGGTTTTTCTATGTCATGCTACTATTATGTTCTTTTTTTAATCATAGCGAGCTGACACACATCCGCAATTTTTACAATATATATATATATATATATATATATATATATATATATATATGTGTGTGTGTGTGTGTGTGTAAAAAATACAATTTTACACACACATGTATTGTGGAAATTATTTAATAAGTTTGATTGATATATATTATTCTATATAAAAATTATGAAACATATCATATTGATAATGTATATAATTTATAAAACATACGAAAACTTATATAGGATGCTGATTCATTATATATATATATATATATATATATATTAACATAAAGGATGACTTCCATAAACCACTTGTATGCACCATTTCTCTCTAATGTTTGCTACGCATGCGATATTTCCGACTATTTCACACTCAAATATTCTCTGCACTACATATCATATTACTGGCCGTATGAAATATTTAAGAAGTGGAATGATCAATATGAACTTTTTATTTAAAACATATTATACGTGTCTAATAAAGTATTTTGTTTTATAGAAGAAGAAAAAATGGATGAAACTTTAGAACTTTTATTTTCTTTATAAATAGGAAGTTTCATAATAGTTTATGCATATGATGTAAAGGCCGTAAAAGTTGGGTCGTTACGTCCAGCCTCTAGGAAGCTGACCATATAAAAGCACAAAAGGCTTGGAAAAAACACGATGCGGCTTCAAAAAATTTCCAAGAGTTTTCCTTTCGAGGAGGTACCTATCCCCACCTCTCACTTTTTGAAGCTTCCACTTTAATTATCCGAGTCAATGATTTGAAGAGAAAGGTCTAACTAGGATTCCGATATAACGAAGTGATGAGCACTCTCGATATGGAGCGCGATAGGTTGCTAGCCCTAGAGATGAAGGTCGAGAACATCAAGAAAAGCGCAGTTGAATGCGATGACGTAAAAATTATATCACCCATGACCTTTGTAAATTTTAAGGTAAATATTATTAGAATGAAAAAAAAAATCGTGATCAAAAGAGCAAAAAGAATTGCACTTATAAAGTGTATTTGCACGTAAGGGACTGTTTTGCACCCACGAAATTGAATTCACACATACGAGATCGATGGCACATGCGAAGTTGATTATTATCTGCATAATTAGAGAGTTTGACATTTCAATGATCTTCTCTTCGAAGATACGACAATTCTACGAGGATCTAACACCAAAATAATTTTTTCAAATAAACCAAAAATAGAGAGTTACGTACCTATATTGAATGGTGCACAACGGTGAGCCCGTATGCAATCTTCAACGTCCGCACAATTAGTAGTTACAATTGGTTTCAAGATCTTCAATGCTCCTTTGACGAAGGAGACAAGCGCGAGGTTCATTTTTGACTTATACTGAACCCTGCATAAACTCGTAGTAACCTTTTCCAGCATTCGCTCCATGCAACCATAAGATATCGAATTTGCAACGGCAAACCTTTCCTTTTCTACTGTGAGCTCTACGGTTCACCTGCCAAAATAAGAACATTGATGGATTGGCACCACTACTTGGAATTTTTCTAGTTACTTTGTCAAGTTATGATGCCTAATCTGTGTACTTGATGCGACCTAGAGTTTACATGCTTTAGTTAGCTTTTACTCTAAAACCCCACGTGTTTTACGCTTGCTAAAAAGTATATGTGCTTTAGTAACAATTATTTTCAAAAAAAAAAGATTGGGCATTTTCCATGTTAGGGTTTATGTTATATGTGTAAGTAGTGAAATCAAACTTAGAGTATACTTGTATAACATGTTGACTTCGTAAGAAATGTACTTATTACCTAGAGTATCGGGCCCTTTACCTAAAATATAATAAATAGGGTACAAGTGCTTTACGAACAATTTTGAGAGAGAGAGAAATCACCTTGTCAACGAGCGCGTCGTGGAAGAACACGTTGCCATCAAAGTTGGGCGAGACTAAAACAAGGAGGCTATTCGATATATCAGAGTATCCCAAATCCTGCAACTGAAGTGAGACCAACCTTAACGTGGTCACGAACTCCCAAATGGCCTTCTAGTCGGCGAAGTTGTTGCAGAGATAAGTGCGCTCTTTATCGACCTCCGGGATAGTAACTTTCAATTTTTCACCATTGTTTAGGCTCTCTATTGTGACACTGAACCACGCGTGTTCATCTTCTTTTCAAAATTCAAATCCATCATCGAACCCTTCCGTCGCATTCAATATATAATACAAACATAATGAATAACATATTATTGTTAAAGTTTAAACTTCTACAACATCTATGCACCAAGTATTAGTTTATTCGCATTGACGAATAACACCATTGGAGGCTAATATGCTTAGTTAATGTTTAAGTTAATCAGATTCCTAAAACACAAAATTCAAATTGAAAGAACTAATTGTTACTATCCAGTAGCTATCTAAAAGTAAGTGACTAGAACTTATATAGATTAAAGGCAGCAGGAGCTATCTAAAAGTCAGCAGAATTTATATGGATTAAGGTGCATCATGAGCTATTTAAAGTCAGTGACTAGGACTTATATGAATTAAAAACAGTATTTACCCATGGCCTACGTAAAGTTTTAGGTAAATATTATAAGAATGAAAAAAACTTGAAAGTTGATGATCAAAAAAAGCAAAAAGAAAATAATTTTAAGTAGCATTACCTTCCATTTGGAGATACGACAATCTTGTCGGGATTTACAAAAAGCTTTTCAGTACTTAACTTGTCGGCCTTTGTTCTGATGTAGACAAAAGGTTCCCATCGTGCTAAAACTTCCTATGGCAAACTCGACAAAATTATTGCCCGTGTGGAGACCATCATCTCGTTTTGCATGAAATTTGTTACTTGATAAGAGGTCAAATCATTCTCAAGGTTTTCAACCCCAGTCCGGTAATGTCTTCAAAGACTTAACCTAATATCTCTAGTGCCAGTTTCATTCGGAGCATATATCAATGTTTCAAGAGTTACAAAAAAAGCTTTTAGAAAACCATTTATATTGGAACGAATTGTGACTAATAACACCATATATCTACCAAGTAGTAGCGCATATGTTATTTTTAAAGTTTAGACTTCCACGACATGTATACACCAAGTATTAGTCTAATTGGATTAACGAATAACACTATTGGAAGCTAATATTCTTAGTTAATGTTTAGGTTCATTAGGTTCCTAAAACACAATATTCAAATTGAAATAACTAGTTATTTCTATGCAGGAGCTATCTAAAAGTCAGTGACTTATATGAATTAAGGTGCAACATGAGCTATTAAAAGTCAGTGACAAGAATTTATATGTATTAAGGTGCAACATGAGCTATCTTTTAAAGTCAGACAACATACAAACGTACGTACATACGAATTAAAAGAATCGACATAGTTCTTATTCTATGAAAAGAGAGAATACGAATCTGAGTTGAGGAAGACAGATGCAACAAGGAGAGTTATTGACGTATATCGTAAGGAGATTCTGAGTTGGAATGAGATCCGCTCGAGTTCTTCAATGGAAATAAGGAGCTCGGTGGCCTAGGGTTCCGACCACCGTACCATAAAGAGAGAAAAAGATAGAGAGAGATAGATAATGTAAATAGAGCTCCGACGTTTCCGCGCAAATTTCACTGGGTGTGATCGCCCAAGTGTCACGTCTGTCAGCTTAATGTTTCCAGCTCAAATCAAAGTCGGTGCTGATTAGCCAATTGTAAGTTTTCACGTGTAAACAAAGAGCCATGTTCGAATATTAAGAAGCATGTCATTTAGGGGTTGAACACCAACATTTATCATTGCAAATCAATAATAAACCCATATATGCTTACTAACGTTGTTACTCTAGCTCAAACGACAATTAAAATAGAAGGGGTTTTCTCAAATAATTCATTTGACTAAAAGCTTTTCTACAAATTTTTTGTTACGGATATCAATTAAAAGTATATTTTATTATAAATGTTGAAATCGATATTTATGAATATTTATATTTTTTTAAAACAATGATTGGTTCTGTTGGGGTTGAATTTTGTTTAGAGCTCGAAGGGTCAACGCACAACTTATTGACCCCAACATCACGTGGAAATGATTGCGACGTAAGGAGTCCTATCTTTGCCATGGAAAAATAGTACGAACAATTGAGGTTCAAGATTCGAGGGAGATAAAAACATTGGTCACGCAGACATGTTGGTGAATACCAAGAAGAATTAACTCAAGCAAAAATATATAACTGAGACGAGAGCGACAGAGTCACTCGATAAGGGACGATGAATGTCAACCCACCAAACTTTTGAGGGATAAAGCGGGGAAAACGTATGAGGAGTCACTCGCGGAGACGCGCCACCTAAAGAGTTGACAAAGACCTAATCTCCAAAGGCAGTACAAGCCCCTGGGGACCACGAAATCAGGGTTTTATTACTCCTTATAATAAGAGCTTATTAAAAGGCCCATATTTATGCATGTAAATTGTATAAGATGTCATTCATAAAGGACTAAGCTAGTAATCTTCAAAAAAAGGGCACCACCTGAAATATTCTCTCAAATCCCAAGAGAAAGTCTCTTTTTCTTCATCATTTTTATACTAAAGAATCCAAATTTGTGCTTGTTCTTATCACGCATTTGTACAAAAAAGTTATTCAAATCTAGAGAATGAAGAAGATGATACTCCAATTCACTATATTTTCTTTCTCACGCGTTTCCTGAAACTGCTTATTAGTTTGCATACGATATTAAAAGAAGCGCATGACCCTATTTCTCCCCCCAAAAATCTTATCTAAACTCGGCGTTGCCACGTGCAACTCTTTCTTGTCCACACATTTGTACAAAAAAAGACATTCAGATCAAGAGAATGAAGAAGATGATACTCCAATTTGCTCTATTTTCTTTCTCACACATTTCTTGATATTACTTATTAGTTTGCATACAATATTAACGGAAGCGCATGACCCTATTTCTCCCCCGAACTATCTCATCTAACATCGGCGTTGCCACGTGTAACGTCGTGACTGATGAAAACGATTTTTACCCCCAACAAGTTCAACAAAAATATATTTAATAAAAATAAGAAACATTTTCTAACCTTCATGTAATACCTAAGTCGAGTTTGAAACAAAACTTGAGGTGGTGTTTGGTTATGGTCCAGAGACTCGTTTCTGGTTTTGGTTTCAAATATTTTTATATTGGTTTTGTAGACCACGTTTGATTATCAATTGTCTCTGTTTTCTCAAACTGGTATCGTAGGCTATAGGATTTTTAATGAAGGAAAACATAAAACAACTTGAAGATGTTTTCTGTTTTTGGTCTTCAATTCAATCGAACGAAATAGAACTATAATAATATATCGACATTGTATAATAGTATTATATTATTTATAATAAGATATTATTTATAAAATTAACTCATATAATTAAATTATTAGATTTATTTTGTATTTTAATGATATTACTATAACATTAACAAATACACTTAAATTATTCATATCACTAATTTAATTAAAATGATAAAAACTCTTGAAACTAAATATTTACTCCTATACGTTACATTATTTAAACATGTAATTATTAAGTCATGAAATATGAATAATTACAATAAATATTTTTTAAGCATAATATTATCATATATATATATATATTACTTTCAAATCAAATATACTTTCTTTTTAGTAACATAAATTCTGTTTTATCGCACTTTTTTTTTTCATTCAGTTCAACCGCAGCAGATTAACAAAAGACTAACCAAATGCTTAAAAAATCAAACTTCCAAACTGATTAGGTATGTTGAATTTCCCAAACCATTTAACCAAACGCCACCCAATTTTTAATTGAAAATGACCAAAACGAACTTCAAGGACAAGGGGAGGCATGTCGTTTCGGGGAATTTAAGGCTTCAACGACAAGAACTCTCTTCCCAAAGCCATGCCGTTTGAATAGAATAAATTACTTATAAAACAATATGGCTTTTTATTTACCCTATAGAAATTACGAATTTTTGAAAGACGATTTTAATATTTTTCTGAACCTCCTCAGTTGGAACTTCGACACCGTATTCCAAACCAGTACAAAAAATCGAGGGACCCAGTTTTGAGAACCCAAAAGTAAGTGAGTGCGGCTTAAAGAAAATTAAGAAAATAATTTATATAAAATTGATAAATTAACTTGACAAATGTAACATTTTTATACAGTAAAGCTATTAATATTATGTTATACTGAACAACTACACATAAATTTACCGAATAGCTTAATAAATAAACCCTACTGTTGAAACACAAGTAAAATTTGAAGATTATAATCTATATATATATATATATAAAAGCAAAATAAACACGGGCTTAAAAAAACACTTATTTTTACGTCTATCTTTTTTCTCTTTTTTTTGGAATTATTTTTTATTAAAAAAAAGGTGAATAGATGATTTTTAGTTTCGGTCGTCGCGTCTCTTGAAGAGCATTGTCAATGCATCTGTGAAGAGAGGCGCCTCAATGTCACACCACTTCCAAATAAGACAACTTGTCAATTTCATCTCTCATTCGATCAAACTCTCGCAACAATGGCAGCGTAACACTCAAAGATGACCACCTTTGATAAACAATAACCGCCCAATCACCACATTTGACTGGAAAACCTTCATTAACTCTGTAACTAGAAAGTTTGAAAGATCTCTCCCGATTGCTCTCTGCCTAAACCTACTTTCCGATGATTGTGGCGCGCTAACCATCTCTCCACCACTAAATTTGAGTCGCCAAGTCCATCAAGCATCGGCATTGCCACCCACTATGCGTCGGAGGTATCTTCTTTAAATACAGTGCTTGATTGCATAAATGGTCTTTGAGAAATACATTTAAGGTCTGCCATATTTAAGATATTTGGATTTCTTTTCCTGAATTTTTACGTAGTTTATTTAGCATTGTAAGTGTTTGAGAAAAGTCCTCAGTGCGAGATTTCAATTTCCCGTTTTGGATTTTCATTCTGGCTCCCGACTCCCAGGTTCGCTAACACAATCACAAATCTCCGACAACACTTCAATCTATCTGCAATTCATGATGACACCTCCTATACCATGGTTAGGTGAGTGATGCTCCGAGAACGACTCCGAACGTCTTTCACACTATCCATTCTCCACTAATATTAGAAATTAATTTTCTGATATCTTTCTTATGCTTGCACATGGCTCATAAGAATTTTCTATGGGTGATGACATGTTTGATATAATTTTTTTTTTCAACAATCTCATTTTTATGTCTTATCTTCTAAAAAATATTGGATATATATTATTATTTTTATTGGGTGCCATTGTGAGTCAAATAGGTTACGGAGGTCAGAGTTGTCTGGTATTGTTACTTATACCTAATATCACAGACAAAGAGAGCTACAAATAGAGCATGAAGAAGAGAGAAGGCATTTAAAACTGTTGATATTTGGTTGTTCATTAGCCAAATTTCATTTGATTTCATCAAAATATATGCTTCTCATAACAACTATTATGGATATAAGATGGTCATTTGACATGAAGATTGTATGTCATATATATTTCCAAATATAAAAAAGATGGTTATCAAAGTTAAGAAAGAGGGGGACAAGATATTTTGTACTTTTGGAATTTGTATGCTCAATAGCCAACTCATCAGATTCTATTGAAAAACTGTAATAAAAATTTGTAAAAACTAAAAACCTCTTTTGTATGCCATGTTTGTGTTACAGGAGAGCTTCACTGAGGTTTCTATATTATCAGCAATATCCATGTTAATTGATGATGATATTGAGAAAGGTACGTATTTTATTCATGTTAAAAAAAAAACATCCACAATAAGAAAGATTCAAGTTGCTAACTAAGTCCTTTCCGGGTCTTAATGATAGGTTGATTACTCTTTAGCTCTATATGCTTGCAATATTAAGTGGATATATAATGTTTCCTCTACGTGTTAACAATAAAAAAATTTAGTTACTTTCTGCGTGAAATGTCATGTTCTTTTGTTTGTTATTATTAAGTTATTTTTTTGTTTTGTTAATTTACCAGTCCGGTGGTTTCAGAAACTGCTCACTGATAAGGTTGGTTCAATTTTCACTAGATAATTTTATCGGTGCAATTGAGTTTCTTAAAACAATTAAATTAGCATCTGTATAGTTAAAAAAATTTAAGGTTTTTAAATAATCTCCACTGATTCCATACACTGTATTTATTTACTAATACAATTCAATTTGGTATACAAAATCTGTGTGCATACAGAGAAACAGAGGACAAAACTTGCGATGAACCTGATGCCATCAATATGTCGTTCCTTATTAAAAATATTTAGCTTATTGATTATGTAATTTCAATGAGTTTATAGCGGAAGTCTTATTCGGATTAATTATAGAAATATTTGTTTAATTTAATTTAAATTTATTTTATTTGAAGGGACTTAATAAACAAAATTGAGTGTAATCCTTATCCTTTATTAGTGACTTTTTAGAAATCGCGTCAACTACGTAGGACGTACTCATACGGGAACAAATTCTGTTCTTTCGACTTTTAAAGGTAATTCTTCATGGCTCAAATTCTCTTTTAGTTTGGTTTGGATTGGATTAGTTTTTCATTCCTGTTGCTACTCCGGTGAGATTCATTTTCGCTTTTGTTTGATTGTTCGTTCCTTTGTGTTTTTTTTGTCTGTCTATTTCGTTTTTGTGTCCATGTTCATTTACTGTGATTTTGAGCATTTTTTTTATGTATGCTCATAAGCCGAGAAGAAGTTCAAGTGATCAAGGCTGCATTTTATCTCCATTTCCATTGATAACTTAAGGCTGGTTGTGGGGTCGGTTTGGCCTTTTGAAACGGAAAATGGGAATGGCGATGCTAAAAGGGGAGACATTTGTGGTGCTTATTCACGGTATCATTCATGAAAACGATATGGTATTCATCAAGGTGATCATCGGACCGCTCCATGTTTTTTCGATTTTATTTGTTGTATCCATTTGGAAGAATTTGCAAGGTAAATCAGCTATAATCTTTGTCTTTAATGCATAATTTTGACATGGGAATTTATTATTTTTAATGTGAACTGGGGTACTGCGGTTTTGTATTCCTCAAACACATGTACGTTAGACATGTGTATCTGCCAGTTTGCACTTTGCAATATGTTTTTCTCTCGAAAGCCATCTGAGCTGTTAGATAGCTTGATTTATTATTGTTGTGCGAAATTCAGTTTCTATAATTTTATCATAATTTTTTTTTTCTTTTCTAAATGGCTCTGAAAATCTTTTTTTTTTTCCTTTCAATATGAGCATGTACGACATACATTAAGAAGAACGGGAATAATATTTTACAAAAGTCGTGTTTCTTTAGTTTAATCTATGTATATATGAAAGCAAAATAACTTCATGCCCAAAAAGCACGATTTTTATCCCCATACTATTTTTTCCTTTTGTTGAATTTATTTTTATCAGAAAATAAATCCTCGCTCGACATGTCCTTTCATTTTTTATTTTCTCTTTTCTTAAAATAATTATTCACTAAAAATCTGTTACGTTAAAAAAATATTTAATAATTTTTTTAAAAGGCAACTCTACATGAAAATTCAACGGTGGTCAATAATAAAAATAAAATAATTAAGAAAAACATAATAATAGGAACAACCATTTTTTTTGTTCTTTTTTTTTAATTATTATATGAAATAGTAATAATTTTATACGTATTTTTAATAAATTCACTAAACTCCTACTTTTTAGCAACATCAAATATAGATAATAAACACCAAAACGTGTAAAAAATATATAAAAATTAAGATTTTAAAAAATAAATATCACGCATTATTGGCTATCATTATTTTTTACGTATTATTTGTCAAGCAAAAAATATTTAAATAGTATAAAAAATTTAATACGAATCTAGTAATAATAAGGAAATATTTATGTATATATAATGCTCAATAATTTTCTATAATATTATCCTATTTGACGGTTTTTAAATTTACACGGCAGTTATCCAGAAAGAGTTACAATGATTCTTCTTGAAAGTTATAACGTTGCATGTTATAAATCCAAAGTTCATTATAAATCCAAAGATATTAAAAAAGAAAATAACACGTATATATGTAGTTCCTATGTTTAGGGATCGTCTAATATATATTCATTCACAAATAAATATATATGTTTAGTACGTATTTATTAGATAATTTTAATAATTTATATATGTATAAAAAGAGAATATTGTTTAGTTCGGTTAAATTTTAATAATTTAATATATATATATATGTATAATTGTAATAATTTACACGTTATTGAGACGGTTAATTTTTTTTTTCTTTTATTGAAGTGATGCACTTCTTCATGAATAGGCACTTAGCAAAAGTTGTATATTTTGACTCTTTTCAATTTCATTCTTTTTTCTTCTTTTTTTGAATTATTTTTATTAAGAAAAAAATTGAATAGATGTTTTTTGTATGGTTGTGTCTTCTCGCTCAACTAATTGAAGCTGAAATCATCCGAATAAGATGCGTCTTTTGATAATTACTGAAAAATATTATATATAAGAAAAGTGTTTTACTCCATTTTTTAATTATCAATAGAACATGTCTTTTGACATGTCCGCTTGCCATCTTTTCATCAGTCCCGACGACTCCTTGAATCCTTGATAACTGCTACCACGAGAAGTTGTGCTCTTTCATCATGCCTCTTCGCACACAATTGCCCTGCTTCTTCATATCTTCAATCTTTAAAATCAATAAACTTACAGATTGTGTGCAATAAAATATAGCAAGCAGTTATATTTTCTCTCGCTAAGTTCTTGATCCACCAATCTAATTCATCGGCAATTTTTCTGTACATTGCCTTGCTTTCATCTCCGTCACACCGTCTTTGACACCAATCTACCATCTTTCTTGAACGTCGCTCTGTCACACAGGTTTATTCGGCCTAACAATGTCACTCACTCTCCCGCAGTCTATGCCGCATTGATAGAGTGTTTCGATATGTACATGGTGCCAATGGCTATTACGTACAATCATTTCTAAATTTTACTCCAGTAATTAAATTTGGCCTGTTGGACTTTTCTGATTTTGGCATTGAATGAGGGTTGATTTTTTTATTATTACTATTATTTAACTTCAATATATGAACAAATACACTTTAGAATCTTTGTTTTTCAAAATTGTCTATGAATGAAATGAACATCCATTTCCTAAGTTTTGAAAACTGGTTTTTATAAACCGGATAATATATTTTTGTATATATACCCATATTTATTTAATTGTGGTTTGTGAATTGTGACAAACTGATTAATAATTGGAAAGTAGTTAACTAAAGTTTACATGTTTTCATAGGAAAAATAGGTTTAAAATCAGGTTTTAGATCGGATCCGGTTCCAAAATCAAGCTTTTAAATGTTGAGAACCAGATTTACAGGTATGTCCGTATCAATTTTCAAGTATTGAAAAAAATTTAACCGGTTTTACACAAAGTTTTCACTCTAATATTCAGTGTAAATATTTATTTGAAATTTTTTTTGGATGGTTTCAGATTATTTTCATCATTACAAGTTGAATAATGTTCATTTTTGGCAAGTCTAACGCTATAGAACGATATTTCAATGCTCATTTGTTTTTTAGCAAGGAAAAAAAAGCACACCCTCTATCCGTTTTTTTTTTTTGGAAAATAAGAAAAAGTTATTGCCAGTGTGCCCCATTCATATACATGTTCATTACCTTTATTTGTTTTTCAGATAATATTTTCCAAGTAAAACGATCATTTTCTTACACAAACATTTTGGCTAAATTTATTTTGATTTTGTTAGGATTGCACTTTAATATTTTCTTACTTTTGTTAAATGTTTTTATTGAGGTTTTATCCTGATGTGGAAGACACTAAATCCAGAGTCAAGCGCGATCGGAAGGTAGATATCGTGAACATTACTTTCTTTCCACGTTCATTTTCTTACACAAACTTTTTGGGTAAATTTGTTTACTCTTTTTTTTCTTTCACAAGGTGTCAAGAGACTGATTATAATTATTATTTATTTGTTTCTCTAGATAATTTCTCGGATTTTAGTTTAATTTTTCAATTAAGTTGTTTTGCTTCAAATTTTTTTGGTTTATTCCAAGGCTTCGGTCGATTTCAATTTGTTATTTTGTTTCTGGTAGAAGTTAGTAGACTCGATTTCTTTGACTATTCTCCAACCGAAACCTACCCGGTTCAGCGAGAATCAAATGTGAGTTTTCAGTTGAATTTTTTATTTAGCCAGAATAAGTTTTTCTCCGCAAAAATGCCCGCGAGTCTGATTCAGTTTTTACTATAATCGTTCTCCGATTAATACTCTCTTAGATACTCCTCGGAGTGCAACATCGACTCCTATCAACCGAAGTGACGACTTAGTCGCAGTTTATGGGGTATTTTCTATAGAGTGATATAATAATTCAATTTTTCTTTTGTTATATTCTTAAGTACCATGTCATATTTGGTATTTGGTTCGAATGTTTTAGCTTTTTTTAAATTATTTATTTCATGTTATATTTTACAAAAAATTGTAGTTTGGTGGACTCTTTCCAAAAGAAGTATGGATTAAAAGATGATTTTCCAACTTTTCTCCATGAACCAAGTTATAGGGAAGAAAATGCTTAGAAGATCTTTGGAAACAAGGTTCGTTTTTTCTTATTAGCTGAGCTATTTTTCTATTTAGTCTATAAAAATAGAATTCAAGGATTCGACTTTGTGCTCTTTTAAAAAAAAATCCATAATTTTTTATTTTCCAAAGCTACTATGGATTTAATGTTGTTGTTTCACCTACTCTCCATGTAATAAGTTATGAGGAAAAATATATTAAAAATCTCTAAAAAAAAAAAAAGGTTCGTTATTTTTTCATTATTTGAATTTTTCTCTTATTTGTTTAGTTATATTACAAACATGTACTAAAATAGATTTCAAAGATCAGACTTTGTGCTCTTTTCAATTTTCTTTTCGATAATTTTTTTCTTAATTTCCTAAGTACTATGTATTCAAAGTTGATGTTCAACCCCTCTCAATGTACTAAGTTATGATGAAGAAAATGCTAAGAAACCCTTCGGAAACAAGGTTCGTTTTTCTTATTATTTGACCTCTTTTTCTAAATGTTTAGTTAATACAACAAGAATTTATTCCTGGAATCGACTTTGTTCTGTGGAATTATTCAAGTGAAAGTATTTTCTTTAAGAAACCAAAGTGATATCAAATAAACAAAATGATGAGATTCGGGTTTTGTTTTTTTTTAGGAAAAAAAAAATTAAACTAAGAGGGAATTCAGTAGAAAATTTAATCTTCATGTTGTTTTTGTAAGTGAGGTTCCTGAGTTTATGTTAAATAATCTCTTCGTTTTTTTAATTGCTTTAAAGGTTATGTTAAAAAGAGAACGAGATGAATAGAAAATAAATTCCGGAGAGAAGAGACACATCCTTTACTTACGAAAATTTCATATTATGTTACCCTTTTTTCATGCAAGAGATTAAAATGATAAGAATATTTCATATGATATTAGTCAAATCCTATGTATTTATACATATGTACAGTCTTTTCATATTTTTTTTTCTTCGATATGGGTGTGTTTGGCACAGCTTATTTAGCCCTGTTTTTGTTTATAAAATAAACTTAACCGCTATTCAGGTGTTTGGAAAAATTGTTTTTTCAAAAAACACAAACTCGATTTTGAATTTTTGTTCATGAATTGTAAAAGCTAGGATTCGTAGCTTTTGGTTTTTTCTAAAAACAAAAAATACATTTTTAGTCTTTTTAGCCTAAATAATTTTTTTTTACCAAACGCTAAAACAGTTTTTGTTACCAATAACAACTGTTTTATATACAATTTACCAAACACTTGCCATTTTTTTCAAAAACAATTTGTTTTTTAAACTAAAACTAAAAACATTTTTTTGTAAAAATCAAGTTGTGTCAAATGGGCCCATTAAAACTTTTATGACCAAATTGACATAAATTGATCGATCTGCATAACAGAATAAAGTATATATATAAAAAAAAGAATATAGGAGCTTTTAGATGCAGATGGTATTTAGTATGGCAAGAGTTTTCACTAAATGTAGAAAAGAAGTATATTTCTGATTTTTTTTTCTTAAGGGTGTTTTTCATTATTCTTTGTTGCTTTTAAAAATAAGTCCAATCCCTTTGCATGTTATTTTGCAAGTATTTTTGTTTCATTCCCATAAATTTTAGTTTCTACTAAAATCCGCTCTTCTTCGTCACCGATTTTTAAAGTTTTTCTTTTTTATTTCTTTTATTGGTTATTTTAAAGTAGATTACATTAGAGTCCTATCCAGTTCCATGAATAGATTTGAATCACTTTTTTTTTTTTTTTGAATTTTGTATGTTTTTTTTTTTCCCTCTTCAAGTTGGGTTGAATTTTATGGATTGATTAGAGAGGTCGGAATCAATTTTTTTTTTTTTGCTCGAGTCTAAGATTCAATCTCCATTGCGATAAAAGTTTCATATTCGTAAGAAAACATATCCATGCATTTTTTCTTTTTGCACGATAAAAGTTTGTAAGAAACATATCCTTGCATTTTTTCTTTCTGCAATTGATTCACTTTGTTGCATATCGGTTTATAAACTTGACCGTCACATTTCTATTGTTAGGTCCTAATATCTTTGGTGATAAATGTAACATCTCTTCGAGGAACACTACATGTACACATAAAGCCGCCACCTTTTGACCAACTGCTGATCGGTTTTCCGCCCCTACGGACCATACATAGTGCTAAACCTGACTCAATCTTAGAGGATCAACTATTATTGAGTATATGTTTAGGAGTCTTATCGGTTCTTTTCCTTGAAAATTTCAATTGAACGGTGATGAGATGACAAGCAAACGAACAAAGTGGCAAGACTACAACGGAGATAATAATTATCAGGGAGCTTGAAGCTTTTGTTAGGTGAGTGAAGCACTTTGAAAAAATATTAAATATGACATATGATACATACCGTCTAAATGCAGCTTACAATATGAGATATACTAATTATTTTTGCCAATATGAGATATAAATTTCAACATTATCTCATCATGCAGTTTGATAATTTAATCTATCAAGCTGATCACAATTTTTTTTTAAGAATATATGCAAATTAAGCTTTAAATACTTCTTCTTTTCTCCATAAATAGCAAGTTTTTTTTTGAAGCACCATAAACAGCAGGTTATGACCTTACTACACCAAATAATAGGAATCGGAAGCCATATTTAAGATAGAAAACTGATCGATTAGCTCATCTGAACGGGGATAATAAAGTATTTACTGTACTCCATAAGAAAATCTGTAATTTGACATAATTATTGATACCAAAATGAAAAGTGTATAGATTAAAAATAGACACATTATCGGTTATGTACTATGATGTGTTTGTGATTGAGTTTTTGCTATTGTGAATATTATTTGAGTTAACGTATTTTTAATGATTTGAATTCTTATGTTATATTATTCCTTTTTTTTAAGAATAGACACATTATCGGCTAGGAGGAATCGATTCTTCAACAACGTCAGGAAGCTTTCCCGCCACAAAATCAGTTCTAAGCATGATTGATCTTTTGGCATCAGCTACTCCCAAGTTTGGTTTTACAAGATATTTCTTCAAGCCATTGGACTGTAGGCTTGGCTTATCTTTGTTTTATTTGTAGGGTTGGAAATATATTTCTTTCCCAGATCTTATTTTTCGTTGTTGTGCAAAAACATCGCATTACACTTACTAATAAGAAGGCCATAATCTAGATAAGAAAAACACACGAACATGTCCAATAGAAATTAGCTTGAAAGAATATGTGATTTATAAATTATTTGGTGACCTCTTAAATATTTTGCATTTTCCTGTTATATACAATGTCTTTTTGGAGAAGATGGTATTACATTTATTGAACAAGTGAACAAGGCGGACCTAAAAAGATCTTAAGTTATCTATTTGTTTCTTAAGGCAATTAAATGACATGTATTTAGTTTTTTTTTTAGTTTTTTTTTATGTAAGTTTAATAAAAGAAAAATTTGAAATGAAAACATATAATTTTTACTTTTTAGTGCGGAATGAGTATAGTAGTTATGTTTATTTTCAATTTCATTCCTTTTCCTTAACTGGTACTATTAATTTCCCAACTTTGTCAAAAAAAGAAAAAAAAAATTTAAGGACAAACGAATATTTTAAAAGTGAGATTAACACACTGCTATTTTTTTTCTCAAATCAATCTCGGAATTTCTTATAGGTTTCTTTTCCTAATAATTTATCGTATTATATCTCTTTGCTATATAATATTTGTGACAAAAAGCCCAATCGACCGTTTGGGAAAATCTTGCAAAAACAAATAAAGAGGTCAGCAAAAAATGTGATCAAGCTTGCATTAAAATTCGAATTCTAATTCTATTTGAATCGTCATTTTTTTTGGTTCCTCACCAAAATCTTAGAAGCACATGATTATAGAATTATATCTATGTTTCTATGTTTTTGGTCTAAAAAATAATTGATGTTCTAATCTATTGTTACTATCTATAATTTTGATATATAAAATTAAAATGTCACGAAAAAAAATCCTCAAAATTGATTATTTTATTCAATTGATTGCCATTAATATTTTTCTTATATTTTAAAAATAATAATTGAAAAGATTGATTATAATGTTTGGCTCATTCTTGAGTAAAGTAATAATGTATTTTTAATTAACTTCACTTACTCTATATTTTTTTTTTGGATAGGTAAAGTTTTTAAGAACAATAGTAAAACTAAGAAAATAAACGATAACAATTTAAGAAGAGAAAAGAAGCAAAACACTGCTAATTTCAAAGTTAAGTTAATGAATATACTGCATTACTTATTACAAATGAAATATTGAAGTATATAAAGCTTTTGAATTAAAACAGTTTTCATAATCAAATTTGGCAATCTTTATCGAAGGTATGGTTATCCTTTGAAGTTTGAACTATGTTTTTGGCAAGATTTATCAGAAAAAACAATAGTCTTTACGTTTTATTTGTGCCAAAAGTATGTGGTGGTAAACTTGCCCAATTAGAAAAGTGAATTTGCCCATCACTTTTGTTCTATTATAGTTTATCATTTGTTTTTGTTTTACTCACAAGTTGTGAGGGTATTATAGTACTTTAGTTGTATTTCTTTTGACTATAAAAGCAGCAAGAATCGATTGAAGTGAAGCAGCTCCAACACAAATAAAAACTCCTCTCCTTGTTTTAGTCTATCTCCTCATTTGTCTTATTCTCCCATTTATTACTCATCAATATATATATATATATATATATATATATATATATATATATATATATATATATATATATATATATCAATCAGAGAAAGTGAAATCGTGAGTGGTGCTTTAAAGTCTTATTTCATTATACTTTGTGGCAAAAGTTCCAAATAGTTGGAACAACCATTTGGTATCAGAGCGAGGTTATTGGTGTCGTTGTTAGGTCTCTTGAAAGTCTTAGTATGCTCTGTGGTTGCAGTTCCGACTGATCTTCCACATCAGAAACGAATTTCTTGAGATTGAATCGTCTGAGCTTTCTTTGTGTCGAGGTACTACCAACACGATGAGTGATCTCCAAGTTGTCGGAGGTATCAAGAAACTCAACAACACCAACTACAATACATGGGCAACATGCATGATGTCCTATTTGCAAGGGCACGACCTATGGGAGGTCGTCGGCGGAAGCGAAACTATGCCGCCGGAGGAAGATGCTAACGGCACCCTACGCAAATGGAGAATCAAAGCAGGCAAAGCGATGTTTGCCCTGAAGACCACCATTGAAGAAGAGATATTGGAGCACATTCGTGACGACAAGACGTCCAAAGAAGCATGGGAAACATTCACGACGCTTTTCTCAAAGAAGAACGATGCAAGGCTACAGCTCTTGGAGAACGAGCTGCTATCAATCTCACAACGCGACGTGACGATTGCTCAGTATTTTCACAAGGTCAAGTCGATATGCCGTGAGATTAGCGATCTCGATCCGAAGTCCGTCATTGGAGAGGCTCGTATGAAGAGGATCATCATCCACGGGTTGAGATCGGAGTACCGAAGCTTCGTGATTGCTGTACAAGGATGGCCTGTTCAACCATCACTTGTAGAGTTTGAGAATTTACTGGCAAGCCAGGAAGCGATGGCTAAGCAAATGGGCGGCGTCACACTAAAGAACAAATATGAGAAGCACCTCCTGTTGACACATGAAGAATGGGTGGCCAAGCAGAAGAAGAACTATGGAGCTGAGTCTTCTTCAAGCTCGTCGAGTCGTGGCGGGTACGGCGGAGATAGTCGAGCACGTGGTAGAGGCCGAGGACGAGGGCGAGGTCGTGACATGCGAGGTCGCGGCAGTAGCTCACCCCGCCAGGAAGGCACCACGTTCCGAAGAGAAAAGAGCACGGTGAAGTGCTACAATTGTCAGAAACTCGGGCACTATGCATCGGAATGCCGCAGTAAGAAGCACGGCGATGAAGCGAATCTGACAAGATTCGACGAAGACGAGCAAATGCTGATGTTCGCCCAGCAGGAGAAGAACATTGAAGTGCGGAGAGACGAGGAGACGAGCATCAAACGCAAGAGCGAAGCTGAGCCCGGGCGAGAAGCGGTCAGAGAGAAGACCGACCTAGGAGCCAGTCGACGAGAAGTCGAGCCCGGAGCCCGAGCTGACGATGGCCGAGAAAAAGCCCATCCCGGAGAAAACGGCTGAAGAGACGGTCATGCTTATTGAGGACAAGGTTATTGCAAACCTCCTCGTAGACGGAGAGAAGAATGTCTATAACGACGTTTGGTATTTAGACAATGGTGCGAGCAACCACATGACGGGAGACCGAGGTAAGTTCAAAGAGCTCGATGAGAAAATCACAGGAAGCGTGAAGTTTGGCGATGAATCGATCGTCGAAATAAGAGGCAGAGGGTCCATCCTGTTCCAATGCAAGAACGGGGACCAACGCCTGCTTACCCAGGTGTACTACATACTGAAGCTGAAGAGTAACATCATCAGCCTCGGTCAGATGACGGAGGTCGGCAACACAGTGGTGATGGCCGGCACATACCTGAAGATGTGGAACCAAAGATGCGCCCTGTTGATGAAGGTGAAGAGAACGCCGAACAGGTTGTACAAGATACTCCTAGAGACGGGCCAACCCGTCTGCTTAATGGCGTCCCTGGCAGACCCAGCTTGGTTGTGGCACGCACGACTTGGGCACGTAAATTTCTACACGCTCAAGATGATGGGAGAGAAGAGGATGGCCTTTGGGGTACCGAAGATTGAACACCCCAACCAGCTCTGCGAATGCTGTATGGTCGCGAAACAGGCAAGAGTGCCATTTCCGATCAAGGCCAAGTTCCGAGCAGAGCGACCCCTCCAACTGGTGCACGCTGACCTGTGTGGTCCAATCACCCCGGCCACTCTAGCCGACAACAAGTACTTCTTTTTACTTGTTGATGATTACAGCCGTTGGATGTGGGTTTATACACTAAAGGAGAAGAGTGGAGCCCTTGAAGTCTTCAAGAAGTTCAAGAGGCTCGTCGAGAACCAGTCTGGACATAGACTGAAGACCCTACGAACAGATCGAGGTGGAGAGTTCACGTCCCAACAGTTCGGATAATTCTGCAATGAAGAAGAAGTCGAACGCCACCTCACTGCACCGTACACGCCCCAGCAAAACGGTGTGGTCGAGAGAAGAAACCGGACTGTGATGGACACTGCAAGGAGTTTGCTGAAGAGCATGCAAGTCCCGGCGAGGTTTTGGGGAGAAGCAGTACGGCATGCGGTCTACTTGCTGAACCGTCTACCGACGAAGGCGCTAGGCGAGCGCACCCCTTACCAAGTCTGGAAAGGGAATAAACCTCATCTGGAGCATTTGAAGGTGTTTGGATGCACCGCACATGTGAAGACTGTGGGACCAAACCTCAAAAATCTCGATGATCGGAGTCAACCAATGGTGTACCTTGGCACCGAAGAAGGGAGCAAGGCACATAAACTATACGACCCCCAACGCGGCAAAGCGCATGTGAGCAGAGACGCCGTGTTCGAAGAAGAAAAGAAATGGGATTGGCGAGACGAGAACGGAAAGCCTGAACAAAACTCGGTGGAGTTTGTACTCGAAGAGGAAGAGGCGATCGAGCAGGAAGAAGGAGAGAATCCCTTCCAAGGACTAGCAACGCCCAGTTCGCCTGGAACCAGCACGACTGGAACCAGCTCACCGCCAGGGTCGCCTAACCTAGGATCAGGAATGAGCACCCCGATCCCAATGACAGCTAGTTCGGGAGGAACCAGCTCAGGTGACTCGTGGATCAAGGACGGACCAAGAGGGTTCCGTACCCTGTCCGACGTCTATGAAGAAGCGCGGGAGCTTGATTTGAGCCCAGAGGAGCTCCTGCTGGTTAGTGAAGAGGAACCAACCAGCTATCGCGAGGCAGCCACCGAGAAGAAATGGCAGAAAGCAATGAACAGAGAGCTAGAGTCAATTGTAAAGAATCAGACATGGGAGCTAGTCGACCTTTCGAAAGGTCACAAGTCTATTGGTCTGAAGTGGGTTTATAAGCTCAAGAAAGACTCAGAAGGCAACGTCCTCAAGCACAAGGCCAGACTGGTCGCAAAGGGCTACGTGCAGAAGCAGGGAGTAGACTTCGAGGAAGTTTTCGCTCCAGTAGCCAGACTAGACACGGTCAGGCTCATCCTAGCCCTCGCAGCTCACCGAGGCTGGAAAATTCATCACCTGGACGTAAAATCGGCGTTCCTGAATGGTGAACTAGAAGAAGAAGTCTACGTTTCTCAGCCGGAAGGCTTCGTCGACAAGACCGCAGAGCACAAGGTGTACAAGCTGTCTAAAGCTCTTTATGGGCTGCGACAAGCACCACGTGCATGGAACACTCGACTCGACAAGAGTATGAAGAGTCTCGGTTTCAAGAACTGCTCCCAGGAGCAAGCGGTCTACACGAGGAATAATCGTCGGTGTGTACGTCGACGACCTGATCGTGACTGGATCCAGTGCAAAAGGCATTGATGGATTCAAGAAGCAAATGATGAAGGAGTTCGAGATGAGCGACCTCGGATTGCTCTCGTACTACCTCGGCATCGAGGTCGATCAGAAGCAGGAATGCGTCACGCTAAGGCAGACGGCCTACGCGAAGAAGATTCTGAAGCAATTCAAGATGGCGGATTGCAATCCGAGCAAGTATCCAATGGAGTCAAAGTTGAAGCTCGGGAAAGACGCAGAAGGAACCCCAGTGGATCCCACGGAGTACAGGCGTGTCATCGGGTGCCTTAGGTACTTAACCCACACCCGACCTGACATCTCATATGCAGTTGGCATGGTGAGTCGTCACATGGAGAGGCCTACTCGTTTACACCAAAAAGTTGTGAAACACATCCTTCGTTACGTGAAGGGAACGACGAGCTATGGGATCCAGTACGGAAAAGGAAGTGGAGCTGAAGAACTGGCCAGTTTTACCGACAGTGATCTAGCAGGTGATATTGACGTAGGAAAAGTACCGGAGGGATGGCATTTTATCTCAACGGAAATCTGATCACCTGGCAGTCACAGAAGCAGAAAATTGTGGCTTTATCGTCTTGCGAAGCGGAGTTCATGGCAGCGACCGGAGCGTCATGTCAAGCATTATGGCTAAGGAACTTACTGAGTGAAGTAACAGGAGCCGAGCAGAAGCCGGTGACTCTCTACGTTGATAACAAATCCGCAATTGCGCTGATGAAAAATCCGGTGTTCCATGGACGCAGCAAGCATATCGACACTCGGTTTCACTTCATTCGCGAGTGTGTGGAAAACCGAGAGATCATCGTCGAGTTTGTAAGCACCAAGGAGCAACGTGCTGACGTTCTCACAAAGGCTCTAGCAAAAGTCAAATTTGCGGAGATGCAAGATTTTCTCGGCGTAAAAAACCTCGAGCCCAGTCAAGTTTATGGGGGAGAATGTGGTGGTAAACTTGCCCAATTAGAAAAGTGAATTTGCCCATCACTTTTGTTCTATTATAGTTTATCATTTGTTTTTGTTTTACTCACAAGTTGTGAGGGTATTATAGTACTTTAGTTGTATTTCTTTTGACTATAAAAGCAGTAAGAATCGATTGAAGTGAAGCAGCTCCCTCCAACACAAATAAAAACTCCTCTCCTTGTTTTAGTCTATCTCCTCATTTGTCTTATTCTCCCATTTATTACTCATCAATATATATATATCAATGAGAGAAAGTGAAATCGTGAGTGGTGCTTTAAAGTCTTATTTCATTATACTTTGTGGCAAAAGTTCCAAATAGTTGGAACCAACAAAGTATACATCTTACACATTAAATTAGTCTTTATGTTTTTTTTTAGTTCATATAGATGTTAAATATAGATTTTAGACTGAATCGTGACAAAAGTACTAATTTTTTTAGCGGTCGAAGTAATACATATTTTTTTAGGACACTTTTAGCATAAAAATTTCAACATCAATCTCAAGAGATTTTAAAAAAAAACAAATGCATTTTTTCAAAAAAAAAAAAGTAAAAATACTAAAGTACACTTAAATGAAAACCATTTGTATTTTTTTTAAATATGAACTTTTGCAATAAAAATGAAATTACAGTGGCGAAAAATGTAATATTTTACAAAATAACCAAAAAAGATAAAAAAATTGTTTAATCCTGAAAAAGTTCCGAATGTCATCATATAATAACGGCAAAAGTTCTCAACTATTTTACAAATAGCATGTTAAAAAAAACAGTAAAAATTGAAATATGTAATTAGCGATTTTAATCAAGCTTTTCTCATATATATATATATATATATATATGATCTTATTTCAATTATAAAAATGTGAATAACATTACACAACAAATAAAACAATTGTTGAGTGTGATGTTCATGATGTTTATTATTAACCACATTTACTATTTTCTATGATATCATATAATTAATTCAAATAATATTTTTAAAGTCACTGCGCGAAGCGCGGTGCGGTCCACTAGTTATTCTAAAATAATGATTCTTGATATTTATAGAAGACCACGAAGGAATATGTTTGAAAAATAGAGAAAAAGAAAAAAAGATCAAGCTTGCTTTATTATTTATTATTTCGCTTCGTATTCGTATTATATTTGTTATTGCACTTACACCCGTAAAGTTAATTATATTATTTAAATATACTTGCTTTATATTAAAAATTATGTCAGTGTCTTAAAACTTTTTTGACGTTCCCTAGTTGCCTTAAATTACAAGTTTAAAACAAAACAAAACAAAAAATGAGGATTTATTTTAGTTTTATAACAATCAATGAGATGATAACCAAAGTTAATTTATTTTATCAATCAAACCCCCGAAACAAGCATCACAATTACAAGAAGAAGAAAAAACCATCTTTTTTAGTACATTTTGAAGATATTAACCATTCAAATATTCAATCAAGTGCTACTTTTTATCGACATTGCCATCAATAATGGAGGACGTAGACATTGTACTCGATGACGGAGTCACCCGTGGAGAGGTTAAAGACGTGAGTCTTGGCGATTGCGTAGCCTCGCGCGAAGCGGAAGAGGCCGCTGCCGCCCACGATCGCCAGCTCGCGGACCCTGTATAAGCCGGCGTTGCGGGCGAGCACGCTGATTGTGCTCCCGTTGTACTTACCTTCCGTGAAGACATAGGTGTGCACCATCAGCAGCGCCACCTCCGTCTGCGACGCCGATGCGTAGATCCCCTGCGCGGCGCCTATCTTCCTCGAGCCCGGTTCGGGCCCCACGGTGAGCGGGTCGTCCATCATCGTCACGTAGCCGAAATAAGTGGCCGAGGAGTTTGTCGTTGGCGCAGCCGCCACGGGCATGGCCGTCGGGTTTCTCCCACTGATGACGTCGTGGAAGAAGAAGTGGAGGTGGCTGAGCTTCTCCCTCTTGACCCCCAGCTTTCTCGGGCTTATGCTCTTGTGGAACCGGGCGTCGGGGGTCGCCCCGGCCATGACGGAGACGAAGAGGGCAGCGATGAGTGCGAGCACGGCTCGAGTGTTGCTCTTTGCCATTGCTTGATGGAGAAGAGAAGGAAGGTTTGTGAGTCAATTGGGAAAGGTATGGTCGTTTTTGTATAAAAAGTTGTGGGGTCTGTTATATATACTGATCATGGGCTAATTAGGTATAATGATGAAAGACTTTCAGACGCACTTTTTTTTGGTTGTGTCGGCCGGTCCTAGTTTTTGTAGTGAATAAGCTCTGATTTGATTTGAGCTATACAACTTGAATAGCAAGTTGGAATATTAGTTTATTAAATAATAGTATACTTGCATGAAGAAAAAAAAAACTGTCATCAAACTTGCTTGATCACCAAGTTTTGCAAGGGTATGATAGTAATCTTATGTGTTTCTCTTTGGCTATAAAAGCAGCCAACCATTGTATTGAAAACTCACTCCAAAATCAATAGAAAGTCTCTCTTCATTCAATATAACACTTGTGAGTGTAGTGGTGGTTTCTTAGCATATTGTGGCAAAAGTTCTAAAATTATTTTGGAACTAACAGTTTTTTGGTTTTCAAAAACCGGTCATAATTTGGTCTCGTCTTTTGACCGTACTTTTGCGTTGTTTTCGTCCGGTGCCATTTTTTCGGCTTTTGAAATCCAGAACCGATCCGGTAATTTTTGTGTTGGTTTGGCTTGGTCCTAGTTTAAACCGATAAGGTTCCGACTTTGACCATTCTTTTGCATTGCGATGTTCTTGTCCTAGTGTTTGGGATTTCAAAAACCAAAAAAACTGATTCAATCCCGGATTTTAAAGGATTTTGTGCTTTGTTTAAGTTCCGTCCTAGCTTAAAAAAAGAAAAAGGAACCGATTCCGTCCCGGCTATGACGTTACGAGAGAAACATAAAAAATTCACCTAGATAGGACTTACATGATGTCGTTTTCCTTTTAATGTTTGTTAACATTGTTGTTTTTCTCCGCGAGTATCATTTTCACCACAAAAGTTGTATTTCAACTTTCAAATGTTGATAAAAGCGTCAATGGTCCGATATTAAGACTATTCAGATGGATATCGTAAGTTCACGTGACATTGTGAGTTTTTGAATACCGATAGGTCGATTTTCAAGTATGCTGACCGGTATTCTATGAAATTAATATTTATAAATATTAATCGTAGCATGTCCACGGAAACCGGCTATTTCTTTATTAATTAATATCTAAATAAATAATTAGGTGTATAATATACACAAAATTACTCTTCATAATCTTTGTTACGATACGGACACCAAAATAGCATCGAAAAGTACAAAATTATTTTTACCAAAACTTTAGTACTTTGGGCTCAATTAATTATCCCTTATTAGACCCAGAAACTCATGCAAAACCATGCATGAAATGACAACATTAACCCCAAAAACAAACAACAACCAAAGGAACGTCATTAAACGTAACCGCGTTGAGATATTGATCAGTGATGAAAGACATGAACATCGTACTGAACAACAGCATCGAGAGTTGTGGCATTGAAGCTGTAAGGCCTCGCCTCTGCGTAGCCCCGGGCGAAACGGAAACGCCCGCTCCCGCCTACGACCGGCATCTCTCTCAGCTCTGAATAGATGGCGTTTCGGCCCAAAGCGCTAAGAGTGCTTCCATTGAACTTCCCTTCCGTGAAGAGGAAGTTCAAAACCATCAAATATCCAATCTCCGACTGCGAAGCCGACGCGTAGATCCCCTGCGCTCTCCCCACTAGCCTCGAGGCCCGATCCGGCTGCACAGTCAGGGGGTCGTCCATCATCGTTATTTGCCCGAAGAACGACCTTGACGTATCCGTCGTTGCTGCCTTAGCCACTCTCACACAAGTCGGGTTTTTCCCGTTGACGGAGTCGTGGAAGTAGAAGCGGAAGTGGCTCAGCCTCTCTTGGCTTCGGTGAAGACCTAGCTTTTCGGGAGCTAGGGTTTCGGAGAAGGCGCCGGGAGTGTTGATGTTGTCTCCAGTGACAAGGATTGAGAAGAAGAGGATGAAGATCAGAGATATTGTGGTGATTTTGATTAGGGTTTCGGCCATTGTTGATTACTACTTACTAGAAGAGAGGAAGTGGTTTCTAGCTAGCCAAAGCCATCACTATTTATACTATGAATAATTGTTTATGTAAACGAATTACTATATTACCCTTACTTTGATAAATGACGAGTAATGTGAAATTAATTTTTTTTTTTTTTTTTTTTTATGGTATTGTTGTTAGAGTACTAATTATAGGGTTGATATCAATTAGATTTTTTTATAACGTGACATGTATTCAAAATATACTAGTATTATATCTAAAATTCTATTTAATTAATTAAAATATAAAGAGAAATAAAATAGTGGAGCATACTTATGCTGCTATTAATCCTAATTTATATATGTAATCTCGAATGATGACAAAGACTGGTATATGTTCATGTCTTGAATTGAATAGATTAAGTCCTAATAAAATCAACTTGGGTAACAATATCTTTAATTTAAAAATAAATAAATTCTATAATTTCCAATGCAAATTCCATTTGTCGTTTTTCTTGACAAAGGAATAAATCGAGGTTCGATTTCGTAGATAATATAAAGAAGAAAGATTCTAACTCAATATTCAAGATATAAAAAGACATGAGCAAATTAACATAAGCTAAATACTTAACAGGATTATTCGAACAGTCAGCAAACGACTAAGCAGAATCTCAGTGAACATGTATATATATATACAATTATATATATATTAACACTTTACATTTTGATTTATACACAAATTTGACATTCTACGGCAACAAATATCGCACTAAGTTAAGAACATAAAATTAAGAAAAATACAAAGTTTTATATATTTAAACTAAAGTATACTCTCAAGTTTCAAAAAAAGGTAAAGTATACCCACAAAGTGTATTTTCTTTTCTTTTATATATCATCTAATATATATATATATATACATATATATATATATGTTGATGCCCTTTTTTGGATCAAACACTGTTGTGGCCCAAGTTGTTGATTTAGGGCCTGGCCCAATGTCGCTTGATGACGTGGCGGGCTTCTGATGACTTTGGACGGGCCTCTGGCTGGCCTTGTTGCGAGGATGACAGATTTTCCCTCCCTCTTGCTCTCTCTCGGCGTATGAGTGATACGGATTCCGAGCGAAGTTCCTGGCACTGGGATCGAAACCTATCGTAACCGTTCGAGGTCCAGCGATCCGGGGATTACTCTCCCCCTGTTACCTCAAAGCCTGGAATGGACAAGGCCAGGGATACAGGTTCGGGTATCTCGTAGGAATCGGGGTCCACACGAACGGGAGAGTGAGTTTGATCCAGTGGATCCTGGGAGATTGGCCCCTCGGCCTGTGACGTCGATTCTAGTCTGGGCCTTACAGAATGTCCGCAAAGCCACGATATCAATGTAAGATATGGGGCTGGGAGACAGAACGGGTTCCACGCAGATCTAGAAGAATGGTCTGGCGGGGTCGTCGAATCGTCCCAGGATCTTTTCTAGGGGTTCCCTCTGGTTGGTCTATTTAGAGAGATTCCCCATGCCCAGTCCCTCGACCTGAATTGTGGGTCCTGATACGTGTCCCCGAGCTATCCGCACAGACGCGCAATGGACTGTGAGATAGACCGGACACCGCGTAGAACAGGACCTATCAAGTAGGACCTTGACCGTGTAGGAATCTCTCCGAGACCTCCGATATCGCTCAGTTTCCGGACCTGGCAAAAGAATACCCGAGGTCAAGGGAAACGGGTGGGGGGGGGGGCTACCCCCTGATTCACCTCCGACGCTCAACATTAGTGGAGTATATGAGAGGGAGGCGAGTTTATAGGGAGTAGGGAAGATCTCGAGAGAATTCGAGTGAATTCCGTCGAGTTTGAGTGAGTTACCGTTTGAATGAACTGAGTCTGTATTTATAACTGGATCCAGGGACTCCGGTGCAAATAAATATTGCTTCGGGAGGTCCCCGAGAACAAATTTTATATGAAAATTGAAGCCCCTGACGAGAGGAAGCCAACGCAACCGTCGGATCGCCGATCCAATCACCGACGCGCCCTCACGCGCGAGTTTTGTGCGCGCTGCTCCGCCCACGCGCTGCCCACTCGCTGGCACGCGCGGATGACGTCATCGCTTAAGGGGCGCGCGTGGAGAAGGCTGAGGGGCGAGTGGGTGGCAGAGGTGCCACGTGGCGGCTCCTGGTGGGCTCTGGGAGTGTGTGGGGCCCACAAAAAGGCTCCCGAAGTGATTTTTTGCTCCCGAACTCTTCCCGTGTCCGTTTTTCACAAATTTTATGTCGTTTTAAGGTGTTTTCATATTTTTAAGAACACCGGGACACTTTGTTTTACGAAAACGGGCCTCGGGAGAGCACATTGGTGTTTAATATGATTTAATTAATAAAGAAATGATTAATTAAATCATTTTTCTTTATTAATTTATTTTACAAAAATACCCCCCAACAATATATATATATATATATATATATATATATTAAATCCTCCTTATTAATAATTTTTGAAATTTTTATATTTCATCTACTTTCATTTCTCACCAAAATATATCTCCTCTTTAGAGTTTTATTTTTTGAATCGTTTAAATAAATAATTAAATATAAGAAGATGAAGGGTAAAATTATCAAATCGTAAGTTGAATTTAGATATTTTTGAAATTTGAGTGTATATTTTTACTAAAAATGAAAGTTGAATGTATCATTTTATTTCCTTAATTCTGTAGTCCAGCTCGTTGAAGTAAACACACTTGATAGTATAAATATAAAATTAGTAAGAGCAATTATTATCGATTAATATATAATTCTGTCGTAAGTCATGCTTTAGATGGAAAATTAATAACAATTTTTTTTTTCTATTTCATTAGTGATACACTGATACAACACTACTGTTTGTCCCCCAAGTCAGTGGCTTATTTTTGAAAAAGTATACATTATTATTAAATAAAGTAGCATGGGCTCAAATAACTTAATGAATAATGTAAACGTAAAAAGGGAAAATTGCGGAAAAAATACCTAACTTTTGGTCAAACTGCCTCTCAGGTACCCAACTTTTAAAACTGGCGGCAAAAATACCCAACGTGCGTTGACCGTGACTTTGGCATGAAAACGTTAATTTTTCTGTTAAAATTCGTCATGTGGCCGTTAGTGGCAAAAATACCCAACCTTTTTTTAAAAAAAAAAATAATTTTTAATTTTTTTAATTTATGTTTTTCTTTTTCTTTTATTGATTATTGATAATTACAGTTGAACCTCTATAAATTAATAAGGTTGGGACCAGAGAAATTTATTATATTATCGAATTTATTAATTTATCGAGGTAAAAATTGAACTACGTTAATGTAGTCGGGACCGGACAAAAATATTATTTAATCGCGACTATTAATTTATCGAGTATTAATTTATAGAGGCTCTACTGTACTTGAATTCCAAATACATGGAATAATACAAAAGTTAGTCAAAACATCTATTGATTTCTTAATGTGCTTGTATAAGCTACATTTGGTGATAAAAATCTTCTTATTATGAGAAATTTTAAACATAATGCTACAGGTATTTTAAGTAATTGAACAGGGTTTTGAGCCCTCCAATCTTCAAATACCTATTTTCAAAACCATGTTCAATTACTTAAAATACCCGTAACATTATGTTTAAAATTTCTCATACTAATAAGATTTTTATCACGAAATGTAACTTATACAAGAACATTAAGAAATCAATAGATGTTTTGACTAATTTTTGTGTTATTCCATGTATTTGGAATTCAAGTAATAATCACTAATCAAGTAAAGAATAAATAAATAAATTTTTAAAAAAATTGATTAATTTTTTTAATAGAAAAGGTTGGGTATTTTTGTCGCTAACGGCCACATGAGGGATGTTATCGGAAAAATTAACGTTTTTATGTCAAAGTCACGGTCAACGCAGGTTAGGTATTTTTGCCGCCAGTTATAAAGGTTGGGTACCCAAGAAGCATTTTGACTAAAGGTTAGTATTTTTACTGTAATTTTCCTACGTAAAAATGTATCAATCAATAGAATAAAACAGAAACAGAAAAGGAACTCATGAACGTGGGTAGTATAAAATTTATACATCATGCAACAAATAAATAGAAAATAATTAAGACACCAAATGATCATAATACGAACACTTAATATAAATATATATTACTGGAAAGAATGTCGTTTTATCTCGCTTTAACAACTTTTGTTAATATATTGGTCACTCTTTGAATTTCTTTTAAAGACCAAATTATTCTTTCGAACTCTCAATCTTTCTCAAACATTTGGCCTCCTGATCTGACCCTGACCCTTCACAAATTTATACTTGCTATTGAGTAATAGAAGCATGTCAAGTGTCATGGTAAGTAACAAAAATTCTAGAATTACTTTTTTTTAATACAAGTAAAACCGGTTATTTCGTACTGCAGGGATCAACATTCTGGATACTGCTTAATCTTTTGTCACCTTTCTTGACAAAATTTTGGTTTAAAGTTTAAACACAAGAATATAGTAATTCGCTCCACGTTAGACGGGCAGCCCCCTACAGGTCAGTCCATCCCGCATTTTTGGTGGCCATATAGGCAACCTGTACCTGGGTTGGACCCCGGACACAAGTTGCCCATCCTGCAGTTAAAATTTGGTGGGCGAAAAACCCGTCTGCTCAATATATGAACGGATAATATGTTCTCAATTTTGTATTTTGTATTTTTTTAAAGTTACTTTTTTCTTTTTCTTTTTGTGCGCACTGCTCTCGCGCCATGTTTGGAGAACTCTCTACACCAATCATAACTATATGATCTTTCACACAACAAAGTGAGAATTGTTTATTTTATTTTATGCCTTAGTGACTACGTATCCCACAATTACAAGCACGTTATTGCTATAAAAACACAACCTAATGAACGTAACAAACTCACAAGTTTCCTTCTCTCCACAAGGCCATGGCAAAGAGCAACACCCGAACCATGCTCGCACTGTCAGCCATTCTCCTCTTCTCTGCCATGGCCAACTCAAGCCCCGACGGTCAGTTCTACAAGAGTATAAACCCGAGGAAGGCGGGGCTGAGGAGGGAGAAGCTCAGCCACCTCCGCTTCTTCTTACAAGACATCGTCAGCGGGAAAAACCCGACGGTCGTGGTCGTGGCGTCTGCGCCATCGACGAAAACCTCGGCCTTTGGGTTTGGCTTAGTGGCCATGATGGACGACCCGCTCACGGTGGGGCCGGATCCGAGCTCGCGGAGGATCGGCTACGCGCAGGGGATCTACGCAGGGGCGTCGCAGACGGAGTTTGGGGTGCTGATTGTGTTCAACTACATCTTCACGGAGGGAAAGTACAATGGGAGCACGATCAGCGTGCTTGGCCGCGAAGCCGGGCTCAACAACGTGCGCGAGATGCCGATCTTGGGTGGCAGCGGCCTCTTTCGCTACGCGCGGGGCTACACGCTTTCCAAGGTCCACTTCTTCAACGTTACCTCCAACTATAGCATCACGGAGTACAACCTCTACGTCTTCCACTACTGATCTCGTCTTAGAGGAGACTAGTCCAAGTTGGTTGATTATGTAATGAATTCTTGTCTGGTTCGGTTGGTTGAGTACATAATAAATCGTTCAGACCACGATCGATAAAAAAAAAATTCGAAAATGGTCGCGGAAAAATAAGTTATTGACCGGATCATGGCAATATGATGGATTTTTTAGGTCTGTTAAATTAGGGTTCTTATCCTTAAAAAAATAAAAATAAAAAATTAGGGTTCTTATCCTCTTGGTGTTGTGTGGACTGTTAATTATGAGCTCGCAAGTTTGTATTAAATATTCCCATCTTTATCATGACGTGGCCTTTGATGACGTGCTTGAATTTGAAAATGATGAGAGTTTGAGTTCGATGATTTTGGGTATCTCGTATCTTTGTTGTATTTTGAATTTGATGTAATAATTCATTATTAGCTAGACCATAAGCGGAACTAGGATTTATACTTTGGGGTGGCTGGTTTAAATTTATAGTGCAAATAAAAGGAGTTTATTTGTAAAAAAATTAAACATTAGTGCTAAAAAGATCAAAAAAAAAAATTTGGGGGTGGCTCTAGCCACCCCCACCACAGTTCCGCCTATGAGCTAGACCAAATTTGGATTTGTGTGTTTTAAAAGACAGAAAAGAAAACAGCATGAGATGGCCAAAATATTTTAAAGCAAAGAATATTTACGGCAAATATATATATATATATGCTACAAAAGTATGATTTATATTCTCAATCTTATCCATTAACTCACTTCCAAGTCGTGATACATGATCTGATTATGTTCTTTTCCTTTTGATCAATTTCAAATTAACATCTCATAATAGCGAAAACGTGTTATGCATTGCTAATCTAGGGTCAAAGCAGGCTAAAAGTGGTCATTAAGAGCGAAACATATGGGCAAATTTATACTAGTAATCACATGAAACTGTATAGGAGAGATTTAACAGGAAAAAATTAACTTTAAAACAAGCACTAGAAAATCCGAATCAAAGTGTCCTAATTTTTTTTAGTAAATATGCTTCTCCCATTTTCAGTATGTATTGAATCTTCCCAAAAGTTCGTTGGTTCTCCTGCTAAACTTATCAGTTATTAATCTAGAAAAACGATTATCCTAAAGTACTGTCATAATTTTCAGAGCGATATATAGAGAGATAGATTATCGCCGTAAAACTTTTGTCCAAAAAAGTATTTTTTTCAATTATGAGAACTTTAAGGTTAATTTAGCAAATAATGAAGTAAAAAGGGTTATTTTGTTAAGTTTTGCGTTATTTAAACCTTGTTTAGGAATATCTTTTGCATTTCATGCTCGGATAAAATGGTTACAGATTTTTCTAACGTTATTTTGTCAAGTTTCCCTTTCATGTTAATGTCACACCCTAAAATCCTTAGAGAGGATCCGTGCCCGGGAAAGCACGGGAAGGAGGCCCAACAAGCCTCCCGAAGCGCCTAGTGAGTGGCAAGGCGCAAGGAAAGACTTGGCTTAGGTGGTGGGCCGAGCACGTGCGGTATGAGGCAGCGGCCCAACGCACGGGAGCACGTGAGAAGCATACAGCAAGCACGAGTAGCGTGTCCGAGAAGGGCACGGGCAGCGAACTCACACGCGGGCAACCAGGGCAGCGGATACGCGCATTCGGGCAGGGGAAAAGTGGCACGCGGTGACGCAGCGAGCGTCACCCACGCGGAGAAGTCCAGCGTCACCCACACCGACTCGGTGAGCGTCACCCACGCGGAAGGCCCAAGAAGGACGCGCAAAGGGAGAGTTCGGCCCATGGATTCGTGAAGATGGTGGGCTATCTTCAAGGATAACACGTTAAAGATAGGATAAGGCTTAAGAGTTAGGATTCGATTAGGATTAGGTTTTCTCTTTGTATTCTATAAATAAAGTCGAATGTGGCTATCTTAAAGGTGTGAAACCATATGCGAGTTTAGGCTAGAGTGAGAGTTAGGGCTTTGCGAGAGTTTTGTGAGTGAAACGAAGGGAACGGCGTTAGCGCACCTGAGTATACCCTTTTAATAAAAAGAAAGGTTGGGGTGTGCCCCGTAAGCTTGTGTCGTGGTGTGATACTTTACTTGCTTAGTCGAAATTCATTGGGTACTTAGTCTAGGTTTGCATACGAGAGTTGGTTTACACGGGGAAGGCTGGTCGTGTTTGAGTGTACACGGCGCCGCACAAGGTCAAAAATTCAGGTACGAAATTGACCCTGTGACAAGTGGTATCAGAGCTGATTTTTGTCTTCAAGGATGGTGAAGGCAACGCGATCAACGACATCGGAGTCGCTGGTTGGTGAACCGGCCAATGACGAGAAGACCTTAGACGAACAGGTGCTCGCGCAGTCAGCGGAGATCAAGGAACTCAAGAAGATGATCTTAGAAGCTCAGAATGAGATGGTCACCCAGACTGAAGTTATACTCGATCGACTTTCAGAGGTTACTGCACAGTTATCGGAAAGAGTTTCAGATTTGGAGACCGATGTTAGACTTATAAAGCGAGCGACGGACAGCTTGCCAAGCGGAGTCAACAGAGGTGCTGGTCCGAGATTCAAGGTTCCCGAGCCGAAACCCTTCAGTGGGGTGAGAGATGCAAAGGAGCTGGAGAATTTTCTATGGGACATGGAGCAATACTTCAAAGCGGCTCACGTGGATTCCGACGACAAGGTAACAATCACGAGTATGTACATGCAGGGAGATGCTAAGCTGTGGTGGAGAACCCGGCTAACCGAAGGAGTCGGCCCAGAGGGGGAAAGCATCCAAACATGGGACGATCTGAAGACGGAGCTAAAGACTCAGTTCCTGCCCGTGAACGCGGCATGGATTGCGAGAGACGCATTAAAGAGGCTAAGACAAACCGGGTCTATTCGCGATTATGTGAAGGAGTTTAGCTCGTTAATGCTAGATATCCGTAACATGTCTGAGGAGGACAAGCTGTTTAATTTCCTTTCAGGACTACAGCCTTCGGCTCAGACGGAATTGCGGCGAAGAAACGTTCGTGACCTACAAACTGCAATGGCGGCAGCAGACGGGTTAATCGACTACGAGTTCAAACATACCTCGCGGACAGATCGGAGGGAGAACTCAGACGGGAGCAACAAGAGCCAAGAAGAACTTCCAAGACGGGACAGAAGGCAAGAGTATGGATCGGCCAAAGGAAGGACGGACCGAAACAGCTCCAGAGGGGGCATACGGTGCTTCCTTTGTGACGGTCCCCACATTGCGAGAGAATGCCCGACGACGATGAAGTTAACGGCCATGGCTGCCCGAGACGAAACACCCGAACAACCAGAGGAGGTTACTTCTAAGATGGGCTGCCTGCAATCGCTCAATGCAATATGGGTGGAGAGCCCCGAGAGAAAGCGAGCCACACCCACGGAAGCGACAACCGGCAGCGAGCAAGAGTACGAAGACGCGAACGTTATTCCACACTGCAGTAGTGTGAAGTGTCTGCTACCCACCCTTGGGACATCCGACGGGAATGAGAGACAGGATCCTACAGTGCCTTTGGTGGCTAGAGATGATGTCGGCCAAGCAACGGGTAAGGTGACGTTAGCTTTTGTTGAGACAGGGTACCCGGCTAATGCACTAGGAGAGGAACCCATGGAGAGGAGCAAGGCCCCTTCCCCGAGGAAGCACAAGCACGAGTTCGGAACGAGACCGACGACTCAAGTCCCACAGAGGAAGACGCCGATAGAGAAGGTGCAGAAAAGGGTGAAGCGTAAAGGGGACAAGAAAAGACGGTGTAGACAGTTCGAGAGAGGCGACAAGGTGTTGCTAAAACTGACGCCGCAGATGAGAAAGAAGCTACCGGACGAGCTTCGAACGACCGAGTTACTTAGGTACCAAGGTCCCTTCGATGTGTCGAAGAAGGTCGAGGATGAGATGTATCGCCTTGAATTGCCGGAAGAGATGAAGAACCTCCATTCAACCATTCATGGAAGCTTCTTGAGACCGTATCACGAGGGTTCAGAGGGGAAGATAGTTCATGAGAAAAGAGTAGAGTACGGAGCTGGATCGGGAAAGAGAGTTCATCAGATTCTAGACCGTCGGACAATCTGGAAGAATGGCAAAGACGAGCTTTTGGTTCATTGGGAAGGGAGTAAAGCGTGCGATGCTACATGGGAGCGTGACGATGCCCTTTGGCGATTCAGGAGCAGAGAGATGAAGACATACTCAGAAGGTAACTCGACGAGGACGTCGGTTCAATCCGGCAGGGGAGAGTTTGTCACACCCTAAAATCCTTAGAGAGGATCCGTGCCCGGGAAAGCACGGGAAGGAGGCCCAACAAGCCTCCCGAAGCGCCTAGTGAGTGGCAAGGCGCAAGGAAAGACTTGGCTTAGGTGGTGGGCCGAGCACGTGCGGTATGAGGCAGCGGCCCAACGCACGGGAGCACGTGAGAAGCATACAACAAGCACGAGTAGCGTGTCCGAGAAGGGCACGGGCAGCGAACTCACACGCGGGCAACCAGGGCAGCGGATACGCGCATTCGGGCAGGGGAAAAGTGGCACGCGGTGACGCAGCGAGCGTCACCCACGCGGAGAAGTCCAGCGTCATCCACACGGACTCGGTGAGCGTCACCCACGCGGAAGGCCCAAGAAGGACGCGCAAAGGGAGAGTTCGGCCCATGGATTCATGAAGATGGTGGGCTATCTTCAAGGATAACACGTTAAAGATAGGATAAGGCTTAAGAGTTAGGATTCGATTAGGATTAGGTTTTCTCTTTGTATTCTATAAATAAAGTCGAATGTGGCTATCTTAAAGGTGTGAAACCATATGCGAGTTTAGGCTAGAGTGAGAGTTAGGGCTTTGCGAGAGTTTTGTGAGTGAGACGAAGGGAACGGCGTTAGCGCACCTGAGTCTACCCTTTTAATAAAAAGAAAGGTTGGGGTGTGCCCCGTAAGCTTGTGTCGTGGTGTGATACTTTACTTGCTTAGTCGAAATTCATTGGGTACTTAGTCTAGGTTTGCATACGAGAGTTGGTTTACACGGGGAAGGCTGGTCGTGTTTGAGTGTACACGGCGCCGCACAAGGTCAAAAATTCAGGTACGAAATTGACCCTGTGACAGATAATATATATAGAGAATTGGTGCCCGATCAGTTTTTCTTTATTTAATTGGCTTTATTTGATATATATTAATAAAACCTATAATAATGAACTAATTGACAACGATGCTTCAAACTTTTATTGATAATTGCCATGCAGTAATCAAAGACACAAAACATTGAGCAGTTTAATATGATATAGTTAGCTTGCTTTTTGAGCAATTAACTATACTTATGTTCATTTTCACGTGGAAGCAAGTAGGTGATATTATCCCTAATTAATTAATCTTAAGAAAATTCATGAATGTAGTGCGTCGTAGTTGTTGGAATAGTCTTTATCTGCATGCTCTAATATAAAGAGGCATATTTATAAATGATATATATATATATATATATTAATATATGTATATATAGATGTATGTATCCCAACACATGAATTATGGATATTGTCGTAATATATAAACTGTCCAACTAGTCTTTCAAGAAATACAAAATTAAGTCATCACTAGTCACAAACGAATAGGATCCATAACGTATGCAATCATTCGAACCCTACCAGCAAAACCTAATACACACGCCTTACATGACGTTGTACTCCACCACGGCGTCGCCGAGGGTGTTGGAGTACTTGTGAGTCTTTGGCGAGTGCGTAGCCCCGGGCGAAGCGGATCCCACTGCCCCCGACGATTGGCATTTCTCGCACGCCGGAGAATACGGCGTTGTGGCCGAGCACGCTGAGCGTGCTCCCGTTTGTACTCCCCCTCGGTGTAGAAATAGTTGTGCATTATCAGCAACACCCATTCCGTCTGCGATGCCGATGCGTAGATCCCCTGAGCAGCCCCAATCTTCCTCGAGCCTCGCTCGGGGCCCACCGTGAGCGGGTTGTCCATCATATTCATGAAGCCGAATGCGGTGGCTGAATGATGTAGAGTTTATTTAGAAACAGAGAGAAACGCTTTCAGCAAAAGCAAGCTTTGATTTTCATTCAACTTCAAACACTAAAACGATATATTATAACAAAGCCATAAGACACTAACAAAGTTCCTAATATATTTATAAGTTATAACCTACCAACAAAATAAAGAAATAAAATAATGCGTATAAGCAAAACAAATAAAATAAAAATCCACAAAGTAAGGAATTGTATTGACGATCTCAGCCCATGAATTGATCGGCATCACCAAAGCATTGTCGTTGGTGCAGCCGCCACACGCACGGCCGTCAGGTTTTTCCCGCTGATGACGTCGTGGACGAAGAAGTGGAGGTGGCTGAGCTTCTCCCTCTTGATCCCCAGCTTCCTCGGGCTTATGCTCTTTTAGAACCGGGCTCAAGGCTTGATCCGGCAGCGACGGAGAGGAAGAGAGCGGTGAAGAGTGCGAGCATGGTTTGGGGGGTTCTCTTCGCCATGGCTTTGTGGAGAAGAGAATGTATTATGTGAATTAGAAAAGTTTTTGTTGTTTTATAGTATTGTATTAATGTAATTTTTCCATTGAATGGTTTGAAAATTTGGTTTTTTGACTTGTGTGATTTTTATGCATTGAATTCAAACTAAGGCGACTTACTAGACTTTATGCATTGTTTTGGCCTGGTCCTATTTGTTTTCCAGTTTCCAAAAACCGGTCCATCTTGAAAATGTTTATTTAAAAAATAAAAATAAACCATTAACCGGAAAAAATTTGCCAGGTCCAAAAAGAATTGCAACGAGTAAATTTGCAATTCCTTGAAGTTGAAGATCGCCAATAGTACGCTTAATATAAACAATACGTATGTATGCAAGATATTACTTACGAAATTCGCAATCCCTCTTTATATGCATGTTATGAGCAAGTACAACACCATATGCATATAGCATATGTTTTAACAAAATAAATTAAATATAGAATAATTCAAATATATATATATATATATATATCAAAACCAAATATTCATATATGACAAGGGACACGTGACCCCTCTAGAACTGGTTAGGCTCTTCATTTGAGAGGGACATGTGCGGAAATGTTAAATACGTTATAGATTTGCTGTAAAAATAACTTAATTTTCTTAAAGAGTGTTAAAATTTAATGAAAAGTGTCGAAAATCATAAATAATAACTAACTAAGTAATAAAATTTTGAATAATTACCATCCATATTTAATTATATGAAACAAATTAATTTCGTAAGTGAAATTATTTATTATTATATTATATTATATTATATTTATATATATCAAATATAATATAATCTTTTTGGGACAAAGAATAGTGTTGACTAAAGAAACATAATAACATGCCACTTTATGTTTTTCTATCTTAAGCACGATCAACCAGAAAATTACTATATCAATATTCAACAATCATTACCTTATTGTATAGTATAAAGTCTGTTTCTATTGGATTTTTTAAAACTAATAAGGAAAAAAAAAGTTATAACCCACAACCAAATATTTCATTTAGGGGTGTGCAAAAAAAACCCAGCCCAACAATTTAGCCCAACCCAATCTAACCCAACCCCAATCTAACCCAACCCAATTAACCCAATAGTTATCGGGTTGGGTTGGGTTCAACCCGAATAAATAGTCGGGTTGGGGTTGGGCTAGATGCATTGGGTTGGGCCGGCCCAATTGACCCAATCAAGTTTTTTTCTTCAAATAATTAGTTAACTTTTTCAAATATATTTTTGTAGTTAGTCTCATTTTTATGTTTAGTCATTATTTAATGTCTATGACTATGTTTCTAGTTTATGATTACGACCACGTTTCTAGTTTAGTTTACGACTATGTTCCGTACTTGTGTTATTTAATGTTTAAGACTATAATAACGTTTAATTTTTGAATTGGGTGTTTAAAAATAGTAATATGAAATTTATGTTTATTGATTGGCGGTTTAAATTTCAGTGTTATTTGGTAAAATATTTTTATGTATTTTTTTAATTTTAGTTCAGGCCAATGACCCAACCCAATCCAACCCAACCCAAAGTTTGTCGGGTTGGGTTGGATTGGGCCTTCAAAAATTTTGGGTCGGATTGGGTTGCTTTTCCAAAACCCAATAAAATCGGGTCGGGTTCATGTTTTACCTCGGGTCGACCCAATCCAACCCATGCACACCCCTAATTTCATTATTTAGTGGTCACACTCAAACACATACGTCTCGATTTAATTTAACTAATCATTTTTTTTCTTTTAACTTTTTTGGTGTGGCTTTTATTTATATGATTTCCCTTCTTTGTTCGTGTATACAAATGTATAGCCTTTTATTTATAAGATACAAAAATCTTAGTTGTAATACTTGGCTAAATTAAATTTGATAAGAAATCTCTATCTATGAAATAATTTTTTTTTAAAAAAACTTTATTTATGGGGTATGATCTATTTTGCATAATGCTTGAATAATTAATTGTATTTAAAAGTTTTAAACTATTTATTAAGGGTATACTACGACTAAAGTACCCAATGTTTTAAACCGTTTGAATTGTTTACCCACATTTTTTTGGTCGCTATAGTACCTAAATTTAATTTCGTTAAGGAATTTAGTTTCCTCTGGCAAACTCCGTTAGTTGTGTCTTACGTGGCACTTTGGATATTGGATAAGTTACAGCTAAAGTACCCAATGTTTTAAAAAAATTGAATTATTATGTACCTAAAGTTTTATTTTTATTTTTATAACTAGTACCTAAAGTTGCTTCTGTTGTAAAATTTGGTTTCTCAATTAACATGCATTCGCATTTTATTTTTTATTTTTTATTTTCTATTTTGTAGGCATTATAACTAATCTAATCTAATATTAATTAAAATTTTAAATTATAAAATAATTTAATGAGGCTATATAACTTATATTATACTATGAAGCATTATATATATATAGTTATTCAAGATTATCAAAATAAAAATCTACACCATTGATAAAAAATACCCTTAAATAAAAGTATAAGAGACATTTTGGTCAAAAATTTAAAAAAATTCAAACAAAGTTCACTAACTAAATGTCTCTATACTTTGAAATTACCATATAACTATAGTTACATATAACTATAGTTACACAGTAAAAATGAACAAAATTATATTAATGAATGTGTAAAACAATATTTATTTGGTGTAGATATTTATTTCAATAATCTTGAATAAATAATTGTATTTGATACTTCATAATACAATATTAGTATATAACATCACTAAATTATTTTATAATTTTGATTTTAATTATTATTATTAAATTATAATCGTAATATGTTTTAAGAAAAAATTAAAAATAGAATTAAAAAAAAACCCACGTGGCGGTCGAATGCAAAGTGGCTGTGTTGCCAAATCTACATGGTGCATCCGAGGTGCCACATAGAACACCACTAACAAAGTTTGACATAAAAAACCAAATTTTATAACAGAAGCAACTTTATGTACTAGCCACACAAAAAAAAAAAAAAAACTTTAGGTACATAATTCAATTTTTTTTGAAACATTAGGTAATTTAGCCGCCGTTTATCCAATATTCAAAGTGTCACGTAAGACACTACTAACGGAGTTTGACGGAGGAAACTAAATTCTTTAACAGAATCAACTTTAGTTACTATATATAGCCACCAAAAATAAAAGAAGCTTGGGTAGATAATTCAAACAGTTTGAAATATTAAGTACTTTAGCCGCAGTTTACCCATAATAATGATGCTTCAAACTTTACTTGATAAATTGCCATTTAGTAATCAAAGACACGCAATAAAAAATTTTGAGTTGTTTAGTACGATATAGTCAGCTTGATTTTTGAGCAGTTAACTAGATTCTAAATAAATATTAAACTCCTCAAATAAATTACTATACATTATAAGTTAATAATTAATTAGCAAGAAGAATGTGATATTATCCCTAACCATTAATTAATATTAAGAAAGTGCACGAATGTAGTGCTTTGTAGTTGTTGGGTTGGCCTTTATGTGCATGCTCTAAGAAAGCTGCTCTATATGTTGAATAAATAAATAAATAAAAAATGTTTATAAATTATATGTATATATATACATACATATTAAATTTGAAAAGGTATTTAAATTCCGCCCCAAATACAAAAGAAAAATCTGAGCCCGTAATAATGCACCATCCACAACTAATGTGTGTTAGAGTATATTCTGTATAACTGTAGTTTAGGCTTTATGTTTAGCTGTTGTTATTAACAGATGTAGTTATCTGGGTATAAATACCAGATTGTAATAGAATGTTCATTAAGTCAATACAAACAGAATTCTCTTTCCAAATCTGTTTGGCTCGCTCTCTTTCTTTCTCTTCTATTGTTCATCATGGTATCAGAGCAACGATCTGCATCTGAAGAAGCTTCCATGGCGGATTCCAGAAGCAACAATGGCGGATCAGTGAATCTCGTTGTTGGACATGTGTGTCCTTAAATAAGATATTTTATCCCTTTGTAAAAGATTATGACAAGTCGTTGAATAAAGATGATGCTTATTATGATAATCTTATTATAGTTTCTGGTAGAGTAAAATAGAATGTTTGATTCCTTAGTTCATGAAGGATGCAATTATGTTATTATTATCACAACAGAGTCAATGTGAGGAAGAATTAATAATCATAATAAATGAACTTAAAATGTCCGTGACCTGATCAACTGGGTGGGAGCCCATTAATCGTATAAGGTCATTAATGTGACTAAGTGATAAATCCTATTCTGGATTTTGTGTGTGTCACACTCACTAGAAGTGCATTAAGTATGAAGTGTCTTCATACTGGACTGGACCTGACTTAAACTCCGGAAGTTATCATATAAGACCGTCACTGATAACTTGGAGTTGAGTCACTAGTAGATGATCAAATGGATATTCGATCTAAGTCCTGAGTGATCTTGAGTCCAAGCTGCTGACTTGATTGTTCTTTGATTTAACCGTTAAAGAACACGAAATATTACAGCTGTTCCCAACACTATTATTTTGGGAACATGAGAGTCAGCAGTAAGGGTAGCTTGGTCATAGACATGGGCATCACACAGTTCTCCTTAGAGTGATGATGATTCCCTTGATTGTCGGTGGTGAGAAGTGAGAGATACCCATGCGCAACTTATGAATCGAAACCATAAGTGGGTTACTCATGATATTGCTGACTGAGTCAAGGAAGTAAATACAATGAGGGGCATAACGGTAAAAACCGCCTGCTCATTTATGAATCATCAAGTGAAAGATCAATAACCCGAATTTGATTGTATCAATGGACACCCTGCTATTATAAATGGAATAATATATACCGTATCACTAAAGAGTGCAGCCTCGGGTCTATAGTGGAATCACTTCGAGGTTTGACAAACAACTAGCAGTTCGTTGGAGCTTAAGTGATACGGGTCCATGGTCCCCAGGATAGCTCCGTAACGGATGATACGTACGTGATTAAAATACATTCTGGACAATGTTTAATCATTCGGCTTGACTTATAAAACTGAAAGGTCTGTGTCAGACATCAGATAGTTTTATCGTACGCGTGGCAAAAATATCATATTTTGGTACACGAAATTAACTGACAAAAAGAAAGTTAGAATTTAGATTTTCTATCAGCACCATGTTGTTGGAAATTAAATTCTAAGCAACTTTGATTTTTGAACCAAGTCATTTCGACTTACGGTTAGTGATTTATGGATTTTCTAAGTTTATGATCGGTTCGATAAACTTTGAAATTAAATCACATATCACGAATTTAAATGATGGTGTGGCACCATGACATTTTTATGTGTGATATTGAGATCAGGATTTATTAATATAATTTAATTATTTGGATTTAATTATTAATATCTTATTAATAATTAATTAATAATTAATAGATTTATATTAATAAATGAATATATATTTATATATATTAATATGTGTAAATTCGAATTAGGGTTTGTCATATGAAACCCTAGTTAAATTCGAATAGCTTGATTTGGTATTTCTATATTTGCGGCATAAGTACCAAATGTTTTGGTACTTTGGCAAATCCCTAAAATCAATATTATCCATTGGATCGGTTATGATTTAGTATCAACCGTTGGATTAGGATATTGATGAATTCGAAATTAATAACTTGGTGACCAAGTTTTATTTTTCGAATTTGATTAATCAACTATATCCGTTGGCTCGGTCTAAGATTTAATCTATACCGTCGGATTAAGAATTGATTAATTATATATATATATATATATCTATACATATTCGAATTAGGTTTATAAATAAATTCGAAAAATTGTTTTAATAAATGAATTTATCCTAAACTTATTTGATCCATTAGATCGGTTTTAAGAATCACCTAAACCGTTAGATCTAGATAATAATGATTCGAATTATATATATATATATATATATATATCATAATTCGAATTTTATGATGATAAGAAGATAAGATTGGATTTTTGATTTATCTAAATCTTTCTTATTTAATTAAATCCCTAATTAATTATATCCATTGGATTTAGATGAGATTAAATCTGGACCATTGGATTGAGATAATTAATTATATTTAATTAATGAAATTCGAATTTAGGGAGGGAATATCTCCAAATCGGTTACAGTCTTGAGCCTATAAATAGGGAGCTCATTCTACACATTTTTCACACCTTTCCCCAGAGAAAAATTCGAACTCTCCCTCTCCTTCAGGGTCTGCGAATTTTCTCTCTGATCTCTTCTTCTGGTTCGGCTTAGGAGACTATTTCTCCGGAAGCTTAAAAAGAACCATCAGTTAAAGTTTTGCGACGGAGTCCTGCCGGCGAAGCCCACGCTTCGGTACGAGGATTCCAGGAGAATATCCCGGAAGATCACGGGAGATTCGCTCAGCACCGGCGAAGCACTGCCCGATTCAGAGTGCGCAGCCGAAATTGCCAAACGAGGTACGGCCTTATGCATTGGGTTAATAAATGCAAACATTTACTGCTTTCTATTTATTTCCTATTATGACTAGTTTATTAATAATGAGTTATGAATATTAAATTGCATAATATTTATCAGATCTTGGGGATATGGTTATTATCCGATATTCGGACCGTTGATTGGATAACAAGTTTTCCGCTTTAAAATAATTTTTTAAATGTTACCCTGACGGTTCGGACGTATAAATCGTGATAATTATATGGAATCCGAGACGTGATTTCCAACAATTGGTATCAGAGCCATAGTTCAAGGAAAAATAATTACGTAATTTAATTAATGGGTTTAAAGAACAAATTATTTGATGAATAAATTAATAATTAAAATTGAAATTTATTTCTAGATATTTTAATATTAATTTAATTAATTCCCGACCCGAAAAATCGGACCAGGAAAGTGGCCGGGCTGTTAGGCGCAGCCCAGGCCGTGGCACGGGATGACCAGGGGCTGCCGCTGTAGCCCCAGGGTCAAAACCCTAATCGCCACGGGCCAGGCCCGTAGCGAAGCCCACGCCAGGGCGAGACCCTTGCGGGTTGCCCTGGCGCGCAGCGCCTGGGCCTCGCGCTCTGGCTGCGGCCCACGCTGCCTGGCAGCGGAATGGGCCTGCTGGCCCAGCGCGAGGTGGGCGCTGCCCTGGCCCTCTTCGGCTGGTTGGGCGTGGCCTATCCTAGGGATGTGGGCCCGGGCTTAGGCCCGGAGGGCCCACGTACATAATTTTTAATTATGGGTCGGAATTTATTCCGACCCGGATCCTTAGAAATAATTAATTATATTCATCATAGATATAATTTATTATAACCTATTTTCATAACCCTTAAACATAGTGTCTATGTTTGGATCATTATTAATATGTCATATTTGGGATAGATATAAAAAAGAGTAAATGTAAATGTGTTTATTATGAGTCGGAAAAATTTCAATCGTACAATCTTGCCTAAGGAAGAGGGAATCAAAAGTGGGGCCGGTTCACCATCCACTTCTGGGTGACCGGTTAGGACCCCTCCCATCGACCTGGAGAGCGTACGAATTGATCTATCACTACCGACAAAATAATAAACTCAATAAAAAGGGGGCTTATTTAATTACGTGTCGTAATAAATAAATCCGAAAAGTAAACCATTAATGTGTCATTAATAGTTTATATATATTAAGTTTTTATAACTTAGTATAAGAAATAAAAAACGTTATCTCCTAAAAACAATGGCAAGTATAGAATACAACAAAGGTCTCCATTATTACTAACACAAGGTATGTTGACCACACCGCCTCGAGTCACCCTAGTGTGTCCATTCCCTAAGGAAGGTGTGCTTGTGGGAGGTTTGACAACGTGATAGTTCCAAAAGAATATGGGGACGGAGGAATCTTGGAAATGGACCGCGAGTCACCCTAGTGTGACCATTCCCTAAGGACGACGTTTCCAAGAGGATCCTGAGAACCAAAAATAATGGGTTAAGCTTGCACGGAAGTTGGTGCTTCCTGACCGTCTATGGTGATAGTTAATAATCATAGAGAACTTGGTGGTTCTTGTTATGAATATTAATTAAGTTTATGACTAAAACTTAGTTTAACCAAAATACACGGTTGATACCGCGAGTCACCCTAGAGGACCATGCCACTAAGGACGGCAACGACGTGTACAGTCGGTTAAATTATCACGAAATAGTTAAAGGGTTTATTTAACGTTTTACCCAGAACATGTTTGCATCATGTAACTATTTCAAATAAAACTTTTCTAAAACATTCTACCTATAATAAAGTTTAATAAGTTTCTTTTTCAATGCCAATTAAGATGTCTTTCGACAAACAAGAAATGGAAAAGTCTGCTCTGACGCTGATGTCTCAAAATCAAAGCAATCTGGTAAAAGTCACAAAATCCTTTAGCAAGCTGGCCATGAGTGGATCTTTGGAAAAACTTGGAATGGCAGATCAGAATGCTATAAACTCTTTGAACAAGAGGAAAAGAATCATTGGAAACCAGGAAGAATTCTTCCAGATTGGGAGTACAAGTAATGTTGATCGTTCAACATTAGAAACATGTTTCGTGGACAGCTCATCCTTCAACTGGATCTTAGATTCAGGAGCAAACGATCATGCTTGCAATTCTCTTCAGTCTCTTGACAAATTGGAAATGAAGGGCCAACTTTGAAAGTGGGAAACGGGGAATTTCTACAAGCAAAGGCGGTAGGAAATTTGCGACAGACATTTGGAAATAAGTATTTATTTGTTGATAATGTGTACTATTATCCAAATGTCTGCAGAAATATACTTTCTGCTTATCTGTTGTACAAACAAGGTTATACTCTAAACTTTCGTGGATCCCATTGGGTCATCACAAAGGATGAAGTATATATTTGTACTGCTAAAGCAGAAAACGGATTATACATCCTAAGACCAGATTATGGTAGCTGTATGAATACTGAGATGTTTAAACTGGCAGTGCCGAAGTCAATTAAGAAACCCAAAATTGACAATGATGTTCAAACGTACCTGTGGCATTTAAGATTGGGTCATATTAATCTAGACAGGATAAACAGGCTGGTAAAGGATGGACCCCTTAAAGAACTAACAATCGGTTCTTTGCCTGTTTGTGAATCCTGTATAGAGGCTAAAATGACCAAAAGACCTTTCTCGATGAAAGGTCAAAGAGCCACTAAACCATTAGAACTCGTCCATTCTGATGTATGTGGTCCCATGAACATACAAGGAAGGGGAGGAATTGAATACTTTGTCACCTTTATTGACGATTATTCAAGATATGGTTACGTTTATCTCATGGCCAAGAAATCTGAAACCTTGGGTAAGTTCAGAGAATTTCTGGCAGAATCTGAGAATCAACTAGGACTGTCATTAAAGTCTCTTCGATCTGATCGAGGGGGAGAATACCTAGATCATGAGTTTTGCGACCTATTGATCGAGAAAGGTATAACATCTCAACTAACTGCTCCTGGCACACCAGAACAAAATGGTGTTGCAGAAAGGAGAAATAGAACCTTATTGGAAATGGTAAGGTCAATGTTAAGTTATTCATCGCTACCCAATTCATTCTGGGGATATGCTTTGTTGACGGCTACAAACATTCTGAATGTTGTGCCATCAAAGTCTGTTTCTAAAACGCCCGTCGAATTATGGAATGGCAGAATACCAAGTCTGCGACATTACAGAATTTGGGGATGTCCTGCACATGTGCGGACTGGAAACAAGAATAAATTGGAATCACGAACGGAAGTTTGTCTGTTCGTAGGATATTCCAAAGAGACTAAAGGAGGTTTGTTTTATAGTCCAGAAAGTAAGAAAGTATTTGTCTCGACAAATGCTACCTTTCTGGAACAAGATTATATGACAAACTTCAAACCTCGAAGTAAAGTTATACTCGAGGAGCTGTCAGGTGACAAGGTCACAATATCTCCAACAGTGCCTGTTGTCGAAGATATAGTGGAAACCACGGTCCCAAATCAGAACCAACGGGTACTCAGACGTAGTGGGAGGTTCAAAAGACCTGTTGAACGCTATGAGCACACCCAGTTGGAATTTCACCTAGCTGTCACAGACACTAGTGTTGAAGATCCCATAGGCTACAAACAAGCTATGGAGGATCCTGATAAGGGAGAATGGCAGGAAGCCATGAACCAAGAAATAGAATCAATGGATTCTAATGAAGTCTGGGAACTTGTAGACTTACCGGATGGTTTCAAAACCATTGGCTGTAAGTGGGTATACAAGCGAAAGAGAGGAGTGGACGGGAAGGTTGAAACCTTCAAGGCTAGACTAGTGGCAAAGGGTTTTACCCAGAGGGAAGGTATTGATTTCGATGAAACCTTCGCTCCAGTCGCTAAGTTCAAGTCCATCCGGATTCTCATGGCCATAGCCTGTAGTCTCAATTATGAGATTTGGCAGATGGACGTCAAAACCGCATTCCTGAACGGGTACATTGACGAAAACATCTATATGGACCAACCAGAAGGGTTCGTGCAACAGGGTCAAGGAGGGAAAGTTTGTAGATTACTTAAATCCATTTATGGATTAAAGCAAGCTTCCAGATCCTGGAATCTGAGGTTTGATGAAACCATCAAAACCTATGGATTCATTCAAAATGTCACTGAGGCCTGCATTTATAAACTCAATGACGAAACCGTGGAAATATTTCTTGTTCTGTACGTCGACGATATTCTTCTCATTGGAAACAGTGTGAAGAAGCTATCGGACGTAAAAGCGTGGCTATCTACGCAATTCCAAATGAAGGACATGGGAGAAGCCAGCTATCTTCTTGGGATCCGTATATTCAGGGATCGCAATAACAGGCTTCTGGCCTTATCGCAAGCAACTTACATTGATAAGGTGCTTGAACGTTTTGCAATGGCAAACTCCAAGGGAGGTAATTTACCAACCAGACATGGAGTATTCCTTAGTAGGAAACAATGCCCAACTTCTCCGGAAGAGCAAGATGTGATGAGGAGAATACCCTATGCTTCAGCAGTGGGAAGTCTGATGTACGCTATGCAGTGTACTAGGCCAGACATCTGTTACGCTGTGGGAATTGTTAGCAGATATCAATCCAACCCTGGTATGGCTCACTGGACTGTAGTGAAAAACATTCTCAAGTATCTTCGGAGAACGAGAAACTATATGTTAGTGTTTTCAGGATCAGAACTGAATCCACTAGGATACACTGATTCAGACTTTATGTCTGATAGAGACGCGAGAAAATCGACGTCAGGAGCAGTGTACACCCTTGCTGGTGGAGCGATATTCTGGAGAAGCATAAAGCAATCCTGTATCGCAGATTCCACCATGGAAGCTGAATACGTGGCAGCCTGTGAGGCAGCCAAAGAATCAGTTTGGCTCAAGAATTTCTACATAGAACTGGGAGTTGTTCCAGATGTAGATGGTCCCCAAACACTATACTGTGACAACAGTGGTGCGGTGGCAAATTCTAAAGAGCCCAGAGACCATAACAAGGCAAAACATATAGAACGCAAATACCATCTCATAAGAGAGATAGTGCGTCGTGGCGACGTAAGGGTTGTGAAAATAGCCTCGGAAGACAATCTGGCTGATCCATTCACCAAGACGTTGCCAGAGAAAATATTCAGGAGGCATCTGGAGAATATGGGTCTGAAAGACATGAGTCATCTTCTTTAAGTACACGTGGGAGATTGTTGGACATGTGTGTCCTTAAATAAGATATTTTATCCCTTTGTAAAAGATTATGACAAGTCGTTGAATAAAGATGATGCTTATTATGATAATCTTATTATAGTTTCTGGTAGAGTAAAATAGAATGTTTGATTCCTTAGTTCATGAAGGATGCAATTATGTTATTATTATCACAACAGAGTCAATGTGAGGAAGAATTAATAATCATAATAAATGAACTTAAAATGTCCGTGACCTGATCAACTGGGTGGGAGCCCATTAATCGTATAAGGTCATTAATGTGACTAAGTGATAAATCCTATTCTGGATTTTGTGTGTGTCACACTCACTAGAAGTGCATTAAGTATGAAGTGTCTTCATACTGGACTGGACCTGACTTAAACTCCGGAAGTTATCATATAAGACTGTCACTGATAACTTGGAGTTGAGTCACTAGTAGATGATCAAATGGATATTCGATCTAAGTCCTGAGTGATCTTGAGTCCAAGCTGCTGACTTGATTGTTCTTTGATTTAACCGTTAAAGAACACGAAATATTACAGCTGTTCCCAACACTATTATTTTGGGAACATGAGAGTCAGCAGTAAGGGTAGCTTGGTCATAGACATGGGCATCACACAGCTCTCCTTAGAGTGATGATGATTCCCTTGATTGTCGGTGGTGAGAAGTGAGAGATACCCATGCGCAACTTATGAATCGAAACCATAAGTGGGTTACTCATGATATTGCTGACTGAGTCAAGGAAGTAAATACAATGAGGGGCATAACGGTAAAAACCGCCTGCTCATTTATGAATCATCAAGTGAAAGATCAATAACCCGAATTTGATTGTATCAATGGACACCCTGCTATTATAAAGGGAATAATATATACCGTATCACTAAAGAGTGCAGCCTCGGGTCTATAGTGGAATCACTTCGAGGTTTGACGAACAACTAGCAGTTCGTTGGAGCTTAAGTGATACGGGTCCATGGTCCCCAGGATAGCTCCGTAACGGATGATACGTACGTGATTAAAATACATTCTGGACAATGTTTAATCATTTGGCTTGACTTATAAAACTGAAAGGTCTGTGTCAGACATCAGATAGTTTTATCGTAGGCGTGGCAAAAGTATCATATTTTGGTACACGAAATTAACTGACAAAAAGAAAGTTAGAATTTAGATTTTCTATCAGCACCATGTTGTTGGAAATTAAATTCTAAGAAACTTTGCTTTTTGAACCAAGTCATTTCGACTTACGGTTAGTGATTTATGGATTTTCTAAGTTTATGATCGGTTCGATAAACTTTGAAATTAAATCACATATCACGAATTTAAATGATGGTGTGGCACCATGAAATTTTTATGTGTGATATTGAGATCAGGATTTATTAATATAATTTAATTTTTGTGATTTAATTATTAATATCTTATTAATAATTAATTAATAATTAATAGATTTATATTAATAAATGAATATATATTTATATATATTAATATGTGTAAATTCGAATTAGGGTTTGTCATATGAAACCCTAGTTAAATTCGAATAGCTTGATTTGGTATTTCTATATTTGCGGCATAAGTACCAAATGTTTTGGTACTTTGGCAAATTCCTAAAATCAATATTATCCATTGGAACGGTTATGATTTAGTATCAACCGTTGGATTAGGATATTGATGAATTCGAAATTAATAACTTGGTGACCAAGTTTTATTTTTCGAATTTGATTAATCAACTATATCCGTTGGATCGGTCTAAGATTTAATCTATACCGTCGGATTAAGAATTGATTAATTATATATATATATATATATATCTATATATATTCGAATTAGGTTTATGGATAAATTCGAAAAATTGTTTTAATAAATTAATTTATCCTAAACTTATTTGATCCATTAGATCGATTTTAAGAATCATCTCAACCGTTGGATCTAGATAATAATGATTCGAATTTTATATATATATATATCATAATTCGAATTTTATGATGATAAGAAGATAAGATTGGATTTTTGATTTATCTAAATCTTTCTTATTTAATTAAATCCCTAATTAATTATATCCATTGGATTTAGATGAGATTAAATCTGGACCATTGGATTGAGATAATTAATTATATTTAATTAATGAAATTCGAATTTAGGGAGGGAATATCTCCAAATCGGTTACAGTCTTGAGCCTATAAATAGGGAGCTCATTCTACACATTTTTTACACCTTTCCCCAGAGAAAAATTCGAACTTTCCCTCTCCTTCAGGGTCTGCAAATTTTCTCTTTGATCTCTTCTTCTGGTTCGGCTTAGGAGACTATTTCTCCGGAAGCTTAAAAAGAACCATCAGTTAAATTTTTGCGACGGAGTCCTGCCGGCGAAGCCCACGCTTCGGTACGAGGATTCCAGGAGAATATCCCGGAAGATCACGGGAGATTCCCTCAGCACCGGCGGAGCCCTGCCCGATTCAGAGTGCGCAGCCGAAATTGCCAAACGAGGTACGGCCTTATGCATTGGGTTAATAAATGCAAACATTTACTGCTTTCTATTTATTTCCTATTATGACTAGTTTATTAATAATGAGTTATGAATATTAAATTGCATAATATTTATCGGATCTTGGGGATATGGTTATTATCCGATATTCGGACCGTTGATTGGATAACAAGTTTTCCGCTTTAAAATAATTTTTTAAATGTTACCCTGACGATTCGGACGTATAAATCGTGATAATTATATGGAATCCGAGACGTGATTTCCAACACTCGTCTCCTTCAGCCACTCGCTGTCGATCAAGTTGCATGAAACGAACTTCCTCGTCTGGAAACAGCAAATTCTTTCAGCTGTTCTTGGATATGGCCTTGAGGAGTATCTTTTCAACAAGGATCTTGCACCTTCAAGATTTGAATAATCTGGTTCTCCAAACAGAGCCTTCAATCTCTTTTGTAAGCAAGATCATATCCTCATGCTACGGATCTTGACCTCGATCTCAGATCTGCTTCTTCCTTACCTGGTTGGATGCGATTCAAGCTACGGTTTGTGGAATCGATTGAATGAATACTTTACCTCGCAAACAAGATCCAGAGCTCGTCAGCTGAAGCTCGAATTACAGAGCATCAAGAAAGAAGGACTTTCTTTGCTCGAATATCTCGCAAAGATCAAGTCGATCGTGGATTCTTTGAATTCTGTTGGAACTTTCTTGACGACTGAAGATCACATTGATGCAATTCTCAATGGATTGCCACCGGAGTATGAATCCTTTGTTACGTCATTCGAGTTCAGCACGGCGCAATATTCGGTCGCGGCAATCGAATCAATGCTTCTGTCACGAGAAGCTCGCCGTGAAAAGACGTCCATAGGATCGGAGATCAACATTTCTGCAAATTACACGGCGAACCAGAACCTCTTGCAAAGAGGTAATTCTCCTCATCATGTCTCTTGTGTTCATTCCTCGGCGAATAATCCTCGGTTTGGAACGAGTTCTGGAATGCGTGGGCGAGGCAATTTCCGTGGGTATGGCAGAGGTGGACGAGGAAAGCCTGTGTGGATGGAAAATCGACCTCAATGCCAACTTTGTGGAAAGTTAGGGCACATTGTTGCTGAGTGTTACTATCGGTTTGACCAGTCATTCCAAATCCCGACGAATCTGGTTGGGCGTGGCAGGCTGCAGTCCTCATCTCAACTGCAGTCCTCTCCTCAGATTCATGCTGCCTTCTCCACTCCCGAGGTCAGTGATGACTACGACTGGTATGCAGACTCGGGAGCGACTCATCATGTCACTCCAGACCCTCAAAACGTCCAACATAGCCACGAATTTGGAGGAACAAGTCAAGTTCAAGTCGGTAATGGAGCAGGTTTGTCTATTTCTCGTATTGGCTATTCAAAAATGAAATCCTCTCTTTCACACAAAACTTTCCACCTTCACAAAATCCTTATTGTCCCCGAAATTAGTAAAAATTTACTCTCTGTGCGTCAATTCTGCAAAGATAATGGGGTATTCTTTGAGTTTCATGATGACTTTTGCCTTGTGAAAAAAAGCAAAACACGTGAAGTTGTCATAAGAGGGACGCTCAAAGATGATCTCTATTGCTTTGACTCATCAAGTGTCAAACTCCCGTCAAAGTTCAAGCTCTCCAGTCACCACTCTTTGTCTACAAATTTCTTTCCCGTGTCTTTCAATTCCATTTCTGCTTGTAATGTCTTCGATGTATGGCATAACAGACTAGCTCATCCTTCAACTGCAGTTGTTCGTGATGTATTAGTCAAATGTAATGTGCCTTATTCCAATAAACAAGCAGCTTCTTTTTGTGATTCTTGTTGTCATGGAAAAATACATCGACTGCCCTTTGCCAAGTCTAACTCTGTCTATACTAAACCGCATGAACTTGTTCACTCCGACTTATGGGGCCCTTCCCCTATCTTGTCTAATAGTGGATACAAGTATTATGTGACCTTTGTAGATGCCTTCTCACGTTTCACTTGGATTTTTCTGCTCAAACTCAAAAGTGATGTTCACACTGTGTTTGAGCAAATCAAAACTCAGGTTGAGAAGCAACTGCAGTCCTCTATTATTACACTCCAATCCGACTAGGGAGGTGAGTATGAGGATCTAAAAGGATTTCTTGCCAAGAATGGGATTTTACACAAGGTGTCGTGTCCCCACACTCAACATCAAAATGGCGTGGCCGAGAGGAAGCACCGTACAATAATTGAGCATGGCTTGACTCTGCTTCACAAAGCTTCTTTGCCTATGAAATTCTGGGATGAGGCCTTCAGAACCTCTGTGTTTGTCTCAAATAGGTTCCCAACAGCTGCTCTTCACAGAAAGTCACCCATTGAGGTCTTATTCAATAGGCAACCAGATTACAGCTTTCTCAGAGTCTTTGGTTGTGCGTGCTATCCAAATCTCAGACCGTATAACAAGAATAAGCTGCAGTACAGGAGCACGAGATGTACATTCCTAGGTTATTCTATTAATCACAAGGGCTACAAGTGCATGAGCTCAAATGGGAGAATCTACATAAGCAGGGATGTTATTTTCGATGAGGTATCATTCCCCTTTTCCATGAGCTCAAATGGAACAATGCCTTGGCCATTGACCGTCTTATCTCCAAGCTCAATGATGCATTCTCTCTCAAGGACATGGGATTGTTGAGTTATTTCCTTGGCATTCAAGTCACAGGCACTGCAGATGGATTTCATCTCAACCAGGACAAGTATGTTCGTGACCTTATGCTTAAGGCAAAGATGATCAACTGCAGCTCACCGCCAATGCCCATGCTGTCCAGTCTTAAGCTGCGTGCTTCTGATGGAGATCCCCTTGAAGATGTACATAACTATAGGAGCTTGGTGGGCGCTCTTCAATATGTTACCATTACACGCCCTGACATCGCCTTTAGTGTGAATCGTGTATGTCAGTTCATGCAGAAACCTACAGATGTTCATCTCAAGGCTGTCAAGCGTATCTTGCGCTATCTGCAGAGGTCCCAAGATTATGGCTTACATCTTCGGCGTGGTCACTCGCTCAACCTTGTTAGGTTTTGTGATGCTGATTGGGCCTCAGACCTTGACGATCGCCGGTCCACTTCGAGACACTGTGTGTATCTTGGTCCCAATCTCATCTCCTGGCTCTCAAAGAAACAGCCCACGGTTTCGCGTTCCAGCACTGAAGCAGAATATAGGAGCTTGGCTAGTCTTGTTTGTGAGGTGACTTGGCTCACTTCTCTCCTTCGGGAATTACGTGTGCCTCTGCCTTCACCTCCGGTGCTTTGGTGTGATAACCTTAGCACTGTTCTTCTCTCAGCCAACCCAGTGCTTCACGCTCGGACCAAGCACATTGAACTCGATTTGTATTTTGTTCGTGAAAAAGTGTCTCGTCGAGAAATTATTATCCAACACGTGCCGTCAGTTGATCAAATAGCTGACACTCTCACGAAGCCTCTCTCCGAACCACATTTCAAGCATCTTCGGTTCAAGCTCAAGATCGAAAGTCTTACCAATCTTCAGCTTGAGGGGGGATGTTAGAGTATATTCTGTATAGCTGTAGTTTAGGCTTTATGTTTAGCTGTTGTTATTAACAGATGTAGTTATCTGGGTATAAATACCAGATTGTAATAGAATGTTCATTAAGTCAATACAAACAGAATTCTCTTTCCAAATCTATTTCGCTCGCTCTCTTTCTTTCTCTTCTATTGTTCATCAATGTGTCCCTCAACTTTATGATGAAAACATGAAATTTACAACTTCAATGCAATATCTCAAACTCAATAAGTAAAACACAAGTTTTCTAGTCATACAAAACGACCCAATTTGTCAAAAATCTATGCAGATAGACCCCACACACTGCTATATATAAAGATAATAAACCTAAACTTTAAACTTTCCCATCTCAGATCACTCCTTCAGCTTCTCTTTACAAAGCTATGGCAAAGAGCTATACCGGAGCCGTGCTCGCGCTCTTCGCCGCTCTCCTTCTCTCCGCCGTGGCCGGGGCGACCCCTGAAGCCCGGTTCTGCAAGAGCATAAGCCCGAGGAAGATGGGGCTGAAGAAGGAAAAGCTCAGCCACCTCCGCTTCTTCTACCACGACATCCTCAGCGGGGAAAACCCGACCGTCGTGCGCGTGGCAGCCGCTCCGTCGACGAACTCCTCGCCCACTTTCTTCGGGTTTGTGGCAATGATGGACGACCCCCTCACCGTTGGGCCCAAGTCGGGCTCGCGGAAGGTCGGAGCCATGCAGGGGATCTACGGCGGGGCGTCGCAGACGGAGTCGGGCCAGCTGCTGATGGTGTACAACTTTGCATTCACGGAGGGGAAGCACAACGGGAGCACGCTTAGCGTGCTCGGCCGCAACAGCGTGTTCTCCGCCGTGCGGGAGATGCCGATCGTGGGAGGGAGTGGGCTCTTCCGCTTCGCGCGGGGCTACGCCCTCGCCAAGACTCACGTCTTCAACCTCACCACCGGCGACGCGGTCGTGGAGTGCAACGTCTACGTCCTCCATTATTGATCGCCGGTTTTAGGTTTTGGGTTGTTTTTGTGCTTGATGTTTTTCTTTGTTGTAGTGTTTGATTGGAATGAATAAATAAATTTAATACGCCTTGAAAAATTAAGAATAAACTGATTTAATATGCTCGTGAATTACTCTTAGTTTGATCTTCTATAGGTGCATGCATAAGAATGATGTCCCTCTCAAAACTTCGTAGCACAATCTCGTTATGTGTTTTGACATTCCGACATACAGAACTTGGCAAATCGAAGTGAGTTCATTCCGTAACGACTTTAGTTGTGTGAAATATGAATAATATATATATTGTTTCAATTTGCATCGTAATAATGAATAATTTCTGCGACAAAATCAGCATACAAGATATTTGAGCGGACGTTCGGAAATACTAAATTCAAAATTAACTACTTACCAATTATACCATGTTCTCGTAGTGAGGAATATCATCACCTTGTTCTTTTAAATAAGAAGTGAACCATCAATAAAACCGAACTTGTTTTAGCTATAAGTTCTATGGCAATGGTACTATTCCAAGGTTGTAATCAGCCCGCCCAATAGCTAGACCCACTTAAAAAAAGGCCCACAATACTTGTGTTGAGCTTCTTCTTTTTTTTTTTTTGAGATGTCGATTTTGAGAAGTTAAAAAGCCGATCAATGATTCAAAATATGTATATTTTAAAGACCCACTTGAGTTCTCTCTGATATAAGATAAAAATAACTTTTTTAGCTGTTGTATATGAAACAATTATTTATTTAATTATGTGTTTTATGTAATAAGTTCTGTATCAACTATTAAGAATGGAAACTTTAACAACAACAAAGTTGTACTTTGAGATGTGAGATCATATACTTTGCTTCTAGATTCAAGAATAAAGCTACGTCTTTCTTGTTTTTTGTGCAAAGATTTGTTCTTTTCATTGAAATGAATAATTGTGTATTGTGTGTTGGTTTAAATTTAATTATACCAAAATTGAATCATGTATAATTGTATATTGTATAATAAAAAGTATTTATCAAGTCACGAAAAGTTTAAGTGAAAAAAAAAATAAAAATACTTAGTTAATTCTCAAAAAGAAGGTTTGAAGAAATTATTTTGACCAACAAACAAAAAAGACTTATTGAAAAAGAAGAAGGAGCTAATTCTGATTTTTCACGCAAAAACTCAAAATAGTTGGGCCGGCCCTGTTTGTGGTTTTCTATCGTAAAGAATAGAGATACTAGAAAGATATATCTCCGTTTTACTAGGTGATGCCGTTCTCTTTACGGTCATGGACTGGTAGTAGAAAAAAAAAGTTGGTAAGAAGAGATTGTTTTGGGGTTGTCTTGACTCTTGATGCATTGTGAAGTATGGATGACATAATTTTTCTATGTATTATATTACGTAATATATAAAAGATGAGAAAATATTACAACTCGTCATCGTGATGATGATCATTGAAATAAACTAATCTAAAATTAAGTTTATATTCAATATCATAAAATCCCTAAATGAATAATTAGGTGTAAATTCCTATTATTTTGATAATCACAATTCACATGTACTCCTATAATTGAGGGAAATAAATATCGTATATATCCATAAAGTTGAGAAATACTATATTTAGAAAGTTAGTTTCAATTATGTCTTAAACTGGAACGGCAAAAGTAAAAGTCAAAGTCGACATCTCACGAATAATGTAGACCCCACAAATACACACTACTATATATATTAAACGACAACTATAAGCTATAATTCACAGCATCATTTCTCCAAAACCCTCTACGCAATCAAAACCATGGCGAACAGCATGCTTGCAGTCTTAGCCCTTCTCTTCCTCTCCTCCGCCATGGCCGTTGCGAGCCCCGATGCTCGGTTCTACAAGAGCGTGCACCCGAAGAAGCTCGGGCTGCGGCGGGAGAAGCTCAGCCACCTCCACTTCTTCTTCCACGACGTCGTCAGCGGGAAAAACCCGACGGCCGTGCGCGTTGCCGCCGCAGCCTCGACGAACGCCTCGGCCACTGCATTCGGCTTCGTTTCAATGATGGACGACCCACTCACAGCGGGGCCCGAGCCGGGATCGCGCAAGATTGGGGCCGCTCAGGGGATCTACGCTTCGGCGTCGCAGACGGAGCTGGGGCTGCTGATGGTGCACAACTACGTCTTCACGGAGGGGAAGTACAACGGGAGCACGCTGAGCGTGCTCGGCCGCAACGCCGTGCTCTCCGGCGTGCGGGAGCTGCCCATCGTGGGCGGGAGCGGGCGGTTCCGCTTCGCCCGGGGCTACGCGCTCGCCAAGACTCGCACGCTCAACGCCCTCGGCGACGCCGTCGTGGAGTACAACGTCTACGTCCTGCATTATTGAAGAAGGCGTGTATAAGTATTAGGTTTTGGGTCGTTTTCAGCTTCTTGTTTTTTTGATGGCTCGAAGGATTGGATAAATTATATGTGGATTGTGTTGTTTCTTATAAACAGACTAGTACTTTGATTGCTATGAATATAATAAATTCACCCTTCACGTGTTCTTATAGTGGTTTTAAATTTCCCGACATGTGCCTTCCACGTATTTCCGTTTTTTAAGAGTTGCGACAACCGACATGACTTCGGCATGCGGCATGTCCGAGAACAGCTATAGCTTATCAATATGATGTTTTGTTTTAATTGTAAACTTATATTTATATTTTTTATAAGTTAAAAGGGTAATTTTTATTTTTATATAAATACAAATGTAATCTATCAATACAACGTCTTATTATTATGAGTTTTTAGCTATTTATATATGTCTTATGGTGATAAATAAGTAGTTTTGAACTTATATAAAAAAAAATGTTGAAATATTCAAAATTATTTTCTAACTTTTCCGTCGATATTTTCGTCGGCGTGTGTCCTTCCCTTGAAATTTAAGCGGCATCTGTGGCATGTGGCATGCCATTTTTTCCAACTTTTCCGTCGATATATCCGCCGACATGCGACATGCCCGTAAAATGGAAGGAGCAAGGCGTCGGCAACGACATTTAGAACCTTGATTTATACTATGGTTTAAATGTCACGAAACATTGGGGCAATAGAGATGACAAATTAAAGAAATGGGTTATAACTTCGTTGCTCTAAATTTTATTGTGGCATAAACCCCATTTTGCAAAGTAAGATAGAGAGAATTTGAGAGGCATATTGGTAGAAAAAATGTCCTAAAGCGGATTGGAAAGTTCTTTACGTCAAGTTTCTAACTTCAAATTTGTTTCTATTATTGAAAAACACACACACACAAACCGAAAACCTCCAAAACACAGGCTATTTTAGCGTGGAGAGGCTATTACGCAGGACTGAATTTGATGACAGCATGACTACTACCTAATTCTGTCATTGCTATTACATTAACATAGTTAGAAAGAAAATACGAAATACATCAAGTAATTATAAAAAACACAATATAAAAAAAAAAAAAAAAGATACATATATATATAGTGAATAGAAAAATACAATGAATAAACTTAGAAAGCTGACAATTATAAGGCATGCTTTCATCAATAATGATCGGAAAAGTGCGGATGATCACATTTTCTTACTTTTACTTTTGAAAAATTCCACTATACAATGAAACCATGAATATAAATCAGAGATATATAAATGCAGTTGAAATGTTATGTCAACTATTTTGAACAATGGGCTTATTTGGAAAAATTAAATTGGGCTTATTTGGATAGCATGATCCAACCAAAACTCTAAGTCATTTTCAAAACCAAACCCAAACTCTGGTGGCGAGGGTGGAATTGGTGGATTGTTGGTTCTCTAGCTTCAAGAAAAGCAACCGCTCTTTTCGCTCTCCGGGAATCGACCAGCTAGACAAGTAGTCATGATTTATTATAAATGATTTATTTTGATTTGTAAAGTTAACAAATGATTTATTATAAAACAATTGATATTTTACATAATTTAATACATAAAAGATATACTTTACTCTTTACTCATACTTAATTATATTTCATTGCATTCCAATGTTAAAAATATCGTGGTGTTTCAATTCAAACTTATTTAAAGTCGTCGATTATTAAGAATATAGAGTGAGTCAACACTCATATCAAGAAGTCAACAGTGAGTCAACGCTCATGTTAGGAAGTCAACATAACTCAAGCTACTTCATCGATGGTCCTCAAGGCCTTTCTCGTTGTTCCTCGTTTCCTTGTTGTCACCTCGTCGACCTGTTCATGAAAGACCTTCGTCGACCTTATGTCGACGACCTTCCTCGCAAGTGACCTTCGTCGACCTTATGTTGACAACCAACATCGAGCAGCTTCCTCGAGTAGCATACTTCCTCGAGCGTCTCTTCATCAGCGACAAGATTCGTCGTCTCTTAGTCAGCGACAAGCTTCCTCGATCAGTTTTCCTCAGCACCTTTCTCATAGACTGGCTTCCTTCGTCGACCAGATTCTTTAGCAATCTTCATCGACCAGCTTCTCTTTCATCCTTCATCGAAGCTGATCTCCACCGTTTATTTCATTTGTTGTACTTACTTTGTAATTTCATTTACTTGTATTGTTGTACTATACAGAGTCTTGCATATATATAAAGGCCTCTCTTGTCTTCATTTGTAACACAACAATATAGAATCTTTCAGATTCATTCACTATCAATAAGAATCTCCGATGTTCATTCATGAATTCTATCTTTTCTTCTATTACCGCTATGTTCGAAAATTTAATATAATGTAACTAGTGGACAGCACCTTCGGAGATTTTCGTCAAACTGACACAATCCATTAAGAGATTAAACGAGAGAATTTATGAAAAACAACCCAAATACAACTCTATCGATCATTGACACTCCTCCACCAGATTTAAATTATTGAAAAAGAAAAGAAGAAAGCAAACTTCGTGCACCGAGACGGGTCTTATTTTTGTACACATGAGGGGTATTTTTGTCACGCTGATTTATGAGGTATTTACTTGTTATAATAAAGACATAAACAAAATGGTGCTTCGAAAGACAAACTTCTTGTAAAATGGTGGTTAGAAATGGAAGTTTCTATGTGGAATTATTTGTCCAAAAAACACCGCATACTTTAGCCATTAAAATAAATTAAATCTTAAAACGGTATTGAAATTTTGTCTAAAACAAAACACAAGAATATGTTGAAGTCTTTTCACTTTTGAATTTAATAATATCATGAACCAACCATAACTATATGCATGTCTCTCAATTCATCTAATTAAACTCAAAAATCACAAGTCAACAAGTCAAAAGACACACCTACCAAAAGAAAGAATTTTATAAGGCCATACACATATTACTATAAAGCAACAAACCCTACACTTTCAGGATTCACGATTCACAAAGCCATGGCGAAGAGCAACACCCGAGCCGTGCTCGCACTCTTCGCCGCCGTTCTTTTCCTCTCCGTGGTGGCCGAGGCGAGCCCCGACGCGCGGTTCTACAAGAGCATAAGCCCGAGGAATCTCGGGATCAAGCGGGAGAAGCTCAGCCACCTCCACTTCTTCTTCCACGACATCCCCAGCGGGAAAAACCCGACTGTCGAGCGCATAGCGGCTGCTCCGTCGACGAATTCCTCGCCCACCTTCTTCGGCTTCATGGCGATGATGGACGACCCGCTCACTGCGGGGCCCGAGGCGGGCTCGAGGAAGATCGGCGCCGCGCAGGGGATCTACGGCGGGGCGTCACAGACGGAGTCGGCACTGCTCATGGTGTACAACTTCGTCTTCACGGAGGGGAAGTACAACGGGAGCACGCTCAGCGTGCTCGGCCGCAACAGCGTGTTCTCCGCCGTGCGGGAGATGCCGATCGTGGGCGGGAGCGGGCTCTTCCGGTTCGCGCGGGGCTACGCGCTCGCCAAGACTGTCGTCTTCAACCTCACCACGGGCGACGCCGTCGTGGAGTACAATGTCTACGTCCTCCATTACTGATCGCGATGCCGACGAGACTAGTTCAGCTGATCGAGTATTTGAATTAGCTTTTCTTTTGTTGTTGATTGATTGGATAAATTATGTGTATCATCATTTGTGTGGTTGATATTCTAATAAAATTACGAGTCATTTTATTTACAAAATCTTGAAAGAAAGAAATATGTGTATCATGATATCATCATTTGTATGGTTGATCAACTTCATAAACATAATTAAAGATTAAAAAAAAAAAAAAACCTTCTAAATTTACAAAAGAAATATTAGTCCGATCCTAGTTACAAAACATTGATATATACGGTGAGAAGTTATCATAGTTTTTTTTTTTTTTAATAAATACTCAACAAAATAAATTGCTTGTGAATGGCTTGAATTTTCAATAATCTATTTTACGTATGTTGAGCGGGGTGAGCATTTTAGACCTAACCCGATGGCCCAACCCAATCCGTTAGAGACCCGACCCCAATCTAACCCGCCCAATCTAACCCGCTCAAAATTGGGTCGGATCGGGCCGGACCCGACTATTATTCGGGTCGGGGTCGGGTCCAAAACCTTGGGTCGGGTCGGGGTCTCCGACCCGACCAATATAATAAATATATATTTCATATTACTTTTTATTCAAGTAGTGTAATCTTTAGTCTTTAAATTTTTTCATTCTCAATTTAATTTACAATTAAAGACCAAACAATCTCTCATTTTCATGTTTTACATTGTTTAGTGTATGTTTATTTGATTAAATTTGTTAGGGGTATTTTTACTTGAATTTTGAGTTACATTGATGCATTTTTTTTCATATTATTTTTTGTAATATAAGATTAAATTTTAATTAATCGGGCCATGGCGACCCAAACCAACCCAACCTGATTTTTATCGGGTCGGTTTGGTTCGGGCATTAAGAAATTATGGGTCGGATCGGGCTTTTTTTTAGGAACCCGAAGTGATCGGGTTGGGTCCATAAAAAGCATCGGGGCGGCCCAACCCAACCCATGCTCACCCCGAGGTGTCCAAACTAATTTACATTGAGAATGAGACGTAATTTTAGCAATCTACATTTGTATAGCGTATAGCGTGCATGTATCATAGATATGAGAAAACTTTATCCACTTTGTTCCTTTATGCTTTGCTCTTTACTTTAGGCACTCCATTCCAACTATTCACTAGCCACTCCTCAATTTGATAATCTTATTTTATCATTAAGAAAAAAAAAAAGACCATCAATTTCGTTTAGATAAATCCATCTTTTATATATATATTTGTGAAATTTGATTCGGTATCGGTAATTAAATACTCATAATGTACTCTCGTTATTTCAATATACGAATACCTTACCAACATCGATATTTCAAACTAGCCTACATTACACTATTTATAAAAAAAATGTGAAACCATAAGCTCTCATTTCTTACAATTTATTTACTTTTATCATGTTTCATAATGTTTAAACATGTTGAAAGATGCTCTTTTATTCGTTAAAAACTGATGAGAAAAAATTAGACGTGATTAATTTAATACACCACATTTTCTTTAACAAATTAAAATTGAAATTGAGCATGTTAAGCTTTGACTTGGCTCAAGGACGAGCCTTCTTAGAAGGTCTCATATATTTGTAAGCTGTATCTTAATTTTTTAATTTTTATGTGATGTCGTTAGAACTTGCTCCAATAAGCCAAAATTATTGTATTGCTACACGACAAGTGAAATACCATTTTTTTTTATATGATTTAATGTTCGCACTATACTATTACGTGTCTTAATAATTCAGTGTGGTGTGGTACAATTGACTTGTCAGATCCAGTGGGGGGTTGTTCAACTAATATATATTCAATTTTGACTATGTAATAAGCACAAACAAACATAAAATTGGAAGTGAAACAAACCGGATTTTCAGAAGAAAAACAAAAAGTTAAGGGTAATAGTGGTAAAAGAAAAATTAAGTTGTTGTATTATTTAAATGTGTACGTGGAAATTCCACGGTATTAAATTTCCCGAATATCCATCGGCATGCCCATCGAAAATCTTTTTTCGAAGATATGCGAAACGATATATCCATCGACATACCCATCGATTTACCAATGATACCCATCGACAAGCGATATATCCGTAAAACGAAAAGTGCGAAACGACATCGACAAGCAGTATTTAAAACCTTGCGTGGAATAATGGGTACACAAGTTTTTGGTGGAAAAATACCTAAGTTAACTAAAATAGATACCCCATCTAATTTTTTTTATTAAAAAAAAGAGTTATTGGATCGTTCAATTTCTATTAAAAATATTTATAGAAAGATATATTTCATCTCTACCTAATCTCATTTAAAAATAATCTTTTTAATTATTTAATGTTTCTCTCTATTAGCGGTTTTTTTTATTTTTTATGATGAATTAGATAGAAATGCTGTTTTACAAAATTTAGTACTTTTCTATTAAAAAAAAATCTTCTAATACTTGTCCCCATATAGTTGATTTCAATTTTTATACTTCTGTAGAAATTATCTCGAAATATGTATGGCCATTATATTTATATGGGGTTTGTATACAAATTATACTTGTTAAATTAAGATAATTGCTTTACTTAATTTAATGTCACGCCAGACAAAATTATGTTTGATCAGAGCAGTATTAGCTTATAATGTAATCAACGAGTGGTGTTATAAAATGGATTCAAGTACGTACTCATAATTTTTGCTTCTAATGTACGTATCTTAAGCATTATGACCTGTCTTGGTCTTCACTTCCTTAAACAACTTGATTAAGAAATGTGAAATCCTCGGAGGCGGTCGCAGTCGTGAATCCAAGTCGGGAGTCATAGATACGGTATTACTAAAGCCGTACTAAACATTTCAACAAATTATTCTTTAATGCTCAACATTACAAACAAATAATTACAATTTACAAATAGCACTTTTAAATATACTCAATATCAAACAAAAGCGCTCAAAACTAGAATAAAGAAAAAGTGAAATAAGAGTTATCACGTTTTACACCTGATGAAATATTTAAATTTTTATTTGTTTTAGCCAACCACATTGATCACATAAATTATAAGACTTTTGACGATATTTGGTAATTTTCGGACTAAATAAAATTACCCAAGTTTCATTCAGAAAGCATCGCAGTAGGATCTAAAAGTTGAACAAAGAAAATGAAACGATCACCTTTGGATTCTAATCAATTGATTCGGATAACCATTTTTTACCCTCGATTTTCATAATTGTTTTTAAAAACTATTTTTTACGGTGTTAAATAATTTTCTTATGAATCAAAATAGAAAATTTTATCGCCTAAAATGTAACCGGTGTCCAAGGACTTCATGTATCTAAAGAAAATAAAAAGTAATTGCATTTCTTTTTTATAAAAACAATATATATATACATTACATACACACACATACAATCATACATTACATTTATATATAATGATAATAAACTATAATGCACCTTGTTTTAAACTTTTAATCGCCTTTGGACCGGCTAAAAGCGCGAAGAATTTTACTCAGGCATTTCGGCCAGAACAACTTAGACTTGGGCATTTCGGCCCAACAGACTTATAAGTTGGTCAATTTGGCCCAAATAACTTAGACTTGGGCTGTTTGGCCCAAGAGAGAGAGAGAGAGAGAGAGAGAGAGAGAGAAGAGTCGCAAGCTACGAGTGAGGGATTACAGAGAATCGAAAGAGTGATGGGGACTCGAGAGGTTTACGAAGAGAAGCTCCGGAGAGGGAATCTCCACCACGACCCCACCATCAACCCCGGCCTCGGCTGCCCTCGCTGCCCTCGCTGCCTCTCCACGCTCGACCCCCTCTCGGTAACAACCACCCCTTACTCCTCTCATGGAATCGATTCTCAATCTTCTTTTATTCAGGAAAACGATGAGTGGGCTATCACTCCGGTTCTGCACGACGCCACTGCTGTTGTGAGTTTCTCTCTTCATTTCTCCGAGTGTTGAATCATTCAAAATCGGGATAAACAATGGTTCTTCGAACCGGGCATGGTTCGGTTCCGGGTTCGGAAAGCCGGGAAAACTATGTGGTTATCGGTCACGGTTTTTATCCTAATACATTGAGCCAGAACTTTAGTTCTGTTGAGGATAAAACCGGCTCTGACCTTTGATTAACTAATCAATAGCATTGCTTTAAAATACCGGGTCGGCCTGGTTCCGGTTTTCAAATACCCGGCCTTTTTCCAAAGTTGGATGGGACGTTGTCTGGGTTTGGAAAGCCTGGAAAACTAGGCGGTAACGGGTCACGGTTTTACCCCTAATAGCCACACTACATAGAGCTAGAACTTCAGTTCTATTCAGGATAATAACCGGCGTTTTACCTTTAATTAATATCATTATTTTAGAAAACAGGCTGGCTAGGTTCCCAGTTTTTTAAATAACCGGGCTATTTCCAAACATGGACCGGGATGAGAAAAGATCAATATCCGAGTGCCTGGTCTCAGTTTAACCCGTAATAACCATAAATCATAGAGCTAGAACATTAGAGGTTCGGTTTTATGTTAGTTGCGAGGGATGGCGGATTTGGTAATTGTAGATGTCTGAGATTCAAGAATGCTTTTTGCATAATAGGACCTTCAAATTTCTAATGTTATATGAGTAAAATTTCCATAATTATTGCCAGTGTCGCAGTTCTTCGTACCGTCGTGAAGCATACCGACGGTACACTTAAAAAGGCGATAAAAATAATAAATGTTGATCATTTTATTGATATAGGCTGGGTCGGGCCTTGGCGGAATGCTTAGTGCATTCTACAGTCTCAATACAGGTACACCCTTTGCTTCTTTGTCTTTCCATAACTGATTCATTAGCAGAAAACGCTAACGTGGATTCATTTTAGGAATCCCGTATCTTCAGAATCGCTTGAAGGGACCAAAGTGGCTTCCTTTTTTAGTCGGGGTACGTCTCGAATACGTTTTCTGCCATTTCGGAAACCTTTTGTATTTAATTAGCAATTTTCTTATTTTATTTCAACTATTTTATCATTTCGTGACAGCTTCCTCCGCTGCTAATGTTTTCGGGTGCAAGTGCTGCATTTGGGGGTAAGTGTTTACTTGTCATTTTAAACACATCAATGTCCGCTCTGGCGTTCTTCGATTAGTTAAAATTTTCCTATTACGGAGATCTGTGAAAGTTACTTACGAGATGCCATTGAAGGAATTTTGTTCGGAAAGGATTTTCTGAGGTCCCCGAGTAGAAATCCATGATAAACGAGACTTAATCGATAGATGAACCCCTGTTTCAATAGGCAGTTCTACTAATCAAATATGACAAATTAATTTAGGATTAGAAACCCTAATCCCATATTTATTGCAAAATTCCTCGAATGACATAGGATGATAATATAAGTATGGTATTAAAACTCTTTCCTATTTAGCGGGTCTAATATTTGTGTTTGTTCTTAGGTTATGCGCTTCCGCGATTTGCTCAATGCAGTGTTACTTCTTACTACACTGCTTCAAGTGCTTCACATTATGGGATATCGCTTCTCACTCGCTATATCGAAGACTCTCACCGTTCTCGGATCCGACAGGAGAAACTTCGATGAGATTTCGAACTCAAATTTACCATTTTTGTAAGTAGCTGAAGTGTTATTACTCATGGAGCGTCACAATTTTGGATTCTGATGATAAAATCATTGTATATTTTATCAATTTAGCTTATATAGCTGGCCTGAGCCTTCTGGTTATGGTTTTTATACTTAAATAAATTTATGATGTATAATGGAATTTCGGAATAAGCCGGGGCCAGTTAGATAAATTAGTTGAACCGACATGCAGCGAGTCGACGACAATTGGAAGCGACAAAGACAACGTAAGGAAAGCTTCTGACAACCTCCAAAACATGAATATTCCACGTCATTTCGACGAGTTTGCGTGAAATTTAAAACCTTGCTAACAAGTAACAACTAATACATATAGAAAAATATTTATTCTAATATGCAAGTAAGCTAAATATATACTTTTACATTTTTTGGATAATGTGACAAAAGTAAAATTGAAAACTTCACAATTTACATCAAGGTAAAGTATCTGTAGTTCACTTCCTGCTGTAAAACCAAGTTGTAACATGTTATGCAAGTACAGTAATGTATTATGTTATATGAATATAATAATAGTTTCTCACAATATATAAACTAAGATGAAACAGTATATATCTTTTTTCTGCAATACAACCATGAGTAATGTGTTGTCATTTTCCAAATTCAGAGATACAATTAAGAATATCCAAAAGCTAGATAATCTGTCACAGCCCATCAATGTAAATTTATCAAAATTGAAAAGAAAAAAAAAAAGACCAAAATTAACTTTGGTGAAAATCTTGATTGGCTTGTATAGTAGTGAGATGAGAAAAAGAAAGTTACTTTGAGCAAAGTCAGAGAGGCGAGTGATTATTTGCGACAATTACATCCTCTCTGCAATTGCTTTCATGTAATGGTGTGCCCTAGTAGTACCTTTTTCTCCCTTGACAGAAAATCAGAAATTTTATAGTATTGTTCCGGTTTCAGTTCTCGATTTTAAACTTAATTTCTCGGACTTAAAAAAAAAAAAAAAAACAATCCGGCACCGATACCGGAACATGGACAAAACCGAGAAACGAATACACAAAATTTCTACCCATGCTCAAAAGAGGAATCGCGCTTAAGTTTGCGATGAAGGTTTAAAATCTGCAGTTTATCGACAAAAGTCTCACGAAAAATATATCATTTCGGTAAAAAATTTATAAAACTCCTTTTTCTCATGCAAAAAATATGTCGGTAACTCTCCATAAAATTACCAAAACCTCAAAGAACTCGTAAAACATCAAAATTTAAAACCTCATATAAACTTCACAAAACTCCAAAAAAAAACAAAACAAAAAAACAGGAAAAACACTAAAACCTCAAAATTGTATACTCTTAAATCAGAAAATCAAAAGTATTTTAATATAAATAAATCTATTATATTAATCAAAATTCCACGAAAGCCCTCAAATGCTATAAAAATGCAATTAAAGCTCATAAAAAACCTCAAAATTACGGAACATGCCAACATTTAGTACAACATTGGGTATTTCGGCCGCAAATATTTCATAAATATTATATATGAGAAATTTGCACTCCTTAAGTTCATATAAGCGTTTTCTCGGAACTTAAAATTGCAATGAAAATACCTAGATTTATGAAATTTTAATTCGGTTGTTACCAAATGTGTATATTTTTACAAATCTAGAAAACACCGCTAATACTTATTAACTCAAAGGTACTTATACCACAATTTCTCGAGAAAGAGTATATGAACCTTACAAATAGCTTAATTATAGTCTTTAAAAAAATTGATTACCATGACACAAGTCCAATCTTATAAATTTTGTGTATTTTCACTGCGACTTTTAAATTAAGAATATACTACTAACTTTGATTAACTTACAGCAATTATGCCGCAACTTTCTCTCTCTATATATAATGTAATGAAAATTAAGAAGTGGTGGGGCAGATCACCAGAACTCGTCGGCTTTTATTGCAAAAGGACCCCACCAAAAATAATTGACCTTATTGTTGTCCAATAAAAACTATATGATATATTATATATATATGTATATATATCCATTGGTATTGTGTAAATGTAATGTTCATAACTATATAGTCAAGTGTATGTTCCTTATTATAGCACATATCATTGACCAATATATAAATTATAGAATAAATACGACGATGTAGGGTCGTTTTTTTGTATTATTAAAATTATATGTACAAGCATTTATATGAGTGTTTGTGATGTCATAATTATTATATGATCAATGCACGTACGTTTATATGTTAGGTACGAACTACACATTGACAATTGAAGCTCTTGGAATTATGATTCATCTCGTAACGTAGCTCTTCAGTTACACCATCGATCAAGTTTCACATTTTTTCATTTACTCCTTTACAAAAAGATGTCACGTCGCATTAATTCAATGCCACTATACGAAATTTCTAATTCGAAATCGAAACAAAACTAAAAACAAAAACAAAATGGATAGGGGAAACTAAGTACTAAGAGAGAAATTTCCTAAGTTTATTTAAGGATGGAACTTCCCGTCATATATTATGCTACTAATTTAAACATCATAAGATTTCGCCGGTGAAATTTGAGCTTACCGGGGTTTTTGCGATATAAAGGAAAATTTTAAGAAGTTTCTTTGCTAGTTTATATACGAAAGAATATCGACAAATACGTCCAATTTAAGAGAATATCGAGTAAAAATGTGAGGTTTATATTTTTCAATCTCCCATTTAATTAATGAATTCTTATTGACACGACATATTTATGTGTACTTCACAAGGCACACTATAAAGTAATAATATTACTAATTAGAGATGGAAAACTTAATTTTTATATTTTTACTCAATTTAAGTACTTCAGCTTTTACAAATGAAACTTAAGTACATAATAAGTTTGTAATTTTTTTAAATACATTTACCGATATTATCTCTTTATTGATTACTTATTAAACCTTAAATATTATTACCGACTAAGAAAGGATTGACCACCGTAAGTTTATACCTTCACGGCAGTACAAACCCAGATCATTATTGAGGTTAAACTAGGGTTAAACCTAACCCTAGCTCTGAACAAAGCACGAGCTGAGTCTCTATATATATATATTATATAGTAATTGTATAAAGTGTCAACCTCGTTTAGAAACTTTATAAAAGAATGGGCCGATGTTTCTTAAATTCGACTGTCTCATCCTTTTCCTCTTTCTGTGTCTGTCATTCACTCAGTTTAATTACACTACAAACCCCCCAATATGTGGTCCTAAAACACCTATATATATATATAAACGACAATCTTATTCTTCTCTCTCGTGATGACGTCAACTCTTTGATCATTATATATCATATCATACTATATCTTATTATAATTCTCCACGTCTTTTGATGTTTCATATGTTAAATATAAAACATCACAAAAGTGGAATAATCATCATATATTAATATAAGGGTTAATTGCGGCAAAAATACCCAACCTTTGGTCAAATTCTCTGCTGTGTATACAACCTCCGTAAATGGCGGCAAAAGTACCCAAACTTGGCATTTGGGAGTTGACCGAAAAAATTCACCTATGTGGCAATCACCCTTTGCCACGTGGCATGCCACATGGCACTTGGCCGCCACGTGGCATGCCACATGGCACTTGGCCACCACGTGGCATGCCACGTAATTATTATTTTTTAAATAATTTTTTTAAAAAAATATTTAAAAAAAATTATTTTTAAACAATTTTTTTTTTATTTTTAATAAAAATATTTTTCCAATAATAAGAAATAATGAATATTTAAATATAAATATTCATTATTGGTTATAATTATTTATTTTTAAAAAAGTGGGTAGAACGAAATGAAAACCACCGCTCACAGTTCACTTGAACTCCGTTTCCGATCCGGTTCACGCGTCGAATAAAATTGTTTAATAATAATAATAATAACTAATAAACACATCAAAATTGTTTAAAAAGTCAAGACATAATTAAATACACACCACTTATTGAAAAACAAAAAATAGTAGTCATATTTATATTTAACAAAAAAATATTTTTATTTGTTTGCATGATATTTTTTGTGTATTTGTATTTTATATAAATAATAATTGTTTAATATGTTTTTTATTTATATATTATTCTTGTTTTGAAAATTGTCGTTAAATAATCATATGATTATTATTGGTTATTTTTACTAAACATATTAAGCGATTTTATTTCACCCGTGAAATGGATCGAAGGCGGAGCTTGAGTGAACCGTGAACGGTGATTTTTTTATTTATTTATTTTGTTTGATCCACTTTTCTAAAATGAATAATTATATTTAATAACAAAACTAATAATGAATATTTAAATTTAAATATTCATAATTGGTTATTATGGAAAAATAATTTTATTTTTAAAAAAAAAATAAAAAGTTTTTTTAAAAAAATATTTTTTAAAAAAAAATATTTAAAAAATAATAATTACGTGGCATGCCACGTGGCGGCCAAGTGCCATGTGGCATGCCACGTGGCAAAGGGTGATTGCCACATAGGTGAATTTTTTCGGTCAACTCCCAAATGCAAAGTTTGGGTACTTTTGCAGCCATTTACGGAGGTTGTATACACAGCAGAGAATTTGACCAAAGGTTGGGTATTTTTGCCGTAATTAACCCTTAATATAATGTAATTTAGTGAATGAGTTGCAATTTTCAATAAATAACAGCTTCTTAGGGCATTCAATTAATGAAACACAAATTTGTTAATATATAATGTTAATATTAATAGCGATGTTTTGATTTTTATGATGGCATAAACTTAATTATTTTTTTCGGTTACAATTCTTAATGTTTATTATTTTGTTTCCCTCTCAACATTCATTATTTACTTATATTGAAGTCTCATAATTGTTAGTACTAACTAAAATAAACAAAAATATTTATATTTTTTGTGGTGACATAAGAGTAACAAATTAGGCATCGAGAACTTTGGCCGTGAAACAAAAAATAGATCTATGACATCGGAAAAAAAAAAAAAAACACATTCGATACATATCCAAGTTTTTAGCCTTAATTTTATATAGCTATTTTACCTCGTTAATTTGTGGGTAGATTTAGTATACGAGAGACAAGTTTTATACATGTATGTGTGATATTTATTAAATTATTCATAATCTATTACTGAATCCATATGGTCCATGAGAATTAGGTAAGGTAATAAAGTGTGTATATATATATATATATATGCATTTATAATAATAATAACTAATAAGTAAATCACGAAGATGATCCATAGCCACACATATAGTAGGTGGAGTGTTAATTTTAAAGTGACCGTACGTATAAAATAATATTGTACTGTTATTTTTCTCACCAATTATCAAATATATATGGACTTTGTTTTGAGTTTTGACCAGACTAATAATTTATTGATCAAAATAAAATATGGAAAGAGAAAATTAACTTTATTGCTGTTATTATTAAAATTGCCCTTTTGATGCTTGTAATAACACTGGCATATAAGCTAGTTATACGACACACAGTGCCTTTTTTTGGCCCCTAATTTACTCTTCCAGTTTAATGATGTGGTTTGAATTCTTCCAAAATTAAAATTAGATAAAAACTAATAAAAAAAAGCTGTGTACTAAAAACATGATTGCCCGAAGGCATACTAGAACATTGCACGATGATTTTTTCCGTCGTGCAATACTGCCGTTCAAGATTCTCAAGTAAACTTTGATATTTTTAAAGATCATTCCCAGTTCTTTAGCATGAGCTGAGCGATACTCGAAAATGCATCAAGATTACCGGACAGTACGCTTACAGACACACACACACACATATATATATATATATATATATATATTTCGAAGGATTATTTTTAGCTATATATATACTCGAAAATGCACGATTTTTTTTCTTTCCAGAGAGTAATATTAATATGTAATTGTCGATATGATTAGTATTGTTGTATCGCAGTCCAATTTCAATACTTTTCGGAATATACTTGGATAGTATAAATATTTTTATCTTTTCAAAAATCATCCAAATTCTAAAATAATTAAAAATGATTTTTTGTCTCGACACTCATGTCCCACAAAATGCATGCTTAACCTATTTTTAAGATTTTCAATTTGAATAAGCTGAAAAGTGATATGATATAAATTGGTACCGTTGTTACTAATCACCGGCATTTGTTAACTTCCATGTGTATTTTCCTAGAAAAATTAATTTTCGTCTTATATTTTTTAATAGTAATATGTTTTTACAACTCGGTCGTATAGTTCACGAAAAGAATCGAGAGAGTAACGTTGATTTTCACTCTTCGAAGTGAGAGTTCAAACTTATGATACGGTGATACCTCGGGAAAAAAAAATCACTAAATAATCAATTTCTCGGAATAAAACACATATATTAATGCCTAGATCGAAATTCATAGAGAAGGACATCTTTTTTTTTCTTCTTCTTCTGATAATTAACATTAAATTTGAAAGTAAATTAATGACAAAATGGACTAATGATATGTAAGTTTGTCCTATATATATAATTCTTCAAGACAGTTGTTTGGCAAGGTATATTTGTCCACATGTCAATTAGTATTAATATTATGTTAGCATTAATTATTATCAATATCTAAATGGTTATATATCCTTAATTATTCATATATTGCGTGTTCATAGCCAAATCATTCATTAATTCTAACGATGAAAATTTGTACAAAAAGCACTTTCAGTACGTTATAGTAATTAATATGATGATGATAGAAAAGCCTTTTGAAGTAATTAGTCACTCTAAATTAATCGGGGCCCTAGGTAAATTAAAATGTTGAGCCCTTAAAGTATTTGAAAATTGATTTTTATTTTATTTTATTAAGTATATAATAACATAACAAAAAAATGAGTGAGTTATGTCAAAAATACGAAAAGTGTACATATCACTCGCTGACGATCAAGTGACACAAAATACAAAAAAATCTAACGGAATAAAGTTTAGGTACATTAATCGTCGAAAATAAATATTAGGTACATAATCTACATAAAAATAAACAATGGATACATTAGCCGCATTTTACCCAAACAAAAATGAAGAACTGAATAGGGACCAGAGTTTTTTTACCCTTGACCAAACTGAGTGTCAAGCTTGATTTCCAATTTATATTATTGATAGTAAAATCTCCAAGTTTTAAAAGCAAATTCAGGCTTGGGTCGGAATTTTCAGTACTCCTAATTAATCTATATTAAATTATCATAAAATGTATTTAACATTTATTAATCCCATTTAAAAAGGAATAATTAAAAACTGATCAGCTGCCTAGAGTTACTTATGATGATGACTAGTCAGAAAAATGAACAGGGAGATCCATCATCAAAGTAGTAGAGAGAGAAACCAATCAATACTCAACACAAGTGAATCATTAAATAACTTCTGAAACAGAAACTTATCTTTAACTATATATATAATATATAATATAAATAAATATAATTATAAATAAAAGCTACCATGTCTTTGATTAATGATGGCTCTTTCTTTAGAAGGTCATATCCTTTTCCGAGGGCTTGGTTTTTGCTATTTTCAAAGCCAAAAAGCGATCGATGAAGAGCTTTCGGTACAACAACACTTCATACATGATTATAAATGTGTTCTTAACCGGATATTGAAGTGACCCATATATATATATATATATATTCTGCATATATATAATACTTTCTCTTGACTACAAGTCCTCCTAATATAATAGGGACTCAGTAAGATAAAGTTTTAAATATAAAAAGATATTGAATAATTATAATTGTAAAAAAAATATTTGAGAAAGAAAATTTCAACCCGACCTTCTCAATAGTAGTTCTTCCGCCAATGCCAGCATTGGATGATTTCGGTCCTTTCGTTTCATGCTCGAAATTGTAAATTAGTTTTAAATAACTATTGGAATCCACTATGGTGTGTGTTGCATGAGGAAAACAAATATAACATTACAAAGCGGAATCCGAAATTTAAATTATTCTAAACTAAGGGATTCGGAAATTTCCACTTCTAGTAATTTAACAGCCCTTAGTTAATAAGCACTCAAATTAATATATTATTAAAATTATGATCCCCTGAAATTACTATAGAATACAATATAATGAAATATCAATGCTTTTTAAACTTATGATCAATTTAAGAGAATTTAAATAGCAATGAATGATTTTTAATCTCCTAGTATTTTATTTACATTAACTATATATAGAAGAAGAAGAAGAAGAAGAAGAAGAAGAAGAAGAAGAAGAAGAAGAAGACAACCTATTCAATACAATCTGGCTTTAAATAACAAATGAATTCTACGTTCAATAATTAATTATTTGGTTTATTTAATATGAATATATATAATATATGGTTTTTAATCTTCTTCCACTCAAACTTTATAGTAGTCAAATTTTGCACCCAATGATTAAAACTTTGAAGAAATAACCCCTCTCTCGCTATATATACACACACACATGGTGCATATATACATAATGATTATGGTATATATAGTTATATGGTAACAATGAAGGCCAGAGACATATATATATATATATATATCGGATAACCCACAAACAGATATACACACACATGATGCATATATACATAATGATTTTCCCCGTTAAGACAAGAGTTCAAACCTGATGAAACTAAAAAACACTAACATATATATGACTAGTTACAGACAAAAGTTCATGGTAGATCCTTATGAACTCATGATATATATTCCTCACACGTGTTGAAAAGACTCTACCAAAAAATTTCCTCACACTTATATAAATTTTATCAGTATATATTTTATTTATTATATAATATATATATATGATGAAATTTAGAGAAAGGTAGATTTAATGTCTCAATTTGACTTTTTTTTTCTTTTTCTTCATAATCTCTTTTTCTTAACGTTACTCGTTGACATATAATTATGATTAAGTTAATAATAATTTATATAATTATTATATCAATTTATGCCTCATCGATATCTGCACACGATTAGCCCTAGATTTGTAACCCTAATTAGCTCGGTAGCAAAATAAGAGAATTTATAATATAAATCTCAACCTAAAGTTTTGAGCAATAAAAAAAGTTATAAATCAATCTAATATATTTCCGTTACAGATGAAGATCCAAACTCACATGCTCTTGTACGCTCGGAGGCTTCGAATCGTGATAAGCAAACCCTCGCTGCCCGCCCAGCACGTGCGTCGCTGCCGATGCCTTCATTTCCTCGCCAGCGAAAACCGGCATCACCGAACCACTGTGCATGGACGCCCGACCGATCGTGCCGCTGCTCTGATGGACGGTCCCCGGAATCCGCCACATCGCCAGCGGGCTTCCGTTTATCGGCGGCGGGACAGTCGACGCATAGGGCCCGATTTGCCCTCCGTAGAACCGGCCCGTACCTCCACCCGGGACGGGGTTCCAACTAGGGTAGGCAGCAGCCGGGGACGAGCCGAGACGGTGGTAGTTTATGAGGCCGTAGACGTGGTGGCTGTCGGAGAGGGCTGTGCCGCCTTGCGCTATGGCGGACTGCAGGTGGGCCCGCTTCGCGTGCTGCCGCTCTCGCTTGTGAGCGTTCTGGTGGCCGCCGAGGGCCTGTGACGTCGGGAAGTTCCGGCAGCAGTAGTGGCACTCGAACCGCCGATTGCTCTCCCCACCGCTACTGCTGTTGTTATTGTTGTTGTTACTGTTCTCGGGCTTTGGCGGGGAGCCAGTGTCGGCCCCGCCGCCGGCATTTGTCTCAGCAGACTCTGACTCGGAGTCGCCTCCCCCGAAATCTTTCCCGAAGAGCCGTATCCCGCCCCTGAGGCCGCCCTTTTCCTTGGCCGGGGCCGGCCGGATGAAGGGGAGCTGAGAGAAGGACTCGACGTTCATGAAATCGTGAGTCTCCCTCTGATCGGACTTCTCCATGTTCTGAGCAAGCTCAAAGAGACAATAGCAAGAGAATATATAGAGAGAAGAAGAGAGAGAGAGAGAGAGGATTTTGTGTTTAAATTAATTATTCTTGTGAGAATGTGTGTGATATAGTATGAATGTTTTTGGGATTTGAAGGGTGTTTTTTGTTGGGTTTTATTTATGGTGGGACCTATAAAAGGAAAGGGTCAAAATGGTATGTGAATTGGGGATGACCCATCTCAGAGTAAAGCCTGACAATGGCTGCAGCTTCCTCATCAATATCATCATCATCGTCGAACTCTATCTCAAAGTACCAATATCATCACATCCTATAAAAATATAACTAATATATAATATAACAATATATATATTATACATGGTAATGCATGAATTACGTCTTACTTGTCTCTAGCAAATCTTCACAATTATTAATCGGAGTTTTTGACACTTACAATTTACATCTCTCTTTTCCATCGTCTTCTTGTGCTAGATGCACCACACAAAAAAGTCGGCCATAAGCATGTAAGCTCGGAAATTAGCTACACTAAATACATGTAAAATAGAATACCTAATATACTTGGTTATATAAACTCAATCAACCTGATTGCCTGTATAATTTTCATAGTTGTTTTTCGTGAACTAGACTTCATAACTCAACAATATAAATATGTCTAGTTATTCTCAATAACTAGACATATTATACTAAAATTTTAAAACATGCACTATATTATTATTACTATTATTATTATTAATATTATTATTAATATTATTATTATATACTTAAACAAGTAAAGACGTTATTAAATCATATAAAACATTCACTATATTATTATTATTATGGTAACATTGCAAAATATAGCGAATTTGTTGATTTTTTATTAACCGGTACAACTTTATAGTTAATTTGGTTAAAATGTAATATTTTTGTTAATTTGATCGTTCTAGATATATTTTGTATTTAAGTATAAAGAAGTTAATAAAACGATATCTTCTAACTTTTTTAAGCAATGAACGTAGTCTTTACTCTTTACAATTTCTAATTTGCTTTCAGTAGTATATAACTATGTATTGCTAGCATTACCTAATTAAGAAAAAAAACAACAACAACAAACATATGAATCGGAAAAAATTGTCACTGCATGAAAGCTCAACAATGAATCATCTATTAGCTAGGGTTTAGGAAATTAATGATATACATAGTTAAATAGTTTGATACATTGATTAAAATTGTTTACACGCGTATTGGTTTAAGTTGGACCTAAAATTATACCATGCACAAAGTCAATGTATGAATGACGCTAAATATATTTTGAGATAACAACGGTAAAATACTTAAATTAACAAAATGTGTCGGCAGACTATCGTTTTGGCCGATAAATCGGTTGCCATTATCGATGGAAAATATATAAAATCTCAGGTTATCGAAACTTATCGACGGATTAGTCGGTTATCGATGAAAAATATATATATTTTTTATGCATGTTTATTGTCAATTTTTATATAGTATCCAAAATAGTTAACATAATTTAATGTTATAATATATCCTAAACCAACGAACATATGTATACATAGTCTCAAACACAAATATGAAGACAATAAATTTACTTGAAGGAGTGGTTGCTAGGATAGCCTAGTGGTAATTCCACACCACCTCCAAAGTGGAGGTTGTGAGTTTGATCCCCACTGCAGCAAAGCTGCCTTAAAAAAAAATTACTTGAAGGCAAATTGTTATTTCTCTCCCCAAAGGGGTACAATGGGCCCTTGCAGCGTCTTCACTCATCTTCCTACAAGGATATACCCTAATCAAGTTTTTGAATTTCTTAGAAAAGTTTGTCGATTTTTGACACTTTACTCACAAATTTTTTTGGGTAAAGTACTTGGATTCTCGGTAGCTTTTCCATAAAAAAGTATAAAAGAAAAGAGACAAGTTTTCGATCACCATGAAAACGTGGAGTATCGATGAAATTTCAGCAACACTTGATTCTTGATTAAAAGTACTCATACTAAGTAAAATAATAATAGAGGAGGGACTCAATAATTAAAATAAGATCAAAATTAAAGTAAAATATTATGGAGTGTGAGATACATGTCTCTCCCTTAACGGGTTTTTTAACAGATCAAACTTAACGGTCCATCTATGAACTATTATTAACAGAAATTGAAGAAAACTATTATTTTATTGAACTTTGATATGAACCCGAGTACACTCGTAGGCGCATTTCACTGCACTTGAGTACTTTGACCTCTATTAACCCTTTGATTTTTTATTTCTTATTGAAATATTCTTTTTACATGGTCAGATATGATTTGACTTCTTGTAATACGTATGTGTTGATATTTTATTAATTAATGCGTTGATGTTTAATTACTAATTATTAATACCCTAATAAATTTTCTTCACGATACATTATGAATTTATGGATGAGGCAAGATTGCCAACCCTAACTTCTTATACGTATCATTGTTCTTTCTTGATCATAAAATTAAACAGTGAATATAAAAGGTGATAAATTATTTTACATGAAACTAATGTCATGATGATTTAATTGACTTGCTGAAATTATTTTGGAGATAGAATATATCACTGGTTTGAATGACACATCAAAAATAATATTTATAGAATATTTTCACCTCTGAATCACTAAAACGTCTTGAAGGTCTACGCACAAGAATACCGCACGGATGGCGTGAGAAGAACGAGAAAAAGAAGAGACAAAGATGGATGAGATAATAGCGGGCAAAATACTCAAGTTAAGTAGTCAATTGCACCAACATGTATCTGTGTTCTTTTTGTAGCGGAAAAAAATTACTTAAATTGAGTAAAACAGTCAGTAAAACTAAAAGTACCTTAATAATTAAAAACTTCTCATGAGCTCTTCGGTAAAAACTAGATGTATCTTTCTTTTTCTTTAATCTACAAGGTAAAACAATAAAAAGGACAAAAAAAATGAGTTCTCAAGTGGAAAGAAAGAAAAAAAGACCCTACTTATAAATATATATATATACATGTAAAGGAGTATAAATTCTCTCTCCAGGACCAAATGTACTAATAGTTGGTTTTGATTCTTATAGCTTTGTTGGCTGTTTTTATATCTGTTGCAGGGGTTTTGCAGAATTGTGGTCCTTTGAGTAAAAAAAATTTAACATTAATCGTAATTTTCTATGATTTATTTGAGTAACTAAAAGAACAAATGAAGATAATGTTAAAGTTTCGAATCCGTTTCGTAGAATTCACTGCGTGTCATATTATGTATCGATAATAACATGTAAATACTTAGGGTTTAGGCTACTGATAGCATGGCCGGGTCAATTTAGTTTTTGCACTCCCTCCCTTCGTTATAATATTATTCGATCATGTGGCTTATTCTTTTTTGTATCCGTAGTTTTCTTACCTGTTAAGGTTTGACGTAAAATTCCCTTGTTGATTTATTTTTACGTTTACGTTGTACTTAACATTAGGCACTTTATTATACAATAAGTTAATATATTATAACATTTATTTCGTTCAAGATTGACTCTCTTTTGTCTATAATTTTTCTCACGTAAAATTCACATGTCAATTTATTTCTACATTTTTTATTATTTTGTATTTGATTTGTAGTCATTATTCGTAACTCCCTCTTAGATAAAAAAAATATATAATTAATGAAATCCAAAATATAATTATCCTACACCCAACAACTAGCTAGTGCAACCACTTGATATAGTTTCTTTTTATTTGATTATCTCTTCTCATTGTTAGGTAAAGTTTTATCACTGAGTGTACCTAGCAAGGTGTTCATTTAACACAAATAGATACACAGTTATACACTCATATAACTGTATATCGTGAGCATGACTTATCTTTATTTAATTATTGAATTCATTTTCTTATTGAATAAACCTTTTCAATAGATCATGATATATATAATTGAGGAAGTACATTATTTACACATCAATGTGTATATATATATATATATATATATATATTATAGTTGTAGGTAGAGGTGGCAAGTGGTCGAAAATGGTTCACCGTGGCCATTTTCCTACAACTTCCACAAGGTCGCTGGCCTTTTACAACCGGAATTCTGGCCGCAGGAAGTTCTATGTTTTTGCAGTAAAAAATGGAATGAGCGACTATTTTGGATACATTGCTACAAATCTGGAATTACCTGATGGACTTGACAACAATAGGTAAAACCTTCGGGTCTTACACGTAAACCGTCGTGTAAGACCCCTTCACAAATGGATTTTAACCTAGTAGGAAACTAGTTTCTGTATAAGTGACTTGTGTAATTGCATGGTCCACTTGTGTAACTTGACATCTACTTTGAATTTTGTTTTTATGTAGCAATTATTACTTCGAGTCCCCACATCCCAGCTTCGCCTTGCCTCGTGTTGTTACCTCATACCTATGTTTCACTCATTTTTTAAAGGGTTAATTGCGGCGAAAGTACCCAACCTTTGGTCAAATTCTCTGTTGTGTATACAACCTCTGTAAATGGCGGCAAAAGTACCCAAACTTGACATTTAGGAGTTGACCAAAAAAATACACCTATGTGGCAATCAGCCTTTGCCACATGGCACTTGGCCGCCACGTGGAATGCCACGTAATTAATTTTTTTAAATATATATTTTTAAAAAAATATTTCTATTTTTTTTAAAACAAACTTATTTTTTATTTTTATTTTTTTAATAAAAAATATTTTTTTCCAATAATAACAAATAATGAATATTTCAATTTAAGTATTCATTATTGGTTATAATTATTTAATTTAAAAAAGTGGGTAGAACGAAATAAAAATCACCGCTCACGGTTCACTTGAAATCCGTTTCCAATCCGGTCACGTGGCGGCCAAGTGCCATGTGGCAAAGGTTGATTGCCACATAGGTAGGTTTTCTCGGTCAACTCCCAAATGCTAAGTTTGGGTACTTTTGCCGCCATTATGGAGGTTGTATACACAGCGGAGAATTTGACCAAAGATTGGGTATTTTTGCCGTAGTTAACCCTTTTTTAAATTATAAAGTTACTATCTTATCTAATTTCTAGGGTGTGACATGACCTATATTATAAATAAATATATGTATATATATATATATATATTCATCGTTAGGTCATTTCTGTCCCCTAATGATTCCATATCTACCATTTTAACTGCATGAAAACGAGACCACATTTTGCCTGCGTGGAAACGTTTAAAATATAAATGGTGTGGATTTTATGTTAACGGTGATAATGTTATCTTTAGAACGGAGTATAAATTTATGAATAATTAATACATGTCCTCTTTAATCAACACGAGACACGAGTATACCTTATTGAATAATATATGTAAAGCTATATCCCAGGTATAATAATAAAAAAATCCATTAAGATAGATCTAGAAAGAAACAGAGATATCACAGCATATATATGTAGTTGAAAATATTTTCAATTGTTTTTTTAATCATTTCGAGTTAGAATATATATTTAGATCATAGCAAAAGAACAATAATGAAGTTACAGTAAATGTATATGGTGTATTTAATTATCTTATAATTAATTTCATATATTCTATTTTGATTTACATTAGTATATGATTGAAGTTCCCATTTCCTTTTTTCCCTAAAAAAAAAAAAAAAGTTTCCATTTCCTTTTTGTTGCTAATAAATATACTCCTGATTAGCTCAAAAAAAATATAAATATATAGCCATATATATATTATGTGTAATACATATCTAGTTAGCTTAAAATAGAAAAGAAGACTAGTTAGCCTATATATTTTTCTTCTTAATTGTTATCCCATAAAAATTTCGTCTTCGGCAGTAAATATATATAGCAAAAATTGTTTATGTTTATAATATATTACACATATATGTGTGTACGTGTGTGTATGTATACTATGTACTATGTAGTATGTACCATCAATGCATATATATATATATCATATGCACTGACTAGAGATCTAATGAGCAATTTGAAATAGTAATTTAATGATACATTTGAGTCCTTTTTATCTGCATAAAAACACAGTCTGCTTTCATTCGTGCATGCTTGACTGGTTTTGCAATTATTTTCATCCACAACTCTCTCTCTCTCTCTCTCTCTCTCTCTCTCTCTCTCTCTCTCTCTCTCTATCTATATATATATATATATATGTATATATACACTTATATAGTATTTTAGTTTTTAATCTTTTATATATATTATATATATGTATATATACACTTATATAGTATGTTATTTTTTAATCGTGTATATATTATATTATTATGTTATTGTTCAATCTCTCTCGATGTACATAGAAATCAAAATAATGAGTGCTAACAACCGCAAAAGTATTCAATAAATTACATAATAACGGCAAAAGTTCCTAATATATCATAATATAATTGCGACAAAAGTTCCCAATCTTTAATTTTGCGACAAAACTTTCCATTATCATCGTATAATAATACCGGAAAAAGTATCCGATCTCTTTTTCCCGACAGTGAAAGCTCTCAAATGCCTTCATTATCAAGTAAAAGTTGAAAAACGTATAGGAGTGAATCTCATTATCCTAATAACATCATTAGAAATCCAAATAATAATCACAATTACATAATTAGAAACCGTAAAATAGAGGGTTAATTGCGGCAAAAATACCCAACCTTTGGTCAAATTCTCTGCTGTGTATACAACCTCCGTAAATGGCGGCAAAAGTACCCAAACTTGGCATTTGGGAGTTGACCGAAAAATTCACCTATGTGGCAATCACCCTTTGCCACGTGGCATGCCACATGGCACTTGGCCGCCACGTGGCATGCCACGTAATTATTATTTTTTAAATAATTTTTTAAAAAAAATATTTAAAAAAAATTATTTTTAAACAAAATTATTTTTTATTTTTATTTTTAATAAAAATATTTTTCCAATAATAAGAAATAATGAATATTTAAATATAAATATTCATTATTGGTTATAATTATTTATTTTTAAAAAAGTGGGTAGAACGAAATAAAAACCACCGCTCACAGTTCACTTGAACTCCGTTTCCGATTCGGTTCACGCGTCGAATAAAATTGTTTAATAATAATAATAATAACTAATAAACACATCAAAATTGTTTAATTTAAATATTTTTTAAAAAAATTATTTAAAAAATAATAATTACGTGGCATGCCACGTGGCGGCCAAGTGCCATGTGGCATGCCACGTGGCAAAGGGTGATTGCCACATAGGTGAATTTTTTCGGTCAACTCTCAAATGCAAAGTTTGGGTACTTTTGCCGCCATTTACGGAGGTTGTATACACAGCAGAGAATTTGACCAAAGGTTGGGTATTTTTGCCGCAATTAACCCTAAAATAAAAGCATCAACACCTTATTCACACGTCAAAGAGCTAAGTTGGCATTAAAGTCACAGTCGCATATATAAATGTGTGTCTCTCGAGGGGACCATCTTTAGGGTTTCAATGCAACTGCACCACTTATATGTGCCTTCTCTCTTAAAAGTGCATATATTGCTTTGATCTTCGATGTGAAATTACATCACAACTATTCTAGCTACTTGCTCGAATTTCATGCACATCTTCATCTTCAGCCTCATCATCGTCATCATTATCATCTGGCAACATCGCCAAGCGACGCATCATTATAACTCTCTTTTCGATTTTGAACTTCTCTTAGCTCAATCTATTGCCACATCGACTTTGATCGAGACATTTCTGGTTCACTCTTGAATAACTAAGAGAGTATCTTTATGTAGTTTTGTATTCAGTCGGATTTGCCAAAAAAGACTTAATGGTATTAAGATCTAATTATTTACCGGGTCTCTTTCTTTTATTTATCTCGAAACTCTTAAATATTTTTTTACAACTATTGATATCACATGACTCGAGTAATACGATAATCATAGATCGGAAGCAATAATTTCACACTTTATATTTAATATTATATGAAATAGAATTAAATTACAAAAACGAACACAATTAACATTAATTTTCAAATATATAGTAAGAGCCATATAACAAACAAAGCTTAATGCTTATAAAGCCTTATAACATCCTCTAGGTATTTTTTATTATTATTGATTTTTAATTTATTCATTTAATTCAAGTACGTACTATTTTTAGGTGACTGCTAGGTCTGTGAGCGCTTTGATTGAGCAATTATTCAAAGGCTTTTGTTTAATGTGCAATTGTGCATGTCCAATTTATGTTCAATCAATATACATATATTAAATGTCATTTAAAAATTAAAAGATAATAATTCGTTATAGGGAAAGTTGATTGATGAATACTAAACAAGCAACCGATCTAGGGTTTCGTGCAGTATACTAAATAAAGCTATAAATTATAAATAAATTACATGTCAATGTCATCACTTATTTCAGAATAAGAATCATATATATTATATCATACCTTAATTATTGAAGAGCATTTAACCTAATTGATGATGAAGTTAATTAGTTAAGAATTAATGTACATAACTTTAGAACAGAAGTTGAAATATAACATATATAACTATTTTCTTATGACCAAAGTAATTACAGCTTCAGGTAAAAGTCTAAAACTCATAAAATATATTCTTTCAAATTCTTATGTTATAAATATATATATATGAATGTTTCTAGCAAATCAAATGTATATTTCAATAAATTATTTACGTTTAATGGGGGCGTAAAAATAATTTGACTCAAACCTAGGATCTGAATTATGGCCTAAGGTAGTAAGGCTTCATTGTAAATCAATACATGCATACATATATGAAATTTCTGAATAGACAGTCCATGTTAATAATAATTTAAATATTATAATCTATAAAAGTCTGATAATTTTTGCGTTCAATTTTTTTAAAATTATAAGGGTAAACTGTGGCTAAAATTCCTAATGTTTCAGTTTTTTTTAATTATATACCTAAAATTTTTTTTTGGGGCTATAATACTCAAAGTTTATTCCGTTAACGTCAAACGAACCACCCAACTCGCTCTCCCTTATTCCAAAATGTTTTGGCATTAATGGGATTCGAACCATGCCCTCAAACTTAAAACACAAGCCCTCAACCACCTGAGCCATCATAATATCACGTTATATTTGGGCTAAAATAACATTTTCTATATAACATATGTACAAATAATTTAACATATATAAGATATAACCTGTAACATTTAATTAGATTTTTAAAAAAATTATGTACATAGACATATAAATTGAATGAAATAAAATTGTAATTTTTAAAATAAAATAATATTGTATTAGATATTTTTAAAATAAAATTTTATATCTAAAAAAATATTAAAGTGAATATATGTAATGTAATATGGATAATTTATTTCATTTAATTGTTAAAATATATTAAAATTACATTACATTATATAGATTATCCTATGACATAATTAAATAGATATTCACTTTATTATTAATTTTTTTAAAAATTTGATTTTAAAAATATCCAATACAATCTTATTTTATTTTGAAAAATACAGTTTATTTTATTCAATTTATATGTCAATGCACATGATATATATTTTTTAAATCTAATTAAATGTTACATGTTATATCTTATATATGTTATATTTTATGTACATAAATTATATATAAATCTTTATTTTAATCTAGATACAACATGAGGATGACAATAGATTAGGTGGTTGAGTGCTTGCATTTTAGATGTGAGGGCATGGTTCGAATCCCACTATTGTCAAAAAGTTTTGGAATAAGGGAGAGCGAGAGGGGCCCACAGGAGGGGAAAATGACGTGGCTTCCACGTGGCACATGCCACGCGGGCAAAATAACGGAGACTTAACGATTGGTACGTTTGGCGTTAACGGAATAAACTTTGGGTATTATAGCCAACAAAAAAAAAACTTTGAGTATATAAAACATTGGGTATTTTAGCCACAATTTACCCAAATTATAAAACTGGGCGTAGTATATATATATATATATATATATATATATATATATATATATATTATTTTGTGATGTATTACCTATTTGTTGTTATAGCATTTTGAAGCTTTTGGTCGGTATTAAATTGAAGCATATATTTGAATACCTACTGTACCTTGTATATATACATGATACATCTATTAATATGCCATGTGAGACCAAACTCCAACTTTGTCTTATACGTGTTTGATTATTGCTCTCTCTCTCTCCTCTCTCTCTCATTGGCCATTATGGAGGTGGGATAAAAAGAAGGGATGTATAATCAAGTTGAGCCTGGTATGAATAGACCAAACGTAACACCACATATACGTATATATGTATATATATGATGATGATGAAGTAGGTCTTGTAATTATATCGTATATATGTAGGACATATATTTGATTATGTATTATGTGATGTCTTCTTCACCCTACGTTGTTAGGTCTTCTACATAATCACACCACACATTCAATTATTCTTCTTATGTGAAAATTAAGAAAATTTCACTATTTTCCCTAATTTATCTGAAACTCGAACATACCCTAAAGTATAATCAAATTTTTAAACTATACTATTTCATGGTTCACTACAAAAATTACCCATGATTAGTCATGGATAAGTGTTTTCACATTAATCCATTGTTTATGATAATAGTTACGTTTTAATTTTTGGATTAAGTCTGATCGTCCTAAAAATTAGGGGTTTTGCTGCTGTATGCGTCGAGGGTATTTTTCTCATATTGGAAAATTTTAGAGTAATTGTACACGACTTTTAGGGAGCTCGAGTTTACATATATATATTATATATAGTGATATATATATATATATATATAGTCTAGCTTTTATAATTTCTTTTTTAATTTATTCATGACTCCTTCCACTTTGAAGTTTGAGTATTCTATACCCTGCCAGATATGTGGAAGAGATTTTGGTACAATCGTCGTCCATCATAGATAGTCAACGCGTGTGAATAGACCATAATTATAATATTAATTTTTCATATAATTTATTATACGATAAGCATCTGTGATGTGGTTGTAAATCAGGTTACGATGTTTTATGCAGATTAATGAGACAATTATCAAGCACAACGTGAAAGCAATTAAGACGCACGCGATGTTCTGGTAACACAATTCGATACCTATCTATTTTTGCGGGGCACTCATCCAAATAAATCACCAATAAAGTTTATAAGCACCAATTACTCAATACGTAAAATAGCTAAAAGAAAAGGGCTCCCCCTGAAGCTAAAACTGGTAACACAGCTTGGTCTTGAAACGGTGATCGAGATCAAGTCCCGATTTGTGACAGTGATCACTTCCCTTCTTGAGATCGGACTCAGCAAGATCACTTTGCTAGTTGTCGATGTAATACTGACTCCTTCAGTCCGGTTCTTCAAAACATTGTCGATGCCTCTCCCGAGGTAGGATATTCGATTATAAAACATTGTTCTGTGAAAGCTAATAACCTTGATGATACTGACGGCAAGGTTATTCTCTGGAAGGGTTGAAAAACAATCTGAGGCACAATCATGGTATATATATCAACCCTATCTTGCTCCTTAAGTCTTGCGGCTGCCAAGATGTAGTTCCACTAAACACACAGTTAATTCGCAAACAAATAAGAGACTTTTATGCGATCTTAAAGTGGTTAAATAAGATATGAAAATAAATCAGGATAAATATAAGAGAGAGATTCATAATCAACTTTGGAGTCTCTACAGACATATGAAATTGTAGTCACAACTGCAACTCACAAAATAGTCAATCATAGCAAAGGAGAACTTGATTCTTCAATGGTAAACAATTTCATCAACTCGTTTAAGAGATTAGTTAGATAATATAAAGTAAGTTAGGATTACAATATATATATATATATATATAAGTCAAAATGAAATATGATTAATTAATAAATTTTAATTTTAATTTAATAACATGTATATATATTATTATTTTTTAATAGATTTACAATTATCCATTTTCAACTAATAAATGTAATTAGTATACCCATCTAATCATAAAATTAGCAGATGTAGTTATTAATAACTAATTGCATTTAATGATGTAATACACTAGAGAATCTTGAATCCAGTCTTGGATTAAGGTTACCCAATCCAACGAAAATTCGGAACTGAAAAATTATAGACCCAGGATTCCGGATTTACCCACATAGAAAATCCGATCCAATTTTATTTTTTTATAATTTTTTTTCTTTCTCAATCAGGACCGTTTTGATTTTAAGATCTAAATCGGTGTACCATAGTATACGCGCACCCAGATTTCATTTTAAAATTTTAAAAATCCGTAACTTTATACTTCTGAGATTACAACATCAACTGCAATTATAGTGGGGCTAATTCACTACAAAAAGATTTCTCTACGATTATTAGATACCGCTTAAATATTTCAGCCCTAAGTACGTAGCTAGTCAGCCGAAGGGCCGATTTTTAACTGAATGACCGCAACTAAATAGTTGAAATTTTGAGAAGTGAAAAAGAATGGTTGTGGTCATAGGGAACTCAGTACTGTGACCACAAGCAATCCAGTTTTATGTTTCTTGCAAACTACAAAAAGGGTCACCGTCCTCGAAAACCCTAATTCTCTTTAACTAGTTAAACAACACTTTTTTGGAATGGCTTGGCATTCAGCAAACTGTGTCTTCTTTCTAGGCCATGCCCTTTTCTTTCTCTCTCCACTGACATACTATACTCATACATGCATATATATATATATATATATCATATGTATATATATATATATATCATATGTATGCATGTGTATCTGCTATATGAGTATGTATATATATGGCACGAAGAGAAGAGTCACTATCATATTGTTCCTTATTTCTCTTCCCATTAGGTGGCTTGAATGTGACATCGCCTCAGAGAACTACTCTCGTGTTTGGTCTCAATTTACCCCACTTTCCATTATATATAATATAAATATATATATATGTGTGTTTGTAATTACCATAAGTGGACCAATTAAATAAAGATATGTGTAGAGCAATGCTCATGATGTATTGGATATACATGGGTATATATTATTAATTAATACAAGACATTTTTCATTCTTTTTGTCACTATATATTTCTTTTCGAATTTTGATCATGAGATTTCAATATTTTAGCAAGTTATTATATATATGCTTCACTGATCTATGGCACACATTTATGGCTTTCGTTTATTCATTATCAAGAGATAGACGACTCAATGTCAATTCAAATTGAAAGAAAACCCAAGTGTCCTTTATATTGAATCTATATAAATATACATTGGTCGAAGTAAATGTTTACTATATATGTCACTGGCAAAAGATTAGAGATGTGATTATTCTTATGATTTGGTTTGGTCTACTTAATTATAATAAACAAATTTTGATAAATGTAAAAAAACAAATTAATCACCAAGTTATATTTGAAATATTTAGCATCTCCTTCTGATTTTAATACGAATACACAACAAAATCCTCATCTCCTTAGTTTTCTCTGTATTGAAAATAATATAAATGAGAGAGAATTTTAAATTTAGTTAGTTTTCTTCTTTTTTATTCTAATATTTTTTATCTATATTAGTTTGAGCTCTATTTTTTAAGTGCTAATCTAATTAATAAAATTTATTAGGATCACTTTTGCGAAATGTCAAGTTATTATTTTTTATTAAACAAGAAAAAAAAGTTATTTTATCATTATTATACCGTGTGTGTGCATATGTATATGATAAGAATTGTACGAGTATTTTTTCTGTTGCCTTTTCGCTGCAAAAAAACCTTATATCCAAGGTATTTTGTCGAAGTACTAAATCTAAAGCAATATTAGTCAGATCTGAAAAGGTCTTACTGTCTTCAAAGAGCTTTCAAGTTTCAATACACAAAAAGATAAGGAATACAGTTTCAGACAATGAATTGTAAAAAAAAAAAAAAAAAAAAAACTGTTTAAGAAGAAAAATATATAAGAAAAGAAAGGATCAACCCTAGAATGTAAAAACAAAAATTAGGGTTTAGCCCTCATGATGTATAAAATAAAAATATAAGAGAATTATTTCTAAGCATGCAAACATATAAGTGTAATTAGTTAGTGATTAATCATATACTATATATGTATATTTATATATATATATATACATGTCTTTCTTTTTTTAAAAATATAGTACATATGTCATTCATAAGTAGGTGAAAAGTTTTAACTCTCCGAGCCTGTGATATTTACACTTCTAAGTAACAAATTCAAATATATTTATATATAAACTTCAATGTAATTTTGAATGGATATTTTGCAGAAGCAATCAAGCAAATGGGTAGAAATAGAATTTTGTGGATGCAATAAAATCAAATAGGCATGTGGTGATGAACACATTTGAGAGCCCCACCATATATGCATATACAAGCCTTTCACATTAGTAATTAATAAGGATAAAAGCAACCCCAATACCAACATCAAACACACCCATATACGTGTTTGCTTATATATATAATATTAAATATATAATAACAGCAAAAGTACCTATAAATTAGGATTTTGGAGTAGCACATTTCCTCTCTTTTTTTCTTTTTTTTTTTCCTGCCGAAAAAGCAACCCGACCCGATCATCAAACACACCCATATATGTTTGTGTAAGTTTAAATTTTGAGACGGCATATTCTCATTCTTTATGTAGCGGGAAAAATACGCCCGGTGAACCATAAATTTTGACCCACGGTATTTTTCGTTAGTATTTTCTCCTTTAAATCTCGAAGGTCAATCTCAGAATCATTGATTTTCAATAAAAAAAAAATTTAAATTATTTCTTAATCATTTATATATTATCAAATTGAAAGAAGAAAAAAAAAATGAAAGAGACCTAACATCAAACACAGCCATATATGTGTGAAAAAACATGCATAGTATTTATTGAAACACAAATGGGGCTAATTTGATGAGCATGATGGAGTGTGGGGTTTTTGTGCTTTGTGAAGACTCTTAACTGTCATTATAAGGATAGCTCTTTGAACTCCTTAAATTGAAAGCTTTGATATCATTGTTTGTCTGAAACTCAAGTTTGGACCACTTTCAGCATCTTTTCAGATGTTGCATTAATTCTGTGGGGGCATCTTATTATTATTCAATTAGATATTGACGGCATATATTCCCAAATTTATTATTGGTATAATTATATTGTACAATCAAATTCTTATTGGGAAACTTCGTTAAATATCCCCTAATATAATACACCATAAATATTCCCGAAATTTTCATAACTCCCAAAACATCTTTTTCAAATTTTATGTTACCAATTTCATAAGTCGCTAAAGTAAATTTTGAAGAAGACATGAAACAAATTATCCAATTTCAAGGTGATCTTATAGTTAAAACTTAAAATAATCAAGATGATACTTTGAACTTATAAATAGGTCAGAGGATTTAACGATTCATGCAGATAGAATTTAATAGAGTTAATTAAGGTAAATTTCAGTTACCTTTAGCTTTAAAGATCAGCGATTGTATATATACATATTATATTTGGCAATTAATATAATCTATCGGGCTATGCTTCCTTGCTAATTAATTCTCTAAAATTAATATACTAGCTACACGACGATATGAGTATTAAAAAATTTACCCCATCAATAATTAATCAAAGAAACGTAGGTTTAACATGATTTAAAATGTCATAGTAGAGTAAAGTAAAAGCCAAGTTCATTGTATAAAAATAACTCTTGTAGATTTATTATCAATACTAGTTATAAATCCTGATAGGCCACCAAATAGTACATTAATTACTTCCCTTTCAGTACAATATACGTAATTACATATATATAGGCTTGTCAATTTATTACAATTAAATGACCCTTAAATATGGTAAACATTTCTTCTAAAAGAGAATGGTAAACACAGAGATAAAAACCTTTTATGTGGGGTGTGTGTAATTAAAAAGTAATTAACAAGAGGACAAAACTTTTTATTGTTTTGGTAATAAAAACAAATAAAGTATTGATGAGTGAAAGGAATTGTTATTGTGAGATAACTAGACTGATCAAGATCTTTGTTAGATCTTGTCCACCCAATGCTAAACTTACCAATTTCCTAGGGAGGGACCAAATAATAGTAATTCTCCTACAATTTTGCTTGGTGGTGAATAATTTGTACCTTTTAATTATTTTTGTAACGACTCATTTTTTTGTCGCTATTTCTTAATCTTAAACTTATATAATTTTATGTTTACGAGAAAATAAATTAGTTTTGTGTATGTATTATTTCTTAAAATTTAATTTTTTTTATTAGAAAATCGATAGAAGTTGTTATTCACGTGACCTCGATGGACGTCAAAGTACATTTTTAAGATTAGTTAGTTTAGAATTTGTCACATGACTAATGGTTTTTATCAATTCTATAACAAGGATTGATTAATGATGTCGAATTTTGTATCGAAGTAAAAATTCAAGAAGCAAACTGCTGCTGAATAACAAAATTAAAGAAGCAAACATGTAAGTTTGTTTGCTTTGAAGTACTTCTTAGTTTTTTTTCTTCAACAAAATAATTAAAGTAAATTAAGATAACCGAGATATATGCACACAAAAAAAAGGAACCTTTTATAGGCAAAATTAAAAAATCCCTGATATACTAACAATAACTCTTCTTTAGCATGAGTGTGGGCAAAAGTATACTTATATTGGATCAGCACATTCCGTTGTGAACTTAAGCTTGACGTAGTCCGGCACACGAAGAAGGTTAGCCCGGGTACCGGCCATAACTCAACCCGGAGAAGAGAAGAGAATTCTTTCTCCCATTTTTTTGACTTATTCCATTTTATTCGATTCTTTTTGTTTTGGTGTTCTTTGAAGATCTGTGATTTGGGATCTAAAATCTGAATCAATTTTTAAATATAAAAACTTCATCGATATATCCGTACTTCGCTCGATATACTTTAAATTAGATTGCTGGCAATTTGTGGACTTTAAAACAGTATTTATATTGTTTGATGTTTTTATGATTCACAATAATGAGATATCTAGAGAGAGACTTATGGGATGTCATATATTTTAGTTTGGCATTAAAGTTAAAGAATAATAACCTCTCAATATGCAAGAGACGTTTCTAGTGTTTGATGTCTTCATGACTCACAAGAGAGAGAGAGAGAGAGAGAGAGAGAGAGAGAGAGAGAGAGATTTGCATATATAGTTTGACATTAAAGTTGGAAGGCATAGTATCTGAATTTGGTAGTTGCAAGTTAAGGAGGTTCACATGAATAATGTTCCCTCATATTTACTTCAATCACTGAGAAATGGTCCATATCTTTAAATCAAGACGTTGACGTAAGAGAACATTTTGAATCATCTTTTATTTTCTTCTCTACCACTTATAAATCAACCCTCAAGTGTTGATCAAGTTCAACCATTATTACTTCAATTATTTTTCTTGCACAAGTAACTTTTAGCTTCATAATTTACTTCATTTATACAAGAAACCGGCCTTGATAAGTTTGTATTTATTGAAGAGAGTTTGGACGACAAGGAAAAAAATGGTATAAATAATTTTAAATTATATGTACTTGTCTTAATATTTTTAAGCAATTACATAATAATGCAATCATCTTCCAAGCTAGAGCTACTCCTATAATTACTGGGATTCGGAAATTATATAAAAATAAAAAAAGAGGGCCGCTATTGAATAGCTAATCAATTATCTGACGGCCCTAATTAATCAATCCATATTTATTAAATATATATATATATATATTATTTAAAAATACAAATTCGGGTATAAAAAAATCGTATTGGTGTCTTTCGATATTCAGTCCACGTAATTAAGAGGGATATTTATAAAAGACACAATATATACCATCGACAAGATCTACTCTCATAAATACAAAGATTCAAAAATCCTAAATCTCATAAAAATAAAAATAAAAAGATTCAGAAGAAGAAAAAAATGAGACCGGAATTTTTTTTCAAATACTATTAATAAAATGAAAATTCCGGTAACAAAATTAAACATACCGGTATCTTCCGATGCAAGGTCCTAATAATTAACATAGCTAAATTATATAGATATAAGACATAATATATTCCATCGACAAGAGAATCTTTTCTTGAAGGACTAAAGATCATCTTTTGTCAAAGTACGATAAGTATTATACTTCCTAAGTATCCAAACCCCACTTTGAGTCTTTGACGACGAACAATAAAATAAAGAAAAAAAAAAGCTTAAAGCCATCTTTATACGAGGCATATTTCGATATGAAACCCTACACACCATGACATCATCATTACTATTTTTGTGTTCTTAACTTTAAACGTATACTCATTTGATCATAATTAAGTCTGAGTCTAACGGTATAATTAATTAAATAAGTACTTGATTCTTTGACAAAATTGCAGTCTAGGATCTATCATAGATTTGTTTCAAACTCTCGAAAATTTATGTAATAATCAATAGATTACCTTAAATAAACAAGAAAATTAATCTTCAAACTGCTTTAAATAGAACAGGTACTAAGTTAGATATGTATATTTTTAGATTGTTATTTTATTAATGGTTTCTATATTTCATTTTTTTAATATATTTATAAGTTGATTAAGACTGAATTTCTTCTTCTTTTTGTCGTAATTTACTAAGGTATGCTCGTCGTAAGCGATGACTGCTTAAGTAAATTTAGAACAAAACACGACATAAATCAGTCATCTAATATTGTTTTAATGCTCTGTACCAGTTGAACAATTCCCGAATATATTCTAATAATATCCCCTTATTATGTATGATAATAACCCTTTTGAAATTCTTCGAAAAGAATTCCTACAGTTTTTACTTTCTTCTTTTTCCTTAACATGGGCAACTTGACCTTTATAACATGTTTGCAGTTCTTTGCTCAATGTACTTGTTTTAGCAACCCCATACACACATGCATGCATGCATGCATATATACACATATAGCCCTATTAATACACATATATACACATTTAGAAATCGGCTGTATGATATTTTTCTTAAAAAATCCGGATCCAGAAGTTCTAGATCCGGATTTTATCCAGAGTTGGGTTTGAAAAAAGGATTTTAAAACCAGGAACGTTGGATCTCAAGATTACCAATCCTCATTTAAAAAAAAAATCGGTTTTGAAATTTTTCCTGATTGGCAAAATCAGATTTATGAATCCGGATTTTTTTTCTTCGAATCTATAAAAATTGGGTTTGGATTTTTTTCCGATTGACAAAATTAGAATCGGATTCCGTTGTTTTACGATATTAACAACATTATATACACATGCATGAGAGAGAGAGAGAGTTAAGTGATTGCAGAGAGGTAGGGCATAGAAGTTAGCTTAAAATGATAGCACCCAATGCAAAGAAAGAAGTGGTCCTAATTGCCTAAGGTGAAGAACCCAAGGAGAGTACAAGACTTCCGACCGATTAGTCTGTGCAACGTGCTTCTCAAACTTGTCTCCAAAGTAGTCGCTAATCGGATAAAGGGTGCCCTCGCCTCCGTCATCTCGGAAGCTCAAAGCGCCTTTGTTCCTGGACGCTTGATTACGGACAACGCTGCCATTGCCTACGAACTGCTTCATTCTATCCGGCAAATGCGTCATCAAAAGAAAGGGGCGATGGCCTTAAAGCTCGATATGAGCAAAGCTTACGACCGGGTAGAATGGGGGTTCGTGGAAGCGATGTTGCATCGGATGGGGTTCGGGCCGCGAATCCTAGCCGTTGTACGGGATTGTATTTCGACACCGGTCTTCTCCATCGTCCTAAACGGAAGAACCGGAAACTACTTCTCGCCGACTCGCGGACTCCGGCAAGGTTGCCCTTTGTCGCCGTACCTCTTCCTAGTTTGTGCGGAAGGCCTTTCGGCGCTTATCCGGGGGCAAGAGAGACTTGGACTCTTACATGGTTTCGCGTGCCGGCGGGAAGCCCCGTCGGTGACACATCTTCTCTTCGCGGATGATTGCATCATCTTCGGGGAAGCGAGTGTCGGGTGCGGCCAAGCGATTAGCGGGGTTCTCAAAGTCTACGAGAAGGGGACGGGTCAAACTGAAAACGCAGAGAAGTCCATGGTGAGCTTTTCACGTAATGTGGCCGTGGCACATGGTTGTTCCATCTCACGGGTGCTTGGTATGCGGGCCGTTCCGGACCTCGAGTCTTATCTCGGGCTTCCGGTACACGTCGGCCAAAACAAGTGTGCAGTGTTTAGCAAGATTACAAGCCGGGTCAAGAAGCATCTTGGGACGTGGAAAGCGAAGCTCTTCTCGGCCGGGGGAAGGGAAGTCTTGATCAAATCAGTGGTGCAAGCCATCCCTACCTATCTCATGAGTCTTTTCCGGCTCCCCGTCCGCACCATCAAAGATCTTCACGCTACTACTGCTCGGTTTTGGTGGGGCGGATCGGAGGAGTCGAGAAAGATCCATTGGCGACGATGGGACATTCTCGCAAAGCCGAAAAGGGAAGGTGGTATGGGCTTCAAGGACATGGGTGATTTCAACCGGGCCCTTGTAGCACGGCTTTCGTGGAGGATCATCCAAAATCCCGGTTGTCTCTTAGCGCGGATCCTAAAAGCTAAGTACTACCCCGACTCCTCGATCCTCGACTTCAATTGCAGGGGACGCCCCTCGTTCCTTTGCAAGAGTCTGTGTTGGGGACGTGACTTGCTTAGACGCGGTACGAGATGGCAAATCGGGGACGGCAACGTACGGGTTCACGGCCAACTTTGGATCCCACGGCCTGGGGCTTTCTTTGCCACTTCGGAGGCTCCAGACGACGGGTATCCGTGGCGGGTAGCCGATCTAGTCTCCCACGACCATTGGGACCTCTCTCGGGTTGAGGCCCTTTTAACCCCCTACGATGCAGAGGCTGTCTTGAGGATCCCGGTGGGGAAGGGTCCAGATCGGCTTGTCAGGCACCACGAAGACAACGGGGTCTACTCGGTGCGGTCCGGTTACCGACTAGCTAGGTCGGAAGCACGGAGCGGACCTTCGGGCTCGGGAAAAGGGGAGCCAAATTGGTGGAAAGCTTTGTGGGGCACGACGATCCCCGCGAAAGTGAAGCACATAGTGTGGCGCGCGTGGTCGGAAGCTCTTCCGACCAACGGGGCACTTCGGCTCCGAGGGGTAGACGTTCTACCATTTTGCAACTTTTGCGGGGCGCTCCCAGAGGACGCCTTACATGCCGTTTGGGGGTGTGAGAGGGCCAAGGCGATTTGGGCATCGTCTACGATCCACCGGTGGGTGGAAAAGACGGGGGAGATCCCATTTCAAGAGTTGTGCTACCGGGCGCTCGAGAGTCTTTCCACACCGAACTTCGAGCTATTTTGCGGGCTTATTTGGGCGGCGTGGTCCGACCGCAACCTTCGCCTATTCGAGCACCGTGTACGGGCCTCAGAGACTTGGGTGGAAGAAGTCGATGGATGGTTCACAAGTTACAAGCGATGCGCACACACGACGGAGAACCACCACTCGCCGAGGGAGGAGGTACCGAGGGCATGGTCCGAGCCGGCTGCGGGGAGCCTCAAGCTCAACGTAGATGCGGCATGGGACAGGGAGACGGGACGGGCAGCAGTGGGCGCGGTTGTCCGAGACCACCACGGTCGGGTTATGGGAGTCTTGGCTTCCTTGGTAGACCATGTCGATTCGGCACTTACCGGAGAGTGCATTGCGATGCGACGGGGGCTTCTTTTTGCCCGCGAACGGGGGTGGAAGATCGAGTATGCCGAGACGGATTGCTTGCGGGCCTCCCACCTCACCAAGGCACGAGACTCGTTGGGCTTGCAAGGCCCGATTATTGCGGAGGTGCGAGAGCTCGGCCGCGAACTAGGCGGGACCGGAGAGTGGACATGGGTTCCACGGGAATGTAACGAGGTGGCCAATGCTTTGGCTAAGAGACGTCTCTCTTCTTTTGTACCGGACCTCATGTGTCCTTATTGCCCGGAGTTGCTTGTAGCAACGGTGTTGAGGGATTTTTCTCCCCAACTTGTTTGATTGAATGAAATCAAATTGCTTTCAAAAAAAAAAGTGGTCCTAAGAAACCAAGTACTATCTCTGCTATGTCTTGTGCTTTTATCTTCTTTTGCACTACTTCCTTCCACACATAATAAACTCATTTGACTTTTCCTTCCAAACGTTGGCCCCACATTGAGACTGATAGCCACTGGTTGATGTAAAAGCCTTTTTTGGCCACCCCTAAAAGAACACCCAAAAAATTATAAATTAAGAATCTATATTATATATATTACACATCAAGTACACCAACTAATACTATAACTAGTTATAGAAACCTAAACACAAGCTCTTGCAATAGCAATTATATGTTCAACTAGATTTCCCCTTAGATCTTCTTTCCTTTCTTGTTCTTGTCTTTTCTTAGAAAGTAATATATATATATATATATATATATTATCATTATTGTGGCCAATTGTGATCAAATTGTCATAAAATAATGAATAATTGGCGAGGCTACTCCCTTAAGTTAAGAATATTGGTTGCTTTGCCCCTTGAGTTTCTTTATCGTGTTTTCTCCCCTCACGTCGTTTTGATTTATCGATGAGAGAAAACTCATTTTTTATTGGGTTAATTGCGGCAAAAATACCCAACCTTTGTAAATATTCTCCGATAGGTACCCAACCTCAATAAATGTAGGCAAAAGTACCCAACGTCACACTTTTGTCGCCGACCAACTAACGCCGTTAGACACTGCCTACGTGGCCGTTAGGCTGTCTCATGTAGAATGCCATGTAGTCAAAGATTGGGTACTTTTGCCGCTACATGGCCAAAGGTTAGGTACTTTTGCCGTCACGAGGCATTAAAAAAATTAACTTTTTCTTTCCTGTTAGCCAATATGTTTTTATTTTTTTACGTATATCAAACATGATCAAATAATTTTATAAAATATGTACTTATAATTACTTAAAATTATAAATTCCACTTTATTTTAGTTTTTCTTATTTCACTTTATTTTACGCATATTTTAGTTTTTCTTATTTCACTTTAAAACAAAAATTAATAAGGTTAAACATAATTTTTACCAATCACCAAACTTTTAGTTTAAATTCATTTTGAACCGTATTTGATACAATTATTTATTTTAATCATGCCTTAGTTTCATATATGTTATATGTCTTCAAAAATCATATCATGCCTTAATTTTAATATTAAAATGCCTGTGATATTATATACAATAATGTTTTAGTTTCAAAATTTTAATATTATCTATTCAAAAAATTATAAATTATTCCTATAAGAAAAAAATATTTTTTTATAAAAACATATTTTATAATATTATTTGATTATATTTAACATTTGTAAAAAAATAAAAATATGTGCCACGGGAAAGATTTTCTTTTTAAATAAATTAAAATTAATAATTTTAAGTAATTATTTGATTATTTAAAAAAATAACGTATTTTTTTATAAGTACATATTTTATAAAACTATTTGATCATGTTTGGTATGCGTAAAAAAACATATTGGCTAATGGGAAAGAAAAAATTAATTTTTTTAATGCCTCGTGACGGCAAAAGTACCTAACCTTTGGCCACGTAGCGGCAAAAGTACCCAATTTTTGACCACGTGGCATTCCACATTAGACACCTAACGGCCACGTAGGCAGTGTCTAACGGCGTTAGTTGGTCGGCGACAAAAGTGTGACGTTGGGTACTTTTGCCTACGTTTATTGAGGTTGGGTACCTATCGGAGAATATTTACAAAGGTTGGGTATTTTTGCCGCAATTAACCCTTTTTTATTAAACTATTAAAATTTTAGAGAAAATTCATTTTTGTTATAAAAGGGGAGTCCACATTTTCTTTCTAATAATTAACTTTGGAATTATTAATGCTGATTTGTTCTTTGCTATCACAAAAAACAAACATGAAAGGAGAAATTGCAACAAGACAAATTTGATGGAGAAAATTGAAACTAATATCAAACCTAAGGGGGGACACCACAAATTACTAAAAAAAAGTATTTATTCAGTCATTTGTTTGTTTGCTTTATCTAAAGTTTATTCACAAACTAGTCATAGATTTTAGAGCAAGTATAATTGGGGTCCCTTGAAATTTATGTATATTTGGTTGTGCAATTCCATACACACAATATATATATATATATATATATATATACATACACAGTCATCATTATTAGCTTTCTTGGGTATCCAAAGAAGTTTATTAAAATGACTATTTGAAGCCCCTTTGATTGGAATAGTTAACCATGTCATATAAATAATATATATATTTACATATATGTACACAAATGATTATTGAATCCAACAAGAACAAGATGATCAGAGATATTAGGTTGTTCCTTTTATGTACGAATTTTAGTATGATTTCCTTTTGGAGACATGATCATGAGTCATGACCCTGTCCTACACTGTTCACAGCTGGAATATTCAAATTTGTTATTTGAAATATATAACATATACACCCTTTGTGTAATATATTAATATATATATATATGCACTCGCCAGAGCAATTATTATTATATTATATGTTTAATAACAAATATGGATAGCGCTCTATTAGGTAGAGTGGAATAAGATTAAGGTATTCCCGTTATATATCTAAATAATGTCCATTGTTATAAGTATTATTTATATATAATAATGCTTAACCACATAAGAATGTAAAATAAATGCATTTTTAATCCACAAATATTTTTAATAAAAAAAAAAAAAATTAACGCGTATAGACAATCTCGTACTTTTTTGCAAGTATATACTACATTAGTGCCAATAACTAAAATTCGAGAGTTTAAGTGCACCGAAAGACAAAATTCCAGGAGATAATTGCGTATTAAGAATAAGTAATATGTTCCTCTCTTTCACTGTGTTCATGACTGAAGATATAACATCTTCTCCACATTTATTAACGTTTCGACTTTCAAATAAAAAAATTAATAACTTAAAACAATTCTCGCTCATCAACTAATCCGCTCCGTATCCGCATTTCAACTGTACCTTTCACAGGTTTTTTTTCTTTCACTACCGACTGAAGCACGTTTTTTAGGAGGCGAGCGTAGAGTTCATCTCCTTAAGAATCCGGGAATATGTACTGTGGTCTGACGTGGACCGAAATCCCGGAGTGAAATCCGAGAAGAATCTCAGAACCGCGGCTAGGTGTTGAGACTCTTTCGACTCCACCGCCGCCTCAAGAAACAATGAGGGTCGCACCGTAATTACCTGTGCCAAAAAAATTTATCTCCAGTACTTGCATTGCATGTGACTCAAAATTTGGCAAAAACCGTCAATTATGGAACGATTATATGGGAAATTGCTACAATACAATAAGTTAAGGGGCATAGCTGCAAATCACCAAAAAACGGCAACCAAATTTTACCAGTCAAGGTTTCGACCTGTTTTAGGCAAAATAATAGTCATGGACTCATGGTTACCTATTCCTGATTTATTCAATTAATTCATTTTGTATTTTATTTTTACTAGACTTGATACATAAAAAGGGGGCTTGCAAGCCGGACCGAGACCGGGGCAGGTTTTTGAAATCTCGGAAACTTGACCTGGACAGGGACATAAGAAAATGACAAAATAGAGCTTTTGTTCTCGGTTTCAACCCTATTACTTTCTCTCTAGAGAGGCGAACACTGAATTTACCTTATGTTTCCTTGCGTATCGTAAAGCTTCGAGGTAATATCCTTCTTGAACGAGCATCTGCACGTAGTCGTGATGAAGCGAGAGTTGTCTTAGCATGTCGAGACCAAGCTTCCTTGTCTGTGAATTTTGACGACCGGACTCTAGAAGTTGCAGGGCGACTTCTTTAGAAGGTTCTAGAATCTGCTGAAGATAAAGGACTTCATTATATAGTTCTTTATTATCATTAACAGAACGCACAGAACTCCGAAGGACAATCTTTTGAGAGACCTTATTCACAACGAACAATCCGAGCTCTGTGTATAGCTCGCTGCGCACTAGTAGTTGTAAGGTCAAAACATACATGTTGGCATTGACTTTAACTTTTTCCGAGTTGGCGCTGCAGAAAGTAAACAAATCGAAACAAAGTTCGTATGGACCAAGAGAGAAAACATGTTGTTTTTAGCATAAATGAACAACGGGTTTAGCTATGATTCAGATCCTATGTTCCCGAGTTATATCATTAAGCCGTATTTCGTTCGTATACTAAGCTTTTGAGAGAAACTAAGCTAACTTCACGATTAATTAAAGTAATACTCATTCATTTGTGGTCACTTAAATAGATCAAACATTAAAACTAAACGGGTCAGGTCCAAGCCTTAAAACATATTATTAAGCTTAGAATAATAAGAATAATTATGAGATATTATTACCTTTAGTTAAGTTAAACAATGAACAACCAAAAAACTACAAATTAAAACCTAAAATACAATTACATAAATAAAATAATATGAATAACTTTAAGTCCTTAATGCAAACCTGCGGAGAAATTCGACGATGATCGAAACCAAGTATGAGGGATCTCCCACCATCTCTTCCTCAACAAGAGAAAACACAAAATCGTATATCTCTTCGGGTGAAATCGCCGGTGATGTCAGCAGAGATTCTTGTTGCTCGCCAGCATGAGCATCTAATGGTGTGGCGCCACGGCCCGAAGTTTCTCCAAACACCTGCTTTTTCCTGTCTCCATTCGAATTGGTCCTCGGTGATTCCGAGTCCGAGCTTGAGAAAGCCGTATGTTGATTACGTAAATTACCATCCACACGAGCTGAAGGTGGAGCATTCTCGGACTTTATGGGCTTAACACTGTTCCCAGTCTTGATAGAGTTTGCGTACGAGGCGACTAGAACGTCTATTGCTTTGGCAATCATAGCTACGGGTCTGTGTTCGAGAATTGCAGTGCGAGCCATTGACAAGCACAGCTGTTTAGCCTGAAAGTAAGACCAAAACCTCATGAAGTACGTTGAGAATCACGGATTAATTGGCTAATCGCTTGGTGCAAATACAGGGTGAATTGATTGAAAATGCTAGATGATAGGAGCTAAATTAATTTGAACAAATTTTATTTTTCAATCGGGAATGAATGATAGTTGCGCAACCTAAAAGCTTGAAACATTTAATTAGCAACGTCATTATGAAACCTACAGTTGCGTTAATACGGTATAACAGAATCAGGAGTTCTGGTTCGTTTTTTTTTTATTTTTTAACAACGGAAAATCAAACTGGACCATCAGACCACATCTCAATTTGACGGTCCAAATTAACAGCCGTTTACATTTAAAACCAGAATCCGGGACTCCAGTTCAATTCTGAAATATAAAGGACTCCGCCGTTTTGACCGTATTAACAGAACTAATGGTCGTCAATGTAGTGGTAATAAAAAAATCCAACGATTATATAAGATCAGAAACAGCAATATAAGGAACATAGAAAAGACCATTTGGGAACAGATGCTATACCTTACTTGCATCCAGTTTACGCCTTTGCAAGAATTCTAAGACCGATGGCACATCGGAGCTACTGGCAGAAATTGCCTGAAACATAAAGGTCGAATGAAATTAAAAAAAAAAAACGTTAATAATTATAAACTTACGAAATTTTCAGATCTTATTTGTCCACCAGACCACCACTACAGCTTAATATATGCAATAAACCTAAATATAGTGTTTCTGATAAACCTAAAAATAACATCAATTACTTGCCTCTAAGTCAAGATGAATCTTCCAGAGAGATTGGCTCGCGGTATCACAGATGAGATCAGGAACAAGAAATGTCCAGTCATTTCCGTACAGTAATCCATTGCCATTTTTAAGACCCATCTCTGATGAGTCTACGTTATTCTCTTCCCTGTGTAATCGTAACGAAGAACTATGCGATTTAGGAGAGCCCCTCAGTAACAAAGGTAGTGGCGCCGATATAGGAGCTCGTGAATCGGAAAATACATCGTACAGTATAACGACCTTCGCATCAACTTGGTGAACAAGAATTACATTATCAACCACACTCACAGCAACTTGGCTCGAGTAAATTGGAAAAGAACCCTGCAAATGCATTTAATGTACATTATTCTCGAGAAATGAAGCTTTAAGGTTAGGCCCATTAAGTTGTAACATTTGGCTGTTTAAAGAGCTGAGCAACGAAAGAAAAAGACGAGGGTTATTCAATAAATTAATTTAGTGTCTCCCTAGGGTTTTAGGGAAGATTATAACAGTGGTTCTAGACCAGTGACCCCGATCCAGAACGCGAGACAATAACATAAAGCGATAAATAGCGGGATTAAAATAATCATCTAGATAGAAAAAAGGGATGAAAATATAGTCGTGGATTCTGTTGAGTATAACTAACCTGTTGCACAACAGCGTCACGGTAAAACCTATATATGTGGAGGAGCATTGCTACTCTATCAACCTGAAGGCAGTATATTCTACCATATCTGTATGATTGGAAAATGTTACAATAAGCCTTTACTTAAAGAACCTCCCAAAAAATAAAAAATAAAAATAAATACTTACACTGTGATAATGAATATGTCTTCAGCAGCAAGAACTGGCTTGCTATTAGCCTCGGATTTAGCCATCACCATCTCAAACTTTGGTAAGCGAATAAACCCGGCCGATGAAAGCTAAGCAGAAGAATTATTATCAGCCAAAGGTATATGAAAGAGCTACAAACATTATCATCCCATTTCAACAACCTTGTTTAACAATGCAAAAGAAATAAGTAAACTACATGTAAAATTCAATTCCTTTTCTAAAGGTCAAAGAGACAAATCGGATTAGGATTTTCTCATTCCTAAGCATAGCTAGGCGCCTAGGGTCATTAGTGCCAGCACGTTTGACTTTGCATCTAGCACTCTTGCGTCTTGTGGAGAGCTTTGGCCGTGTTTCTGAAGGAATGACTGTTTATTTCTATTTACGGTGAGTCTTATCAATAAATATTAAGGAGAATTCACTGTTCCTGTGGAATTTCCTTGGTTTTAATATTCGAATTACTATCTTGGGTCTATCATATACCAACACACTCACATGGAGTGAAAGAATATGAAAGTGAAAGTTGTAGAATTACCTGAAACCCGTTAAAGGTCTTGCATTGCATTCCAGAAGCTAGAAGGAGCAAACGGCTTTCATGAGTATAGACATACCAACTCACATTCAGTTTCCTTGTCTCCACCAGCTTGAGCGATTTCGATTCAGCATTATAAGAAAGCAAGTCCAGCCCACTGTTTTGAGCACAGTTAAGCATAGTTAAGTAGTCTATTGAGCATAAGCCATTTTTTTCTTTCATTTTTTTAACCCAAAGAGAGAATGTGCTAGTTCTAAAATTATACGGGCGTTTCTGCCCAAAAAAAACTGAAGTTCAAGGGGGAACTACACCAACAGGCAAAGTTTAGGGGGCATTACTACTAATTACTCAAAAAAAAAAAAGACAATTTAGATTGAGCATGCTCACTACTCCTTACCTGGACTTTACAAGTACAAAGTGACATAGTGGGCAATCTGTCCAAAAGAATCCCAATATACTCTCCGATTCTGGCCGGCATTTGTGACTAAATGTCTCTCCATTTTCTCTATTCCAAAATTGCACCTCACCAGATGATCGTAGAACTGCTATAAACTTTTCGTCTAACGAATACTTTATAGATAAAATGGGTCCTTCACTTATTGAATCACATGAAGGTTCAACTTTATGAGAAAATGGAGCAGTCTTCCATGAGAAAAGCTACAGAAATATACGAATAATTAGTTTCGCGCTAAAAAAAATACTTATAAAACTGCAGGGTCTTATAGTGTTAGTTTTTTAATAATGGATTTTTTTTTCTTAAAAAGTCATGCGGGTAATGTTTGTTTTATCATTTTTACTAATATAATGCACCAAAATGAATTTCAAATGTCCAAGTGCAAAAAAAAAAAAAAAAAACTGAGGGTAAAATATACTGATTAAGTAAAGTAGAGGGAGGGTTGGGGAAAATATTTATAGAACTACAATTTTTAAGTTTGTAATCAATTATAGTAGGTAACAACTTTAACAATTCCAAACAATAATTAAAATTAATAACTTAAAGTGCACCAAATTAATTTTTTAACGACGGCCTTTGAGCTAATTACTCTAATAAAATTCATGATATATCAACACACAAAATCATGATTTATGGATCCATTCTATCCCCATCAGAGAGAGCCACAAACACAAGCAAATTGCTTTAACTACAAGAATACTCTATTACTCACCTGATTTGATGTGGACAATATCATCATTTTACTTCCATCGTCATAGTATAAACCTGTCGACCCTGAAATACTGCATCGCAGAGACGGATACTGGAGATACACATGTGACAAAGCACCGGTCCCATTTAAAGCGGCACTAGAATGCGAACTAGATGATGCTTTCCCAGACATCTATTGAAGAACCTTCTAAACTTGATCAATTACTAATTCTGAAACAACAGAGAGTCACATCGCATATATAATCTGTTAGACCTTTAACTAATACCAAGTAAATAAAACCTTCTATTTGTCTCTTAGGTATTAAGGGCACTTTTTATTTTAAGTATTCGGGGGGGCTTTTTGTTAGTTTGTAATAAGTACAGTCCTTAAAAGTTATATAAATAATAGGCGTCTTCTCGAAGGAACGGCCGCATTTTGGTTTCATTTATTCTATAATATTACTGGAAATTCATCTCTTCAGTGAATTCCTGTTGGCTCGTATTTGATTTCTACCTCGGGTCCTAGCATAATTTTGCTAAAAACAAAACAAAACAAATACATATCTTTCTTCAAAATCAATACCTGTTTGTATGATTGCTACCAACTACTGCCTATGGGATCCTTGAAAAAAGAGCTTTCACGTGCAATAGAGCAGCGTTCTTCAAGGCTTCCGTAGCTACCCAAGAAAAAAGAGTCACGATAAATGTTCCATCGGTATCAAACAGTATACAGAAAATTTCCCTTCTCAAACGCTAATACAGTACCGTGTTCTGCATGCAATTCTTAAGAGCAAGAAATTCTTTCATGCACATATCTTGTTCAACCTCCGGAACTTTCGCCGCAACACAACCTCCGTAATGTTTTGCCTACACACAAGTATCACTAACTTAACGCTCTAAAACCACAAAAAAGATCCCATATTTCAATACGATACGCAATGATACTCGAGCACCAATATTCCCAAACTTCATGTCGATTTTTGAACAATTTCTCATTATATACCCAAAAACAGCTGAAAATTAACAGCATACAGTACTGTAATATAGATTCTGTATTAAAAAATTGCAGTGTAATGATAAACATCAAGATTCTGACCAACATTCAACTATAATACCTAGTTATCTACCATTCGAAATCAGCGAATTTAATCACCATTGACGAACAATTGAACTTAATCCACAAACCTGAGCTGCACAGTTAATCAAAATCCGATGCAGAGTGGAAGTTGCTTTCCTTTCCTTCATGTCCACTATATCTGCAGAAGGACAAAAAACTACAACAATCACTACGTAATTCTTCACCAAACACACACGAAATCAAACAAAAACGCCATCGAGGACGATGGTGAAACACACAGAATTCCTCAATTAGGTTTGGACAACAACGCTCGCGAGTTCAAAAACCAAAATCATCGAAATGTACGATTCATTTGGTGGAAAAAACAAAAGGAATTCAACAGCGATCGAAAGCGGAGAATCACCATTGGCGATTCGGAGATCGATCGAAGCCGAAGAATCGAAGCTCTTCTTGAGGATCGATGAAGATTCGAAGAAACTGGAAGAGAATCGGAGAAGGGAATCGCTCGCACCTAACAGTCAGCGATTTTCGTTTCTCAACTCGGCGCTGGGTTACGCACGTGCAGACTCGGAGGCTGAGGCAGCGCATGTGCGTGATCGTGTGACGGGCTTTCGGCCCAATAGCTCTGTGGAGGAATGGGCTTTTGGCCCATTAAGTATATACTTTATTTATATATATTTATTGGGCTTCAATCCCGGTTAATGAATACGGGTGAAATCGAGGCGGGACATAAAGATTTTAAAAAAATTCTCTCGTTCTTATAGACCGGTATTGATTTTTTACTTTTACTTTAACCGAGACCGACTTAAACCGGAAAATACCAATCGTAGATAGGGATTTATGGATTCTTATAAAAATACACACTACTATACTAGAAAAAAAAATCCCGATGATGTGTGAAAACCAGTTCCGATTCCGTTTATTAGATAATCAACCATTAAAGCTATGGAAGTTGAAATAAATATAGAAAAACAAAAAGTAAAAATTAGCGAAAGTTAAACTAACGGACAAAATTGTTAAATTTCGTCTCAAAACACATGTACAAAAAATACAAAATTTCTATTAGATCTTCATCATATAATACTCCAAATTTAGAGACTCTAATTAGGCATAAAGATTGTAGGTAATGTTTGTGAAAGCAAGTTGCACTTTTGAAAGACAAAGGGAATCATTTACTTGCAATGCCAATGAGTGGTTGTTGGACAGGCTTTTTTCTTGTAGTGGAGTCAGATCACTTTGTAGATATTTCACTCAAGTCTCAAGCCATGAATAATTAAAATTAAATAAATAAATATAAAAGAAAAACTCCATTCATTTCGTTGACTGTTTAGGTTGGGGACATTGATAAAGCTCATAAGCATGCTCATCATATTCATATAGTTGTTCTATATTCATACTAAGTTGGTACTAATCATGTTGCATATAGTTGCACTTGGCATTTTACTAAAGTAATCCGTTGTGTAGAGTTGGTTAGGGGTTGAAACCGTTTTTCCGATATTTTCACGAAAGGTGAAACCAGCTGATGGTGTCAAACGCGTGGAATAACTGACTCTTCATGAGTGCTTAACGAGTGCCGTGCGAGCTTGTGTGGGAATAGCCGCACATTCCTATGATACTTTTTACCAGTCTCAATAATTATCATATAATTGAGTTATTTACTTATAAAAAAATATAGGGCTTTTTAGCAAAATACTCAATTTAAGTGAATTTTTTTTAAAAAATCCTCAAAAGTTTACCATAATTAAATAAACCCTCATTTGGTGTTATTTGGACAATTATGCCCTTAATATATCGAACCCTCTTCTCCTTCCCAAGCCTTCGTCGTCGAACAGTGAAGAAGCTTTCGTCGTCGAACAGCTCGATTCTTCTTCACCAAGGCTTCGAAGCTCACTTCTCTCCGATCGAAGTCGATTCCTTCAGGTTGGTCGATTCCTCCGGAGCACCTGAGAGGCTCGACTGAGGAGTAAGGAAGCACGAGGCAAGGGAGGCCGAGGCGCGAGTGAAAGAGGCGAGCGAAGAGAGCCGAGAAAGCTCCGGAGAAAGATGGATAGTTGTAGAGAGCCAGAGCGGAGACTCTCTCCTCCGAAGCTCGGGCTATGGATTCCAACGCCGCGTTGGAGCGGAAGCTTCGATAGGCCGGCGAGGGAGGAAGGAAGCGGAGTGAGCTGGTGAGAGCAGCGTTGTTCCGCCATAGCCGGAGAGGCGAGAGCTTCATGTTTCAGAACTCTCCTGGACTTTCACTGTTCATTCTCTTCTTCAGTGCGTAGAAAACGACATCGGAAAGGCCAACTATACATAAAACGACATTGAAAAGGCCACTAAATGATAGATAGATAGTAAACAAAAGAGACAAATCTCTAGCGCTTCTCAATCAGAACTTCATCAAGCTTTTTCTTTGTTCCGAAGTAAGCTGATATTCCTTGGTGCTACAATTTCATCAGCTTCCTTACAACTCCTTGGTGCCACGAAGCCGCCGAAGAGCGTCGCCGAAGAAGCCGAATAGCGTGGCCAAAGAAAATTCGATACGAGCGCAGAAGTTGTCGATAAGAATGTAACTGTAGTTAAATTTACGTAACTACAGTTACACTTTTGTAACTAAAATTACTTTATTATTTTAAAATTGGGATTTATATTATAAATTCGAAAAATTACAATTGTTACGGGTAAAAATCATATATATTCGCAAGAAAAGATTTAAAAATGGTATTTAAGGTGTTTTAAAATAAAATTGTAGTTACGAAATTCTTATGATCAAAAAAGTATTGAAATATTGTCAAAAAATAGTGACATACAATTATGTAATAGTATGACAACAATTATGTAATACTATGACAACAATCATTAGACTTACACTTATGTAAATGTGGTTACACTAATTTAATTGGAATTAAATTTTTGTAACCGAAGTTACATTATCGTAACAGAAGTTACACTATCGTAGCTGAAGTTACATTATCGTAACTTGAGTTACATTATCGTAACTGAAGTTACACTTATGTAACTGGAGTTAAAATTTCAATATATTTGTTCAAATAATAATTTAGTGCTTTGGGAGTTAATTTGGAAGTATTAAAATAATTTTTGTAACTGAAGTTACACTTTTGTAACTCAAGTTACATAAGTGTAACCGGTGTTACACTTTTGTAACAGGAGTTACACTTTCGTAATTCTAATCATATATTGTTACACTTATGTTACATAATTATATTAATCCAGTTTCCATCTAAAGGTATGTAGCAATAATTTCACATAATTTGAGTTACAAAAAAGATTTTAAATTGAAATATTGTTAAAAAAAATAGTGACATACAATTATTTAATAGTATGACCACAATTATGTAATACTATGACAACAATAATTAGACTTACACTTATGTAAATGTGGTTACACTAATTTAATTGAAATTAATTTTTTGTAACCGAAGTTACATTATCGTAACTGAAGTTACACTTATGTAACTGTAGTTACACTTTTGTAACCGGAGTTACAATTTCAATATATTTGTTCAAATAATAATTTAGTGCTTTGGGAGTTAATTTGGAAGTATTAAAATAATTTTTGTAACTGAAGTTACACTTTTGTAACTCAAGTTACATAAGCGTAACCGGTGTTACACTTTTATAATAGGAGTTACACTTTCGTAATTCTAGTCATATATGGTTATGTAATAGTATGACCACAATTATGTAATAATATGACCACAATCATTAGAGTTACACAAATGTAAATGTGGTTACACTAATTTAATTGGAATTAAAGTTTTGTAACCGAACTTACATTATCGTAACCGAAGTTACATTATCGTAACTGAAGTTACATTATCGTAACTGGAGTTACAATTTCAATATATTTGTTCAATATATTTCAAGAAATAGTGCAAGTTAGTAAGTTAGAGAAACGGTGTGTTTTCGCCCTTTTAGCGATAAAACAAAACGATATTAAAAGTGTATTTATTATGGAATCAAATTTCAATATATTTCTTAAAATAATAATTTAGTGCTTTTTCTTTATTGAAATTAATTTAAAAGTATTAAAACAATTATTGTAACCGAAGTTACACTTTTGTAACTGGAGTTACACTTATGTAACGGGAGTTACACTTTTTGTAACCGAAGTTGCACTATTGTAACTGAAGTTACACTTATGTAACTCGAGTTACACTTTTATAACTTGAGTTACAATTTCGTAATTCTAGTCATATATAATTACACTTATGTTACATATTTAGAGATTCTACATAACAAACGGTGCAAGTTTGTAAGTCAAAGAAACGGTGTGTTTTCGCTATTTTAGAGACAAAACGAAACGATATTAAAAGTGTATTTATTATGGAATCAAATTTCAATATATTTCTTAAAATAATAATTTAGTGCTTTTTCTTTATAAGAATTAATTTGGATGTATTAAAACAATTTTTGTAATCGAAGTTACACTTATGTAACTGGAGTTACACTTATGTAACTGGAGTTACACTTTTGTAACCAAAGTTACACTTAAGTAACTGAAGTTACACTTTTGTAACAGAAGTTACACTTATGTAACTGGAGTTACAATTTCGTAATTTTAGTCATATATAATTACACTTATGTTACATATTAAGATATTCTACATAAGAAATGGTGCAAGTTTGTAAGTTAGAGAAACGGTGTGTTTTCGCTCTTTTAGCGATAAAACAAAACGATATTATTAAAAGTGTATATATTATGGAATCAAATTTCAATATATTTCTTAAAATAATAATTTAGTGCTTTTTCTTTATTGGAATTAATTTGATAGTATTAAAACAATTTTTGTAATCGAAGTTACACTTTTGTAACCGAAGTTACACTTATGTAACTGAAGTTACACTTTTGTAACCGAAGTTGCAATTATGTCACCGAAGTTACACTTTTGTAAATGGAGTTACACTTTCGTAATTCTAGTCATATATTATTACACTTATGTTACATATTAAGAGATTCTACATAAAAAAATGTGCAAGTTTGTAAATCACAATTTGCGCCGGAAGACTATAGGTTTTTCCGGTGGAAACACAAAATATAAACTAGTAAAAGCCGGTTTTTTGGAACAATTTTTTGACATAATTTATGAATCTTCTTTTGCACATGAAAAACAGTCCAGCACAGAGTTAAGCCTCTACATGTACCCAACCAAACTCCACTAAATCCTTCTTCCAAGCCCTCCCCTGTGGCGACCAAACCCGAGTCAACTCGCTCAGGTCCCTCCTCTACGCCGACCAAACCCGAATCAATTTGCTCCGATCCTCTTCCAAACCAAAACAAACTGATCTAAGTCATCAACCTATCGCTAAACTTGGGAATGTCGATTTGCGGCCGGAACCGTGAAAATTAGAGTCGGAAGCTCGGCGAAGTGCCAGCCAGCCCTTCACAGTGTACTGCCACTGGCAGGTGGGCCCTGTCTTCGACCATGCCGACTCCGCTACTCGTGAAGCTCAAGTGTGGGTCACGCCGAATGAAGGGTTTCGCCGTTTATTCATCCCCTTAGATGACTCAGATCTGAGCTCTCTGCTCTCCATGACGAACCTTCTTCTCCGGCGACGAGCTCGTCCGAGTGTGCTCCTCCAGGTCGCATCGTCGGCTTCTTCCTATGTTCAACGCGATTCTCAGGCGACCTTCCTGTCTCTACGGAGAAGCTCCTCTAGCAAGCGAGCCAAGCTACCTTCATATACGATCAGATTCGCGAGCAAGCTTCATCCTCTCTGCTCTGTTCCGGCACAACCTCGCGTCTTCTTCTCAGGCGGCGGGCGACGGATCTGCGCGAACTCAATCTCAGCAGAGCTCGACAGAAATTGAGCAGCGAGAGCTTGACAATGGCGATGACGATACGGGAGTCGAGAGAGAGACAAAGATGAGAACCAAGAGCTCGTCAATGGCGACGGCGATACTGGAATCGAGAGAGAGATTGAGCTATGAGAGTTTGTCAGTGGCAATCGAGTCGTAAGAGAGAGTCTGAGTGTGAGGGGTAGTTTAGGAAATATTTGTTTAAAATGAGTACAATATTAATTAATCAAACATTGAGTATTTTTTTAAAAAGTTTGACTCTAATTGAGTATTATGCTAATAAGTCCAAAAATATATATATAAATAAAAGATAGCTCATGAAGATTCAATAGTCCATGTTAATTGGGTTTTCAGCATTGAAATGTATATTTTAAAGATTTCTTTAATTTTTTTCTCTTTTTTTTTTTTTAAATAAAAGAATTACGACAGATCGATATTTATCGGATCAATGATCTTTTTTTTTTCACTCCAATAAAATTCCAACAAACTTAATCAAACAATGATTTTGAATTTCAGACCAGTCCCAATTTATAAATAAAAAATCGGGTTTTTCCAAACCAATATTTGGACCCAAGACCATATTGAAATATTGAGAAGAAAAAAAAAAAAAAAACCCAATTCTCGATTTCCATTTGGACCTTCTAAAACTAGTTTCTCAACCAGAATCCATTCAGTAACACATTTTTTATTTTTATTTTTATTTTTTATTCATTGCTGAAATGAAAAGGTTGGTCTCATATCAACGTCGTATATGTTTTGAGGTTCACTGTCTAATATACTTTTCACAAACTTTTTTAATTATATTATTCATATATAATAATACTTTTTATTCCCTAAGCATGGCTATAATCATTCTTGGCCTTTTAGGCGGGGTCTCTATAAATAATTAGTATTAGGTACGCAATAATTATAGGAAATTTAATTAGTTGTCTTTCTTTTAGATAGTCCAAAAATAAATCATTTTCCATGCAATCATTCATACTTACTTAAGTTTAAACTAGTCAGGATCAGGCTGCTTAATTGATTTTAAAAATTATTTAATTCCAACTTAAATCAAAATAATAATATAATTATGTTAGAGATCAACAACTATATTAGCTCATGTACGCTTCGATGAGGTTTTAACGGTATCAAGATTTTAGCTTTTTTCACTTCAACGTCCGATATTTGAGAGGAATCTGGTATTCGAAGAATCAGATTGAAAATCAATATGGTCGAATTCTCAAAGCCTTAATCAGTCCCGATCCCTGTTTTCATAATAAATAAAGACAATGTTTGAATTAAAATTGACACAAAACCGGACTAGGAGCCAACACTTTCAGCCGTCTAATTGGTTGTCCAAAGTCAATTCCTTCAAAGTTCAATACAAACAGACCAAAATTAAAGGTCAAGGGTGATAAAGCTAGACCTTACAAATATTCATTGTTAACATTGGCGAAGCTATAAAGAAACTAGAGAGACACGTGTCTACTCTCAAATCTCAATTCTATTTTAAATTTTTTATTATTATTTTTATAGTCAAACTTAATTGGTAGCTCATAATTCATATCACCCGTAGGAATACGAACAAAATTTAATTATACACCATATATATATATATATATGAATACTTGTATTATGTATACTAACTAACCCAAATAAATAAGAACTAACCTAACCTTAACATTGGTTTACGTGTAACCTTTTTTAATGGGTTCTAATTTACCCATATATCTGGTGGAGCTAAATAAGCTAAAACATAAAACTAAGTTAATTGTTTATTTAATATATAGATGATAGATAACTTGATATATTCTTATGCTAGGGATTTTTTTTTTCTTTTACTGAATATGGATTAAGCATACAATTTATTTGTATTTTGTGGAATAATTATTATCTTTTCTAAAATTATTATTATTATAATCACCGTATCTTCGATATATAGCATGATAAATCCTTGAGATAAATTAAAAACCCGTATACTAAAAGAGTCATTATGTTTAATATATATTAGTGCCCCTTCTAGTTGAAATAGCTAGTTTCGCCACTGCTTGTTAATCAATCATGTTATGCTTTAAATTTTTATAATTGACTATTATCTAGACTATATTGTCATCATCTATCAATGTTTTTCTCTTTATTTTTGTACATATATATACACTTTAATCAATATATTAATCAAGTATTAGATAGCATTATCACCGTGTTTAAAACATCATGACATACAATGATACAAACCATAAACGACATACTAACTTATTACACTTTTGCTTCGTAATATATACTCTCGTCAATAAGGTTAACGTACTAAATCTCGTGATCTAAGTATCGCGATGTAAAAAATTGAAAAACGCTTATCCTATTATAGCTACCATTTTGAAATTTCAAATCAATACTATTGCCATTAATTTGTTTTTTTCTTGACATTTTTCATAGAGAAAACTACATGTAGTCCTAAAATGTAAAATTTCATAGAACAATTAATATTAATTTGAATACAACTTTGTGTCTTTTGTTTTGGCCACCATGAGAGTTGAATATGTATTGCACAAATATTAACTAATATATTTTATGCATGGATATATGTGGACCACATGTATTAGCTTTTGCTTATGCTTCTCCTAATGTAATCAATGAATTATGAACCTTTCTTGACTAGCTTTGAGAGAAAGTCATTGATATTTTAATTATGAGGAATTTGGCACTAATTACAATTATTTATTATATTTGTTTTATACACATCATACATATGGTATTATTACTTGATTGCCCTACTTTAAGCGTTGAGATAAATTATGATCATCAAAGTCATGAACAAAACTAATGACTAATGAGTGGATAGAGGTTTTGTTTTGTGTTTTGGCTAACCAATAAAATAATTATACACATAATTAATTACATCCAAATAATAGGAATATACAAACATATGGTCCATTAATTAATGTGAGACATACAAAATGTGACTACTCATGTAGTCGTGTTATATAATGGAGTAATTTATAGTAATGTGCTTTTGTAATTTGAATTTTAGTTTTCAACCATAATATCTCATAATTTTTTTAAAAAGTAGCACAATTTTCAAGTCTCATATGTGATGTGTGTTAAGCAAAGACTAAATTTGTAAGTTTGTACACAATATATGATTTGTGTTTGAAAATACTTTCATCAATTTATTATGTCTCCAATTTCGTGAGACTTAGATTTTATGACTTCGTGAATAATTAAATATATAATTATATCATAAGCTAATATATTGATTATGTACGACAATTACTTACAAGATACATTAAGTTAAGAATGTATTACATACAAATTGATTTTAAAAAAAATGAAAAAATTATCTCTCACTTTTTTAAATGAGAATGTGTAAATTTTCATAAATAAAACTATAAACAGCAGTGTTGTTAATACAATTAAAATTCAGAAAATAAGTTACACTAACATAAAAAGTTTAGAGACTATTCTTCAATATTTTAAAATTATGCTTTCACTTCCCAGTTCTCTCCACATCTATGATAAAAGAAAATATAAAAAAATTTGGTCGTCAACTTTTTTATTATCCCTTATTAATTTCTAAAACTTACTTGTAGAATCTATTATTTAGATAAGGTGGGCCATTGATGTCACACTTCTAATAGTAAAATATAAAACAAACTTTATTAAACCCCACATATTAATTTGCATGAACAAGTATAATCGTATCTTTATGACACAGCCGTGCCACCAAAACAATAATATATATATATATATATTATATATAATGATTTTATTAGCAATCAAGTGGATTGTATTCTAAGCAAAATGGTTAACAAATTAATGCAACACGAGGAGAATTAAATTAAATTATAATTATTCATGTTTGCTACTTTCTCTATAATCATTTAAACGATTTTAATATGTAAAAGTTGGTCATGCGTATAATTCTATATCAATTAGTTCATTTCGATTATAAAATTTAGTGTGATGGAGAAATTAGGCTTCCTAAATCATTCGTGTTGATTTCAATTTGAAGCGGAAAAACTCACTTCGTACTTGTAAATGTGTGTGGAATACGTACTCTTTTAATGATTATTGTTGTTAAATTCGGAATAATTTTGCTTCCGAGAGTTTTAAATTGAAATATTACTTGAGTTTGATTTTTTGTTGTTCTACGTTTTTGTGATTTGAGAATTCATATTTCACACAATCAAACTCCCATACGTCCAAAACTATCACATATGTTCAAAAAACAATTTAACTAGTCATCAAAATGTACTTTACGTATTTATAGTACATACCCGTGATTCTAAATTTTGAAAATCATTTATCATTGTTTTAAATTATATTTTATATAAGATATTTAATTATACTATGTAAAAATATACTTTTTTTTAATATGTACCCTCCAATCGAAATATATCGGTTGCTTGTCTTATACTCTTTTTAACCAAGCTTGTTTGACCTAGTGGTAACTCCACTACGTACTTCTCCAAAAAAGTCACATGTTTAAATCTTATGGGACTCAAATGCATGCCCCCTTTACAAATCGTAAATTTGGTCATAGTGTGACATGTTTTTACACTGAATATATCTAGTAATGCGATAACGCATTGTAATTTTAGTCAATAGCACCACTAAAAATAAAATATATCGAATAAAAGAAAGATAATCAGTTCAAAGAATGTAGTATATTAGTTGGCAATTATAATTGATGAGATTTTACTAGCTCAAAAGGAAAGTAATATTATTAGTTGGCAACTATAGTTTTAATTTTGAATTAAAAATATTACAATAATGAACCTTTTGGTTTTATTAAACCAACCAACCAACCAAGCATTAATCTCTGCTAAATTATGAGCAAAAAATGCAAAATTATTTTTACTTTGGATAATCCAACGTTCGACGGACCGGGAGCACGTTAACAAAATGGGATTTCCGGCACGACTTCCGTTTCCGGCTTCCATTTTTAATTTATCTACAACTCTATGTAAAATTTAGGGAGCTCAAGATAACTAGCCATATCAACGTTTTAAAATTGGTGAAATAGCCATTGTTTGGTTAATTTTGTGACATAGCCAATAAACCACATTAACTGGTATAAAATGACTTATCTACCCTTATTATTAATAATAATTAATATTAAATTCAAATTAATAAATTTATTTAAAATTTATTTTAATAATTAATACGAATTTATTATAATTTTTAAAAATTGATAAAATAATAAATTAGGAAATTAATATTTGAATTCAAAATTTTGAAAAAAATCAAATTTCAAATTTAGATATAAAAAACATTTTTCACTTTTTCAAAATAAAAATTCAATTTTCGTAATAAACATTAATTTGAATTAATTGTATTAATAATTTCAAACAATTATTAAAAAATAATAACCAAATTAACAATTCAAATTAGCATACATTTACACGAATAAATACGAATAAACCAAAAAAACATACATTTACAATTCAAATTAATATATATTTACACGAATAAACTAATAAACCTACATTTACAATTTGAATTAACATACATTTTCAAGAATAAACCAATAAACCTACATTTATCATTCGAATTACATATATTTACAAGTCGAATTAACACACATATACACGACTTAACATACATATTAACACAAAATTAACAATGACAAATACAAAATTAACACGAATAAACAAAACAAAACAAAAAAAACTTCGTCCCTTGGAGTAGCCCAACCGTCCCCGTCATGTACGATCTTCTTCGACCCGCCGCTATAGTCGGTGACGTCCTTAATCACACTCCAAGAAATAAACTCGATATCAAAAACAAGCGTCGAGTTTGGCGGGACCAAATGAGGAAATCCCGTGAAATTGAAGCTTACCGGAAATCGGATCATGAAATTAATTGAGGGGTTTTAATCTCTTTGGCAAGGGCTTCAAAACTCTCAATCCAATTTCATGGTCGGAGACGAACTCCGGCGACCGGAGGCGGTGGACGACGGCGGTGATGGCGGGGAACACCTCCACCGAACACTAGAAGGCCTCCCGAACATGAATCCGGTGTTAGTTTTTCCAAAATCGAACTCTTTCGGGATAAATCTTAAATCGTGCAACCGGAACTTACCGTGATTGTTCTGATCAAAACCTGCAACTTATGGTCACAATTCACCTATCAATAGCTTCGTCACGTCAAGACCTTTCCAACGGTACCAAATTTGAGTAAATCGGAGTTTCAGAGAGGGAGTTATGAGTGTTTGAAGTTCTTGATGAGAGAGAAAACGGGAGAGAGAGAAAGATGATTTGATTGATATACGAGAGAGGAGATAATATTTTGGGTATACCTTTTCAAATTTGGTACAAAATTATTCCTAAAATCATGCATAATTAATAAAAAAATAAAAAAATAATTATTTTAAAAATAAAAAACGAATTTTTATAAGTAGGGGCAATTTTGGTACGGAGAAATTAGTTTTCAATGCCACATCATCTTGATTGACTATTTTAATAACTAAAACCACACGTCTGATAAATGTAAATTTAAACGTTAAAAGATGGTTATCTACTACTATTTCTCTAAAATTTATTGTGATTTTTGTATAAAATAGTAAAACGGGAAAATAAACCTGTCGTAACGAATTTTTAGTCCAAAGTGGGTCCCAGTCCACGTCACCACCTCACGCACGCGAGTCTTGTGACTCTTCTACGACTTTATTCACTCTAGTCTAAGGCCTAATCACATGATTTTCATTTATACCCTCTCGCTTTTCTTGTAATGCTACTGAGACCCTCATTACTGAATTTAGTTCTACAGACATCCCTCGACATGGTGATTATAGCCGTAACATATTTTTATACCAAATATACCCACCTAATCGTAATACTCGGATGAGCATGACTCATGAGTGAGTGATTGGTGATCGAAAAATTACACCGTTGATCACCAAATTAAGTGTAAAAACTTTATTTTTTTATATTTATTTTGTATACCCGATCGTTGATTTCTTTAGATATTATTTTAATATTTTTCAATAATTTAAACGAATATATATATATACACATAATAGACTGATAATTTTTTATTTTTTTTTACAGAAACAATAATATGTGAACTTGTGATGTGGAGGTAAAATCTTTGAGTATCTATGTGAACTCTCTCTTTCTCCCTGCAAATGTAATATTGAAACTCATACTTATAATCTTCTTCTAAAAATGTCTTAGATTCTCACATTCAGCTAAGTTAACGAAGAATCAATTTTGAGTTGGTAGCAAAAATTTCGACAACCTACACTATATCTTCGAACATATTATTTATTAATGGCTATTCTGTATAAGATTAAATGACCCTTTTTGGATAAGATATTTGCAACGTAAGTACTTAATCTTGTGAGATGTTAACATATCCTCAAAAAAATTTAAACAACAATAGTACATGAAAGCCAAAAAATATCAAATATATCTATGTTGAGTTAACGTGTATTAAGTTTTTTTTTTATTTTTTTATTAAGCTAGAGTATATAGACACATATATGTCTCAATTTAGTAATAATGAATATTAATTGATATTTTCAGAGTTTAATCGTAAACATATACATATTTTTCGTCTAACAAACTTTACCGAAACATTAATGAAATTAAACCTCGATTTTTTGTTTGTTTGTGATCTTAGGTAAGAGACTGAGAACTTGCTGGTACACTGAGTACAAAAATAAATATTTATGCCGCAAATAAAATTGTTAAAGACAACGACCAACGACCGAGGATAGAATTAGAAGAGCCATCAACGTTACTAAACTTGGTAGGAGGGTGCTAGTGCCATTTTTATAAAAAAGAGGGGTGCTAATGATACTTTCCTCATAATAATTTATTTAAAAAAAAAAACCAAAATCTATGTGGAGAAAATTACGGAGTTCGACCATTACAGCCTCTCAAGTCTCACCACTCTCTCTCTCCTTTTTCTCGCTCTATATCTATAGGTGTATCTATCTACATATTCCCTTTTCTCTCTCTCTCCTCTGCAAAGTCGGATTAAGAAATGCCGTTTGCCTTTCATGGAGGGCATCGCTTCCAAGGCAAGTAAGAACGATCACAAAGTGCTCAATCCATACATTCATACACATTTATATAATATTATATTATATACGAGCTTTTTTTTTTGGTTCGCTTCCTTTTCGATGATTGCACGATGATGAAGACGATGATATAGCTTCTCTGGTGCGTAGTTTATATGAATTTGCTTCTGGCGTCTCAGATCTGACCATCGTTGAGCTCGAAGAGGATCCCCCTGCGCAATGCTCGCGCGATTTTGACGCAAGTAATGTTTCGTGGACTTATCCTTGGGAAAACAATCTGGTTTCTGTTTGGTTCTCGAGAAAAGAATGAGGGAAATTGGCCAAATGCTGAGGTCTTAGAAGATTTATATTCTGCATTAGGCTTCTGACAGCTAGTTGATGAATTTCCGTCAATTTTTTTTCTTCATTTGAATTCTGGTAATTCAAGAAGAAAAAATTGTTATTCCTTTTGTCCCTTGAATTTGAGCATATATATATACATATTCATATATACGTATATAGAAAACAAGGCTCGTCAAGAATTAGCAACATTTGTACAAGCATTGTCTGGGATTTCTGGGCGCACTAAGCAGCTGCAAGCATTTTTGGAAATGAACTATTTTTTCCAGAAATACCCTTGTCCGGGCAGTGAAAGCTTTGTGCTCCTTCCTTGGGGTTGTGGAAGTAATATCCTTTCGTTTCCTTAGGATATCCCAGAAAAATGCATTTATCTCATTTAAGGCTTAGTTTTTCTTTGATCAAATGTTTTACATAAACGTCAATTTTCTATGTGTGCGTTAATCTAGGTCCTATTTGTCCGTGTTAATCGGAGGATGAAAATTCGTAGAATTCCTTTCATGTTAACCTCGGATTTGTGTATTCACACTGAGTCATATTTGTGCTGATTGCTCTGTAGAATTAAGTCTGAGGGGGTAATGGCATCAAAATATGGTTCGAGGTCAAAGAAATTGGGTTCGAATAGCTCAAAACCCGCTAATTCTCCCGCGTCTTCGACCACGTCATCTTCAAAACAGTTCGTAGAGACCTCAATCGATGGACAAAGTTCGCCAGCTTCTTCCTCAGCTCGGAGTAAGCCGCAGTACTCTTACGCGGACAGTGCAGCATTGGCCGCGGAGAGATCAAAAGAAAACGTAACCGTAACAGTCCGTTTTCGACCTCTCAGGTGCATTTTGCTCTTCTGAAAATTGTGTTCCGTTGCTTACCTGTTCAGGGTATTTATTAAATTTTAGTTTTGGTTTTGTGTGTGGGTTAGTCCGAGGGAAATTCGCCAAGGAGAGGAGATCGCATGGTATGCTGACGGAGAAACTATTTTACGGAATGAACATAATCCTTCAATTGCATATGCATATGGTAAATTATTTTATTCCTAGATATGTATTGAAAATAAAGGAAAATTAATTTGTTGTTTGTAGTTTGGGAATTTTCATACATTAGTTTATTAATATCCCCATCCAATCTGTAGTTTGTCTTCTAAAGCCATGTCGTTTTTATAAAATGAAACTAGGCTACAACTACTGATAAATTAACGTCGTTTACTAATAGAGGCTATTAATATCAAATGACAACCGAACGAGACGGGTTTTTGATCGGCAGTTTTACTCTTTCTGAATCTTTCTCAAATATTTCCTACGAAGGCTAGCCTAAAACTATTCTTCTGGCTACCTGTTTCCAATATTGGATTAAAAACCGGTTCCAAAATCTTTTCTATTTTGGTTATACATGTTAAACAGTGAGAAAATTGGAAACTGAAGCTATGCATTATCTGTTTAGTACCAAATCTGGAATGTGATTCTTGGAGAATCTAGCTTAACGCGTTCCATAGAGAACGCATTTCGGTTAAGGTCTGGTCGAGTCTTTGTTTGGTTACTTATTACTTTTTTTGTTTTTACATTCCAGACCGGGTGTTTGGCCCTACAACTACGACGAGACAGGTCTACGACATAGCTGCCCAGCATGTTGTTGGTGGAGCTATGGAGGGCGTCAATGGTAATTTTCTTAGAAGCTATGCTTTCGTGAACTCAAACTTGCTCACATGCTTTAACCTTGGTGTTATGGATAGATAACTTTTTTTGGTACATGGTCAATGGAAATTTCTTATAGGATAAAACCCGAATAGAAATCCAAGAGAAACAAGAACACTTTATTTGCAACCCCGGTCTCTAATTCGAGATTACCAGGAAAACTTTCCCAATGATGTTCAATAGGAATGTCCTACTTATCAAACGTAGCGGCTAACCTAGGCACCTATATATAGGGAAAAATCTCTAATTCCATATATATTGTAAATACCCCAAATAGCCCTACTTTACCTAGAATCATAGTTAAACAGTGGCAGTTAGCTTATTAAATTTGATTTCTTATCTGCAGGTACCATTTTTGCATATGGTGTGACTAGCAGTGGCAAGACTCACACCATGCATGTAAGAAGTCATATTTTTTCTTGTACAAATTCAAATTTATGATTTTCTTCGGCAAGTAGAATTTTCATCTCCGTACATAAACTTTAGGTTAAATTTCTTATAAGAGAGAGATTAAAACATAGGTATAGTAGGATCTCATAAATTTACTTTTGCAGCATGCGTATTAGTGTACTTGCAGATTTCGCAGCGAATAAATTTTATTACCAGCGTATGATGAGTCAAGTTAATGATAAAGAGTATTAGAATTTATTACTATATTTATGTTACAACACAAGAACTTGATCTCGTAATGAGATAGTCGCCAATCTCCTCTAAGCTAATTTGTGAATGATTTAAGGTCTCTTAAATAGGATAAAGATTAAAATCTTATCTAATGGGTCGGGACCACTTCTTACTATAATTAATTAAACCCTAAGCATAATTAGACAACCTAAATAACTTAAATAAACTACAGGATATAATTGAATTTCCTAAGTAACATAATTAAATATCCCTAAGTATTTTTAATTATTTTATGCAGGGCGATCAAAGATCTCCTGGAATTATACCATTGGCTGTCAAGGATGCTTTTAGCATCATCCAAGAGGTGTTTTTAAAGGATGTTTTGATCTATTTGCAATTTATTTCTATATGTATTCAGAAAACCTAAATGTCTTATATTTGTTATGCCAGACTCCGAACCGGGAATTTCTTCTGCGTGTCTCGTACTTAGAAATCTATAACGAGGTACTTATTTTTGAATTTCTTCTCCGTGTTTCATACTTGTAGATCTGTAAATTAGTTCTCGTGTCGCTTCCTTCTCAACTGTTTTACTATTCTTTAAGGTTTCTTTCGTTTCAGGTTGTTAATGACTTGTTGAATCCAGCAGGACAAAATTTACGGATTAGAGAGGATTCTCAGGTATTATTGTTCACTTGAAACTTTTGTGATTTTTCATTGTGGATGTTAGCTTTCTCAGAGATCCATTAATGGTTGTCGCTTGTGTGGACTCTAAGTTCTCTCAAAGAAATTAATTGGTATACATTGTAAAACTAACAAGAAATGCACTGGTTTCAATGCTATAGTTGAGGCATACTTTCAATGGTCCTTGTCCACTTGACATGATTTTGTGGTTTTACTTCTATGTCTGAAGGACTGTGAAAAGACCCAGGCCGATAATTTAACCGGAACAATAACACTTTATTGATAAATAAAAATTAAAGATAATCATGGCCTCTAAAAGAGTCAGATTGGGAAATTCACCCCACGATGTTCAATAGAAAATTCCAGTAACCAAACATACCCTCAACATAAAACTGGGCGCCGACCCGAGACTTAATGAGCAAGTAGGGTAAAACACCTTTAATTCATTATAAATTCTAACAGAGTGATACATGAATCTTTTCTGCTAAAGCTTGTGTTTCAGAACATTCGTAGATCTTTGTCAGTGGTTAATTTGTATGAATCATTAATTCCCCAAAATTCATGTTTGTAGGGTACTTTTGTGGAGGGGATAAAGGAAGAAGTTGTGCTATCCCCAGCTCATGCTCTTTCACTCATAGCGGCTGGAGAAGGTACATTATATTGGTTCCTTTCGATCTCTCTGCGGTGTTAGTTTCCTAGTATTTCGACTCACTTTTTTCTCTATTGTACTTCTATTTTTTATTTTTGCATGTTTCTCTAAATTTAAAAAAGCTTCAGTGACCATCAGTGGGTAACATTACGCTAACAGTTCTCAACGCTATAATTATTTATTAGTGTATACAAGTAACACTATCCTTTTAGTCTTAATTTTTTGGTATTCTTTAACTTATTATGCAGAGCATCGACATGTTGGGTCTACGAATTTCAACCTACTCAGTAGCAGAAGCCACACTATATTCACACTGGTATGTTTCTATCTTTCTTTGGTCTTACCATATGTCGAGTAATCTTTATGCTATTTTTAAGAACAATTACAACGTTTCCGGGTTAGGATCTTTCTATTTTCATGTCTAATAATAACGTGCTCCTTCAAATCAAGGTTACTTCCTTGTTTTTGGTTGTAATGTATATGTTTACTATTTGCTATCAGACGATAGAGAGTAGCGCATATGGTGAAAATACTGAAGGCGAAGCTGTGAACTTGTCACAACTGGTAAAAATGCTACACATTTATTTATCATTCATATCTTTCAAAGCCAAAACTAGACCTTTCACTTTTCTTGAGGATCCAAAGGTTCTGTATACAAATCTGAGCTCATAGTCTTTATATCTTGCTTATACATGCAGAACCTCATCGATCTGGCAGGTTCAGAGAGCTCCAAAGCTGAAACTACCGGCATCAGACGGAAAGAAGGGTCTTATATCAATAAAAGCCTCCTAACTCTCGGAACGGTGAGGTCACTAATACATCTTTATCAGGATATAAATAAGTTCACTTGTCTTTTTTCTTCGTGTTATGTATTTTCTTTATATTCCCTAGTGTATATGTACTTCTAAAACATCAGAATCTTCAATCTTTGCTGAAATGCCTTGTTCTCATACCCTTGTTCCAAATTATATAGGCAAATGTTCTTCACGTGTACTTACAAGTTCATCACTTGGACTCTTAGAGCCGTTATTACTGTTCTGTTCATATCGAGAAAAAAAATCAAAAACAGTTTTGAAGTTATCCCAATATAGTAATGTATCTGTTTTACTCAATGGCTTACAATAGAATGATTTGGTAAAACAGGTTATCTCAAAGTTAACAGATGGGAGAGCCAATCATATTCCATACAGGGACTCCAAATTAACCAGATTGCTTCAATCCTCATTAAGTGGGCATGGGCGTGTATCTGTAAGTTTCCACCTATACACACACACACATACATATTCTTTTATTGTAAGATATCCCATGCATGTTAGTTTGATAAAGCGTGGAATTTCGATTCCATAATGGGACCCCTGATGACGAACACTCGAATATACACAGGATTACTTTAAACTCTCCAAACGAGTCTCAACCAAAATTCAGCCTCTCCTCTGCTAGATAGTGGCTGATTTATTTTTTTTTATATGCGTTGGGATGATTTTCATAAATATAAAAGACCAAATTATATCTAGGTCATGTGGAAATAAACTTATTTACAACTTATTACCAATTATTTAAAAGACCTTATTAAAATAAGATACCCTCCTATAGAATCTGCGAAGCCTAAGCGTGTGACACTTGGCCGGTTCCTCCTAGGAAGAGCCGGCCCCCGTGCTCGTGGTGCGGATTACGGATACGTAAGTCTTATTACATAAATATATAATGCATCTATCTTCATTTTCTTTTACAGCTCATTTGCACTGTCACTCCTTCATCAAGCAACTCAGAAGAGACTCACAACACACTGAAATTCGCACATCGGGCAAAACACATCGAGATCCAAGCAGCGCAGAACAAAGTTTGTCCCATTCTGTTCTTTTGGTCGATAATTTCCATCAAAATTAGTCTTCTGAGATTTAAAGTCATTTTGTCGCCCTACAGATTATTGACGAGAAATCACTCATCAAGAAATATCAGAACCAGATTCGTACTTTAAAAGAAGAACTAGACCAATTGAAGCGAGGCATTGTTACTGATACAAAAGATATAGCAGATGACGACATTGTCCTCCTGAAACAAAAGGTGAATTTCTTGTGCGAGAATGATCTTTGTGGTGTGTAGTGTTACGGGCCAATCACATTCAAACGAGGTATTCTAGGATTCGGCGATTATACACGATCCTGCAATTAGATAAGTCCTATTAATATTATAAAACAATAAGATCCGTGCTAGGACCCGGACAGACAATCAAAGAGAAAATGAATATACTGTATTGTTAAATGCAACCTCGGTCTCTATTTCCAGAGCTAGACTAGGAAATATCTCCTGATGATGTTCAATAGGAAATTTCACTAAGCCAAGATTAATCTCAATCCATAGGATTATAAGTTATTACCTATTTAAGGGCCTGGCTAACTTGGTGTGATTTAAAGCTAGAGGATGGGCAAGTCAAGCTGCAATCACGGTTGGAGCAAGAGGAAGAGGCTAAAGCCGCTCTACTGGGAAGAATTCAACGCTTGACTAAACTGATATTAGTTTCCACAAAAGCAACACAATCATCGAGACTCAGTCAACGACCCGGTCCCAGGAGAAGACATTCCTTCGGCGAAGAGGAGGTTTGACTTCTATTTTCTAAATTAAATAAGCATGATCTGTTGTTGCCTTGGTTAATTATCATTTTGACGGATCCGTGATCTCTCATTGTCAGAGGAAGGGCAAGATGGTCATCTAGTCTTGCGAGTCTAGGCCTTTTATGTCTTTTCTTCATCTATGTTATTAGGATTTTTTGGGTCAGTGATGTCATTAAGAGTGTCTTTTCCTTGTGTGAGTCCTTAAGAGTTTTACTTGATGATTTGATGATATCTATTCCGTTCGAATTAAAATCTGAATTAACTGTTAAAATTTACAGCTTGCTTACTTACCACACAAAAGGCGGGACCTGATCTTAGAAGATGAAAACATTGAATTGTATGTGCCTATTGAGGGCAATGCTGAGTCTATTGATGATACAGTAAAAGAGAAGAAAAACAAGAAACATGGATTATTAAACTGGTTAAAGCTACGGGTATGTCGTTTTCTTCACTAATTTTTTTCTCTGATTTGTGATTTTATTTCAAATTTATGATAAAAATTCACTGTATAGAATTTTTTATATATAATTTACTGCAAAAAGTAATTTAAAATTATATGTATCAATTGGATATAATTTATGTATCAAATTCATTTTTACAGTGTATAAATGTTATTTTATGTAAATTATTTTAGAAAAAATTATATATTTGAGGCTTATGCCTCACCTCACAAAAACAAAAATACTTCAAAGCTTAAGTACACTATTTTAAACCTTGATTTATCTACCCTTTTGTTTGTTAGAAACGAGATAACGGTTTAGCGACTTTGACGAATGCAAGCGATAGATCGAGTGCAGTGAAGTCCATTAGCACACCTTCAACACCTCAAGGAGAAAATGGTAATTTTCCTACAGAGCACAGACACTCCAACTCTTTAGCCATGGAAAGCCCTCAATCTGCAGATATTCTATCTGGAGCTAGAGATGATGGAGACGATCAGTTGGACCAAGATACCCCTCTGGTAAGCTCTTATACCTTTAAGTATCAATACTATGATTGGATTGATCTTTCGAACTCTCGGCGAATCCTGGGGGTTAAATACTTAGTGTGGGACAGGCTGAGTACTCCTAATCCTAATTAACGGTTAAAGTGAAAATATGAACATTTAAGGGTAAAAAATGAAGGGAAAAAAATATATTTGGGATAAATTATGTACATAAATTAAAAGTTGGAGGGAGGCTAGAGCAGCCACTGTGCTCCAATTTATTCAATATGTAATAAGCATTATGTTACGGTCCCGGTTATGGGATCTGGTCATGGGCCAAGAACCGGCAGAATCTGTTTTCCCCATATTGGCTAACCCTAATTCTTAGAAACATCATTAAATTATGAGACGAATTTGCTAAGTAAATTTGACCGCTTTTCTCAGGGTATCTTAAATAGACCAAATCACAAGTTAGCGGGGCACACTCAAATCCCTAAGTATAATTATTCATGCCCTAAAACGTAATCACGAAACATAATTAAGTAATCTAATCCCTAAGTTAACTAGTCTAATTTAGCATATAAATAATACTTTTCTTCTTCCAGACAAGCATGAAGTCAATTGATCAGCTCGATCTTCTAAGCGAGCAGCATAAGATCTTGTCCAGCGAGGTGGCACTACACACGAGCACTTTGAAGCGGTTGTCGGAGGAAGCATCAAGAAATCCCCAAAACGATAAAATAAATGCAAGTTCACTTTATCCATCTCTATATATATTCATCTTTGACTTTCACTATTGTTATGTCTTACGTTTTCAATCCCATTTTCAGGAGGACATACGGAAGGTAAAAGACGAAATCAGCGCAAAGAACGAACAAATAGCGTTGTTGGAGAAGCAATTAGAGGAGTCTCGGGTTTCTTCTCTCAGCAAAATGGATTCCTTGGAGATATCAGAAGTGAGTTCTGCCTTTTTATTATACATAGTGTGTATATATATATATATGCATATATATACATAGACATATAAATTCTCTTACTCGATGTAACTATATGTGTACTGTTTTATTCCAGTCTCTTGCTGAACTGAAGTCAGAGTTGAACCAGAAGTCATTTGAGCTTGAGGTGATAACCCGACACACTGTAGAAATTATGCATTAACATGAACGTCAGGAATTATATTTAAGCTTGTCTTTTTTTTTTTTTTTTAAATAAATAAATATTGTTTGTGAAATACGACGTAAAATTATTGAAGGCATTTCGTAAAATTTGTAACTTGTATGTATCATCATTGACGCTGTTTCGGATGGGTATGTGCAGGTTAAAACCGCTGATAATCGTGTGATTCAGGAGCAACTGAACCAAAAGGTAACCACACCAATCTGATTTTAATTCATTCACGTGCGTTTAACTTGTTAATCATAGTTTGAGATTCACCGAGCTTTTGCATCAGATTTCCGAATGCGAAGAACTGCAACAAACAGTGGCCAACCTGAAAGTGCAGCTTTCCGAGGCGTTGGAAAGCTGTTTAGTGAGCGATCTGCAGAAGGCCAAGGAATCTGAAAGCGTTTCTGCGGAGAACGGACATCCGGCTCCAAAAGATAAAAACGAGCTGTTACTTTTACAAGCACAGGTTCTTGTTCCTTCCTTCCTTCGCCTAATTACTAAGAAGCTTTTAAATTGAATTTCATGATCTGAGGATTATACATTTCGACATTCTTGTGTTCGGAATCAGGAAACAAAGATCGAGGAACTGACTAAGAAGTTGGATGCACTAACGCTAACGAAGGAACAACTCGAAGCTCGGAACCAGAAATTAGCTGACGAGAGCTCCTACGCTAAAGGCCTTGCCTCGGCCGCGGCGGTAGAGCTCAAAGCACTGTCGGAAGAAGTCGCCAAACTCATGAACCAAAACGACAGGCTGGCTGCTGAGTTGGCATCATCGAAGAGCTCGCCAACTCCGCGCAGGGCCGGGGCCGTACCGGTCCGGAACGGTCGGAAAGAGGCTCCGCCCAAACAGGGAAATAATGTGTCGGAAATCAAGAGAGAGTTGGCGCTCAGCCGCGAGAGAGAGCTCTCTTATGAGGCTGCGTTGGTGGAGAGGGACGAGAAAGAAGCCGAGCTTCAGCACAAGGTTGAGGAATCCAAGCAGAGGGAGGCTTACCTCGAGAACGAGCTCGCCAACATGTGGGTTCTCGTGGCCAAGCTGAAAAAATCTCAAGGGGCTGAAACCGATGCCTCGGAATCGGATCAGTTTGGGTTGTGATCGATTTAAAGAGAAGTTTGGATTGGTTTGAGAGCGAGAGAGAACGTGTGTACAAAAATCGAGCTATGTATTATTGCCGAGGGTTTTCTTGTTTGTTGTGTATACGAAAGAAAACTTTTTTTTTCTTCCCGACCGTTAAGGTATTTTTTTTGTGTGTGCAGTTTCTTTATTCAGGCTTTTTTGGTATTTCCGAATCTAGTTTTCAAGGCGCTGGAGGATCGGAGAATTGGAAAACAGAGCAGCGAAGTGATTATAAACTAGTTTTTCAATGTCCGATGCCTCCGAATCAGATAACTCGGGGGTGACATAGGTTAGTTTTCTTTTTTTGGTTTCTCGGGGGGCCTTGTACGATTGAAAGAGGAGTTTGCGGGCTCCGGTAGGATTGTGTTGAGCGCGGGAGTGGAAAGAAAATGCATGTACACCAGTTATGCTCTGTATTAAAATAACTAAGGTTTTTCTTCTTTCTGTTATTATGTCTCCTTTACATATTGAACCATACCGGCTGGAACCGATGTTCTGGTTGGCGATACGGTGTCGATCCCGGGAATAGAAGAAAAAAAAAACCCTTAAATTGTATTGATCTACTCTTCTAAGAAAGTTCCATCTCGTGTTAATTGGTAATTCTATCAACCTCTTCCGATCCTTCAACAGCTTTGATTCAAAATAGACTCATTGGGTAAAGATAGAAAGATTAAGCAATAAAGTACATAGTCTCAGTTTTTGCCGGGAAAAGTCCCTGATGTTACGTTTTATTATAGAATAAAGGATTTAACTTTCACTGGTAACACGTACACGTAATTATCGTACCATTGATCAACTAAACTATGATAAAGTTTTGAATTTATGTAAATTGATTTTCCTACGAAACATAAATAATTGATTTCACAGTATTACGGATTATTGTACATTCTAAATAATATATATATATATATAATGCCAAAACTTATATAGATTGGAAATAAAGTCAAGAAACAATTACATATAGAATCAAGAAAATATACAAATTGAATTACATCAGATTTATTACAAGATTATCAAGAAACACAAACACTCAAAACCCTAATCTCAAACTCAGTAATGTCACCCCAAGAATCCAAGTACACTTGGTAAAATTGTCTCCCGAAACCCTAGAACACGATCGTCATCATATATATATGTAATATTATTATCACTGACTTTCTAGGACTAATTTGGAAACCTCGTACGCCAGCTTCTCGGCTTGAAGACGGTCTCGCATCCGTTGCTGGGACGCATCGGAGTTCGAACATAGCACGTTCTCTTGGCCGAGGTTGTGGGAGCTGCTGACGTGGCAGGACGATTCGAACGCAAGAATCAGGCGACGCAGTACGTTCCCGTGGTGCGACATTGACGTGGCTCGCTTCCTCTTGGCCGACGTGAGCTTGTGGGAGCTGATGTGGCAGGATGATCCGAACGCCAGAGCCAGGCGACGCGCGTTCTTGTGGTCCGGAAGCGACGGGGCTCGCTTCCTGGCCAAGGCCTTGCAGAACATGTGGCGCAGAGCGGCTTTTCGGCCGCCATTGTCGGTGGAGGCTGTCTTGGAGCTCTTCATTGCAGGTGAAGTTGAGGCATATGGATTTCTTTATACGTTGGACCTATTTATAAAGGATTAAACATTCAGTTAAACTATCAAGATTTTGGTTTAACGAGTCTTGATTTCAATGAGGAGTAATTAAAATTATGGATTAATTTCTATAATATGTTATTTATAAAAAACCGAATATCGAATATCTTTTACTAATAAAAAAAAAAATAAAGCATTGCATTTAAGTATTTTAGTCGCGAAAGATCAAATACCCTATTTGAGTAGCTAGTTTATTAATAAAAGAACATCGTATTTCGATAGTTTATTAATAAGAGACTGAAAATCGTATGTCGTAAAAAAAAAAAAAAAAAAAAAAAAAAAAAAAAAAAAACATAGAGAATTCGCAAGAATTGTTTTCATTTAATTTAATTTTATCATATTGATCTGTTTAGAATTTCTACTATACACTCACTTCCGGTTGAAATAAAACAAAATAAAACATCTAACTCGAATTAATTATAAAATGAGCATATTTTTTATTTTGTTCGATATGATGTCGTTTTCTAATCGAAGAACGACATTTTGTCAATGGGCTATTTTGTGGATGCGACATGTTTAAGGCAATGTACTCCGACTTTCAGTGTGCGAAGGTTATCAAATTGTTTCAAAATCAAATCGACACACACATTTTAATTAATTAAACGATAGAGAATTGCAAATGATATATAGCATGTATGATGAGTATATCGAGGAACGAAACGTCCTCAATTACGATTACGAAACCGTCCCGTCCAAGTCATGGCAAGCTCTAATCGTCGAAATCGAAGGATATTAAATAATTGTATGATTATTGCGGTTGTAGATGAAATTCTGTTATCTTATGATAATGAGCGTTACCGCCAACATATTGGGAAAATTTAAACAAAAGAGGGAAAGCTTCAAATCCGAGTTTTTAGAAATCCTCACATGGCGGAGTCGGGACTATAAATGTAAGCCTATCTTCCAAGAAGAGGATTATCGAAAAACTTCTAAAAAAACTTTGTAATTAAGATCAATAACTTCTCATTTTAACTTCCAAATCGTCCGGGAAATTTTATCTACATTATCGATGGTATCTTTAAAAAAGGTTAATAAACATCAAAAAGACGTAGCCGTTAGAGACGTAGGGAACCTCATTATGAAGTGTTCGCTTCTTACGTTATTTTATTCACTAATAAAACTACATGCATGCAACATTATTCCTTCAAATTATCACCCGTCAAATAAAACGCATAACGAAAAACCGCGCCTTCTCACCGAATCTAAATTTGAAGAGAGACAACCATATATTCTTATAACGATCATTTCAAATATTAGACAATCCTCGTTGACTATTTCTAGTGATTTTTTTTTTCTCCATTGGAAGTATCATTTTATTTGTTTGATAGTTAACAAATACTTAACTCTATACAATGAATGCATTAGTAAAGTTCTCTCTCTCTCTCTAAAGTACATCAAAATTTGTCATTTCTGAGATTCATAATCCTCTCATCAATTTTTTTTTCTTCTAACAATGACAGTATCAGTATGCAAGTTTCTACTATTGAAATGATGCTTCAATTTACATTATTGATCAATGAATATAACAAAATCAAAAAGGAAAAGAGGGTAAAATATGAAGCTGCAGAAATTCAACATACCAAACTAGGGTTTTTTCATTTCCATTGATGTCCTTACAAAGTACTTTCAACATGCAATAGATATCAAACCCATTATATATATATATATATATATATTACACATTACATTTCATATAACACGACACGAACACGACAAACGAACAAAACGGAAAAGAAGAACTAGAAAGGATCATAGAGAAACAACTACTATACATCTCTGTGTTTTCTCCATGCATTGAGATTTTTACACTTATAACATGCATGCACTTATCTATATATATAGAAACATAACATAAGTCTTCATTATTAGAAGATCATACCCTCAAAGCTTGAGGTCCAGGTCCAAGCCCGTCTGCATGAAATCCGAAACCGGAAAGAGTACCTCGGGGGCAGCGCTCTCGGTTCCTCCGACAGCCATAGTAAGCTCGAGAGAAAGAGGCTTCTCCGTCTCTTCACCGCCGCTCGGGACCTCAGTCCTCTGGTAGCGAGGCCTAGCCTCGAAACCGAAATAGCCACAAGCTCCTGTGCACAAGCAGTTGCAACCCTGGGGCCGGGGCGGCGGGGGATAGACCGTCGTCTCTCGGAGGAGCCTCAAGGTCTCGAAGCGTTGGCGGGCCTGCTGCGCCCTCTCCCTCCGGTGCGCGTTCTGGTGGCCACCCAGGGCCTGGGTGGAACTGAATACCTTAGAGCAGATAGGACAAGTGTGTTGGCTCGGGTTAGGGCCGGGGACATTGTTCAGCGCTCCGGTCGAGCTCTCGGCGGAGCTGGCTCTTCTAGACATATTCTCTAGTAGGACAAGCTTTAGGGTTTGTTTGTTCTAGTTAGTGTGAAGTGAAACCAAGAGGTTGTGGGATTATATGTAGAAAAGTTTCTTCGAGTTGTATTTTATTTTATTTTATTTTTGAGAAAATGTACGATCATGAAACTTGTTGGAAATGCAAAGAAGTGAGATCCATGAAGGAACGCGTGTGCTTTGACATTGCATAAGAGTTAAGAAGAAAGTTTTTAGTGTAATTAGAGATCTTGAGTTATTTATAATTATGTGTGTATTTTGTTTCTTTTCTATTTGAGTTATTTGCGCTTTTAGGTTTTTCTTTATGATAAATGTGCAGATTTTACCCGCCTTAGCCAAAATGATTAATTTCTTTATAACTTTGGTATGAATTTTACTCTTCGACCATCAATTAGTAGATTTAACAAGTTTTCTAATTTAAAAATAAAATATATTTTCAAAACATTTAGGGGTTGTTTTGTGTTTAAGTCAATAATATTTTTGTTATTTCACCGAATCATAATTTTAGAAGGGAAACTTCATAAAACATCCCTCAAAACACCATAAATTATTTTATTACACCTCAAAACATCATAATTGGAAATACATCCTTTTTAAATTTTATATACCAAAATACCCTTTCAAAATATGCATATTGTGTCCTGAAAAATGGACATATTGCCTCCTGAAAAATGGACAAGTCGCGTCCAAAAAAATGGACACAACTAAGGGTATTTTGGTACATAAAATTTAAAAATGATGTATTTCCAATTATGATGTTTTAAGGTGTAATAAAATAATTTATGGTGTTTTGAGGGATGTTTTATGAAGTTTCCCTTTTAGAATCACATGTTAGTTCCAAACTGGATCTTTAAGTCAAAAGCACACACACTAACACAAAGAAAAACAAGAACGATTTTGAGGAGAATACTCTCTGTATTGAATAATGTCGAAATTACAAGAAAAATGAAAATCTAACGGAAAGTCGCCTTTTACAAAGAGGGTACACCTTTATTTACATTACTAAAACCTAGAAATCAAATCCTTACAATCAAGAGTAATTACACTGATTCCTATATACGTTGACATTCTCACAATCCCACGAATCTCATTGTCTTCCTCTTTCGTGTCAGCAGATTGACACTCACCAACTCCTTGGTGTTTTCCCGCCTGGTCGACCTTGCCTTCTCGGTGTGTCATGGTCGACCGTTTGGTCTTGGTCGACTTGCGTCTTCGTCGCTGGAACTGTTTGTCAGTTCCTTGGTTTCTGGTCGTAGTGACCTGCTTGTCGCGACCATATGATCAGCGTGTCCGAGACAACGTTGTGCACGACCAGGTCCTCCAGACCTGATCGGTTGAGTCTTGCCTTCTTGGTCGCTCCTTGACACAGGTCGCTCGTATCTCAATAGTCTTAATTGACAAGAGGGTCAAACTCACACCTAATTTCAGATAAGAAGTCATTTTCGCTATTTGTAAAACGGATTAGTCAACTCCACGATAAAGAGAGATTACTTTTGCTATCTTTCAAACAAAAAAGCTAAATCCGCACATATCTCATAAGATATGGACTAATGGTGTCAATACCTCTTTCTTATGTAGGCATTTAATGTTTATTAGGGAAATTTTTGTTTGGGTAAATACAAAATAGTACGTGGTCGTATAAATTTGGCCAACTCCGTTGACCATGCAAACCCAAAAAGTGTTGATAATATCTCCTCTGGCATTACAATACTATTTTGCTTACTCAATCGATTCTCTTTACCTAGTCTTAAATAGCTAAAAGTTACAAGCCTATTTAATAAGTAATTAATACATATAAATATATTAAATTTTAGGGGGGGGGGGGGGGGGGGGGGGGGGGGGGGGGAAGTTATTGTAAGTTGATAAGTATATCATGTAGGTAATTGGTATATCAATGCAAGAATTAGTTTAATTTTATGTTTTAACTATTAATTATTGTACGTCTAGTATGAGGAAAATTATTTTTATCTCAGTAATCAAAATTAACACATCCTTTAATTAGCGCTTAAATAATTTTTTGGAAAAAAAATTAATTAGTAGGTTTAAACTTAGTACATGATTCAGTATATCGATATTTCAAGATACTTTTATTCGGCGCAAAATGAATTATTGGTACGGACGTTGACGTGCATGGAGATCTTTCATTGCATTGGGTGCATAATGTGCGGAATTGCGCCAATAGTGACGCTTCTAGTGTCTCACTATAATTGGAAGCTCGATTTATTTACGTGGCATATTACGTCATGATAACGTCTAAAAGAGATTTTATGCTCGTTATGATCTTTAAAGTAAAATTAAGGGTTAATTCCGGTAATAGCTCCAATACTTTTAAAAAATGGACCAGTAAATTCCAATTTTTTTTTTTACTCGGAAAAGTTCCAATGCTTTGGTTTTGTATCCCTATTGGTACCTCTGTCAAAATTTTCATCTTCAATCGTTACTCTTGCCATGTTAAATTATTTGTCTTTATTTTCAGGGAAAATTAGCCATTAGAAAGTTGGACGATCAAAGACAATAGTGGGATATGTACTTAAACGAGAGCACAGTTGATTTTTCAACCCCCAAAAACGGCATAATTCATAGTTCAGAAATTTTCACGGAAGTGAAATGAGGAAACAAAACCAGAGAATTGGAACTTTGTTCGGATAAAAAAAAAATAATTTGGAATACAAATTCAATTTTTTGACGCCAGGTTGATAAATGAGGACAAAAATGTTGATGGAGGTACCAATAGGGATACAAAATCAAAGAATTGAAACTTTATACGGGCAAAAAAAGAATTGGAATTTACTAATTCATTTTTTGAAAGTATTAAAAATTTGGTCGAAATTAACCCTAAAATTACCCCGTACAATTATTGCAGTTAGTTATTGTAGTTATTTGTTTGGTAGTGTATGCATATTCATTGCTCTAGAAAAGTTGGTCAACCAAATATAAATTGTTATCATATTTAAGAGTGAGAATCTGAATCTAGACACGGAAACACAAAATAATTACAACACAAATCAAAATAAAAATAGATTGCAATTCAATCAACACAAAAATATTTCCGCATAGAAATTGAAGGATACAACTCCAACTCCTCTATTCAAGAGATCATGGGTTCAAACCCTTATGGGCTCAAATGAGTGCCCCCTTTACATTATTGTAAACTTGGCTAATAGTGCCACATGTTCTTACATTGAATATAATCTAAGTCATGCGAGAGTGCATTGTAACATTGGCCGATAGTGCCACCCCATTCAAAAAAAAAAAAAAAAATTGAATGAGACGCGAACAGGAAAGCACAATGAGAAATCAATTTAACATATTAAGAAATACAATAATTTTGTATCTTAACGAATTATACGTCAAATTCATGACCGGGAAAATACTTAAAGTTTGGTCAAAGAACTCCTCATGTACTTAAAGTTTAAAAGTGGTACCATGAGTCACATTTGGAGTGTTGACCACTCCATTCTTATAAAGCAATTAATTTATTCGTTAACTTTGGCCACGTGGACGAGCCCAATTAAGGTCTAGGGGTTTAATTTGTTGTTTTGTCGTAAACGAGGCTGATGTAGGAGGGTCCACTATATATAGTTTATAAGTATAGTGAGCGTTTATGAGGGAGCTCGAGAGAGTTTTTTATGAGTTACCGTTTGAATGAACTGAGTTTTTATTTATAGGAGGGTCTGGGGGTCTATATGCAATTAAAAATTACTCCGAGAAGCCCCCGGGGTAAAATTATATAGTTTTTTGGGTCCCCCGATTGTGGTCGATAAGTCGGTGCCAGCCATGTCTCCGTATGACGCTTCACGCGCCGTCACGCGCGGCTTCTTTGCGCCTGACGCGCGTTGCGCGTGGAGGGGTGGGAGCAGCCCTTGCGCCACATGGCAGCGAGCGAGAGCTCTCCTGCTGGGTGCGTGGGAGCGCGTGCGGACTCCAGCTGGATGTGTGGACACGCGTGGGGCCACCCAAAGTGCTCCTGAACCCCTTTTAGGATTCTGGGTGCGTTCGATGCCGTTTTTATAATTTTTATGTCGTTTTTGAGTATCTTGATATTTTTAGGAGCATCTCTAGAGACTTTATTTTACGAAAATGGGCATCCAGATAGCGTTGTGGGGCTAAAAACGATTTATTTATCAAAAGAAATAATTTATTAAATAATTTTCTTTATTAAATAAACTTTATAAAAATACCCAACAACGACTATTTGCTCCCTTTTCTAAATTTATAATTCCAAAAGTCCCTTGCAAATTGAATTCGCTATTTTTGCCAAACACTGTAACCAGCATGTATTGACGATGTGGATTTGTGCTAAATCACCATGGATTCTTCTTAGTCTTATTAAAATTTGAAGAAAGAAGCCCTCATTCCTCATTGTTAGCCATCATCATTCTTTTTGCTTCCTGGTCGATATTTGGAGATCGCATATTTAGAGAAAGAGAACAGGACAAATCCTAGGTAAGTGTTTCTAAAATTTATATTTGACAAGAAAAAAATATAATATTAATATATTTGTTTTTCTATCTAAATATATATGAATTTAATTTTAACCTGATAAACAGTGCAAGGAAGAAGCAAAGTAATTGGTGTCAAAATTATCACAATTAGAATCGAAGTTATTAGTGACTGGAGGTATAAATTTATTAAATGTTATGTTTGTATAAATTATTTATTGTAATGATGCAAAATTAAACAGAATTTTGTATTTTTGTATTCACAAGATTTACAATGAGTTCAAATAGAAAATACAAGTCGGGGGCAGGAAAAAAAGAAAAAGAAAAAAAAAAGATATTGAAAAAAGAAGTTTCAGTTGCGCATTAACAAAGAAGCTTCTCAAAGTTAAAATTGATCAAGACATATCTCGATCAACCGTATCTTAAGATAAATTGAGTAGTTCAACTACATTGTCTATCGAAAAAGACATGGTCGAAAAACTCGACTATACTCTTGTTTAATAAGAATTTATTTATTATATAAATATTTTTATCAAAATTAAATTTTCCAATAACAGTATAGGCCCCCCCAAAATTTCAGGCACGTCCAGACATATTGAAATCTCTTATTCAAACATAATTACTAAAAATAAGACGAATTTGAGTCTCTTATTCAAACAAGAGCAATAACTGAAGCAGTTTTACGTTTACAAAATTAGTTTAAAATGATCAAAACATGCACGGACACGACAGTTAATTTCATGATATAATATATATATATATATATATATATATATATACATACGTGTGTGTGTGTGATTTTCACAGAAATAACATCATTCATGTCCACCACCTTATATTTCAAGTAATTAATACTCACGGAGGTATTCGCGGCGCGCTAAAAACTCTAAAGAACGAGCTCAAGAACCGATCTACAACAAAACAAGAACCGCGGATAACGAGCTCTTACCGAATATACAGAATACATAGACTAAAAAAACGAGGAACGGCAAATCAAGAACCAGCCCACGGACACTCGCAGATTTTATTTAGATTGCTAATGTTAGCCATCACGCAGCACATTCTGCGTGGCCAAGTTTCATGAAATTCCGGGATTGTAGCCTAACCAGAGATGAATCGCCGGGAGTGGTTGGTTCCAAACAATAGCCCAAACACAAAACGTGACGTCACCAACAAGATGGCACGAATAAGATTGGTACCCACTCTGTCGATCATTCGATAGCTGTATCGGCTAACTCTCGGTGAGACGAACAACAAGACGATAAGCAAGCGAAACGTAACCACAACCCTAGACCGCTAACCGTTTATATAAGCAGCCACAAACTAACTTCCTCAACAAGACTAATTGCAAAGACTCTTCTCCAAGAACAATACAGAACAGAAAATGAAGGAAACATTTTAAGAAGAAAATACTATGATAGACCAAAAACACCCTAAATTACCCCTTCAACTATGAACTCTAGTTGTGTAAAATTGAAAAGCCAGAGCAACAATTACAGACTCTGAATATACCATATTCTTCACAAAAGTAGTCGGGTCAACGGAAAATGTTAACTTTGCGAACCCTATCCTTGAAACAATATGCCATTAAATACATATACTGCAATTTTAAATCAGATCCTAACTTTAAAATTTTCCAAGGGAAAGGAACCCTTTAGAACATTCAAACAAAAAACACAATACAATATGTAAGATAATTAAACTAATGACTAAATCAAAGATATAGTCTTCAATTATCAAACTAATCACCATATTAGCATAGATTCATAACAACTATAAAACCTATCCAGTGGCCGCGGATCTATTGAGATCCCAAAAGGGCCGTAATCCCCCCCAAACTTTTAGAAACATTCCAAATTTATCCGATTTTTTTTTTCTTAACATTTTTATCCGATTTTTTTTATACTCAATTGTGCTTAATTAGCTCCCACAGAATAAGTATCTTAGACATACCACTGTTCCTATAAAGGGCCTCTAATTGATAAATATTGAAACTCAAGAACCATTAAATTCTAAGCAGATTAATTAGTAAAGCAGAATCACTAATCAGACTATACTTGAATCTTTAATTCAATAACTCAGAGCAAAATTAAGATTCATACTATACTAATATGAAAACAAATTAAGAAAACCCAAAAAGGAAATTAACAATCAAAATAAAAAGGTAGAGAGAAACTCCATAAAAATAAATACTTTGATCAAATTGAAACTCAAAAACTAGACTTGTTCATAATGCAACACTAAAGGAGTACTTAATCATCACCCAGAATCTCTTACTAGAATCAGATCAATCCTATATCCATTGACTCAGAGCAACATGAAGAATCATCAAATTACCAAAACTGATTGATGAATTAGAAGTGTTATCGGATTAATTCAAACAACCAAAAGCAAATATTCGTACTAATTTTCATAAAATTTACTGTAAATCCCACGTTCCGGGGCTAAGATTACCGGGAATTGAGAGCGAAAAATCAAGAGAAAGCCGCGACGAACTAGCCTGGCAACCTGATCAGTTAATCTTCGGATCCGGCATGGGGAACAACCCGGAGCTGGCGCCCCTGGGCGGCGAAAACCCGAGGAACTTCTGGAGATTGGTGCGGATGCTGATCGAGCAGAGGAAGTAGAGGAAGGCCATGGAGCAGTCGGTGGGATCGTCGCCGGGCAGGCCGCGGTGGCTCATCTTCATCACGAGCCCGAACGGCCTGAACGGCAGCTTGGCGACGGCCTTGCCCTCGAAGAGCGAGTTGAGGAGGCCGAAGACGACGAAGAGCACGAGCGCCACCACCGCGCCGGACTTGAACTTGAAGAGCGAGAGGTCGCGGCTCGCGTCCTTGAGGCTGCTCTCCACGCGGTCGATCTTCTTCGTCTTCGACTTCTTCGACGCCGCCGCCGCCGCGGAGGAGGAGGACTCGGTCTTCATGGTCTCGAGCTTCTTCGCGGCCTTTTCGATGGAGGATCGGAGCGACTTGTAGGAGTTGGTGCGGTAGATCAGGAGCCACGAGATCGCCTCGCAGACCACGGCGGTGCAGAGCGAGATCGCCACGACGCGGGCGCCGTCGGAGTACTTGAGCGAGGCGAGGAAGGCAGGCAGTGGCGGCGTCGCCATCTTCGATCTTTCTCGGCCGAGAAAGTGCGAGAAAGTGCCGAGAAAATTCCTGGGTTTTTGTTGCGCTTGGACTCTCGTCTCGAGAGAAAGCTGAGCTTAAATCTAATACTGTAATTCTTATTCGATGATTGGGTTTGCTTGGTTACGGGTGTATTTCCATTCGTCGCGAGGATAGGAGAAGCTTGCTTTGACTATTGGGCCCATTAGGCCCACAATACGTGGATTTTGGGCTTTCTTGGGCTCACTGTAATGTGGCCTTTGGGCTTTTTGGTTTAAAGACAAAATATATTTAAAGTTACTCGAAATAGATTTTCAGTATACGCTTAAGAAATACACAAACTCATGAAATGTTTATTTCATATTGATTTATTTTTTTTACACGTGGACGATTAGATTTACACTTGTTTGTTCCACGATTATTTTAATTTTAGGTACGATAAAGTTCACGATGAACTTGAGAGACTTCTGTAATGGTCACGAAGGAATGTAATATTCCAATTTCATATGCTATAATATGTACATCAATTCATCAGCTAGACGTGGAGGCATAGTGGCATAGAGTCGTCCGATTGGTTAGCTGAGACCGGTTGTGTCGTGTGATTCATTGTTTATGTGATAGTTCCTGTAACGAAAAGCCTGTAACCCGGCCTTGTCCATTCAAGGCCCAGCGGCATCAGGTAGCGTGAGGGCCCGGATCGAGGTCCACGTTCAGTGGAGGGCCCGTCAAGCCCAAGGTTCCAGGGTTCAATACCAAAAAGCATACAGGAGTCAACAAGCGACATTGAGCCCGGTCCAACACTAGCAATTTGACCGCTACAGTGTTTGATCTAATTTTCAGCATCAACAATTACAATTATCGTTTTTTCCGGCGAAAAAATATTGTTAGTATTATTGATTAAATTAATTGTAAATGTTATCAAAATATTTGTATTTTATAACTGTTTATATTAATAATTGTATTATGGAAATTGTACCAAATGTCTATTTTTGTGCCAAACATTTTACGAAATGTCCATTTGTGAGAGTAAAAAATACACATAATAGATAATTTTTAAAAAGGTTTGACACAAATGGGCATTTCGTTCATTTACCCATTGTATAATTATATATAATTTTTTAATAATAGTATAATATTTCAAACATAATATTATAATTTAATATTATATATTTGTTTTGTTTTATGTATAATTAAACCATAAAATTCCTATCAATATTAATAATAATAAAACAATAATAACAGATTACTTGTAATATTTTAGCATAGGAGAAACTTGGTTTACTATTGGGCCTATTGTGCCCAATATGATGTGATTCTGCTCGCTGTATGGACATGAGCCACATCCTTGTATGTTATTTTCTTTTGGTGCATCTTCTCTTCATTTATTCTTATTGAAGCTGGGATTGATTATAGCCGAGCAAGACCGGGCGAAATTAAGTTCAACGAGTGAGAGACCGGGGACGGAGACTCGAGTTTTGTATAGATTTATAGGGAAATTTATCTGCATTACGAAGTGCCAAATGAATTTTTGTGTTAAATATAAATGTGCGCACTTGGTAATATATAAAAATGTACTTTCTGCCAAAGCAGGCTTATCATGGATAAGGATAGGATTATACACAGATTTATTCGTATATATAGTAAGAAATAATTGAAACAACATTACGACATAGATACATATATAATACAATCAATAAAATTTATGTCATGACTAATTATTTGGACGAACCATAATTTTATTATGGTATACTATAACCTTATATATGAGAGACAACGACTGACAGAGTAATTATAACCCATGATATTAAATGAAAAAAATATCACATTTGAGTGACAAAATTATTCAGAGTATATGTATGCATGAAAGTAAATGTTTGAATATATATATATATATATATACATATATATATTATACGCAGATATACCCATCTACAACGCGGGAAACCACTATATAACTGTGTATATTTATGTAATAATAATAAAAAATAAATATTTTCATATCTTACTGCAGTCTGCAAATCTTTTATCAGATATGGTATGTCGTTTCTATATAGACATAATATGTATGAACTTGATCTACTATGCATTTAATAAATCTTGATAGAGATTTAATTATTATAAGTCTCTCTCTCTCTCCCTCCTAATAAAAATAAATGAGTTATATAATATCATACAGTTAATTTCCAATTGTCACTTCTGTTTCTGTATGTACATATAGTTCCAAATAAACCCTAACCCTAATTGCTATTCTCAATGAGTGGTGTGACTATACGTGCACGTGGATGTGTTTTGCATGAAACGTCCTAAACTAATAATTTTTCTCTTTTCAAAAATATTTGTCAAATATTGAGGGAGATTTGAAAAATCACAAAATACAATATTCTAAAATAACAATCCAAACGAGATACGTCTCTTTTTAATATATATATATATATGTATAACCATATATATATATATAATGAAAAAAACATCTAATCAAAAGCAAACATTTATTTAATTTAATTTAATTTATGGGGGATCTTGTACTTCTTGAAAGTAGCCATCTTTGTCACGGACTTCAAATGTTCCAAATTTGTGTCAATTCACTGATTTATCCAAACTTAGGAACAGTCACAATCTGATGCTTCAATCCTTGTCTCAACTTGAATTCCATTGAGCCTGTATTGTTACGTCATTATGTCTACGCGTTGTTAAGTTGTGAAGTTTAATTCGTGTACAATTATGAAAATTTGACATAAAGCACTTAAGTTGATCGAGTTGTATAATCAGACTTAACTCTAGTTTCGCATAAAAGATGTGTGGCCGATCATTTTTAAGTTGTAGCTCGAAAGGAGAGTGAGAATGAGACTGTAAGTATCAGATTATAGTGAAAGACGATTTGCAAGTGATAAGTATATAATATGCCTCTCGCAGTGAGAGCATGTATTTTTTTTATTTTATTTTTTTCTGTTTGAAGATTTAGGAGAAAAAAAATCTTACCAAATATTACTAAAAAAACGTGACAAGGCTAGTAATATGATACTCCATCAAGCTACTAAGATTCCTTTCTAAAGATAAGATTTTTAGTTTTTAATTTATTAGGAGTGAAGCTTTGTTACCGATTCTTGGTTTTCTTATTCGTTACCATGTTTAATTGGTATTTCCCGATCCCGGCCGGTTTTGAGAGCCGCATTGGCAACCGAGAAACTCTCAATCTTCTTAGTATTGTGTTTTTAATTATAATTTTTTTGTTATACTAATTATTTTTATATAAAGAGATGACAATTCTTATTTATAATTTTACTAACTTTTAATGGAAGTTTGTACTGGTTCCGGTTTTCAAGTTAAAAATCAATAAATATATAAGTTTAGTTTTACATATCTCGGTTATCTTTTTCTAAAAATTAATTTTTACAAAAACGTGTATCGGGATAGGGGGGACTAAAATAACCCAAATTCTAATTTCCGGTTCTAATTTCACCCTTCATTGATCTTTATGTTGATTTTTTTCTCTCTCTCTTATATAACTTAATTAGTGATGTTGATACTTAATAAAATCTTGATATATATGTTTTTTATTCATCACGTTATACATTTCCTTCCTTTCTTGGGTGTTGCTTTTTCTTTATTTTTTTCCAATTCATAATCTAATTAAATCTACAGTGACCTTATACCAAATTAGAGACGTACTCAAAAGCCCTACCATGTGCTAATTAATAGAACTTTAAATGGATAATAACTAATAAGCAATATTATTGCCACTCCTTAAGGACCATGATTTGATTAAAACTAATGCTTATATGAATTCTGATTAATAAATATTATATATATATATATAATACTATGGGTAGATTCATGGGTCCTTGTAACAACAACACAATAATATTGCCATCTTTATTAATCTCTTTGGGATATATAATATTAAATTACTAATACAGTCCTTTTAATCGAAATCTAAACATAAAAAAATGAGATTTTGATACCGAGATTTTAGTTAAAAAATAATTTAAAAGAGACTGAATTAGTTCAAAACCTAAGAGAAAATGGGTCCTTGTAACAACAACACAATAATATTGCCATCTTTATTAATCTCCTTGGGATATATAATATTAAATTACTAATACAGTCCTTTTAATCGAAATCTAAACATAAAAAAATGAGATTTTGATACCGAGATTTTAGTTAAAAAATAATTTAAAAGAGACTGAATTAGTTCAAAACCTAAGAGAAAATGAAGAAGAAGAAAAAAATTCCATTATAAATCCACTTATGTTCCGGCATTGTAATATATACATATTTATATATATAATGTGTGCGTTTGGGCACATCTTATTTAGCCTTGTTTTATTTTTAGAAATAACTAAATTACTTTTTACGTGTTTGACAAAATAGTTCTTATAAAAACAAAAAAGATTTAAGATTTCTAAACATCAGTAGTAAAACCTAGTTAGGATTCGTAGCTTTTGTTTTTTTTTTTAGAAACAAAATAGTGTTTGTGGTCTATTTTAGTCTTTTTACCCTAAATATATTTATTTTAGTAAACGCTAAATTAACTTTTGTTACCAATAAAACAACAATTGTTTTATAAATAATTCACCAAACACCTGACAATTTTTTTAAAAAATAATAATAATTTTTTGATTTTTTTTAATATATTTATATATGTATATAATCTTTGAATTCTCCATGTGATTTGGTACATATATACGATTAGTCAATATGGCAATAAATAATAAAGAGGACCAATGTTGGTTCGGGTAAGATTTTATCTAATTTGTCTCTAAAATATTGCCAAGTGTCACTTATTAATTTATTAATGAGAGATTTGTCTTTTTATTTTTTGTGTAAGAGATCATAATTTTCTTCGCTATTTATTGGGATTGGTCATCACTGTCTTCACCTACATCATTACGATCATCATCAATAATTTATGTCTACATGACAACATCTTCATAATCATATGAGCATCATGAAATTCGTCATAAGATTCAAAATATTCTCACTTTGAATCTGTATTATTTTCTAGATTACATCTACGTACTATATTATATTTTTTTAAAACATTTATTGTCTTATTGACATGTTACATCTATAATATGGCACGATATATAATAATGAAAAGAAATAGGGATGGATAATAAATACTCAAATTAAGCGAAATTAGCAGTAATATACACAAATTTGATCATTTGCAATGAAGTCGCGTAAAAATGTAGGATTTACATTTTCGTCTCCATTTTGTCTCTGTTAGTTATAGACGTGTCAATTGACTTTCATTTATCATATTTGATTTATACACCTTTTATTATGCGGCCGGATGCCTAGTAAATAAGGCTTAATACAATGACATGTCACTAGTTATAAACTAATGAAAGTAATAAATTGGTTTAGAGTCGTAAAACATAGGTTCTATGCTTTTACACAATTTGACTTACAAACAGAATTTGGTACTTGACCGGTAAATTCGTCAATTTAGATATATTTGCTGTTACATTATCTATAATTAAAATACCACATGTAATTAGTTGATTTGATAAAGTATGAGTTTATGGTCACAATCTAATTATATGAAGCACAAGATGACCAAACTATAGTAATAATTAATTAAATTTATGGTAAGTTTTGTCACATGCATATTAAAGCAAAGCAAATAATGCCATTTGTCCCAACGCCAGACACAGTCAGAGATGGTGAGCCACGAACAACCCAACTTGTCTAATTTAATTATCAATTTTATTAATATTAATAAAACTTAGGATATTAGATATATATTATTATTCAAAGAATCTTTGAAAATTGACAAACTTTGAAGTTTGTCTTTTCTTCTGCAGTGTTTTTATATATGTAATGTACGTTCTTCTTGGTTTCTGTATCTATATATATATATATCACATAGGAACGTGCAGCTTGAGCCTTGAGGTCTTGTGAGCTTGCTTCTTGCGCATCAATGGAAGTCAAAAGCTTGAAGACGCCATTGTTGAGCTACAATACAGATGATCATCATGGTAAAAAGAGCAGTTATTGCTTGAGATCTCTGAAGGTCGATTTCTTCTCGAAATTGCCTGATAAGCTTCGATCTGGGCTTGACCCTGAAGCCCTTCTCACCCTCGACCTCACTAAAACCACTGGCTTGTTTGAAGGTATATATATAATATTATATCATGTTTATATGTATGTGATATATATATTTTTACTTTCGATAGCTTGTTAAAAAAGGAAGTACTCCATAATCCATATAGCTAACCCTAGCTTCTTATACTATATATACAGTACCCATGAGTCACTGTCAGTTATATATCCTTTTTAGAAATCCGGAACCGGAATCGTATTCGCTTAGTTTCCTTAATAAATGCTAGCTAACGTGAACGGTTGAGCTGGAATCGGAATTTCCGGTTCCAGTTTTTCTAAAAACACTAGAATACCCGTATTATTCTCTAAGAAAAACACGGCGCAAGTTAATTAACCTGGACCGTTGAATCAAAACAATAATATCCAAATCCGGTTTTTCTAAAAAACATAATATGGCTTTCTATTAATTGCCTTTTCTTAATAATAACGAGATCCGATAGTCGAGATAAATTAGGCCGGGATCGAAAATTCCGGTTGTGAAGTGTATTAAAAAATATATATATGTATGTGTATTGTAGGTAGTGATTGGGTTTTGATTTTGTGATTAGGGGAGAGAGAATATTATGAAAAACAATTTGCAACATTGAGGTCATTTGAGGAAGTTGACTCCATTCAATCATCGTCTCAAGACACCATTACCGAAAAGCAAGACCTTCAAGAACAAGCTCAACATGAGAGAGCCATGAACATTTCCAATTGGGCTAACATCTTTCTCCTTGCTTTCAAGGTCTTCTCTTACTTATATGTATATGCACTACAACAAAAAAAGGAAATGAGGTTTCTAAACTGCATTCGGAAATAAGGTTCCAAAACTGCCTTCGGACTGGATCGGGGTATCCAGAACCCGGATTATTGATACTCAACCCGCCGGTTTTTTAAAGTATTATATGTATATGTGCAGATTTATGCAACGATAAAGAGTGGATCGATAGCAATCGCTGCGTCGACACTGGATTCGCTGTTGGATCTTATGGCTGGTGGTATTCTGTGGTTCACTCACTTGTCAATGAAAAACATAAACATATACAAGTACCCGATCGGAAAGCTCCGTGTTCAACCTGTCGGCATTATCATCTTCGCGGCTGTGATGGCGACTCTAGGTACAGTTTGCCCGATTAATGTTAGGGTTATGGGCGAGTTCGGCCTCTCGGTTAAGAGGGGTGTACCATCCTCGCACCACCCCTCTTAACCGATGGGTCAAAGCGCTATGCAATTATATAACAATTTGTGCTATATTATAGTAGTAAGTCAAATAAATGATGTAATTGTCACCGTAAGTACTTAAGTTATTGCTCGGATCATAACTCTTGTAGAGCTCAAAATAGCTCCTCACGGGTTCGTAATTGGCAGGCTTCCAAGTGTTGATCCAGGCCGTACAACAACTGATCAAAGACGAGCCGTCCGATAAGATGACTTCGGACCAACTTTTCTGGCTGTTTCTGATCATGTTATCAGCGACGGGAATCAAATTTGTGCTCTGGTTATATTGTAGAAGCTCGGTCAACAAGATCGTCCGCGCCTACGCAAAGGTCCAGCGCAATAACAAACAAACAATAAATCTTCTGAAGTGTTTGACTTTTTAGTGATTTCGCTACGATAAACGATCTTTCACCGGCTTACATGAATTTTACCGGCAATTAACTCACCTTTTGCCCGCTGATTTTTGCACCGGTAAAGCTGTATATGCCCGCGGTCTTCACAAATTGACAATTTTATGTTTGTGAAAGAAGAAAAAAAGTTGTTAAGTGTTTGACTTTTCATGATCTTACATTATTACTATTTACTACGAGAGGCAAACTTTTCATTCCGGCAGAAATGTATAAACCGGCGCTTCACGAATCGACTTTTATGTGCGAAAAAAATAAAATCTTGTGAAGTGTTTGACTTTTGTGTTATGTGAGTGCAGGATCATTACTTCGATGTGGTGACAAACGTGGTGGGGTTGGTGGCGGCGGTTCTCGGCGACACGTTCTATTGGTGGATCGATCCCGTCGGCGCCATTGTTCTCGCACTCTACACCATTTTCAACTGGTCTGGAACTGTGCTTGAAAATGCGGGTAAAAACGAGAAAACAAAAATACAAATTTATAGTTTTTTTTTTTTAATCAAAGTTAATTTTGAGTAATTGACATATGAGCAAAGCTTTAATTTCCTCTGCTTGTAGTGTCATTGGTGGGCCAATCGGCCCCGCCGGAAGTCCTGCAGAAGCTGACGTACCTCGTGCTGCGCCACCACCCGCTCATCAGGCGCGTTGACACCGTGCGCGCGTACACGTTTGGCGTCCTCTACTTCGTTGAGGTAATAACTTCACTCACTTTGTGTCTGCAACTATTATGTATGGGGTCCCTCAAAAAAAAAAACTATTATGTATGGGGTGAAAATTTTGTCTCAGGGTCGGTGTTTGGCTCTTGCACCGAGACTGGACCGAGGCCAAAAGGCCCAAATGGTGCCAAATCCTCGATTTTAGTTTAATTTATTTATTTTAGTTTAAGCCTTTCTAGATTTTATTTTAGCTATGTTTATGTATAATTTAGAGTTTTGAGGAGTAACTTAATTATTTGATTTGAAAATATTTTTTGTCAATTATTTATTGAAATGCTGCGCTGGCCCAAGATCGGCCCGACTGAGCCAAATGTTTAATTTCTAAAACTCGGCCCGCTTTCGTAAGCTAGAAAACCAAAACCGGCCTAAAAACGCACCCAAAAAAAAAAGGGTCCAATACTTGGTCCCGGTTTCAATCCTATCAACCAATGACATTTTTTTGTAAAAATATCAGGTAGATATTGAGTTACCGGAAGACCTGCCGCTGAAGGAAGCACACGCGATCGGGGAGTCGCTGCAGATAAAGATCGAAGAGCTGAATGAAGTCGAGAGGGCATTCGTTCATCTCGACTTCGAGTGCGACCACAAGCCTGAGCATTCTGTTCTTTTCAGACTCCCTAATTCTCACTCTTGATGAACTAATCTATCTTTCTCATCATGTCATGTCAAAAGAAATTATGTAGATTGGTGGGTGTTTTTGCACATAGTTTGTAATCGAAAGGACGTGTTTCTGCTTATTAGTAAAAAATAATGTCGTGTACGTGTTGAAGAATTAGTTACAATGATACACTTTGTGACATATTGTACGGTAGAACTTGAAAACGACATATTATTGCAATACTTAATGTCTCACTATTACTTAACATTATATACATATATAGTCATATATATACAGTTGACATATTTAAAAAATGTATCATTTTAGTCTAAAAAAGTACGCTTTTAGAAGTGTCGGGTGGGTAAGACGCGCGACGGGTTTAATTGGGCTACAGGGTGTACTCCGCTTCGAGTGGAGTAGGGCATGGCCGGTCCTTCGAAACATAACCCAACACGACTCTATACAAAATGGGACCTAGCTGACCAAACCCTTTTTTTCTTTTAAGAGAATGCTTGTGGTTTGTAAAAAAAATCGCAAACTATCTATGGTTACGTTTAAGCTTAAACACTATATTTCAAAAAAAAAAAAAACACGATGTCGTTTCGTTGTTAACCTCGGAATTTAGTCACTCTACGACATAAACCACATACAATTTACATTTAAAATTTCTTGTATAAAACCTCGTTCTTTGGTTGTTGAAGAATTCTTGTCGTTTATACTAAATCTGTACTATTTCAGTACTTTATTTTATCATTGCTTCTAACTCGCCAAAGTTTGATGTCGTTTTTACTCATGACTTAAACGACATACAAAAAATGTATGACTTCGGAAGATTCAAATCAACTACCAGCCGTTTTTACTCTTTTCTATGCGGTGTTATAGTTATATCTAGGGGTGAAATTGGGCTCGGAAATTGGTATTTTGAAGTATGTTCCTGTAAGTAAAAAACCGAACCAGTACCGGAATTGTCAAAGCGGTATTTTCTGGTGCGCATATTGTAGGAGAAAGGTGTCACGTATGCGCAGGGGATATAGGTTTAAACTTTTAAACCGAAAAAACTAGGCTAGATTTAAAAACTTATAAAATAAGTTTTTTATTTCTTTCTATTTTGTAGAAACCGGTTACGCTCTCGGCTCTAAAAATTGAGCTGCTACGGCCTTACGAATATTTTACTAATAATTCAAAATATTTAAAATAAGTGTCGGAACCGCTAAAAATTCAGCCTCGGTTTTCTTTTACTGTCGTTTATAATATTGTATCATTTTATAAAACGACGTCGTTTCTTGTTGCAAACGATACAATAGATCAACTGTCCAAAAGCTGTGTTCTGTCTCTATACATATCTCGAAAGAAGCGTATTTCCAGGATTAGATCGTTCTCTCCAACCTTTAATGGTATGCAAATATATATATATATATATATATATATATATATATATATGCTTCGTCGCTTTCTAATGATATATATGTATATATATACACACAACAACATATAGACAGATGTATATCTGTATGAATAATAGCATGTACTAATCTGTCTGCATGGAACATGTTCGACGAAATGTTTCTTATATGTATGTATAGAACATGTTCGATGAAAGAACTTCTTCATGGCTTATATATATGTTTATGTGTATATATATATATATAGGTTTATGTACTCAAGCAGCTTCTTTTTCCCTATCAATGTGAATGCAGGAACATATTGAATGATTTTTCAATTCCGAGCTCATTGCGGACCATGAATTCTCTCTCCGTCTTCAATTCGTCGTCCTTCCTCCAGTTTCTACCTCATCGCCAAACAAAACCCGGAAATGTTTGGATCGGCCGTCGCCGGTTTCGAAATCCTCAACCCGGTTCGCCGCTTTCTATAGCTTATCCTTACATGCCAAACAAGTCTCCGCACATTCGCTGCACGTCTCTCGACGAAACAACGTCGCCAAACGAGGGCCAAATCCCGCTAGTTGACTTGGAGGAGCTTTTCGAGAAAGACTGGTCGTTTCTCGACTCCGAGGATATCGTCGCCGACGAAAACTATGCCCGAAATATCGAAAAAATCATCGCCTCGGGAGAGATCAAAGAAACTTCGAGAGTGTTGGTTTCGGCTCCGTCTGAAAATTTTGTGGACCGGCTGGTCGAGACGTCGCCGTGCAAGCTCTTGGTCGTGGCTCACGATTCGCTTTTCGTTTTGGCCGGGATCAAAGAGAGGCACGACGATGTCAAGTGTTGGCAAGGAGAGCTGATTTACGTGCCCGACAAGTGGGCCCCATTGGACGTCGTCTTCCTCTACTTTCTTCCCGGTTTGCCCTTTGGCCTCGACCAGGTTTTCGAAGCTCTTGCGAAGAGTTGTTTGCCGGGTAAATTTCTTCTCAAAACTTTGAAATATTATTTTTCTTCATAAGTGAAGCACATTGTTCATATGCACTAAAGCAAATCTTTTAAACATGTATATTTAGAGATTTTTTGTTTGCTTCTATGTTGTTATTGGCATCCAACTCCATGAACTTTGTATATTGGTGCACTTTGCCCCTGAATTTCAATTTTTGACTCCAATGCCCCCCTGAACTTTCAAAAAGTAGCAGAAAAACTCCTGCGCGAAATATGAGTCAATCAAGAGTATTTTGTCAATAATTTACTGTACGAGATCGATACACTAGATTAGGAGCCTTGTCGTGAAGCAATCGAGAAGATCAAAGAAGAGTTACTAAAATTAGAGAGAATATAATATAATTGATAAAAAAATACCCTGAAATAACTCATGTGCTGCGCACAGCTTAGCACGTAAGAGCAATGTGCTACTTTTGAAAGTTTAGAGGGCATTTCTGCTAGAAAACTAGTATCGGAGGGGGCAAATTGCAGTACCGAGAAAAATTGAGGTGACAAAAAGAAAGGTGTAATGAAGGTTCAAGAGTGGTGATAAGCCACCCCCAAGGAAGAGAAGGTCTGGAGCAGCAAAGGAAGGATTATCCAGATGTGGTGGTGGGTGACTTGCCTGACAAGTTATCTCTGGAGCAAGCTGCAAAACATCACTCTTTTGACCTAATTCACTTGCTGGATGACCCTGCTTTCTATCTTGCTGTTTTAAATTATGCCACTCACTAGTCTATTCTTATTTTTACTCATTATTACATGTAATGTACCTACATTTTCTTTAATCAAATATCATTATCACTTGCTTTCAGTAGCTGCAGATATGTCTTCTTCATATATATATATCAAACTCGGAGATTGTTTTTCTATGTAAGTCACGGGAAAATCAAATCTTCTCTTCAACTATGTCTATGTGTGTTGGTTGTGTTTGTCGTCCTCTGTACTTCTAAAAACTAACACAATTACCCCGCATTTGCTAAAAACTTTACAAAACTGAAAGAAATTTTTGTACTTAATAACTTGTTGAATATAAAAAATATAAAAATGGCAAAATATAAAAAATATCATCATTTCTTCCTTGTAAAAAGCTTCATCAAATAATAATAATAATGATTAAGAAAAGAAATAAAGTTGAAACACTAACACTCCAATTTTTTTTTTTTTCTCTCTTTCTAACAAATGGGGCAAATTTGACAACCATGAAAAATATGAAATAAACCTCAAATTTGGGTTTTTTTCTTTTCTTTTCCCGCTAAAGGAAGCCTTATTGTATTATCACCAAATAACTCAAACTTCCACAACAAATAAGAAGAATTAAAGGGACTGAACTTTCACAAACAGCCTCACACCTTCTCACGCCTATATATCAGAAAAACGAAAACCGCAACCCGTTACTTGCCGCAAATAGATTGTACGCCTCACCCGGCATCTCTTTCTGATCGCTTTCCGTCGAACACAACGACGAGAAACCCCCGACCATCTCGTCCTTTGGCTGGCCAGTTGGGAAGGGACCTCCGTAATTAAACAATGAGAAGCCAGGGTCGCAGTCATCTTTGCAGTTTTTGCCGGGATCGTCACTTTGAAAGTTGTCTCCAATCCGATCCGTGCTAAACTTTGGAGCGCGGGTTTTTTCATCAGAAGTTACTGCGTTGGACTTGGCGATCGGTTGGTAGAACGGAAGAGGGCCCGGTGCGTACATAGGGCTAGCTAGATGCTGCATTGGATACATACCATACCCGAGAGGAGAAGCATACATGTAGTTGTTCGGGTGCGAAAATGGTAACAACCCGTTGTTTGGAGGGTTGTGCCACGAGACCGGATTTTGGTGATAGAAGCCCAATGTTGGCGGGGTTTGGAAAACAGGGAAGGGGACGTTGTGGCTATGAAGAGGAGGAATCGTGCTCTGGTGCTGGGGAGCTATGTTAACAGCAGAGAAACCCTTTTCGGATGCACGGGGAACGTTCATCGGCAGAGCCATGGTCGCGCTCGGGTTTTCCTGGGTCGTAATCCTTTGGGGATGAGACACGTTTTGAGCCGAGTCTGACATTTCTTTTCCTTCGGATTGGAGGCTGGAATCTTCTGAATCCGAGCTTGATGAGGAATCATGTGTCCCGGTATTTGAAGACCCTTCCTCGCTTAGGCACGACGAGCAGTTATCCGATGAGCTCAGGCTCACCACAGGATCTGATGAAGAGTTCGTCAAGGCCGTTGGATGATCGCTTCCTTCTTTTGAGTTGCAAGTGTCTTTTTCATCGATAGAGTTTGTGGAGGTTTTGGAATCGGTGTCGTCGTCGTCGATTTTATATGAACCGATGCGGATTTTTTCCGAGAGAGCAGGAGATGGTTTGGTGAGAGCGCCGTTACATTCTGCTATGTTGACCTTTGAAGCTGAATTCTTCTGTGTCTCCAAAGGTTCCCACACTTTCTTGGGTTGAAGATCTCTGGCAGAGGGATTCCCGGGGGCGTATTTGACTCTCGGCCTCGCGGAGACGTCACGAAAGTGATAGAACTGCTTTGAAATATCTAACACAGACTCTGACTTGGTAGCGGATTTTGTCTCTCGGGTTATTTTGGCTGAAGAAACTTGAGGCTCAACTTTTGCACGGTATTCCGTGGTCTGGTTACAGCTGCAAGAATGAAAGTCATACCGGTCGTTGACTCTACCATTGTTGGAGCAGTGAATCTTATCCCCAAACTTTGAGCCACAACGAGTGTTTGACTTTGTACCGTGGACTTTTGATTGCCTAGTTGGTGAGTTAATCATCTTCAGGGTCTCGGTATCATCACCGGATCTCTGCTGATCTCTCTTATACCTTTCGGACAACTTAGTAAAATCATCTATCGGGGTATCGGTCTTCGGTTTCCGACGAGAGTAATGAGTCATAAAAAATTTACCGCCCCTCGTATCTTCGTCACCTTCGCGATAGTCATTTCTAGAGTATTGTGCTTCGGGTTTGGTCAATCCGTTTGAAAGCTTGTTGTCTAAGGTATCGGGAGATCCGGCCCCACACGGAACTTTATCGGGAACATAATTATCCGGCTTTTCGTCAGAAACCACCGATGATTCCGAGATTTTATCCTTATCCTTTTCTTTTCCTTTCAACCTCTCCTTTCTCCGAAGCTTCTTCTCTCTTTCCTTTGTTCGTCTTCTCTCCCTCCGTTCTTCTTCTTCACGTTTTTCCTTCTCTTCCTCCTCAAGAAGTTTAGTCTGTTAAAAAAACTTGTTAGAACTTAGAACTGAAGTCTTTTTTCATACCTAGCATATAGTTATGCATAAGTTCGTATGATTCCCGGACCTGCTTCTCTAACGTAATAATCTCTTTGCATGCAACATGAACTCGCTCTTCCAACAGTTTTAGTGCAAGACAGACAAAGATGCTATGTGCGTTTTGGCGGGCTGTTCCTTCTCGAAACGCCTTTTCAACCTAAAAATAATAGATTAAGAAAAAAAAAGATAAAGAATCAGCTTTGAAATTTCAATCAATGGGAGAATCACAATTTCTCTCAACATGCAGACTAGTGAAATACTCAACGTGCCTGCTCCTTAAAAATAACTGTTGCAGCATCGAGAAGAAATTCTCGAGCAAGTTCGGGACTCTTTGCATGCTTTTGGGGACGGGAACACTCTCCATCCAGGTCGTTTCCGTCTTTGTCCATGGAATCATCATCCTAATATACAAATATATGTTTTAAATCTCCAAAAGCTAATTATGCAGCTTTAAGTTTGTTAAATAAATGACGAATATAATGCATTATCATACCAAATAATGGAACAATAATAGACTATATTGTTGAGCAGTATTAATTTATGTATACAATTTAAAATGTTGTAAACAAAAATATCGCAATTAAATATATCATGTAAGTTTTTAAATGATAAATTGATAATCATTTAAAATTTATAAAAATGTACATTTAGAATGTATAGTATACTACATAATTAATTACTATTAAAATTTAAATAAAATAATAAAAGAATATATGTTCAAAATAATGGAATTAAGGGGGAAAGTATGCATCAGTCGTTCAAGAGGGTGTGGATGCCGATTTTAAAAACAAAAACAGGAAAGACATAATTAATTGTAATAAATATGATTACACTAAACAGGATTGGGGACATGTGTCAAATAGTAAAATTTAAGAGGTTAAAAAAGCTACATAATTTATTTTTTTGAGAGTGTTATGTAAATTGAGCTTACCTCTTCTTCTTCTGCCTCTTCAGCGTGTTCGAAAAACCTTCTGATGCTTACACCTCTTGTAATTGTGACAAACCCATCACCGACCACAAGCCTCCCGTGCACGCACTGTCCACCTTTCGATGCATGAGCTTTCACAGAGAGCTCAGTGCAGCGACCGTCCGGTCTCCAAGCTCTCAAGGTGATGAAGCATGCGCTTAGACCAGTGAGATCAAGACCGTCGACGTTCACGATTCCTTCCATACCGACATTTTCAAAATCGAGAATGTCCGATTTGCCCTCACCCGTTCCAACTCCCCACTCAAAGTAATGGTATGTCGCAGCAGCGTCAGAAAACGTATTTCGCCAATCAGCATAAACAGTGTCGTCTGTGACCTGCAAAACCAATACGTCAGAGAAGAAGCAGGCATGCCTATTGCTTTCTATTTAGCTTAATTGGTAGTAATGCCCCCCTTAACCTCCTATATTGGTGTCTTTTACCCCCTGTATTTTAGTCTTTGTCAGCCATGCCCCCTATACTTTCAAAAAGTAGAACATCACCCCCTACGGATAAAAAAACACGTTTTCTAAAAATGTCTCTCAAACAGTCATTTGTTGCCCGCAAGGTCGCTTTCTCTGTCATTTTTATGCTTAGAGGAAGTATAGGGGGCACTGATGCCAAAAACTAAAGTTCAGCAAGCATTCGTAAACATCCATGGTAAGAGTCTTGTAGAATTTAATGGATTTTTACATTGTTGCCTTCAGATGGCTGTTCTTTCAAAAACAATTATAAGCAAATAACTGGAAGTGGAAAGTAGAGAAAAAAAACGACAAAGACAACGGTTAAAGCCACACCTCATATTGAAATGCAGAATCTGCAACACAGAACCAGCTAGTGCATCGAGGCTCTCTCCTCATACGCTTTAGCTCCTTCAGCTCTTTGAACTCGCGAATAACATTTCTTCTGCAATCTCTGCAAAATCTCTTGCTATCAAACCTGTCATGAGAGCTCAAATTATTTAGAAAAACTCCGATCCAGTAACACAATATTAAAAATATTAGTAGCATGAAATATAACTTCGGTGAATGAACATGGGATATAACAAAAAAATGCAACACTAAGAAACAATATTCCTTGTGGAGTTGCATATAAATCGTAAGAGAAGTGCAGCCAATAACAGAAATAATCTTGTTTTGGTTTCATAACAGTATCTTAGTAATTTACAAGTCATAGAATCATTACCCACTAGTGACTCTACATCTAAGTTAACAGTCTCAATTTCTGGTCTTCAAGCTATGATGAACTCTGCTGACCGTAACATAGCCTTTTGATATTGAATCATTGAATGAATTCTCCAAGTTCTTGATTCCTTCTTGAACTAGAAAATGAATGTCTAAACATCCTAGTACAAGCTAATAGTTGCTTCTTAATAGCAGGCTCTATATGAATATACAATTGATTTTTGTGTAAAGCGAGCCCCCTATAAGACAGCTTATGAACTCTATCCTTCTCGAATCCACATATACCTATGATCCTTTCAAGAATAGGAAAACATTATAATCTACTAAATTCCCCTTTTTTGTCCATTTTACACGATTGACCATTAAAATCAGCAGTAACATTATATTTTACGAACATACAGTTTCGACAACAAAGCTGGCTCGACCACGCACACTGAATCTCAAGATGCAGAGAATAAACGGATAGCTAAACACCTGTACATGAGTCTCTCGATGAAATCCTCCTCCTTCATTCTTAAGAGAGATTGCCGGGTTTCTTCTCCAAGCGCTGACCAAAAGTCGACCAGTGTGTCACACGAAAGCCTGGCTGTGTGCAATGCACATGTCTCCCGTGTTCCGTGTCCTCTGCCATAGCTTACCATTCCTTGGCTTATCCAACCCCGGCCTCCCCCTCCACAGGCATCGGGATAGAGTAATTCCCTTTCCCGTTCCCGTGCACGTGCACTGTCAAACACCTGCTCAGAAAGAAATAAAATATATGAGAAAACTAAACAAAAACAGCCTGCGATACAAGACTCCGTAGTGTTACAGAATCTTCAGCATTTACATTCTGTAGCCCGGCCAGAGACTTCGAATACATGTAGCAGTCCATGAGCGTGAGCGAGCCTTCACGTGTCGTAGTAAGTCCGCCCCAAGGATGGACCGAAGGATCCTGCATTTCATCCTCACACCCATTTACGACACTCGACTCGTCGTCATTCTGATTTCTCGAGGCTGCAGGGCGGGAAATGTGCCCGCTGGCTCCCTCCAGCTGTAACGACTTCCCGTACATGACAATTTGCAGAAACCCCTCGAGCAGTAAGCCGTTGCACCGAGAGCAGTACATGTTCTTACGCGCCTGCTCGAACAGCGCCTGCTTGTCGATCCTCAGAAGCTCCTGCCGAGCTTGCGGCGAAAGCTCGTTCCAGAACTACATCAAAACCAATGCTCGAATCAAAACGTAAAGCGAAAAGATCAAATTCATACTGCCTCCAGCTGCAACACCAACCCAATCCGAATCAATCCAAACACCACGACAGACCAAAACGAACGAATCGAGTACCTTCTGGAGCTGATTGAAGCCGACATCACCGCGATGCTTCGACCAGAACCCGTTGGCCGACGAGAGCGAGTATGAATGCGACACGCCATTACTAAACTGCTCATTCCTCTGCGCTAAGCCCGGCATTGTTCGTTCAATCTCCCGTCGAGCGACGCATTCACTCAATCGCCGCCATCATGTCCTCTCGACGAAGCCGCTCATTCCTCCACACTCTCACTCCGACCGAATTCCCATGGATACGTACCCCAGAAAAAAGCCGAATTAAACCTAGAAACGAATCGGGAAAAGCGAGCGCGACGGCGGGGTCGGCGGTGGCCAGGATCGGAGAGGCGGAATCGGGGGTGGATCGGAGGGATTGGGGCGAATCGGAGAGCAATCGGAAGGGCGATTGGGGGCGTTTGGATGGTGGGAAAATGGAATTGGAGATTTAGAGAGAGAAAGAGAAAGAGGGACGTAAGGGGTTTTTGGTCGAAGACGATGAGATTTGTTGCGCTTCGTTTCTGCTATTTATATTTTTCGTTCCAGAAAAAAATGGACAAAATTAAATTAAATTTATAATATGATGGTATTACACGTCATAAATTCGGACAAGCAGAAAGAAAGAGTAGTTAATTGGTGGCAATAGTCCCTGAACTTTGTGTGAAAGTGCAATTTGGCTCGTGAATTTTTATCTTTTTGGAGGAAATGTATCTCACTCTGCTCTAGTACGCTAAGGCTTAATCGGACACTCTCAATCCAACACCGGCACAAATAATATTCGGGTTGGCTCAATGCAACCAAATTCTGAGCGGATCAAATTGGGTCTGGGCCGGCTTTGGGTTGGGGTTAAGACTCTTTTTATCGATCTTATGTTAAGTTTAAAAAATACAAAAGGATGCTATGTAGTTTTACATTTTGGTGAGGTTTAACCTTTGAACTTTGATTCGTCGTATGACTTTCGTTTATGTGTTTTTGTCAATTTATTCGATATTAGGTTGAAGAAGCGGGAAAAGTTGTGCTCTCTAGCTTTTTATTTTAGTGCAGTTTGTCTGTTGGGTTTTATTTTTTATTAAAAAAATCGGTTACTATAATTTAAGAAGTTGCGACATATGACATATTTAAATATACTGGTAAACTTATTATCGAGCGAGATCCAGTAATGCTCATAGTTGCACCTTGAATTTTGACTTTTTGGCAAAAATGTCATCTACACTTTTAAACAAATAGAACACATGGCGTATTACAATGTATTTTATCTTTTTTTCTTTTTTTTTTCTTTATATATATATATATATATATGTATATGAGGATTTTTGGATTTCACTCGTAACCCCTATTACAATGTATTTTATCAATTAGTTATCTAGGTCGATGTAACAAATTGAAACTACAAAATTGCACTCTACTGCTGTTGTCCCATAGTTTTAAATTTTAGCACAAATGCCATTTATACTTTTGAATAAGTAGTATATGATTTATTCGAATGTATTTTTGTGAGTATATATTAGCTATGAGACTATTGTTAAGTGATCAATGTAATAAGTTATTCAACATAATAAGTTATTCAACGTAATGCTTAAATGAAAGTTTAGGGTTTAGGCATTATTCAATATAATGCCTAAACCGTGAAGTTTCACAAAGTTAGAGAAAAATAATATAAAAAAATCGATGACACTATTCAGGGGTGTTTTTTTTCTTTTCTTTAAGTCTAGGGAGAAAAGTGCACAAGCACCCAAAGTTTAAGGGGCAATTGAACCAATAACTCTAAATTAAAACGTCATTAAAAATAATTTGAAGAGAATGTTTTTTTTTTTCTTTTTGCTATTACTATTTTGAAATAAAAGTAAATCATTTAGTTATAAAAGTAAAATTTCGGTGATATATTGAGAGAGAGCATTTCAAGTAATAAATTAGATGAACATATATATATATATTATTACTAATCTACTAATTTGGTTTTTGTTTTATATAATAAATATATTCATTTTCAAATAATTTATTAGTTGACTAATCACGCATTTTTTATTAATTAGGTACTTCACAAATCATAGGTTGGGCATTGCTTGAACATCACTTTAGTTTAGGGTTTCACTCACTTGTCTCGCAGGCCATTTTGTGCGTCTCCAATTTATAGAGTCATATTATTTATTATTTCTAGATTTTATTGTCTTTAAATTTATTTATAAAATAGAACAAATAATCTTGAGTAGACTTTTTTTATTTAATTGGAGTGTTGGCACTAGCCATCTTAATTTTTAAAGGCTAATTGATTTGGACCGTTCATTATTTATTTATTTTTTAAAATACAGTTTATATATTTTAAGAAAACAAGAATAAGAATCTTAATTCGGAAAAGAAAATGTAACCCAAATTCTAACCTCGTTTTTATTGGAACTAAAATAAAAACGATAATATGATATCTACAGTGGCGGATCCAGAAAATTACATTAGAGACGGTTACAAATATTTTTTACTGGTGTAAAAATCGAGGCAGTTGCGGTTCCGCTATTACTTTTGGACCAAATATTGAAATATATAAGGGTTATTATTTGATTTCTTAGTATTTTTTTATTATTGTTATGGGGTTGAGTCCCTCACTGAGATTGAGTGCGGTGGCGTGGAGAGAAAGAGAAAGTAACTAATGGAATAGTTGAATTTTTTTAGTCTGATGGGAGCTAAGACAATATTTTTTGGATTATTATCTCTTCTTTACGATCGAGACCGTGTTAAGGGTGGTGTCATACAGACAAAACAAACAAAAAACACGGTTGTTCATCGATATTTTCACACACCGGAAACCGATATGCAACTGGATAATGCACATTGAGTCAAAGCATGGCACATTTTGTCTCATCAAAACATTGCCTTATATTGCATTTTGATTAACCCAAGTAGGGTGAAGTAAGTTAAATTTAAGGGTTCCTCTTATATAAAAAGCTCCAATATCTAATGGATCAGACATTGTAAATCCTTGCTCTCGTTCTATTGTAACTCTTACGGAGTTTGAAGCCACGTGGACTAAGCATTTCGCTTCGTTAATAATGTCCAACCACGTAAAATCACGTGTGTTATTATAAGTATGGTTGAGACTCTTTGTTAGGCCGTGTCAGTTTTTATTTTCATTTCTTATCAAATAAAATAAATAAATTGCGTTTGAAATCGTTTGAACGACTCAATTACACGTTAATGTGATTATAGGAATAACATACCTAGTGAAAGTAAAAATATAAAACTATGATTAAAATATATACATAAATTTCAAGGCTTACTTATATTCTTATAATATATATTACGCTTACTACGTATTCTTACCATATTTAGTATACGGAGGTCTAATCATTGTTTTATTTCCCCTTTATTTTTTATTTTTTTTTCATTTAATAATAAAATCGTGGAATCATTTTAAACCCAAAAAACATACTTTTATTAATGGGGAAATGAGGAAGTTAAACCCATTTTTAGGGTTAAATATTAAAAAATACATCATATAAAAAGAAATCAATAAATGAAATGTTGTCGTTTCTGAAAATAATGGGGCAAGGTGTGGTCATTGTGTCGAAACCATGAGGCGTTCGTGGAAATGTCGAGTGTCACTAACTAATAAATTACATAAATGGACATACATTCTTTCCATATTTATTGAATTGCCATTGTCATGCATACGGATACGGTGATACTAACGTGCAAAACGATTGGGCTTTGTAGTTAGGGTTGAAATCGGGACCGAATTACGAGCTTTGACCCTTTTTTGGTCCAGTTTAGAAATGAAAGCCTGTTTTTTAAACCAAGAATAGGGCCGAGTCGGCAGGACCGGTCCTCTGTTTGTCGAGGCCCTAGGCTATAAAAATAATTTTGAGGACATATCAGTATTGAAAATTTAAATTTTAATGTAAATTAGAATTCCAAATAAGATCTATTAAAGTAAGAGTGATTCGTTCGGGCCTACTAAATAATAAAATATGATAAAAATATCGTTACATGATCATTTTAATACCTAATAATTGAACTAAAACACTCCATATTAGACCTTGTGTCTTTTATATAGAAAAAATTAAGAACACAAGGTCGGTCACTGAACCAAGAGCAACAAAAACAATATTATATTATATTATATATATTGTACAAAAAATTATAAAAGAAAGTGATGTTACTTGGACTTTTCACTTACACTTGTGTTTGCTTTTCGATAGTGGCGATGTGCCTATTCAATTCAGAGTAGAAGAGATGTACTTATCCTACTTATTTACGTTTAAAATTTAATTTAATTTAGGCCCTTTATCACAAATATAGAGGCCCCTAACTTAATATAATTTTTACCCATAAATGTGAGGCCCTAGGCCATGCCTAGTCCATCTTACCACAAGGCCGGCTCTGCCAGTCGGAGGTGAAACTGAGGATCACATTATAAAATGTATAAAATAAAATTCAAAGACATGTATTAATAATGTCAAATAATCCATGAAAATTTATGTGTGGCTGGCCAAACATCTATTTGGTTATGATAACATTAGAAATTTTAAGCAATAATCAGAAGATTCTTTTCGAACGCATACGATTTTTGGGGGTTTTTTTTTTCCGAGCACGAGAGGGGAAAAAATATATTAAGATTGAAAGAAAGAAAAACCCGTCTCGGTTATTCCGGTTTTACAATTGCTCGAATATCGCGAGAATTCTTTTACTTCCCCTATGCGCCCCCTTGACTTTTAGCCCGAATCTCTCTTTGATTTTTCCTCGAGAAAAAGAGGGCTAAGACCACCTGCACCCGTATCGCAAAACAAGAAAATGCAGTTGGACTGTTGGTCCATTTGTACTCCATTTCAAACGTTATATTTCTAAAATATGTAGTTTACACATTTGTAGTGATTTGTAAAATTATACCATATATATCTCTGAATTTATTTATATTTTATTTTAAATTATAATTCTATCATATTAAATATGTAAAAGAGCACAATACTTTGGAATATTATTACCGAAATAAAAGAACATCACAACAAGTGGTATAACTGAAAGATACTAACATCACAATAAGTGGTATTATTTTATGGAATTATATTTTATTTATATAATAAATAAGTCGTATAACTGAAAGATACTAAAGAAATATAAATGTATGGAGATAAATACAAGAAAGTTGAATATAAATTAATATTTCAATTTGGTGTAAAAAAAATAAAGTTCAGATAGAGATGAAGTAGTGTTTGATGTGACATGTACTATAAAATGAAGTACAAAATGAGGTTGCCGGATGGAGATGGTCTAAAATGAGACTTATCTACAATAGGGATTTTAAAGGTAAACGTACTATAAAGTGCCAAAAAATTTATGGCATACTCAAAAATCAAATTAATAGCGGCAGTAGTACGAAATGTCATGATTTGTGTCCTGCCGTATGTTCAAAATCGCTTGCGTTGTCACATTCCGTTTGCTGACACGTATTGCGCTCCGATTGGTCCAGGTAATTTTTATGAATTTCCATAAATGGACATACATTCTTGTGAATGTCATAAACAAACATATACATATTGAATTGCCATTGTCGTATATTCAGAGAACTAATGTGCAAAATGATTGGGCGTTTTGTTTAGGGAAGAAACGGGACCGGATAATGGGCTTTGACCCTTTTCTTGGTCGGCTCAAGCCCCGATTTTGAAACCAAGAACAGGGCTGAGTCTAAGGTGAAACCGAGCCATTCACGTTTTTAAAATGCATAAAATTAAAAACATATCAATAATATTAACAAATCCATAAGAATTGATGTGTTACTAAAATTTTATTTGGTTATGATAACGTTGAATTCATGAGGCAATAATCAGAAGATTGTTTCAATGCAGACTATTGTCGGTTTTTCGAGCACGAGAACAGAAAAATTACATCGAGATTCGAAAGAAAGAAAAATAGCCGTCTCGGATTTCTTGGTTTTACAATTACCTAAATATTGCGCTCATTCTTTTACTTCCCATATACGCCCCGTGACATCTACGCCAAGTCTGACTCCTTCTTGATACTCGCTGGAGAAAAAGAGGGCCAAACCGTGCGGGATGATTAAGCCGTCCAGGCTGTTACGCACTTTTGCAGCACTATCGCGTATGCTCCTCGGAATCCCCTGCCACGTCAGCTTCCGGTCATGTGCTCCGACCTCAAGGCTGTAGCGGAATTTATTGGCCTCGTTTTCTCCTCCCATAAACCGTATGAAACACATGTAAACTTGAAAGTCGCGGTGCTGAAACCGTTCAAAGTGCACACAGAAGTTCCTTTCAAAGCAGTTTACTATCTGAAAAGGAAAAAATATAAACTATATAAATAACATTATAATCTAAACTAAATAAAAAAAAGGAACTGAGGAATTATCATTCGGAATTCCGTTTTTTTTCTTTTTCTTCTTTCAATACCGTACCAGGAGCTTCCAAGCTTTTCATCCTTGTGATCGTCGACATAAATATTCAATTCTGAAAGCAACATCGCTGAGCATGTACGCGTTCTCATCGTCCCTCAAGTGCGCCACGATCCTCGGAATATCGCCAGTAACGGAACACCCGTTTGCATGACCGCAACTGTAGGGACGGAAGCTACAAGATTCCTCGTGCTTCGCCTTGCTATTATATGGAATATATTCTTCACACCCGCTGTTCCGATACGTGCACGGAAGCTCAAAGAACTCCGCGAATTTCTCCAACGCCAAGCACCGTATGTTCCCCATTTTGATCCGGCAAATCGGACACTTGCTCACTTCATTTCTGCAGTTTGAACATAAAGGATGGCCGTTTGGACACTGCACGAAAAGGGTTCGCACGAAACTGCATCGGAACGGGATTATTACTAAAAATAGAAAGAAAAGAATCAATTAAATTAATAACTTCGATAACACAGCAAAATTTATGAATCCCGTATATTATTAATTTATCAGACGGAAAACTCACTTGATTTATCCGTGGGTACATCGGGGTCAAGCAGACGGAGCACTTGAGTAGCTCGGTCACGCCATCTAAAACCGGGCTTATTTTAGGGGGATTCTTTGAAGAGCGTGCAGACTCGGATTCTGGTAGCGCAACGCCATTGTCTAGTACCGATCTTCTAGTCTCGGATTCCGGTCGCGTCACGTTACTATCGGGTACTGAACTTCTAGAGTCGGCTTCCGGTACCGCCACGCCATTGCCTGGTCCCGAGCTTGTAGACTCGAATTCGGCAAGCGCCACACCGTCGTTATCTAAAACCGAACCCCGGGATCGTCGAGCTATCGATGATCTAGCTCCCATCGCAGTGTTTGTACGTAACTTAAGAACGAAGAATCAAACAGAGATCTCCAAAGCTTCAATCCTTCTCAGAGCTGTTGACATGGAAAAATCAGATCAGAATTCCAGAATAACAAGAAGAGAGAAATTAAACTGAAATTCAAACAAGATCCTATATATCCAAATCAAACAATCTTGACGACGAATTCAAGCATAAAAAGAAACTCATTTCGAGCCATAACAATCAAGAAAATACCCAGTCCTTGATGTCTCAAGAAAACACCATTTTTACACAAAACCAAACGAACATGAAGAAACGAATTTCAGAGTACGATCTCGAAACATCTTGATCTTAACGACCTCGCGTTCGTGGCCATTGTTAACTGGATTGAGTATCGAAGATAGCATGAAGAACTGAAGACAGAGGAAGAAGAAGATGAAGTGAGACTCTTTAGGTGTGTGTTTCTGCATGAGTTCTTGCCATTAATGGCGGTCTCTCTCTCTCTCCTCTGCTTTCAAATAATCTCGCTTGTTTTACTACACTTCCACGTAAAACGACATATATATACACATAAATTATAATTTTGGGTGATTCCGGCATATGTACCCCGAATTTAGAATATATGTGCATATAGCCCTTTCAATTTTGTTATTAGGGACTAGAGCCCATCTAATTTTGGCTTTCGACAAAGTTGAGGCCTGAGGGCGCCAATATAAAAGTTTGAGGGGGGTTATAAGGTCTATTAACAAATAATTACTTACATATACATTTAGAGGTGTCAATTAGGCCGGGCCGGCCCAACACAACCCGCCCCGACTTGTAAAAAAGTGAGTTTGCCCCGCCCCGCCCGCCCCATTTTTTTCTGGGCCGGGCTAGGCCCGCCCCTAACAAAAGGGTCAGACTGGATTATGTTTTTCCTAAGCCCGCCCCGAACCCGCCCGCCCCGACCCGAAGCCTACATAAACCCGCCCCGTGGCCAACCCGCCTCGCCCCGTTTAAAAGCCCACATAAATCACATTTTTATATATAAGAAAAGTTAAGTTGTGATATTAATATTAATGAAAATATTAAAAAACACTCTAAATATTTTATTATTATAGAATATAAAAATTGTCTTTGTATTATACGATTCATTACATTGTTTGTGGTATATATTCTATATAATTCTTTAATTTTCAATTAAACAATTTCAACTCCATTAATCAATTTCAAAAATCGCTAATCGATTTGAAATTTTTTGTGTTATAACTAGAGTTTTGGTAAACTATAATATATAATTTGTAAGAATGTGGTTGAATTTCCAAGTATGTGATTGAATCTTATTTGCATTATGTTACTCGACTTTCAAAATGAGAACTTGAATATCGAACAAACACAAAAATATTAAAAGTAATATTGTTTCATTACTCTATTCATTATCTTCTATGTTTATATTAATTTTAATTGTATTGAATTTCATTTATACTTTCAACTCAAAGATGTAAATCAATATTACAAATCAACCCGGAAAAATCCAACCCGTTTTGGTTTGTGAAAAGCCCACTAAATTCAACCCGGAAAAGCTCACAAATTTCGACTCGTAATAAGCCCGCCCCGTGACATTAATTGTGTGTTCGGGTTCATGGGCCGGGGTGGGCCTTGATGGCTCTTTCACAACCCGCCCCGTTTAACCCGGAAAAGCTCACAAATTTCTACTCGTAATAAGCCTGCCCCGCCCCGCCCCGTGACATTGTGTGTTCGGGTTCATGGGCCGGGGTGGGCCTTGATGGCTCTTTCATAACCCGCCTCGTTTAACATGTGGGCTTAACGGGTTGTGGGTTGGGCCGGCCCACTTCACACCTCCACGTACATTAAATGTTTAGTTTAGCAGTATGTATTTATTATTTGAACTTATATTATGTCGTTTTATATCATCTCCTTTGCAAAGCCAAAGGTAATAGGATTAGGACGATGTTGATGTCAGATTTCGTCAAATCCATCCTTAACATAAGGCGTGCCATTACGGCCCAAAAACGACGTCGAATAGAGGCAAGAAATATGTTGACCGTAGTCAACATAAAAGCCCAGTTTGTGAGAAAAGGCTTCACCCATGAAGAAATGCCCAATTCGCAGAAAAAGCCCAAAGTGAAAAGGCTCAATCAACCCTAACCCTATAAATAATAAAAGAAACCTCATTAAGAGGGGATCCAAGAAAATCAGCCGAGAGACATTCAGCCAAGAAGAGAAGAAAGAAAGAATGAAGAAATCAAGCCAAAACTCATTGAACTACGTGATGACCTGACCCTGGTTCGCCGGGTACGTAGGCAGCCTCGTCGAGAGCGGCGTGGTGCGGCATCAAATCATATCCTTATCATTATTCTTCGATTGTCCAAGCTAATAAACGGGGAAAACCGAGTCCTTTCGGGATAAATAAATCAGGGAATAATCGTGTATATATTTTTATTGCGTTCTTTACGGTTTTCCTTGTGACTGCAAGGCGGTAAAAATCGCCCTCTACAGTTTGGCGCCCACCGAGGGGGCTTAGTTTTTCTCTAACTCACAGCCAGGAACTCGAAGAGAAGACGACTGACGACGATAACGACAGCACCGAGCGCTGATCTCGTCTTTACCTTTGATAAATAAAATTGTGTCTTTTTAGCGTTTTCTTACATGCCATGTCTTGAGCTTCGATTTGACGGGTCTTTCGCCTCTATCGGATGCTCGAGGCAGAAGTTATGAACGCCGGAAGATTGTTCACCGAGGACGACGGCCTCGTCAAACGCCTGCTCGTCGCCCGTCACTCTTTGGACCATATCCCCGTCGTTATTTATCATCTAAACATAATTTCTAGTTTTTCTCGAAGATTATTTCTTGAGCTTCGATTTGACAGGTCATTCGCCTCTATCGGATGCTCGAGGCAGAAGTTATGAACGCCGGAAGATTGTTCACCGAGGACGACGGCCTCGTCAAACGCCTGCTCGTTGCCCGTCATTCGCCTCTATCGGATGCTCGAGGCAGAAGTTATGAACGCCGGAAGATTGTTCACCGAGGACGACGGCCTCGTCAAACGCCTGCTCGTCGCCCGTCACTCTTTGGACCATATCCCCGTCGTTATTTATCATCTAAACATAATTTCTAGTTTTTCTCGAAGATTATTTCTTGAGCTTCGATTTGACAGGTCATTCTCTCACATCGGACGCTCAAGGAGAAAGTTAAAGACATTGAAAGATTCGTAAAAAAAAAAAAAAAAAAAAAAAAAAGCTCGAAGAGCTTGTCACGAAGAGGGAAGCTCGAAGAGCTCATCACGAAGAGCTTGTCACGACGAGGAGAAGCTCGATGAGCTCATCACGACGAGGAGGAGCTCGAAGAGCTCATCACGAAGAGTTTGTCACGACGAGGAGAAGCTCGATGAGCTCATCACGAAGAGGCAAGCTCGAAGAGCTCATCACAAAGAGGGAAGCTCGAAGAGCTCATCACGAAGAGCTTGTCACGACGAGGAGGAGCTCGATGAGCTCATCACGAAGAGCTTGTCAAGAAGAGGAAAGTTCGAGGAGCTCAGCTCGAAGAGCTCAGCTCGAAGAGCTTGTCACGAAGAGGAAAGCTCGAAGAGCTCATCACGAAGAGCTTGTCACGAAGAGGAAAGCTCGAGTAGCTCATCTCGAAGAGCTCGTCACGAAGAGCTCATCACGAAGAGGAAAGCCCGATGAGCTCATCACGACGAAGAAAAGCTCGATGAGCTCATCACGACGAGGGGAAGCTCGATGAGCTCATCACGAAGAGGAAAACTCGACGAGCTCATCAAGGAGGAGCTCGAGGAGCTCATCACCAATAGAAGATCGTCACCAAAAAGAGCTCGTCACCAGACATCTCGTCATCAAAGAAAGCTCGCCTCCACTGGAAAATCATCAACGAAGACGCCATTACCAACATTTCGAGGAGATCTGATTGAGACGCGCTCGACGATGACAACCCTCATAAAATCGAAGTTTGATGCGGACACGACGAGGTCTATCCTAACCAAGGCGCAAAATCGGCGACGAAGTTGGCTGACCTCATCGCAAAAAAAGGTAACAATATACATATATCTACAAATTATAAAGAAACCGGCGAGAGTGCCGAGAAAACATATATATACATTTAGGGTACCGACCAAACCAAAAACGGCGAAAATGCCTGATATACCAAAGAAAGCCGCTCCGGCGCACAGCTGGGTACATAAGCCGCTACGGCGCATACCCCGGCAAACTACAAAGCCGCTCCGGCGCACAGCTTGGGACGTAAGCTGCTACAGCGCATACCCAAAAATACAAAGCCGCTCCGGCGCAAATCTTGACTGATACATCGCGACAGAGCCCGGTGCATACCGACAAGCTCATCGCCGAATATCACAAACTACTACGGCAAATGGGCCAAGCATACAAAAGACACTACTACGGCAAATGGGCCAAGCATACAAAAGACACTACTACGGCAAATGGGCCAACAAAAACAAATCAGTGCCAAGCACTTCTTCGCGACAGAGCCCGGTGCATACCGACAAGCTCATCGCCGACAAATCAGTGCCAAGCACTTCTTCGCAACAGAGCCCGGTGCATACCGACAAGCTCATCGCCGACAAATCAGTGCCAAGCACTTCTTTGCGACAGAGCCCGGTGCATACCGACAAGCTCATCCCCGACAAATCAGTGCCAAGCACTTCTTCGCGACAGAGCCCGGTGCATACCGACAAGCTCATCGCCGACAAATCAGTGCCAAGCACTTCATCGCGACAGAGCCCGGTGCATACCGACAAGCTCATCGCCGACAAATCAAAGAAAATACAAAGCCGCTCCGGCGCAAATTCCGATCGATACATCGCGACAGAGCCCGGTGCATACCGACAAGCTCATCGCCGACAAATCAGTGCCAAGCACTTCATCGCGACAGAGCCCGGTGCATACCGACAAGCTCATCGCCGACAAATCAAAGAAAATACAAAGCCGCTCCGGCGCACAAAGCCTGGTACGTAAGACGCTAGTGCGCATACCCCGGAAAAATACAAAGCCGCTCCGGCGTAAATCCTGATTGATACATTGCAGCCACAAAATAATTTACAAAAGGAAATAGAGGAAGTTCAATCATCCCGAACAACTTTGTCGGCGACTTGCTCTATGACGAATTCCGCGCTCTCAACTAGGACATCCATAAGAAGCCTCTCCACCGTGGAATAATACTTGGGGTCTCACCTCATGAACTCGAGCAGAAATACCCGAAGGAGCCCCTACCGGTTCAGAGATTCCAAACTTGTCGTGTGCTCGGAAAGCCTCATCGTTCGGGTCCTCGGAGAGCGTGGTGACGGTACGCCTTATCAGATCTTTCGAGAAACTCTTCGAGGATGACAAAGTGCCCATCGCTCTCATTAAGAAACGAGGCTAGCACCCCCTCGGCGTACCTCAACGGACAAGAAACGTGAGGAGTCTCAGCGACCTGCGAGAAGGAAGCTGAAAATAGATGGGTAATAATGAAAGAAAGAATGCAAAAGGAACAACATGGCGACGACAAGGTAAAAGGGAAAAAAGTCTGCTACTTTATTGATAATATTGTCGAAGAAAGAGTCCATCGTAGGAAGAAATTCATCACCGCGATGAGTTCGTTGCTATAGCGAGCTCGTCATCACGAGGAGTTTGTCAAAGAAGATTTCACCGTCATGAGAAAGATGCTTCATCCGACGAAACCAACTACAACTCAGCAGGATTCCGCATCAGCCTCCCAAATGAAATCCACCAACCAACAAATTACGATAAATTTCTCCGACAACATTTCTCGAGGTAAACGCATCAACCAAAGTGGTAAACAAAGCTCGAAATTAATAGTTTGTCTTTCATTTTACCAAGTGTTTCACACTTGATAAAATGGGGGGCTAACTGTTGATGTCAGATTTCGTCAAATCCATCCTTAACATAAGGCGTGCCATTACGGCCCAAAAACGACGTCGAATAGAGGCAAGAAATATGTTGACCGTAGTCAACATAAAAGCCCAGTTTGTGAGAAAAGGCTTAACCCATGAAGAAAGGCCCAATTCGCAGAAAAAGCCCAAAGTGAAAAGGCTCAATCAACCCTAACCCTATAAATAATAAAAGAAACCTCATTAAGAGGGGATCCAAGAAAATCAGCCGAGAGACATTCAGCCAAGGAGAGAAGAAAGAAAGAATGAAGAAATCAAGCCAAAACTCATTGAACTACGTGATGACCTGATCCTGGTTCGCCGGGTACGTAGGCAGCCTCGTCGAGAGCGGCGTGGTGCGGCATCAAATCATATCCTTATCATTATTCTTCGATTGTCCAAGCTAATAAACGGGGAAAACCGAGTCCTTTCGGGATAAATAAATCAGGGAATAATCGTGTATATATTTTTATTGCGTTCTTTACGGTTTTCCTTGTGACTGCAAGGCGGTAAAAATCGCCCTCTACAGACGACATGCCGTTTTATATTGATAATTATTTTAGAGCATTAAAAAAATACAGTTATTGACATTAATGAATATAGTCTTTCTATAAGCTATATAAATAAACTACTTTCGTTTGGAAGTAATTAAGCGAAATATTATACCTTAATTAATGTGATTATGTGAATTACATACCTAAAGAAAGTAAAAAAAAGAAAACTAGATTTTGGATAATATATAAAAAATTCAAAAGCTCACTTATAATAGGGTTTTTAAAGGCAAAAGTTCCACGAAGTACTAAAAAGTTTACGGCATATTTAAAATTTAAATTGATAATGGCATAAGTACGAAATGTCATTATTTGGGTCCTGCCTTATGTTCAAAATTGCATCCGTCTGTCACTTTCCGTTAGCGGACACGTATTGCTCTCATATTGGTCCAGTTCGTTTTTATGAATTTTCATAAATAGACATGCATTCTTGAATTGCCATTATCATATATTGAGAACTAATGTGCAAAATGATTGGGAGTTTTGTTTAGGGATAAAATGGCCGGATTCTGGGCTTTGGCCCTTTTTTCGGTCCAGTTCCAGCCCCGAATTAGAAATAGGAGCCTGTTTTTTTTTCTAAGAACATGGCTGAGTCTGAGGTGAAACCGAGCCGTTAACGTTCTTAAGATGCATAAAATAATAAATTAAAAACATGTATCAATAATGTCAACAAATCCATAAGAAATTATGTGTTGATGATAAACATTTATTTGCTTATGATAACATTGAATTCATGAGGCAATAATCAGAAGATTGTTTCATAGGCATACTATCTCGGGTTTTTCGAGCACGAGAACGGAAAAAATACATCAAGATTGGAAAGAAAAAAAATGTGCCGGAATACTGCGTTCATTTTTTTACTTGCCATATACGCCAGCGGACTCTCATACCTCGACCTTCTCGAAACTTGCTGGTGCAAAATAGGGCGAAACCGTGCCGAATGATTAAGCCGTCCAGGCTTTCACGCACTTTTGCAGTATCGCGTATGCTCCTCGGAATCCCTTGCCACGTCAGCTTCTGGCCTTGTGGTCCGACCTCCAGGCTGTAGCGGAATTTACTAGCATCGTCATCTTCGCCCATAAACCGTATGAAACACAGGTAAGAGTGAGAGTCGCCCTGCTGAAACCGTTCCAAGTGCATGCAGAAGTTTCTTGCAAAGCAGTTTACTAGCTGAGAAAGGAAAAAAGAAAAACGATATGAACAAGATTACAATTGAAAAAATAAACCGAATAATTTATCGTTCGGAATTCGTTTTTTATTTTATTTTAAATGAAATTAGAACTTTGGATTTTTAATACCGTACCACGAGCTTCCAAGGTATTGTTACTGCTGGATCTGAATATACATTGCTGAAAGCACACATGTTGACCACGTAGGCGTTCTCACCGTCCCTCAAGTGCGCCATGATCCTCGGAATATCGCCCGTAACGGGACACCTGTTTGCATGACCGCAACTGTAGGGACGGAATCTACAAGATTCCTCGTGCTTCACCTTGCTATTAGCCTTGCTATTATACGGAAAAGATTCTTTACACCCGTTGCTCTGATACGTGCACGGGAGTTTAAAGAAGAATTCTTCGAATTCATCCAACGCCAAACACTGTATGCTCCCGAGTTCCGTCCGACAATTCGGACATTTGCTCACTTTATTTTTGCAGCTTGAACATAAAGTATGGCCGTTTGGACACTGCACAAAATAGGGTTCGACATCAGAACGGGATTGTTACTAAATATAGAACGAAAAAAAATTAATAACTTCGATAAGATAATAAAGTTATGAAATCCCCATATATTGTTAATTTTATCAGAAAACTCACTTGATTAATCCGTGGGTACATCGTGGTGCAGCAGACGGAGCAATCGAGTAGCTCGGTCGTGCCTAAAACCGAGCTTATTTCGTCGGATCTCCCAGAATTCGGAGGACTCTTTGAAGAGCGTGCAGACTCGGTTTCCGGTCGCGCCACACCATTATCTATTACCGATCTTGTATTCTCGGATTCTGGCCGCGTCACGTTACTAGCGGGTACCAAACATGCAGACTCGGATTCTGGTAGCACAACGTTGTCTGGTACCGAGCTTGTAGACTCGGATTCCTGTAGCACCACGTTATCATCAGGTACCGACCTTGTAGAGCTGGATTCTGGTACAGCCACGCCATTGTCTGGTCCCGAGCTAGTTGACTCGGCTTCAGGCAGCGCCCCGGCGTCATTTTCTAAAACCGAACTCTGGGATCCTCGAGCCATTTGCGGTTTTTGTTAACTTAAGAACGAAGAATCAAACCGAAAACTCCACAGCTTCCAATCCTTCTCAGAGCTCCGGACATGGAAAAATCAGATCAAAATTCGAGAATAACAAGAACAGATCATGAATGATTAACGAGAACAAATTTGTATACGCATCAGTGAGCAGCTGAAATTCAAACAAGATCGTTCAAATCCAAATCAAACAATCTTGACTTCACCATGAACGCAATACGATGAATTCGAGCATTAGAAGAAAACTCATTTCCATAATTAACAAACATCAAGAAAATGTCCAGTGATCTTGATGTCTCAAGAAAACACCATTTTCACACAAAACCAAACGAACTGATCAGCGAATCGAAGTGAAAGAAGAAGCGAAATTAAGATTACGATCTCGAAATATCTCGAACTTTACGACCTCGCGTTCGTAATCGTCGCCATTGTTACCTGGATTGAGTATCGAAGATAGTATGAGAACTGAAGACAGAGGAAGAAGAAGAAGAAGTGAGACTCTTCAGGTGTGTGTTTCTGCATGAGTTCTTGCCATTAATGGCGGTCTCACTTGTTTTATTACACATCCACGTAGAAATATATATAAATATATATATATATATATAATATAAAAGTTGAGTGGCTTTAGAGCTTGTCGACAAAGTAAAAGGGATTTAGTTGCATATTTATAAAATTAAGGGGCTTATTTGTCAAAAGAATAGTTTAAAGGGCTCTATTGTACATATGTTCCAAGTTTCATGGGACATATATGTTCATTACTCACTAGTCTCTAATCTTTCGTTATACAAATAAGAATAAGTACTGCTTAAATACATTCAATATTTACTCTAAAAAAATATTAAAGAAGTTTTATTTTTATATTTTTTAAAGTTTTATGTATTAATATTGGTGAACTATTTTAGAGCATTAGAAAATATAGTCGTACTTATTGACAACAGTATTTCCGGTAAAAATGCTCCAGATAGAAAAATAATAACAATGCAAATTCGTCTTTCTATTACGATTTTGGTGCGGAACGGTCCCTCTATTCGTCCACTAAAACCGTAATAGAGGCCAATGCCGCTACAAAATAGTAATATAAAAAGCAAATCCACATATTTTAGATGGATATTTTTACTCATCATCAGTACTAGAACGATTATTAATGAAAATATAAATAAAAGGTTAATAGAGATATAAATTATATTTTTATTTTTGTGTTGTCATAGTTTTTCTTATTTCATGGCCAGAGTTCTTAACTTTTACTAATGTTTAAAATTCTAACATAAATTTTGGATATGTCGTTTAATCTTGGACACGTATCATTTTTAGTTTTGCTCTCTTCTGCTATGTGCTATCGATAGGACATTAAGAACAAATGAATAAAATTTCAACGATAAGTAAAATATTAAAAACTTTCATGGTAAATTCATGTTACTGAAAACCAAAATATTCAGTACTTACGCCGCTATTATCATATTTAAAATTGTTAAATTTTTACACGAAAATGAAAACTAAATAAAATACCCGCCCTTACAAAATCAAAAAACCTCTCTCTCTCTCTCTCTCTCCACTCTCTCTTCTCAGTTCATCCTCTCTCTCTCTCTCTCCTGAAAAGCTTCAAAAAGCGAAACAATGGAGGACGAGGATCAGCACAAGATCGCAGATCTGATCAGAGAGCTCGTCCTTCGATTACTCTCTTCCAATCCCAACCCCGACTCGTCGTCTTCGTCCTCTTCTTCCGCCATTTCCAATTCCCACCTCCAAACCCTAAACCTTAACTCCCCCTCCTTCCAGAAGCACCTCCGCTACGCCGTCCGCATCCTCTCCGCCAACCTCCGCCCCTCCATCGCCGCCGACTCCGCCGCCATCGCCGAGTCCGTCAAGCGCCGCCTCGCCACGCAAGGTAAGTCGTCGGAAGCCCTAACCTTCTCCGAGCTTTACGCAAAGTTCGCGAAGAAAACCGGGCCCGGGAGCGTCAACAACAAGTGGGCGGTTCTGCACCTGCTCAATACCGTCTCTGAGGACCGCAGCGACGCCATCGCGGGGACGCAGGTGGATCCGCCGCTCTTGCTGCCCAATTTGGCGCCGAGAAACGGCACTGCCGGGGATTCGAGGGCTCTGTTGCGGCCGAAGTGCGATAACGGGGTTTTGTTTGTGGCTAAGGATCCAGAGAATGTTAGGGATATTGCGTTTAAAGAGTTTGTTGGATTGGTTAAGGAAGAGAATGAGGTTTCCGAAGAGGTTCTGGTTAGAGATGTTTTGTACGCTTGTCAGGGGATCGACGGAAACTATGTCAAATTGGACTCGGGTGTTGACGGTTACGTTCTGTCGGATTCTATTATGGTTCCTAGAGCCACGAGGGTGATGGTTCGAAAGCTCTGCGAGCTCGGGTGGTTGTTCAGGAAGGTGAAAGACTACGTTTCTCAGAGTATGGACCGGTTTCCGGCTGAAGATGTTGGGACAATTGGGCAGGCATTTTGCGCCGCTTTACAGGACGAGCTTTCGGATTATTACAAGCTGTTAGCAGTGCTTGAAGCGCACTCGACGAACCGAATTCCTCTCGTTTCTGACCAAGTTAGGTCCGGGAATTACCTGACTCTGAGGAGATTGTCCGTTTGGTTTGCTGAGCCGATGGTGAAGATGAGGCTGATGGCGGTTTTGGTTGACAAGTGTCGGGTTTTGAAGGGAGGAGCGATGGCGGGCGCGATCCACTTGCACGCGCAGCACGGAGATCCGATGGTACAAGAGTTCATGAGGCGCTTGCTGAGACGGGTTTGCTCTCCGTTGTTTGAGATGGTCCGAAGCTGGGTTTTGGAAGGCGAATTGGAGGATATTTTTTCGGAGTTTTTCGTTTTAGGTCAGCTTGTGAAGGCGGAATCCTTGTGGAGAGAGGGTTACATGCTTCACTCAGGGATGCTTCCTTCTTTCATAAGTCAATCTCTTGCACAGAGAATTTTACGAACCGGAAAATCCATCAACTTCCTACGTGTCTGTTGTGACGACCGTGGCTGGGCTGAATCCGCCACGGAAGCCGCCGCCGCTGCGGGAACCTCGATGACACGGGGGGGGCTGGGGTATGGTGAAACCGACGCTCTCGAGTCCCTAGTTTCTGAAGCGGCAAAGAGAATCGATAAGCATTTGTTGGACGTTATTTACAACCGCTACAAGTTCAAAGAGCATTGCCTCGCTATAAAGCGGTACTTGCTTCTAGGTCAAGGCGATTTCGTTCAGTACCTGATGGACATTGTCGGCCCCGAGCTTTCTGAGCCCGCCAACACTATAAGCTCGTTCCAGCTGGCTGGATTATTAGAAACAGCTGTACGAGCATCGAATGCTCAGTACGATGATCCTGACATCTTGGACCGATTGAGGGTCAAGATGATGCCACATGGCAGTGGCGACCGGGGCTGGGACGTGTTCTCCCTGGAGTACGATGCGAGAGTCCCTCTAGATACCGTTTTTACCGAATCTGTGATGGCGAAATATTTGAGAATATTTAATTTCTTGTGGAAGCTTCGGAGAGTCGAGCACGCTCTTATTGGCGTTTGGAAGACCATGAAACCGAACTGCATAACTTCGCATTCATTCACTAAGTTGCAGGGTGCAGTTAAATCGCAGTTGCTTTCGACGCTGAGGCGGTGCCAAGTTTTGTGGGACGAGATGAACCATTTCGTCTCGAACCTGCAATACTACATCATGTTCGAAGTACTTGAGGTCTCTTGGTCGACATTATCCAACGAAATGGAGGGAGCGAAGGATCTCGATGATCTGCTCGCCGCACACGAGAAGTATCTCAGCTCGATCGTGGAGAAGTCTCTCCTCGGTGAACGGTCGCAATCGCTTTGCAAGTCGCTCTTCGTCTTGTTCGATCTTATTTTGAGGTTCAAGAGTCAAGCCGACAGGTTGTACGAAGGGATTCATGAGCTACAAGCAAGGTAATCTATCTTTATGTGCAAACATTGTTATATATATGAAGCAGGAAACCTCGTCCGAGGCTTTATAAAAAACGTGTGCATCCTTGTTTTAGCCCAGCCTGGTTTTTGGCCTGAGTTAAATTAAACAATGCTTTTTCAAAATTGGGGCGCCCAAGACCAGAACCGGCACCAGATATCGGTTTCAAATCGATTTCATGAACTGGTATGTCTCATTGCAGATTAGATTCCTCGCAAGACAAGAGTACTTCGGAGAAGCAAGCGAGAGATAAATCATCAGAGCCAGGATCGTGGATTAGCGAAGGAAGGAAGGCTCTTACTCAACGTGCCAATGAGTTTCTTCGAAATATGGGGCAAGATTTGGACTCGGTAGCAAAAGAATACTCGTCATTGCTTGAGAATTTCATCTCTCAGTTGCCTGTTCAGCAACACGTTGACTTGAAATTTCTCTTGTTCCGACTGGACTTCACTGAATTTTACAGCCGGCTAAACCCCAGCATCTGATTTAAGGAGACAATGGAAAACGGCAAGTGATTTGAGTTTGAGCATTTCCGCTGACATATAGAGACACACACAAGGAAATCTGATCCCGCTACATCATGAACAACGAGTTCATCTTTTGCGGCTCCAATTTAGGTTAGGTACTGAGAAATTTCCAAATTCTTTATAAGATATCACGGTCTCTTGATATATTTCCCTAGGGATTAAGTTTTTGGCCCCTAAGCCTGGTTTTGGGCCGGAAACCGCGCCAGCCCGAACCCTGTATTTCAGGTCTCTTAACAGTTATATATTTTTTTTCCAGGCAGTGTTAGCTTCTGTTTGGTGTCTTGTGTGAAAGTTGGATTGATGGCATAAAGGTAAATTCATACCTTTAGATTAGGGTTTGAAGTTTCTCTTCTTGTATACACGTTTTTTTATTTTTATTTTTATTTTTTTTGTTGTATTGATTTGTTGATGATTCCATTCAAAGCTTGTATATCTTGTACAATAGTTTTAGTAGTTGGGATGAATGATGAGCAATGAATGTATGATTTCTCATTTTATTACATTGTTTTGCTGAAACCAGGACAGTGTACCGGGTTTTTGGCTCGGTCCCGGTTTTAAAAAGTATGGTTTTAAAAACCGGGAACCGAGCTCAGGGAAACCGGCAAATCCAGCTTTTGGTTTTATTTTTAAAAACAATTCTAATGTAGTAAATATACGACCCGGAAACAAGGAACCAGGTCAGTCTGGTATCAAGCCTCAGCTCGGTCCCGGTTCCGTATTTATAAGTTGGGACCGCCTTGGATCTGAACAAATCTTTTGAGAAAAATCCTGATTTTTGTATATGACCGGACCAAAAGGCAATATTTGCACGTCTACAAAACCCACCAAAAGAGAGAAAAACCCTCAAAAAATTGCAGCCAGTATATCATCAGAGTGGTCTGAGAGTGTTCTTTGGAGCGCTTATCCACGGCGTGTCAGCGATGGCGAATCTCCACAATGCATTTACATGCTCGGGTTTAGCGTAGTCCACGCCAACACGGGGACCCGCCAAAATCTTCTCCGGCTCTGCACTGTCCAAGATTTCCAAGCCACCTTCACCAAAAGAAGGATCCATTCAGTAAGATCTCATTATGTATTCACCATCCAAGATTTTTGGTATTATTTCGGACGTGTTGGACTTTCTAAAACATAGCCCATTTCTGGTTTCGGTATTGGGAAATCCTAGATTTTTAATACAGAATCGGGCAGAAACCGTGTCGGGTTCGGTTTTATAGTATTTGCTTGATTAGTAAAGGTCCACTGTTTACACCTCTTTAAAAAATTTATACATAGAATAATAAAAAAAAAGCCATACAAAGCAAATGATCTCAACATAGCCAACTTCAAGTCGTTCATTATTTAAGGTTTAAATTTAAAAACTATTTAAAAAAAAAAAACCTAAAACCGAGAGTGCTATCTTGTTTTTGAAAACCTCTGCCCGGTCCTTGTTCCGCTTTTAGGATTACTTGCCAGAACAAGACTTGAGACCGAACTAAAACCGGATTTCTAGGTTTGAACTTACCGGGTGAGTAAAGGGTATGGTTGGACCATTCTGTTGAAATACCTAGAGCTTGGCCAACCTAAAAATATTACACAAATATTTAATCAACATAACAAGATAAATTTGTGCCAATTATTCATGGTCAAAAATATTATTTTGACAATGAACCCCGAGGATTATAGAACCAAACATATAAATATCGAAAACCTTTCCCGGTCCAGTGAGAAGAATAGGCTTATCGGATTTCAAACCTCGACGCTCTTGTATTGATTTCATTCCTAAACAAACAAATAAATAATTTCACGTAACATAACACAGAACAAAAAAAAAATAACTAGTGAAATAGGATTAAGAAGCAGATGGAATATTAATCACCAGTGATTGGAGCACAAGAGCGTATCAACACGGCAGCGCCAACGCCTTCCTTGTCAGCCACGACATTGAGCATCGTGTGAAGCCCGTAGCACAGGTAAACATACGCCCGCCCGCCTGCTTCAAACTGTATTTCCCGGAAAAAAAAAAAAGAGTTACCGGCTCTAGTAGTCCCTCTAAACAGACTATTACAAGAGAAAATAGACAGATTTGGCCTATCCTATCCGTTACGATTTTTTAGCGTTAGAATGGCGGACCGAATATTCTTATTTCTCTTCATCAAATATACAAAAGTTATAAAAATAAAAAATAACACAAATGAGAATGGTCTGACCATAGGGGCAGTTCTTGGAGTAATGCCAAAACGACCGTGACAGGCTGAGTCGTTTTCCCTGTATGCTTCAACCTATGTCACATTTGATTAAATATTTATTACTTCTCAATATACATAAATGAAATTAAATCATATCATATATAAATGTCCCATTTTCAGGGGATTTTTTTGTTGAAAAATCATGAAACGTAGTAATTATTTTTTGTTTACTATGCAACTAAGACTATATATTTGCATCATTATTTTTCAAAAAAAAAAAAATCATTTACGGACGTATTCATTTAAAAGAAAGTTCATTCGTTTCATTGATTTTTTTTAAATAAAAAATAAAATACAAAATAAAAAAAAGTTAGGAGTATATCTAATAATTAGGTTCTAAATATTTGTATGTTATTGGAATTGCAAAGCACCTCAGTGATGCGAAGAACGACGTCGTCTCGCCTCAAATACTTGCCCAGCAACTTTGGGGCGAGGTCGAGAGCGTCAATTTGGAAAAACGTCGAGGGTAGTATCGTCATTTCGTTGGGAAGCTTCGGTATCGGTTGGCCTGAACTCGTTCCCGACTCGGCCCTAACGGTGACTGATTTCACGCGCCGACTCGGGCGAGTCGGCTCGTCGCCGGTGATGGGTTTTCCGAGTTCGGAGGCGACCCGCTTGACTCGCTGAGTTCTTTTCATTTCGCCGATGAGCGGAGACAAAATAATGAGTTTGTAATGATATTTTTTTTTTCTTGTTATATTTGATTATAAAAATTTAGAAAGTCAAATGTTACGAGAGAATTAGGAAAAATTAAATTTAAGATTGAAACTAATTTTTTTTAGGAGTGTGCCTTAGCCCTTAGGAGGTACCGGGCACGCCTTTCGAGATATCCGAGTAGATTTTTTATCTTTAGGATATGCCACGTGTCAAATTCAACTTCCTCGTCTGTTCAGACCGCGTATTTGTATTGCTTGATTTTAAATACTAGGAAAATCGTCAATAATGGGAATGATTCCGAGGTATCCCGATCACATCTTTTGAGATATAAGAGTAGATTTTTTTCCTTATGTCAAACCCGATGTTCTTGCCGGATCATACCATGAAGTGCTTGATCCTAAATACTAGGAAAACTGTCGCTAATGAGAATGATTAACAACCTCTTAAAGTACTAGGTCCCAAGTTATCGCACCGCCAGCCACATGTACAGAAGGTAATGCGGTTTGGACAACACGTAAAATCAGCTTTTGTAGGGCACATTTATGCGAGCTTTTTCTGAGTGTGGGATGTCGTCATATAGTAATTCAGTAGTTTTCTCCCGATGGGGGTGTGACAAGGCCCCGAATGAAGATTCGACTACTATTTTCGGAAGAAGAAATCGACTAACTTATTGACAAGAGACCTAATTTATATTTTCTATACACGTCTCAATTAATGTTGTTCTTCTCGTTAGTGTTCACTTCAAATAGGATATTGAGAAATGCATGTATCTCGACATTAGATTGTTAACTTGTAATTAGAATTTGAGATAACGCGATATCTCGACATTCAACCGCTGGGAACTTAGCTTTTCGTGGGTATGTTGCGAGCAATCCTCGCACCAAAAGGGAATCGTTTTATCAAATCTCAATATTTTATTTGACCTTAAATCTTTCTTTCTTTCTTTCAAATTTTTACACTAAATCCTAGGTATTTCTTCAACTTATCCGAAACCCCACCTTAGCAAAAGAAATCAAAATCTTCCTACCTCATCGGTTTTGCGTCGTACCCGTAAAACATATCAACACAATTGATACCGATTTTTTAAATCTTACAAAAACCTCATCAAATACTTATACAGTTGTACCGACTTTTATATACTTGCAAATTGAACTTGATAACGATTTGCGGTAACCGGTGTCTAAAATGTTAACGAACAACGAGAAATTATGCTGTCTAAAATGATTATTTTGCAAGTACTTATCCAACATGTATCCTTAAGAACCCTAATTCCCTCAAAAAAAGAACCCTAATTCCCAAGTTCTAGATTCTTCCACATTTTCTCCCACCAAATGGGTTGACTCAAAAAGCCGTTGATTATCGCCTCGAACTATCTAGAAAACCCATCGCAAACCCTATTTTTTCTCGCGCTTTCCCACACTTTCTCGCTATCCAAACACCCCCAAACATCACATTCTCTCTCTCTCTCTCTCTCTCTCTCTCTCTCACGGAAATGGCGAAGTACGGCGAGGGCGACAAGCGCTGGATCGTGGAGGACCGCCCTGACGGCGCCAACGTCCACAACTGGCACTGGTCGGAGACGGACTGCCTCGAATGGAGCCGGAATCTCCTCACCAAGCTCCTCTCCGATCAAGCGCTCCTCGCCGGCGAAGGAGGCCTCTTCGCGGCCACGAAGAAGGTCTCCAAGGTCGACGGCGAGGCCTACGTCAATGTCCGCAAGGGCAAGATCATCCCCGGCTACGAGATCTCCGTCTCGGTCCCCTGGGAAGGCGAGGCCAAGGACTCGGAAGGCGCGTCGCTGCTCAAAGTCGAAGGCGCGATCGAGATCCCGTACATCGCCGACGAGAACGCCGGCGAGGATCCGGAGATTAGGGTTACGGTGCGGGACGAGGGCCCGATTGGGCGGAGATTGAAGGAGGCCGTGACGGCCAAGGGAAAATCCGTTGTTTTCGAGAAAGTTAGGGTTTACGTGGAGACGATGGCGAGGGGCGGTCCGGCAAGGGACGAATTGGAGAGCAAGAAGGTTGCCCCGAAGGCCGCTAATTCCGCAGGGAAGAAGGAGATCGAGCCTGTTGCAGCGGCGACCTCGGCGAAAACCGGTGATTCGGAGAAGAAGAAGGAGAAGAAGAGGGAGGGTTTCAAGACGATTTCGATGACGGAGAAGTTCAGCTGCCGGGCGCAGCACCTCTACGAGATTTTGATGGACGAGAATCGGTGGAGAGGGTTCACGAGCAGCAATGCAAAGATCAGCAAGGATGTCTGGGGCGAGTTCACCATTTTCGACGGAGCGGTGAGCGGGACCAACGTGGAGCTCCAGGAAGGAAAACTGATTGTGCAGAAATGGCGGTTCGGGAACTGGCCCGATGGGCTTCATTCCACGGTAAGATTTCCGAGCTTAACCTGGATCTTTGTTTAATTCGATGGTTACGAATTACCGAATGTAATCGAGGATTTCGTTGATTGATTGGATTTGCAGGTGAGGCTGTGCTTGGATGAGCCCGAAGCTGGGGTTACTGTTGTGAAGCTTACACACACAGATATTCCTGAAGAAGACAGGTTTGTATTACTTAATGAATGCTGTACATGATCACATAGCTTGATTATCAGATTATATGTGACTTCAATGGCGGATTCAGATGGAGTGATTTTGGTAATTTGATAAGATTGATAGTATTTAATCAGAATAACAGACTCTAACATTGTAGAACCAATTGTTTGATTGAAATGATCGTTACATTTATTATATAGTTTCATACAATAGTAGCTAAGGGTTGTGTCAATCTATGTGTTCTGTGTGAGTTAGAAGCTAAAAGCTTGATTTTTAGAGTTTTCGGAATCCGAATTCGGTGCTTCTTCCCTTGGGTTGAAAGCTGAAAAGGTTAATCGCACTATATCGACTCGTTTATTTGTTTTGTGTTGTTGAGCAGATACGGGAATTCGACGGTGGTGGAGAACACGGAGCGAGGGTGGCGGGATCTTATCTTCCACAAGATACGGGCGGTTTTCGGATTCGGGCTTTGAGAGCATTTTTAGTTGGTCTCTTTGAGGGTAGAATTTGAATCATTGTTGGTGTATTGTACTCTTCATTTAACACATGTTGTAGTGAACTTGTACCATTTACTTCAAAGCATGGCACTTTGATTACATAGTTTTCTTCTTTCGTTTAAGGGATTTTCGCCAGATTTTGTCATTATAAAACACGAGCAATTACCGCAAATGTCGGCCGTTCTTTGTTCGATAGGGTGCAATTTGCCTCTTGAACTTAAGTTTAAGCAACAATGTCGCCTATGCTGAATTTGTACCAGCATGTAGCTCTGATAGTTGAGCCGTGAACTTTCAGTCTTGAAGTAGTGAGTTTGATATACGACACTAAAACAGTGAGATTTTTTTATTTTTTTTAAGTCTGTGGGATGTATCATTTTAATTTGATAATTAATCGATAAAACACTTTCATATAAATTAGGTACTATGCATAAATTTATATTTGTTTATCATCAATTTCACGTTACTTTTTCTTATATCGTGAGTTGCGACTCATTTTAATAAATCTACAACGGGATGGGTTTTCACACTTGTCGGAGGTGTAATTATTTGGAAGAGCAAGAAACAAACGTGTGTTACTCACTCGACCATGGAGTCTGAGTTTGTAGCTCTTGCTTGAGCTGGTCAAGAGGCTGAGTGGTTGAGGCATAAGTCCTCAACTTTAGGTCAACTGAGGTGGCATAGCCCTAACTCCATGTAATAGCGATTTAAGTCCCAAAAGTTCAATTCTGTCTATTTTTTTACTAACGGTTGTTAGTCAACTTTAAAGTGGCAAGCTTCTCTTCCACGTGGGTACGACGTTATCATCCACATCATTGACTCTCTGCCATATCACCCATCTGAGATGATGTTATTATGATGCAAATGGAGGGGATTGATGACCGAGATGGGATGATATGGCAGAGTAGCCGATGTGGATGATAACATCGTACCCACATGGAAGAGAAGCTCGCCACTTCAAGGTTGACTAACAACCGTCATTAAAAATAGACGGAATTTTAACTTTTGATACTTATACTACTAGTAAATGGAGTTGAGGCAATGCCGCCCCAGTTGGCCTAAGGTTGAGGACTTATGCCGCAAGTAACCCTAAAACTTATAGTGTATATTATTAATATAGTGAATAATAGAAATATAAAATAATTAGATGAGAATGGTAGAAAGATGATTAGGATATATTCTGATTTCTTACTGAGTGTGAAATTTTTGTTTTGATTTAAGCCAGCCAGAACGTATATATTTTTTAAAAAAATGGTAACATGTTCATACAACATCGTAAACAAATATTAAATAAACCATTTGAGATGAGAGTTCAAATTCTTTACACTAGAAAATACTTTAAACTCAGTTAAATTTAATTTAATCTTTTCCTAATTATGTTTCTTGACATTAAAGCATGTACAACATATCCAAATGTTACAAGGACCAATAAACTAACGATCTTCTTGTGCCATGCACAATTATTACCAAAGAACGTGTAAACTCAACGTGAAAAAACGACAACCAACAAAAGACTGAAAATGATCATAGTTAATGAGAAATTAAAAATTTCTAGCAAGTGCTTTCCTTCCATCCACCAAACTTGTGTCCCTCATATTCCTCTTCAATCTAGAAAATTTTCTGCATAAAAAATAGTAAATTATATATTATATATAAAGCTTTTTTTTTTTTTTTTCATTTTAAACAAGTAAATAGCACAAAAGGAAAGATTGGAAATAACCTTGCGAGTTGCGAGTGTATTTGACACCGACTTTTATCTCTCCTCGGTAAGATTGAACCACCCTGTATTTTTGAGTGTGTATCTCTGACTTCCCATTCTCAACTCCGATTGATAATAGATCTTTCACATAAATCCTGCTTTCAAAAACTATGATCTACATCACAACATGCAATTACATAAATACGGCATTTTTGTAATTTGTTTTTTAGTTTTTGCTGCAAAACGTAAAACATAGGCATCTACAAAAGAATTTTCGGTATCGGTTTTGCTCTTAAGAAAATGTGGAGCCGACTATACGAATTTCGTAAAATTATAAATATAGAATTCTCTATTTTAGATCTAGAACCGAATGTCCGTAAAATCTTATTCGGGTTCTAAATTCGATTCATGAACCCTAAAATTTCGTAATTAATTTCACTTTTTTATAAGACAATTTTTTTATCACAAAATACAAGTTACTTTTCATATATGATTGTATATCTTTCACTGATGATACAGTTTATATAATCCGATTGTTAATAAATAAACCCGAACAACTCAAACGGCCACTAAGTAGTGTATTTGTTATAAACAAATGGGTGTTTGTATCGGTTCTCAGTTCACAAACTAAATACCAAAGACCCACCGCGATCCTAATAAATTTTGGATCTTACTTTTTCGATTTTTAGAATCTTTGGTAAGATGATCTTAGGTCTATTTATTGTAATTTTTCTGTTTATCGTACGCAAAAAAATAAAAAAATAAAATATTATGATGAAATTAAGTCACGTGATTAATGAGATTTGAGCTTATGGAATAAGAGTGAGTGGGGAATATTTCGTACGTGGCTTGACCGATGAAATCGTCAGAAGAGAAGGTGTCCTTGTCGAAGATCTTGAGGGTAATCTTGTAAATGTCACCAGAGCCAGGGTAGTCTGCTTTGAAGATGAATCTCTCGTTCCACACATGACTCTCACCTTCCCCTGAATATGTCCTAACACTTAAATTATATATAAATTTTAAAATAAAATAAAATAAGATGTTATGCTATAATAACAGTTAATTAAATTATATGGGTTAATTGCAGAAAAAAGACCCAAACTTTGGTCAAATGTTCCACTGTGTATACAACTTCCATAAATAATTACAAAAGTACCCAAATTAAGCATTTGAGACTTGACCGAGAAAATATGTCCATATGGCTGTTAGGCTTTGCCACGTTGCATGCCACATGGCACTTGGTTACCACGTGGCATGCCACGAAATTATTATTTTTTAAATAAATTATAAAAAATATTTTAATTATTTTAATAATTCGTTTCCAATAATAACAAATAATGAATATTTAAATTTAAATATTCCTTATTGGTTAAAATTATCTATTTTTAAAAAAGTGGGTGAAACAAAATAAAAATTACGGTTCACGGTTCACTTGAACTCCGTTTCCGATCCGGTTCACGCGTCGAATAAAATTATTTAATATGTTTAACAATAATAACCAATAAACATATAAATATTGTTTAAAAGGAAAAGACATAATTAAATACACATCATTTATTCACCAAAAAAAAACTAGTAGTCATATGTATATTTAGCGAAAAATTATTTTTTATGTTTGCATTATATTTTTTTTATAATTGCATTTTAATAATAATAATTGTTAATATTTTTAATATATTATTCTTTCTTTTTTAAATTATCATTAAATAATCATATGATTATTATTGGTTATTATTATTATTAAACATATTAAGCGATTTCGTTCCATCCGTGAACCGAATAGGAAGCGGAACTTGAGTGAACCTTGAACGGTGATTTTTTTCTTTATTTGTTTCGTTTGAGCCACTTTTCTAAAATGAATAATTATATTTAATAATAATAACCAATAATGAATATTTAAATTTAAATATTCATTATTGGTTATTATAGAAAAATAATTTGATTTAATTTTGTTTTTCAGAAAATAATAATTATGTGGCAAAGGCTAATAGTCACATGGAAAGATTTCTTTGGTCAACTCCTCGAATTTGAGTATTATAGCAGTCATTTATGGAAGTTGGGTACACGAGAGAGAATTTGACTAAAAATTTAACTCTGTAATTAACTCTTAAATTATTAAATATCAATTTATCAGTCAAATATGACTTAAAAACAACCATCATAATACGAAAATTAATTATTTTTTTGGTAAAGGAATATTGGATTTTTCATTAGCTCGTTTGAATTCTTCATACAACGGCAGGGTTATCGACAAAAATTTACCGATAATTTAAAAATTAGGCATGCTCACGGTTGCGGTATGCATTTCGAACATTGGGTGAGAGAAGTCTCTAATCTTTATTAATGTTTATAATAGATATTTACGTTTACATGTCTTTTTGTTATTGCTCTTGATATCTCTTGTAAATACAACTTTATATATTTTTTGTCCTTTAGTGTATTTGACACAACAGAGCAATATATATGTTGTATCTCACACAAGACAATACCTTATGAGAAATTCTTCTTCATCTCTTTCTTTTTATTCTCTGGATTGTTCTTGTTCCTTTTTTGGGGTTTTTCACTAAAAATCTTCAATATTGGCAAGCAATAGCATTTCACACATGACATTAATTTCATTAAATAAAATAAAAATAAAAAGTCACCTCGAGCCACGGTGCTCTTGCGCTCTTGGTCTTTGTATCCAATCACCACATTAGGATCCATATCGCCTGCAACATTTGAAAATAAAAAATAAAAATAAAAAACCCTAAAAAAAAATAAAAAAAAATAATCATATCCCAGAAATCAGTTTCTCTTTGGGATTCATATATAACTCCCATATACTTAGAATAATAAATAAACCCAATAGTTTTTGCATAACTACCCAGAAACTAAATCCTAAAAATAGCAAGAATATATTATATATACCAATGAGATCCGAGTCTCCAAGATTCTTAGCGCCCACAAGCAAAACCTCCATAGTTCCAGTTGCCATCTCTGTCTCTCTAAATGAAAGTGAACGTGTTGATTTGATCGATGTTGTTTGTGATAAAAGTGTCGTTTTAATCAATTGAGTGTCGTTGATGGTCAACGAGTCAGGTCGCTCGACTCTCAACATTTACTTTATTTGGCGTTACATTATTGACACCTCGTAATATGGCTGCTTTTAATAAAACTATATTATAATAAATCAGAATTCAGGTATAAACGACAACATTTTGCAAACGACGTTATGCAAAATTCCCTTATCTGGTTAAAAGCTATAGGTTTATTTGCTTTGTATACTATCTATACAACGAACCAATAATAAAACCCAAAAAACAAAAATTATGTAATATGATATGAATAATTTACACATATTTTTTGAGCATTTTGGAGACTTCCTCGATGACAACCCAAGCTTTCTGGCCGCCGATCACTTCTTCTTTCATCTCCCCATCTTTCCATACCTGATCATTTACTTCACATCACATTTTTATATTGGTCGTATCACGCCCCGAACTTTGTATATTGGTACTTTTTGCCCTCTCAACTTTGTGTCGCAGCGAGTAATGTGCTATTTTCGAAAGCATAGGGCTCACTACTGCCGAAAATTAAAATTTATGGGGCTAAATGCAAAGTAGTGAAGCAATTTATGAGCTATATTTATATCAGAACTAGTGGTGAAATCACCTGAATTGTTGGCATTTTCTGAGCAGAGATAAATAACACAGGAAAAAAAAACATTAGAAGTGCATGTAAAAGCATAAATATTGTAATTAAAATGAAAATTATATATATATATGTATACTTACTGATATGTTTCCACGCTTCACTAGATTTTGAGGTACCTTATTGACGTCCACGCAGTAGAACTTTACTCTGTCATTTTCAAAGTTTGTGTTCACAACTTAGATATCAAAAACATTATATATATATATTTACGTGTGTATATATATATATATATATGTATAAAGAGAGAGAAAGAGAAGATTACTTGGAATCAAATTCAGCAGCCAATTTCTCCAACTTGGGTTTTAAATAAATGCATTTCCGGCACCAAGAAGCCATCCTATAGCAACAGTCCACACATAATTAGTAATTTGTATCAATATTTTAGGCAAAAGAACCAAAATTTCACTTTACTTGAACCGCAAGCTCCAACACTATCTTTGTCGTTGTCCCTAACTTATTGACTAATATGAAATTGCCCCTTTAATTAAGAACTTAGCTGAGAATACCTCTTAAATAATTAAGAAGTGCAAAATAATTCACCGGACATATCGGCGCTAAAATCTTAATTCCGGGGTAATCTCCCCCGAATAGTTCCACGACGCTACTCGAAACATTTAGGAAGCGAATACAATTAACAAAAACATGTAGGCCATAAAAAATTATTACATTATCAAGATTATCCGGTCATATTCGAATCGAGATGAAATAAAGTATAATTTAATTTACGTTATTAATTTATCGAGTATTAATTAACTGACGACTCAATATATTAAATATATATATATAAGTGATACACTCAAGCTAAAGTACCAATCAATGAGAATGGGCTGAGAGAGTTGCTGTGCCTCGCCGAGAATCCGGTCGAGTTGATCGGAGTCGTTGATGGCTTCCATCTCCACCGCAGACGGCTTCGACACGTCGGACCAAAACGCCTGCGTTTTGAGGCACTCCCTCTTCCTCGACCCTCCGCTCCAGAACGCCGCCGTTTTGGGCCAGATCAGCAGGCTCTGCCCAGAAGCGCCGTGGAGCTGGCTCAGCTCTCGGTGCCGGAACTCCCCGCAGACGACGACGCCGGAGTTCGCCGCGATGAGAGACATTGCTTGCCCTCAAAGAAGAAAAGATCGGAGCTTTGGGGAGAGCGATGAGTTTGGGGAGATGGGTCAGAGCCAGAATGGCGAAAGAGTCGTTGAATTGGCGATGGAGCTTATCCGCGAGGAGGACTGGGTGTCCGTGTAAAGGAATGGGAAATGTGGTCCATTAACGAACCAAAGATATTTGTTTGGGCTTATTTGAGTCTTGATATGCACAAATATCTTTTGACATTTCTGTGTCATCATTTTGGGATAATGGATAAAATTGATATTTGTGAATCACAAAGTGTGATCAATTATTAGTACTAGTAGTTTATTGACAATTAAAGCAGCACGTGATGGTTTAAGTGTATAAGTGACTGCTAAAAAACCAAAACAAAAACAGAACAAGGGTGTATGTAATATTTTGGAGATATATGCCACTAATAATAATATATAATTCATTAAAAATATATATATATAAAATAATTATAGATAAAAAAAATACAATGATAAATTTTATTAGTGCAATAATATGAGTGCAATAATGGGCCCGTTTGGCACAGCTTAATTTTTACAAAAATTGCTTTTAGTTTTAGTTTAGAAAATAAACTGTTTTTGAGAAAAACCGCCAGCTGTTTGGTAAATTGTTTATAAAACAAAAGTTGTTTGATAACAAAAATTGTTTAGCGTTTGGTAAAAAAAATAATTTAGGCTAAAAAGACTAAAATAGACTAACACCGTATTTTTGTTTTTAGAAAAAACCAAAAGCTACGAATCCTAGCTTTTACAATTCATGTACAAAAGTAAAAATCAATTTTGTGTTTTTTGGAAAAACAATTTTGCCAAACACCTGAATAGCGGTTAAGTTTATTTTATAAACAAAAACGAGGCTAAATAAGCTATGCCAAACGCACTCAATATCGAAAATTATATTATTGTTTGATTTCGACTATAATAAATTTTATTAAATTATTACTCGATAATATAACAACAAAAAATGTCTTTATGTTATTAATCTATGGAGATTTCACTGTATGTTACGTGTTGAGTTGGCTATTGAGATAATGTGGTACAAGTGGGGCAAAATGTCGGAGCGCTTAACGCCTTCTAGGGTGTATTTTATTGCAACAAAAGGAAGCTTGACAATAATTACAATAATTACAATAAAAATTTAAATTAATCTTCTAACTTTTTTTATTTTAAAATTGGTTTTTTCAGGACAACTGTTGTCAAAAACTCATGACAATATGTGTCTTGTCTTAAATTTTGGGCAAAATTTATCCTGAAAGTATCAATTTTAAGATTACGAGATTTGGTAGATTATTTTAAAATATTAGTAGTAAATTGAGTCTTTTTCACAGATTTCTCGTACAAAATAATAATTTGAAAGTATGTGCCATGTGCATCTAATAAATAAATGAAAAGAAAATAGATGTGCATAAATTTGAGTTGAACAGTGGATGTGTTGTATCATATATGAGCTATAATATGGAGACCTTCCTGCAAAGCCCAATAGTCGGCCCATTTAAGAAGTCGAGAGTTTGGAGCCCAAATGTTTGTCAACCAATTTAATCAAAGCAAAATAGATGTACAACATAAAGCAAAATACTCAACCAAGAACATTATCGAATAATTTTTATATTATAATGTTTTAATTTCGTTACATATTTGACATCAGATCTTAGGTAACGAGAGGATCTAATGTTGTGTACGTAAAATCTAGTGGATACTCTATTATTCAAAGAAGGGAATGTAAAAAGTCCAACACTTAGTTTACTTCACACGCCTCAAAACCAAGTGTCCACTCTACAATCAAATCTGAATGGACCACTCTTGACTCTTCCACTACGCATTATTACCAATTCACTGTAAACCAAGGATTTGAATGTCGTTTTTGCCGAAAAATCGTTCGCCGTTATCGACGGAGTAATCGTTTACCGATAGATTTATCGATGGAAAACCTATAAAAATTATCGTTTGCCGTTATCGAAACTTATCGAACTTATCGATGGATTAATCGGTTATCGATGGATTTATCGATAGAAAACCTATAAAAAAATAAATTAAAATAACAATTATTATTTACAAATTATAAGTTGTAACTTGTAAGTCAAAATGTTCTCTTTACTTATTTACTATTATATAAAATATGCTTATTTGATAAATTTTGGAAAGAGTCAAAGTCATATTTTACTAATATGAAATATTTTAAAATCACCAATTGTTAATTATATAAAATCTTCCCACTTGAAGATGTATCAAAAAAATTGAAGAACTAACTCAATTTAACCAATTTCCTAAAGATATATACTTTTGCCTTAATAGTTGGAAAACGTGAAATTACAAAAAAAAAATATTATCCCAACCACACAATTTATGAATTATATAAAATATTATAAAGTTAAATTACACCAAAAAAGTCGATTAACTAGCTCAATTAACCAATTTTTTGAAACATGTGTACTTTTGCCGCAATAATTGGACAATTCAGGAAAACGTCAAATTGCAAAACAAATTATGTCAAACTCATAGTTTCCTAATTATATACATTGTTAAACAATGAAATTGCATCAAAAATATTAAAAATATAGCTCAAGTTCAACAATTTCCGAAAAATAAAAACTTTTACCGCAATTATATAACAATTCGAACAAACACTAATTAAAAGCACCCCAATTCTGCAAAAAAAATACTATTATAATTCATCCATATTCCTTAATAAACCTAAAAAAATCAAACTCAACAATAACATTTGATTCAAAACATAAAATGTACAATCAAAGTATCATGAAACTCAAACTTGAACTTTCATTTTAACCTAATAGCTTTCTATGTAACTATATGAAATATAGAATAAAATTGTGAAAATTTGACATGATTCACATATACAGCATTTAAACTTCAAAACATTCAAGATCCACTAAAAAAACCCTAAAAATACCTTTAAATTCTAAAATTAAAAGAAATTGGAACTTTTGCCGCGAAAAAGAAAAAACTATACTGGGGTTGACTTATCGTTTTTGACCGAAAAGTAACAAGCTTTTCGAAAAAATACACTTGAAAACTTTGCTCGATAAGTGACTTGCTTTTCGAATCGAAAAATCGCGATAAGTATAAAATGACAACGATTAGAGGAGATAAGTTACCGAGAAGTGGTTTTCAGCGATTAATCGCTCGATTATCGCTCGATTATCGCGAAATTTCTATCCTTGCTGTAAACTATAAAATTGTGAAATATAAAATCAAAACTATAATATAACCCAATTTTCTTGTTTTATTCTTTTCATTAATCTTGTTTAACGGGAAAATAAAAATTAAGGAGGAACAAAGCCAAAATCAACTAAATAGTGAGAATGTGCATTGATTTATATAACTTAGGGGCTTAGAGACATATTAAGAATTGCAGGGTGGAATTAAGGCGGCGAAAGTTGAAAGATTAAACTCAATGTAGCTCGGTTGGGCGTCGGGTTGGGCGCAATCAAGGACGAACTTGAGGTTTTGGGTAATTGGCTAGCAAAAGAAGGTTTTTAGTGTTCGGGTAATCAATTGCTCGAAAGTAACGGTTTGTTGAGGTTATGTATGAATCTAACCGGGTTGTTCGTTTTCTCGGGCCACCCGCGGCCGCAACGGGCTTTAAGCATCCGTAAGTAGTCTCGACCATGGTTCGAATTTTCGACGATAATCGTCGATATTCGGTCTTTTCGGTAGTTACCGGTAAGTTGTCGGCTGTAATGCTTATCTCGTTTTTATATACTTTTCGACGATTTTCGAAGTTTTCGATAAAACCTTTTCCAACCGATTTTCGTCAAAATTAGTGTAAAAAAGGGACTTTTCGGTAAAAATAGTTATACTTACACAAGAGCATACATATTAACTTCACCTAATATGTATATTCATTTAATATTATACACTTCAACTAATATTAATATTATAATTATACACTTAATAATTTAACATATGTTTTGTGGTATGATATTATAAAAATATTTTATAAGTTTTCTGTCAAAAAGTATCGAAAAGTATCGATAATCCGTCGATAATCATCGAAAAGTATCGTTAATCGGTAAGCTACAGTGTTATAGGTTTTCCGTCGTTTAATCGGTAACCTATCGATTAATCCGTCAAAAACGGTAATCAATTTATCGGTAATATCGGTAAGTTGAACCATGAACCATGGTCTCGACTATAGAAGTGAAAGAGATAATGGCCCCACACGGAAATCACAGTTTCCACTTTCCAAGGCCAAGGAGAAAGGATAAAAAGAATGTGGTCCATTACAATAATGACCCACATCTATTATTTTCGTGCATTCTCCATCTATTATTTCGCTTTTATTCAATTTTGGCATGCAATTGAAAACAAATATTCCCGTAGCTGGAAAGACTATGTGCATGATCAAATCCAGACTGTAAACAAACCAGGTAATTCATCAAGACACTTAATAAATCATAATAATAATAATAGTATATCATTAAAGATAAAGGTTGTTTAGTTCGCTTGGATTTTGATAAAAATAAAAAGGGTTCTTTAAGAGTAATAGCCAATCTTGAAAGTGAGTTTAGCAAAATAGTCAAACTTTGGTTAATTTTGTAAACTAGCCAATTAACCACTTAAGTGAATTTCTAATTACATTCTTACCCTTAATAATAAAAAAATGAAATTAAAAATAAATACAAATTAACCACGTAATTTGTGGGTTATTAATCTGAAAAAATCAATGACATTTATTATGAATAATTATATTAATTATGAATTCATTTATTTTCATTAACTGAAAATATTGCTTTTATTTGAAATAGTTATTAATATGGTAACAACCAAAACCAAACCCTCTTTTTTTTTGTATAATTCAAATTTTAAATTCAAAACATTCATATAATTTTCGGATTTATTTTTTTTAAAAAAATATCAACAAATTAAAGACGCTAATTAACGTAAATCAACAACGAATCAACGTAAATTAACATCGAATTAACGTAAATTAACAACGAATTTACAATGAATTCCTAGCCAATTTACGTTAATTTACGTAAATTAACAACGAATTAACAACGAATTTACAATGAATTAACAACGAACTTACGTTAATTCTTAAATTAACAACGAATTAACGTAAATTAACAACGAATCAACGTAAATTAACAATCAAAATAAACGTGGAATAATGATGGGCGACTTCAGGCGCAGCGACTTCAGGCCATTAACGAAACCTTCGCTTCCGCGCCCGGTCAATTCAGCATTGTCCTCGACGACGGACACCATCGGAGCCATCCTCGCAGGCCTTCCGATCAGGTACCCTTCCCACGATGCCCTCGGCTCGTCAAAGGAGAAGCGACGGCACTCGTCGAGCGACATCCGAGCTGCAATGTCGACAGAGAATCTCGGATCTGTGTCGCAAGATCTGCGC